>JAVANC010000001.1:4857000-5498000 GCA_033319125.1 Parnassius glacialis | reverse complement strand
TCTGAATTATTTGGTACCTTTTAAAGTCTAGTTGACTGACTTGACGTGATTCAAAGATTTTAAACCGTTAAAAATTCCGAAGTTAGCACCGGTTCGAACACATCTTTTCCGGTACTCCTACTACCTAGGCGTATTCCTGGACTTATCGGAGGCAGCTTTAGTGCATCCGATCCCTAATAAGGCGACCGCTCAGGTTCATCTATCCACATGCTTATCACCATCGCCTCTTTTTTCTCCAAAATAATGGAATCCATTATAAACTGCCAGCTCATAAGGTTCCTTGAGAACCACCAGCTGATTATTGACCGCTAATATGGTCACTAATATGACTGTGTATGTTATGCCACATTTAACTTAAATTTATTTTTTTAATAATCTATATAGTTTCTTACCGACCATATTCTTTACACACGCCTTATTTTATAGCAATAGGTTAATACACCTCAGCCTTTTTGCTAATTTTAAGTTAAAGGTTTATACTTTATAATATCGGAATTATATACTATCTTTGTTGTCTTAATAATAGTGAGTATTTAATTACTTGGGTAAAAATATTAATGCTTCTTATAATTTTTTTAATATGGAAAACAAACTCATACTACAAGATTATACTTATACATTTTTTGTGTTACACGCTATATCTTAAAAGTTTTATTTTGTAACTCAAATAGCCTCTTATTTGCAAAATTTTGTAGTAATAGATCAATAGACTTTAATTCTTCTAAAAAGTGCTTTCGTCTATTGTATGCTTGTGTGTTTCATAGGATAAATTATTTTTATATAGTGCTGCGTCAACGTATTTTTGTATAAATATTTTTTATTTTTAGTTACGCTATATATTTTATTGTTCTATATTGTCCATATTTCTGTATATATATAATAATAATAATAAAGCCATTTATTCCATATCATCACTTTCTTTTTACATTTCTGTATTTGTTAGTAGGTTATAGCTTAAAATTAAGAAAGAAATACTTATAATTAATGTTAGTGTTGTTTATAAGATATGGACCCCTGTTTGGGTATAGGCCTCCTCCATCCTTTTCCATGATTCCCTGTCCTTGCCTGATTTCATCTAGTCGTTTCCTGCGACGTATGTTATGTCATCAGCCCACCGTCTTAATTGTCGACCGACATTCCTTTTCCCCTTGGGTCCTTTCCATCGTGTAGCTTCAATGGTCCATCTTCTATCTGGGTATCGTGAGATGTGCCCGGCCCATCTCCACTTTAATAAGAGTGCATGCTTGAGGCCATCCGTAAGTTTAGTTTTTTGACGAATGACTTGGTTCTTAATTTTATGTATTCTTCTGATTCCCAACATGCTTCTTTCCATTGCTGTTTGACTGCATTTGATTTTTAGTTTAATTGTGTTTGTAAATACCCAAGTTTGGCAGCCATACAGCACATATATATATATATATATATATATATATATATATATATATATATATATATATTTGTGTATGTGTATATATGTATAAAATCATATATTTATGATAAACATTTTAGTAAAATGTAGGGACTCTGCATACTACCGTCTACGGCACAACTCACATGAGGTATAGAATACAGAAAAAAAAGTACTCGCTCGCATAAAGTTGACCGTCCGAACTTGTTCGGGGCCGGCTGAAAATCAGCGCTGCAAGCTCGCGGCTTATGCTGAAACGGTCCCTTCCACCACTTCATCATAGCACACCATTGTTTTTGAATGGACGCACTTTTCTTTATTCTAATTTTTGTTTGTTTGTTTATAAGTCACTTGTTTTATTTTTAATTGTAATTTGTCATGTGTGTAGAAGATGTAAGTGTTGGAATAAATGTCCTTATGTCTTAATCAGCTGGTTCCAGTTCTATCTAATAATTTACCTGACTCATACATGAGCGGAAGCAGTAGCGTCCAAGAAGGAGGTTTTGGTCGTTACTTTGGATACAACGAAGGCTTTCGATGGGCTTTGCTACAAAGCGCTCTTTAAAAACTTGCGTCCTATGAACTTCCCGAGAAATTATATAATTGGATCATCAGTTTTCTTGCAGATCGGAGCATCAAGATCGCAGTAGTCGGCGCATACTCCTACGCCTATTATTGCTAGTGTTTCACAAGGCTACGTGGTATCACCTACGTTGTTTCTTTTGTACTTATATCAACTATATGTTGGTGATATGTACTAGTTGTAACACTGGTGATGCTTTTAACACTGGCCGTGCTCTGCAAACGTGCGTGCATTTCTCAGGAACACGTCATCGAGTATCGAAACAGATTTGTGTCTAAAGTCGAGTCTTTAATAAGCAAAATCTCGGATTGGGAACGACTCTAGTACAGTTTAAACTTCAGAAGATACAGTTTTGAAACTTTACCGCTAAAAAGAGAAACCCTTTGTCGTATTTCCTCAATTTCAGGCTACTCCCCATACTGCCTCAGCCAGCATCGGAATCCTCAGCATTCACATATCGAATGACGTACAGTTTCAGCAGAGCGGAACAGACTGGCACACCCCTTGCAACTTTACCAGGGTGTTCTCATCCCTGGAGGTGTGTCCGGGCCCTAGTGCCAGCTCCCGCACGTGACCATATCCAGCGAAGAGTGACTCGAATCATCGAGGACCAAGTTCTTTCTGATCGGCTCGATCACCGGCGCTGCTAAGTGATGTTGCATCCCATTGCATTATCTATCGCATTTTCCACGGAGAGCAGGTACTTAGACAAATTGTTCGGATTAATTCCAGCCACCAAATTACACCAACGTACATCGAGACAAAACTCACGGTACCATCCACACCGTCGGAATGCTTGTCTGTCCACCATGACCGTGCGTCATCATCTACTACTGGCAATTTTTGCGGACCGATACAACTTAGAGACCTTCAAGATACGAGCTTACTCCTTTTAAAAAGGCTGGCAACACACCTGTAGTTTCCCAGCCTGGTGTTGCAGTTAGTTGTTCATGGACGATGGTCGACATTTACTTTCAAGATACGAGCTTACTCCTTTTAAAAAGGCTGGCAACACACCTGTAGTTTCCCAGCCTGGTGTTGCAGTTAGTTGTTCATGGACGATGGTCGACATTTACTATCAGGAAAATTTGATTTAATATGGGCAAAACCGTCTAGAAAATATATTTGTAGGCTAAGCAGGCACAGACAGAAAAGAAGGTGTGGGGACGCATATTCATAGTTAGCCTAAGGATGTCTGAACACTAAATAAAGCACTGCCATCAGGTGGACTGTGCTCATTTGTTACCCCCATTCTATAAAAAAATTGCTGGAATTTTCAAGCTACTGGACCGGAAAGGGCGATATAAATATCATTGGCAAATACATCATTTATCTTCGTTTTGCCTCCGATATGACATAAAACATGTATTTACAGTTTGATCCTTCCTCTTGTTCTCTTAGCGTAAACGTACCTTTTCTCTACTCTCTTACCCACTTCCGCGGCGAAATAGTAGTGCTTGCATATGAGAGCCAGTATAATCACAGACCGTGAGGCATTCCAATAAGTGTATAGAGGTGACAACGCATCTGTTGCCTTCTTGATGTGAAGCTGATTGCATGTGTCCGTGGCTGCAGTAGTCGTTTACCACCAGATTAAGTTCGTTTGCCATTTCAGTTTTATAAATAAAGGTGTCTTACAACTGGTCCCCGTCACTGGTTTGAGTATTTCACATCTCAGTTATACGAAAGCCTTATTATATAATATCTTTTACCTTTTATATATGATAGAGCCAAGCTGCAGCTTTATTTTTCTTTTTATATAGGAATACGGTGACAAACCAGCACACAGTCCACCTGATGGTAAGTGGTTGCTGTGACCCATAGACATCTACATTTATCCTCGTTTGCGAATCAAAATGCAGATGCGTTGTCACCCGTGAGGACTAAGTTGGAATGCCTCTTTTCCAGTAAAAAGGGTATCCAGTTCACTACACTCGCCATACGAAACACATCAGTGTTAAACTGCTATTTTACGCTGGTATTCTGTGAGAGCGTGGTCCTTCCCCGGTCGAGCCGACCCATTCGTGCTACAACTATACTACAAATATAGCTGAAGCATGGCTCTACCACGTATATTATAGTGTTAGCACGAATGGGTCGGCAAGACCGGGGAAGGACTAGACTCTCACAGAATACCAGCTTAATGCTGCTGTGAATCGTATGGTTAGTGTAGAGAATCGGTGACCCCTTTTCTATAAACGAGGCGGTCTTCAGGGTTGACAACTTACTTGCAATTTGTTTCTTAATCGAGGATAAATGTGTCTATGGGCCACAGCATCCACTGTGAACTGTGTTCGTTTGTCACCCCTACTTCTATAAAAAAAATATCTATCGCAGTCTATCAAAGAACACGAGCAGTGTTTGCCTTTTCTCAGTTGTTTTATACGATATCCGAAAGAAATAGGGTAATTGGTTCTGTTAAGCCGCCACCACCTGACCCACCTTTATTTCTTTCCTTAACTAAACTGAATACTTTTATTGTTCGGGTGAATCGGATAATATTTAAACAAAATCTACTTTTATATCTTACGGGACACCCGTATTAATGTCAGATTAGTTTTTTTTTATAAGAGAGGGGGCAAACGAGCATGCGGCTCACCTGATGGTAAGTGACTACCACCGCCCATGAACAACTAGAACACCAGGGGAATTGCAGATACGTTGCCGGCCTTTTAAAAATGAGTAGGCTATTTTCTTGAAGGTCCCTAAGTCGTATCGGCCTGGAAAAATCGCTGGTGGTAATCGATTCCACAGGGAAGTTGTGCGAGGAAAAAAACATCTAAATCGCACAGTGGTGGAACGCCAATCATCCAGATGGTATGGACGGTATCGCGAGGTTGGTTGCGATGTGCGGTGGTGAAATTGAGCGGCTGGAATTAGTCCCAACAATTCCTCAGAGTACTCCCCTTGGTACATGCGATAAAATACGCAAAGAGATGCAAGATCGCTACTCAGTGCCTGTTAGTCAAGCCGATCGGAAAGAACTCGGTCGTCGACGATTCGAACCGCTCTGCGCTGGATGCCGTCAAGTGGAAGGAGCTGGCACTGGGGAGCCCCTGCCCAGGGATGGGAACAGTATTCTATGTTTTTTTTATAGGATAGGGTGACAAACGAGCAAACAATCCACCTGATGGTAAGTGGTTGCTGTGGCCCATAGACATCTACATTTATTCTCGCTTGCGAATCAAAATGCAGATGCGTTGTCACCCGTGAGGACTAAGATGGAATGCCTCTTTTCCAGTAAAAAGGGTATCCGGCTCTCCACACTCATCATACGAAACACAGCACTGCCAAGCCGCTATTTTACGCTGGTATTCTGTGAGAGCGTAATCCTTCACCGGCCGAGCCGACCCATTCGTGCTACAACTATACTACTAATATAGATGCAGCATAGCTCTACCACGTATAATATAGCTGCACCATGGCTCTACTACGTATAAAAGTGTGAGACCGAACCTGCGTCTTATAAAGTTGCAGGCGTGCCGGCATGAAATACTCTCCCGCTCTGCTGAGCACGCCAAGCTTTTTAGAGGCCAATTTGGCCTTCTCTTCCAGGTGACCACGAAACTGCACGTCACTCGATATGTCGACACTGAGGATTCCGATACTGGCTGAGGCAACAAGGGGAGTGCCTTGAAACTGAAGAGCCACGACAAAGGGGTTCCTTTTAACAGTAAACGCGCAAACTTGTTTCTTCTGGGGATTGAACTGGACTAGATTTAGTCGCCCCCAATCCTAGACTTTGTTCAACAAAGTCTCGACTTCAGACACAAGTTTGTTCCGGTACTCGGCGACGTTTTCCCGAGAAATATTGGCACGGCCGGTGTATAAAGCATCACCAGTGCTGTCATCTGCATAGCAATGTATGTTACCGGTTTGCAACACATCATTGATATGCAGAAGAAACAGCGTTGGTGATAGCATGCAGCCTTGTGGAATACCAGCGTTAATAGGCTTGTAATCGGAGCACGTACCATCTACTACGACCTTGATGCTCCGATCAGCCAGGAAACTGGTGATCCAATTGCACAATTCAACAAACACAACAACAAACTCGGGAAGCCCATAGGAAGGAAGCTTCGAAAGAAGCGCTTTGTGGCAGACCCGATCGAAGGCCTTCGCTATGTCCAAACTAACAGCCAATGCGTCCCCCTTGGACTCAATCGCCTGCGCCCATCTATGTGTTAGGAAAACAAGAAGATCACCAGCTGAGCGACCCCGACGGAAACCGTACTGGCAGTCACTAATCAGCTGGTGCTTCTCGAGGTACCGCATGTGCTCGCAGTTAATAATGGACTCTCATTATTTTTGAGAACAAGGAGGTGATGGCGATAGCCCTGTAATTGGACCGATCAGAGCGGTTACCTTTTTTAGGGATCGGGTGCACGAAAGCTGTCTTCAATAAATTCGGGACAACGCCTAAGGAGTAGAAGTACCGAAAAAGACGCATTAGAACCGGTGCCAACTCTGGAGCACACGTCCTCAGCACAATTGATGGGATCCCGTCAGGCCCACTCGAATTGTGGATGTCCAGGGAGAGGAGTGTTTTGCGTACTGAACACGGTGTGAAACGCACATCAGGCATAGAGCACTCACACTGCGCGATAGTCGGCGGTCTGTTCCCCCGTCATCAAGAGTCGAGTTGGATGCAAAAAGGGAGCCTAAAAGGTCGGCTTTCTCTTATACGGCGTGACAGGTTTGTGACAGGTCTTGGGTTACAAATGTAGTTCTTCTTTCCTCGGTTCTTACCTTAAAACAATAGGGTAAACAGACTACGTTCAGAGCTAATTATCACGAACGAAACGACACACTTCAAAATTATATTTAGGGCTATCCTCTAAAACGGATAATGGACAAAAAAGCATTAGAAGTGTTAAGTCTCTCGCGATGTCGATCATGGCGTTATATGCTGTAGGCCCCACTCTAACCCCCCCCCCCCCCAACGGGTTCCTACCTTGTCGTGGCGGGGGGGCTTAGTAGCCGTGGCTTGGTCACCCGCGGTGAACAAAGAGGAACCCCTTGGCTGGGCCGTGCAGGGCCAGCCCGAGGTGGCCTCTTCGAGTGGGCTTGGCGAGCCCACCTCGGATGTGTGTCGGTGGGCTGCGGTGAGAGGAGTGTTCTCTCACCCTACCACTGCAGCCGAGGTGGAGTCGCGGAGGAAGAGGAGTGTTGGTATGGCGATGCGCCACTCGCCCTATCCTCCGCGACTCGGGGCCGCACCGTTGATGCGGTGGTGGTGGGGCCGCGGGGGGAAAGGAGTGTCGGTATTGCGAGGCGCCGCTCTCCCTACCCTTTGGCGGCGAAGCAAGAGACCAGATCCGCCGCTGGGGTCGAGAAAGCGGGTGCTACTAAGCGCTCGATTTTCCTGGCCCGATGGCCTCCGCGTATCGAACTCGCGGGGTCCGATACGCAGGTGGAATTGGAGGCCGTGGGGGGGGGGGGGGGGGGGCGTGCCTTGCGTTCCTGGTGCGCTTTGCTTTGCTTGAGAGAGAGAGTGGGGAGGAGAGGTCCTCCCCCCGAGAAGGGGCTGCCATGGGGCGGCCGGCGCTGGTGGGGCCGCGGATGTGTACGAAAGCGTTCCCGTGGCCCTGCCAATATGCGGCGAAGGTGATACACCATGAGGTTTTAGTCGGTGCGAGTCCGACATAACCCGTCCTTGCCCCCGCGAGGCGGGTATGCGTAGGCATTTCCGCATATAAAACTAATTTTTCTCCAGAATGCAACCTTCGCTGTGAGATATTTTTTTTAATCACGCGATACAATCTATGGTAGAATATTCTGTTCAAACGTCTAGGTTATGTGAGTTATAGAGTGCAACGTCCTCGATGCACAGTTTGTTAGAAAAAAACAAATGTTGCTAATGAAAATTGTAGTTTTATTTATAACTTGCTAAATATATGCATAGAATATAACATTAATGACAACATACACAAACTTTTTATTCTTATTATTGTCTTGCATGACTGACTTGACATTGGCAGAATTCGTTACACTGAGATTGCCATAAGACATTTTTAGTACTTGCGAAATCAACTACCTTAATTGTCATTTCATTTTCATTGTCATATTAATTTACAGATAAAACAATTACATACTTTAAAATATTATCACAGTGGCAGACTCGATACCTACTATACTTTTATGTTTTAACAAGTCATATTTTTACAAGTTTTACACCAAGGTAACTCTAAACAAAGGGCCAGAATGGCAAGAGAACTTAAAGAAACTTGGGTTCAAGAAAATAAATAGATTATTAAATAAACAAGCAGTCTAAATTCCGTGCCTCTAGCACGTGTTTTGCACTTTAAAAAAACAATGCTCGTGTTAACCCTAAGCACTTAAATAAAATATAAGACTTAAGATAAAGTCTATAAAAAACTTAGTATTTACCAGGTTTTACACATCTATACTCGTATAATAAATCTGTAGAAAAGTCGTGTCTGTAATTCTAATATATTCTTGAAAAAACAAGTCCAGGGGACTAAATAAAGGGTTCTGAACCCAAATCAGTGGTTTTTAGAATTTTTGTCTGTCTGTCTGTCTGTGTATTCCGGATTCACGCAAAAACTACTGAACCGATTTACATGAAATTTTGTACATAGGTAGTTAGTAACCCGGGGCAACTTATAGGCTACTTTTTATCATATAGCTACTACTAGCTAATATAGTTTTGACTTTCATTATTTCATCTAATAATAGCACCATCTACTTACCACTAAACAAACTAAAATGCTAAGTATCTGATATAATTAAATAATAGAATGCTACTGAATATACGATGTAAAAAATTGAAAATTCGTTCGTGGCAACGTTGGATGTGTAATTACTAGGTAGTTGTGGTCAATTATCATGCAAAAGCTTAGTTTTAGTTTTAATCAATTGTATTTAAACAAATATGAGGGCCGTGTAGCTCTTACCGTGAGATTTTATCATGGCACGGGAGCAAAGCGTGTACGATTCCCTGGAGGATGTTCTGTTATAGAAAACTTTACGTGCTGACTTTACACGTGTCCGTTAAAGTGGTGAAGAATAACTTCGTGGGGAAACCTAGATGTTTGAGTAGTTAAAATAGTCGTGGAGATGTGAAAACCGTTAACATGCATTAAAGCATTGCAGCGTACTCTATTTTTCTGCCAACAAAACACTATAGGTAATAAGGCGTCCTGTGCACAGTAGTGAGACGTAAATTAGTTCCTACTTTACTTTTTTACCTTTAATGAGATTTATAATCAGTTTGTAATTTAAGGTAGCTTTCGTATTTTGTCTTGGTTTCATAGCTCATATGAGTATTTGTAAATTAACAGGCTCTTTTTTTAAAGCAAATTTTACTTAAACTGCTTTAAACAAAGGTTCTTTTTATTTTACTTGTCAAAGGCGGTAATCCAACTGATAAAAACTTAAATTTCATGGTACGTAAGCATTATTAAATATTTCAGCATATTATATATTAATTGCAATTTGAAGTGTCGATTTACCACGTTCTCGGTGGTTAAGGAAAACCTGCATATCTGAGAAGTTTCCCAGTTGAGGTCATCCCGCATTGGAATCAGCGCAACGAACACTTTTTTGGCCAAAAACTTTATTATGATTAAATACACGTTACTATTGGGCCATTGCCCAGTAGTAACGTGTATTTAAGCTCCAACTTTTTACTTTTCATGGGGCAATATATGCAGTTTTTATTTCATTTATATTTTCGGATATGTTACTTTTTTGTTTTCACTCTAAAAAAAGTCCACTGAAATAAACATAGGCCTCCCGCATTAATTGTCAAGTAGCTGGATATTTGCAATAGTTGTCACGCTTTTTAGGCGTGTTGGCAACCGCAGCTATTATTATTTTGATCTTTTGTCAGGAAGATGATGCTGCCCTATGTCATGTCATGCCCTAGGTCCTATGTCACCTCTGACGACGGTACGATATGAGGTGGCGGATTCTCTTTCATCGCCACAACAACAAGAACATTTTTCTACTCCCGTTCATGAGTGTAATGCTTCCCACGTTCACTGTGAATAACATTTATAAGGAATAAAACTAATTTTAAGGATCTTATCGCGTTTAATTTTAAATTTTTTAATTCCCGATGTGTTTGGGAACTTTACAGCACCTATGGTCACGGTAGGACTGAGGTTTTTGACGACCTGATATCACAGTTAGAATGGAATAGAATAAGAATAGAATAGAATATAATAGAATAGATGCAGAAGTATGCTTGGGTTTGAATTTTATTTTATTAACTATGGGGCTCTTAGCAAATCTTACCACTCAGCCATCTTCCCTATTAAAATTAGGATGTGTTTTTTTAATTTCAATAGCCCCGCGAATCATCATTGGTAGGAATTGGTGTTCTATTACAAGGATTGGTATATCAGACCCGGTATAATGGTTGGGACGATACTAAACACGTTGACATACTTTAGACTTCCTGGAGCGACAGTGTTTCACATCAACTATATGTTGTTTTACGCGGATTTTTATGGAACTTTCATCCAAAGATGCGTAAAAAAACGTAAAAAAGTTAAAATTAGACGTGATAAAATCCGTAACATTAGTTTTATTCCATGTGTAGTATACTGTATACTAAATTTTGAAGTCTACTCGAACGTAAAAAAAATATTTACATCTATTTTATGGTGCCAATCAATATTAAATAGGATCAATGATAGATATGAATAAAATATCTCAAATAAACAATATGCCGTAAATTGATAGAAGGCCGCAAAACTCATCATTATTTTGTTAAAACTAAATTAACTTTAATTATAAATTAAGGTAAAGAGTAAAATGTAAATAATAGATAATAATAAATTTTGATTACGAGACAATTTACCTTTCTTATGGATACATCGAAAGACACGCCCGATATTAAAAATAATAGGTGTTTCTAGACATATATATTCACGTGTTCATGTAACATATTATACCTATCTATGCCAAATACCTAATCTACGTCTAATAGTCTTTTAGAATTCAAAAAAATATCTTTGACTGACATAGAGACACAGACACCGAGGTGACTCTAAAAGTGATCGAATTTCGCTAAATTTGCCACGCGAGCGAAGCCGCGGGTAAAAAGCTAGTTTAAAATAAAACGGCGGCAAATGTGTATAATGTTTTCAATCGAGCACCGAAAGTGTAAACATGAATCATGAATATCAAAACCGAAACTATAGTTTAGATTTTTGAGAGATAGAGTATAAAGTAAAACATGCTGCACATGGCTTAAGACAAAAATAATTTCGTATTGCACATTGTAATAATAAAACATAGTTAACAAAAAGTGAAGTCGTTTTGTTGCTTCTACGAGCGTCATATTTGCGCATCTTATACTAATCGTGTGTAAAGATGGCGATGATGGTTAAATTTATTTAATAGCTAACAGTTATTATTAAAAATATTACTGATAATTTTTATGGTTAAAAACATTAGTTAAGTTTTTTATTCCCAAACAAAGATACTAAGTTGATATTCTTATGTATGTATTAGTTTCAACGAGTTGAATGATTTCTTTTCCTCATCATAAACTAATAACATTACCCTATTCAAAAATAAGTGATTTTTTTTAATTTTACCACCTTTTATCATATCATAGTCTTGCATCATTATCCGAATTTGAGGTGTATCCAAAAATAGCCAGTTTCCAGCTCATCAGGAAGTTAGTTTAAAATCAATTACTATGTTCCATCCGGAACTACAGACGGATAGACAGAGAAACAAGAAAGTGATTTAATAAAAATCATTTCATCATATCATTTCATATCTCTTTAAGGATAAAATAACAAACAACACTGAACTGTAAATGCATAATTAATTCAAAATGGTCCCACAGCATCTTAATTAGTAAGCTCCATTTGCATGTCAGTGCTAAACACGCCACTTTTTTTTAATTTTTGACAATATTTAATGCATTTGTCCTGCTTCCAAATAAATGCTAATGCATTATAAACAGTTTTTTTGCTTATTAATGGCATGCTTAGTTAGTAAAATTAAATTTTTCAACTGAAATTGTTCAGCTATTTCCAGCAGATGTAAGCAGTTTTGTTTCATAATGTCTTTTATTGTCCCTGTATATAAAAACTCAAGCAGCAGTTCTAAATCGTTATCAGTTATATCAATAAACATTAAGTTTTCTTTCAGACTTTTGATCATATTTCTCAAAACTGAACTATGAGCAGCTAAAACAATTTTATGTGTTTTATACTCTTTTTGGCTTGGTGTTTTAATGATAAAGTCTGTCTTTTCCTGCTTGAATAACATATCCCCTAAGTCATGTTGAAGCTTTATTCTATTGGTAACTACATCCATTTTTAAGTGTTTTGGATCCATTTGGATGGCAACTGGTATTACCAAAGTGTTCTGGTTCATCTTAGACACATCTGCTTCAGAGAAGCAAAACGTTTTAACAAAACTCTTTCCATTAGGTTGTATGGCTTTCAATGTTTGCCATGTCAATGTATCAGACAAAAGAGAGCTATTATCAACATCATTAATAATCTGATGTGATAGTTCATCACCATTACTTATCCCCAGAGAAACAATCCCAGGTTTTCTATGGCACAGAAATAAATTGAGTAGATAGTTGTAGCCTGGGCATACGGAAGTGACATAAAAAAACCATAGATCTGGCTGATCTGCAGTATATGTGCCACCTATGTCATACTGACCTGGGGATTTTAGTTTAAGGCCAATATCATAAATGCAAAGCTTTTTGGCATCTGCTGTTTGGCATTTCATTGCATTTAATGCAGACACTTCATTGTCATGCATCTGAAAAATTAACCGTTAATTATTATTATTATTATTGGTGATATTTCTATTGTTTTCTTGTCAGGTTGGAACATGAAAACTATAGAAGATATATACTTAATAGAATAAAGAGCAAGAAACCAATGGACAATGCGGGCACTATCGAGGAGCACCACCTACTGCATTTGAGCTTGGAGCGGTCCGTTACATAGTTCCAGTCAATCGACCAAAAAGCTGACCAGAATTAATCCAATTAATTATTATTGTAACAAATATTTTTATTTATTTTATTCATTATTATTATTATTATGTGGTATCTATAGTTTTCTCATATGGTTGGGCAATATAAATATAGACGATGCAGGCGATATCGAGGAGCACCGCCTTCTGCATTTGAGGTTAGAGCGGTCCGTCGTGGAGTCCCAGTCGCCTCAGATGACCCGAGAGGCTGACTGGAATTAACCCGTTCGCAGAGACGACTACAGGTATAATTTCGGCCGGCAATCCACCCCACATGTCGGTCACCTCGTGAGCCAGGTCCAGATATTTTGTCAGCTTATCTGTTTCGGCTTTCACGAGGTTCTCGTCATAAGGAATGGTAATGTCGACCAAAAATATCCTTGACTGTGCCCGGTCCATCAGCACAATATCAGGCTTATTCGCAAGAATAGTCCTGTCTGTGATGATGGCCCGGTCCCAGTAGAGCCTGACGCGGTCATTTTCGAGCATAGCTTCCGGCAAGTACTTATAATACGGCAGTTTCCGATCCATGGGACCGTATTTCAGAGCGAGCTCCTGGTGTAGAATCCTGGCTACTAAGTTGTGCCTGTGCAAATACTCAGAGTTAGAAAGCGCCGAACAACCGGAGATGACATGCCTAAGTGACTCACCGGGATGGCGACAAGCTCGACAGACGTAGACGGTGCCATCCTTTAGGATGTATCTCCGATAATTTTTGGTCTTAATAATCTGATCCTGTATCGCACAGACAAAACCCTCGGTTTTCCCAAAGAGGTCACCGAAACGTAGCCAGTGGAGGGAGGCGACTGTGTCTACGAAAGGCTCATGTAGAGCCTTGTAGAACCTCCCGTGGAGCTCCTTCTCCTTCCATACGGTCTCCCGGTCGGAAATGCTCTGTACTGCCGGGTCTTGCCATTGCTCGTATGTTAAGGATAGAGGGGTAAGTCATTTATCACAAGAAATAACGTCCCTATAGTATGGATCATCCGCTCTCGTCAGAAAGAAATTACGGAGGCTGCACACTTCGCGATTATGCATGGTAAGCGCGCTTAAAAAGCCGCACCCACCATGCTTCCGTGGCAGTACAGCCTCATTACTGACGATCTCGGATGATGCATCATGTGGGACGTCATTATAATGCGAACTTTTCTGTCCAGAGCGTTCAGTTCGGTATGAGTCCACCTGAGCATGCCAAAGGTATACACGAGAAAAGGCATGATCCAACCGTTATATGCGTGCGTCTTATTCACACCGGACAAAAGGCTGTTAAGCACTTTGGTCAAGCGTGCATGAAACACATCGCAAACTGACTGTTTCATACCCGCCTCATCTACACCGATGTTCTGCGACATACCCAGGTATGTTTCAGCCTCGGAAAGGGTCTTCATGTTGATGGACATAGATAAGTCTATGCCCTCAGAGTTAGCAACCCTTCCCCTTTCAATATGGAGGACCGCACACTTATCCGTCCCCAGCTCCATTCTAATAGAATTGCTAAAATCACAAGTGATGTTTAGCAATTCCATAAGATGAGAGCGACTGGAGGCGAATAACTTGAGATCATCAATATAGAAAAGGTGGGTCACTTTTGTACCTCCTCTCCGAAGCTGAAATCCCCTCCCGGAACCCTCCAGTAAGGTACTAAGAGGGTTCAGAGAGAGGCAGAACCAGATTGGACTCAAACAATCGCCCTGGAAGATACCCCTTCTTATCCTTATGTGGTTCTCCGTAGCCATCACTCGCTCGCCTAGATGACAAAGGATCGTACTCCCCGAGGAAGTCTCGAACTCTACAGTCAACTTTGTACAGCTCCAGGACCCTCTTAAGCCATGTATGAGGCACCGAGTCTAATGCCTTTTTGTAGTCTATCCAGGCGGCGGAGAGGTTCCGATGGTTGCTTTTAATCATCTTGCCAATGACCGCGTCAATGAGGAGTGGTTCCTTAGTTCCACGACCACCGCCCCGACATCCATTTTGAGCGCGCGACATCACCTGATTTGAGTTCAGGTGACAAGTGATTCTCGCGCTCAAAATGGATGTTAGTGAATTGTATATGGTAGGTAGACACGTTATGGGGCGATATTTGCTCGAGTCTGTGGAATCCCGGTCTTTAGGAACCAAATGAGTGATCCCAGTAGTGAAGAGGCTCGGGAGCGACTTTTGGTCGAGAGCCTCTTGAAACTGTCGGGCGAGCACAGCGTGATACACCACGAACCCCTTCAGTCAATAGTGATGCAGTCCGTCGAGTCCCGGACTTATCCAGTTCGGGGCCCTACGGACCGCCTCAGCTACGTCATCTGGCGGGGTCCATGGGCGTAACATTCGCACACTGACTCGCCACAACTTCCATCCAAGGGCCCTCGCTGTGGTTTACGGGCTGTGACCACAGGCCGCGCCAGAATGCGATAGTGTCGGCCTGATTCGGTGCTGGGCCCGTTCCACGTATTATTGGTCACTCCAATGATTCATAGAGCCTCTTCTGATCACTCTGGAAGAGACGATTCTGGTTGAACCGTGTTGACCTCTCGGTATATCGCCGAATTCGCTTCCCCCAAGCAGTGATTCTCTGCTTCAGGTCGTCTATGCGCTCCGTCAGTTTTTGCATTATATCCGGTTGGGACAATCAGTTGGACAGCAAACGCCATTCTGACGGTGCGCACAATCTCGGCCTATTATTGCCCGACCTGGAGCTTATCAGCCTGCCGATGAGGGCCCTTGCCTTTGCGATACGGTCCTCAATCCTTCTTCTCCAGGCTGGGATGGCGCTACTTTGTCTAGTAGCGCGTCCAGCCGTGGGAAGTTTGGCGCCAATAATACGGCAAACTGCCAGTGCGGCGCCAAAAAGAATTGAGTTCGTCTCGCAAAGGTCCTGGCTGGCTTCCAAGTAGGTCACCAGCATTGGGTTGAGAGACCTCACGACAGCCCGATTCCGGTTGCTTAGGGGTATACGGGGAAGTCTCGGTCGATTCTCGAGAGGCGTACTGCGCGTTTCACTAATCGCCTCTTCCAATATGCTCTTCATTTGCTCTTGTTTCTGGGCAACTATTCCATCGTTGCCTGAGTTAACCACAAGAAGATCTACGGCGGGATCTACGTGTGCGGGTTACTCTGCAACTCGTAGAGCCGCATTTCCTGTCGTAGTATTTTCATTCGACAAAGGAATAGCCTCACGTCGTAGCCGTTCGAGTTCGGCGTCATCAAATATATTTGAGCGCATGATGTACTGAACTCGGTCTACCAGGTTTTGCTCGGTAACGGTAATAGACGGCTCCAGCTCAGCAAATAGTCGATGCATCCTAGCCCGATACGCAAAACCTCCAATTTCTCCCCCTTTCGCTCCAAAATACGCCCGTAATGCATTGCTGTTCATTTGCATTGACCAACGCATGCGGCATACTCCACCAGTGGCGGGTGCTGATTGCTGGGCCTGCGAAGACCCTGCCAACACCAAGCCAGCTGGTGGGGATGATGGATGTGAGGGGCTGCTGGGTGGTCGTGCAGCACCTCGCGCTCGGCTGGCGGTTCGCATACTGTCGCGTCCAGCGCCAGCTCCAGACGCGCCCTGGCGACCTCCAGGCAACGACCCTTTGCGCGTATTTCTTAATTCCATCATCCATGTAGTGGGCGTCAGTTAACGGGAGACGCCCAGACCCGGCACCGTTTCATGGTGAGGTCATGTGCACAAGAGGGCCTTTGCACCTTCAATTTTGCCGAGGCACGGCGCTAACACCTCTTGGCAAGGTGCTGACTGACTAGGCTGACGTAGCAGTTTTGTCACATAACCATTACGTCAGCAGGCGATGGGGTCGTCACTTCCCTATGCTATATATAATGTTATATATATGCTATATACAACGTGTCCCAAAATTCAACGATAAGCCAACACCGGAGGATAGACCTGCCCCGGACTAATCGGGGAAAAAAGAAAAAAAAATATATCCCAATTATATTTTAAGTTATATAAAAAAAATTAAATTCTTGAGAAATGAGGGCTAATAATTTTCCACTCATCAGATGTCGCTAGTTGTGACTGAGGTAAAGTTTTTGTTACACAGTATCAGTTAATTGAGAAATTAGTTTTAAATAATAGTTTATCATTATCTAGAGTATTATATTAATACACAACACAATTCGTCAGTGGTTTGATTTTTTATTTTTTGCACTTTATAACTCTTTTGTTTTAAATCGGCTTTTAGTTATGATTTATAGTTTGGTTTATTCATTTCTAATGTAATTAATATAAAATATAACTAATTATACAGAAAGAAGTCTTAAAGATTACATTTTCCTAAGAAATTATCGTCCCCGCTATGAAATCTGTCAAATATTTTACCTCACTGTAAAGTGGCGCCGCTCTGGTGGCAGAAAAAGTCGTGGATGCCCTCATTGAGACCGTTTATGATATTTTTCACTACCATGACCACAATTTTTTAAAATTTTTTTTTTTATAGGTAACCTGAATAGTACTGCTATCTACCACAATTCTTAAAAACTCCAGAATAACTCTTGTTTTATCACGAAAATTAATGAAACTTATTTTATTCCCTAAATTTTTTGAAGACTTTTACTTTTAACCAAATTTAACTTATCGTGGTGTAAAAAAAAGTATGAACACTAGTATGGCAAGTTTTTTTAAAAATTGACGCAACTAACCAACATTCCAAAATGGTATAATACTCTAGGAAAACAAGTTATAAAAAATATGGGCCTATTATTTCTTAACAGGGGCCAAATGACGGTCGGGTGTAATAAAAGTATTAGTTCTTGAAAAATGTTTAATATTTCAAAACAAATGGTACAAATAGTTTCACTTGTAATTTATTAAGTTATTAACATTATAGCAAATGTTCGAACTGTTTGCCACCAGCATTAATACATGCACGACATCGCCTTAAAAATGATTGTTTTATTTGTCTTGCATATCTTCTGCTATTAATGTAATCAGCAGCCTGAGTGATATTTCGACGAAGCTCGTCCAATGTCACATTGGGTTTTGAGTAGACCCTGTTTTTAAGACAACCCCAATAGAAGAAGTCCAGGGGGTTCAAATCGGGTGAACGGGGTGGCCATAAGATAGGACCAAGTCGCCCGATCCAACGCCCTGGATACTCTTGATTTAAATATTCTCACACAGGACGGGCATAATGTGCTGGGCAACCATCATTTTGGAACCACATGTTTTGAAGATCACTTAAGGGCACGTCGTTTAACAATTCTTGCAAGTCATTTTGTAAAAAGTATAAATAACTATTGCCATCTAAGTTTCCTTGTAACTCAAAGGGCCCAATTACTTTTCCATTTAATATGCCGGTCCATAGGTTAACCTTGAATTGATATTGGGATTTGTCTTGTCTCATCAAGTGTGGATTTTCATTACTCCAACTATGTAGGTTGTGAAGATTTAAATACACATCTTTCTTGCACGTTGTTTCATCCGACCATAGAATTTTGTCTAGGAAGTGGGGATCTTCACTGTGCCTTTGCAGCATTACACGGCAAAATGTGACCCGTAGCGGATAGTCCCGCAGTAATAACGTCTGCACACGCCTGTAGTGATATGGGTGAAGCTTGTGACGTTTTAATATTCGATGTGCAGAACTTTTCGGGATTCCTGTAGCTTCTTCTATGGAACGTACCGAAGTAGTCAAGTCATTTTCTATCTCATTGAGAACTTCTTCATCACGATCCAATCTAGGTCTTCCAGCGCTTCTCCTATTGGATGGCATACGACCCTCCGAAAACGCTTGATGCACATTAATAAACACTCGATAATCAGGATATTTTTGAGCATTTGGGTATCCTTCTCGATACAGTCTGCTAGCAGCGTTAGCATTACATCGGCATTCTCCATAAATTAAATGCATATTAGCGTATTCCTGTGGTGTGTACGGTTGCGGCATGTTAAACGCCAAACAGTCCAAAATGCGCCAGAACTCTAAATCACAAAACACAATCGTAGTCCAAGATAATGCCAGGTCAGTTCAGTTTGCAGATCACTTCCAGTCCAAATAATGCCAGGTCAGTTAAGTTTGCAGGTCGATTCCAGTCCAAAAAGCCAAGCCAAAAGTCGATAGTATGTACGAGGGCCACGTAAGTTGAATTGGGAACGGTGCACAGTAAACAAAGGAGCAGAGCGTACTGAACCGACTTGCTGAGAATAATAACAGCTTGTCTACCTGCCCTGTTGTTGTCTCTTTTTAACGTAAATATCTCTATCTATCTATCTCTCTCTAACATCTAAGGTATTAATGCCCCATTCAAATTACTAGAAATTGTAACAGGAACCCATTTTGGGCATGTAGTAAAAGTGATTACTGACAATTACAATTTAAGGAATTTGGCCCCTGTTTAGAAATAATAGGCCCATATTTTTTTATAACTGGTTTTCCTAGAGTATTATACCATTTTGGAATGTTGGTTAGTTGCGTCAATTTTTAAAAAAACTTGCCATACTAGTGTTCATACTTTTTTTTTACACCACGATAAGTTAAATTTGGTTAAAAAGAAGTCTTCAAAAAATTTAGGGAATAAAATAAGTTTCATTAATTTTCGTGATAAAACAAGAGTTATTCTGGAGTTTTTAAGAATTGTGGTAGATAGCAGTACTATTCAGGTTGCCTATAAAAAAAAAGAAAAAAATATTTAAAAAATTGTGGTCATGGTAGTGAAAAATATCATAAACGGTCTCAATTTCTGAAGAATTTCATTTTTTTTATATAACTTAAAATATAATTGGGATATATTTTTTTTTCTTGTTTTCCCCGATTAGTCCGGGGCAGGTCTATCCTCCGGTGTTGGCTTATCGTTGAATTTTGGGACATGTTGTATATAATAAAATGTATTATTATTATTATTAATATATTATTAATTCATCATCATTACCGCCCATCACAAATCCACTGGTGAACATAGGTCTCAGCCACAAAGCACTGTCCTAAGTCACCGACATCCATCAATGCATAACTTACCAGAAATTTACTCCATTATTTTTTTTTTATATGACAGGGTGACAAACGAACACACAGTCCATCTGATGGTAAGTGGTTGCTGTAGCCCATAGACATCTACATCTATCCTCGTTTGCGAATCAAAATGCAGATGCGTTGTCACCCGTGAGGACTAAGATGGAATGCCTCTTTTCCAGTAAAAAGGATGGCTACTCTACACTTGGGTTATTGGTAAGAGGCTGTCATTTAGTGATAAAATTAAAAATTTTGTACAACCAACTTCAATATAAATATAATGAGAACATCATCAATGTAGTCAAAGTCAATTAAAAACGCATTAACAAAAACTACTAGTCAGATCTTGATGAAAGTTGTATGGGACTACATGAGAAGCACCAGCTTTTAATTAAAAAAAGAATCATCAAAATCGGTTCACCTAGAAAAAGTTCTGACTTCTGAGCTAACATACATCAAAAAATAGTTATCAATACAACCTCTTTTTTTTAAACTCTGTTAAAAACCTTTCTTCTCCGTCCGTTGTTAAGTCAAGATGTATGGTCGTAAAAAAAATAATTAAAATTAATGCTTATCGATATGTAATGTTGAATCAGTAGTTTGTTATCACTCACCTTGATATCATGTAAAAACAATATTGAGTACTTCTATTTCTTGTACTAAGATAACTAGTACTTCTTATTATTTTGTGTAAAATAACATCAAAAATTATAAAGTTTTTACATATTACATTTGATCATACATATTTATTTATCTATGGACTATGGACCATATTTTTCGGTAAAAGCGTAGACGTATATTTTTTACTCCATACAAATTTGACGTTTAGCGTGTTACCAGACATAAAAAATTACCACAAAAAAGGCCTATATTTTACAAAATAAAAAAATTCTAATGGACTTTTCATTTTAATACACAAAAACCTTGTTTTAAATTAAAATGTTGATTTAAATTATATCACACAATTTTAAAAGTACATATTTTCCTTAAATTCAGTGTTTACCCACACTGAATTTTATATACAATATTTTTTAGGTATTTTTTAGTAGGTCACTTTTCAACTTTCGGCCCTTATAAGATGGTTCTCCTTGTACTCTATACTCCATAAATTTAGGCGTGTGTATCGCTTTACGGAACCGACTCACTGATAAGGATCACTGCAGTGATTCAGAAGATTGGTTCAGTAACAACGTTTAAAATGTATCATTTGGATCTGAAACAGTGAAACATTACTTTGCTCTGTGCTCATTTCGCGCGAATGTTGCTTGCGAGGCGACTGAGCCACGAGCGAGAGAGACATACTGAGACAATGATTAACTTAACTACTGACTCGCGAGTGGCGAGTGACCGGGCGAAATAATTATAATACATACAAGTCAGATAGAGATAACAATTGAGAAGTGTATCATTCAACTCGTACGGATTTTCGCTGTCGTTATTCATTCACGTAAAAATTACCACTAAGGCGTTTACGTATCAAATACTATACGGTCGTTTTTTGTATGTAAAGGCGCGTCTCCACCAAAAATGTTGAGAACATTTATGTTTCCGACATGTTGACAAATCAACAAAATTTGTTTCAACCTACCTACCTTTTAAGTTTAAAGTTTTAATAATAAGCCAATTGTCTATTTGCAATGAGGCACGATCCAGTTTGACAGGCAGGATTCCTGGGTTTTTTTTCAAGTTTTCGAAGTTGAAGGGCCCATCCTTTCTGAACCATCGTCAGAATTATTATACACCACCTGTGGAGGACGTTTAATATTTTTAATTGGCACTGAAGTATTTCTATTACCAATCCTAACAGGAACTATATTTCTTTCTATATTACCACTAACGACAGCTTTCCTATATCGCGGTTTATCTTTACTTCTTCTTATGTTAGATTCCTTGGCGTATATAACATCTCCTATTCTAAAATTTCTATCTGTTTCACCGCCCTTTTGTTCCCTTACCTTTTCCTTTTTCTCTAAGATTTTATCTGACATGTAATTATATAGATATCTAATACGTTTAGCATGATCTTTTAATAGTTGTTGGGTGTAACATTTCTCGAAATTTGCGGTGAACGTTGAATTAGAGTCGGTATGACCGAAAACGATTTCGAAAGGAGTAAGGCCGGTTGTACTATGTATGGTGTGGTTATAAGCCATAATTGAGTAACTCATTACAGTAGCTGCGTCTGTACACTTTCGTTCGTTTTTACCAATCTGTATATCTCTATAATTGTGGAGTGGAATCTCTCTATTACGCCTGTTGAATTCGGTTTATTAGGGGTAGTAATATCTACATATTACTACCCCTAATAGTAGTATGTTATACATAGTCATAAGTTCCTTAATGAGGTCATTATTAAACTCACTACCGGGATCAGAAGTTATTTTTTTAGGTGTTCCGTATATTGAAAAATATTTAATAAGCGCTCTTACGATTTCCGGTGCGGATCTATTTGGGATTTCGATAGCTTGTCCTAACTTACTAAATGCGTCAACTAAAGTTAGGTAATAAACGGATTCAATTGAAAAAAGGTCCATGAAAACTTCTTGGAAGGGGGCGTTTTGGGTTTGAGTTAATTGAAGTAATGGTTTAATGGGTTTTCTGTCATATTTCATTTTTCTACAGGCATCACAAACATTAAGTACTGCAGCAATCGTCTCTTGCATGTTCTGCCAATAATAATTTCTTTTAATTCTACTCATTGTTTCCTTTATTCCTCTGTGGCACGTCTTACCCTCATGATGTTGCAGTATGATTTCTTTTTGTTCTCTCTCGTCTTCTACATATATAACACGCTCTGTACATTCAATAAATTCTACCATTCCCTTTTTAAATAGCTGTATAATAATTTTAGAAAATTATTTTCTATGCTGAATGTTTTCGAAATAAATAAAATATTTAGTCTTGGGCTTAAATTACTCTTTTAAGAAATTTTTAATAAAATCTTCATTCTTAAGTGGGGCAAAAACTTCGAGAACCTTTTATTTATCCCTGGATAAATTTCTGACTTGTACTTCATTTTTATGCCAGGTATAAACTAAAATTTGGCTTGGTTTTGAGTCAATGGCCTCCTTTAATATCGGAATACCATTAGATTCTAGATCTTGTCCAGAATGCACAGTTACTATACTACTATCAGAAGATATACGAGTAGGTGGTAACGGGTATTTCATGTTAGTCTCTAACTAGTCGACGGATACAGTGGCAGATGTGTCAGTTATAGTTATTGTCCTAGAGTCGTCCCTGTTTTCAGTCGTTAAGTCCACAATTTGGTCAGTTAATTCTGTCAGATATTTTTGCAGATTTTGTTCTTTAGGGTCCAGGTTTACTTCCAATGATTGTGAGTCATCAGAGTCTATGGCATTTAGTTTTATCCGAGAGAGGGCATCAGCATTACTATTTTGTTTTCCGTTTTTGTATACAATATCGAAGTCGTACTCTTGAAGACGTAAACACCAACGGGTCAATTTACTGTTCGGTTCTTTAAGTGAGTAAAGCCAAACTAGTGGTCTATGGTCGGTATATATGGTGAACTTACGCCCGTAAAGGTATGGTCTAAAATGTTTTACGGCCCATATTATGGCGAGTAGTTCACGCTCTATTGTACTATATCTGGTCTCAGTGTCGCTGAGAGTTCTACTGGCGTAGGCAATGGGCTTATCGGATCCTATTGTCCCCTGCGATAAGACCGCACCTAAAGCAACAGTAGAAGCATCTGTAGTTAAAACATAAGGTTTGTCTGGGTCTGGGTATTGGAGTAAAGGTGCATTAGTCAGAAGCTCCTTACACTTCTGAAACGCATCAATATATTTTTGATCTATTACAATTTTATTTCTTTTCTTTAGGCATGCTGTAAGGGGCTGAGTGATTTTAGCGAAATCTTTTACAAAGCGTCTGTAATAATCAATCAATCCTAGGAAACTCTTGATCTCGGTAGTCGTCCTTGGTAACGGGTAGCTTAATACAGCCTGAATCTTATCATCGTTTGGTTTAAGTCCGTCTTTAGTAATAACGTGCCCTAGGTATAGCACTTTTTTTCTCAAGAATTCTGATTTGTCAAGTTGTATTTTTAAATTAGTCGATCTCAATCTGTCAAAAACTGTCCTTAATTTTTGTAAATGCTCCTGGAGGCTACTCGAGAAAATAATTATGTCATCAAGATAGACAAGGCAATGAATTCCTTGTAAGCCTCTTAGGATGTTATCCATGGCTCTTTGGAAGGTGGCTGGAGCTGTCTTCAGGCCAAAGGGCATTCGAAGGAATTTATAGTGTCCGTTCTCTTAGTGTTCGTTTTGGTACTTATCGTCCACAGTTATATCGTTTAGACGTCTGTAATCGATAACCATCCTATACTTCATTTCACCAGATGCGTCTCTCTTTTTGGGAACTAAATGGACTGGGGCTGACCAAGGGGAAAAGGATTCCTGAATCACATTATCATTTAATAGTTTCTGTACCTGGTTTTTAATTTCATGTGTTTGAGCGGGAGGTTGCCTATAGGGTTTGATATAGATAGGGTCTTCGTTTTTTTATTCTAATATAGTGTTTCACTTCATTAGCAAAAGATAAAGGTATTTGATCGCTATAAAAAATATCTTTATATTCTCTACATAAGTGGTATATCGATTTTTGTTCTTCTTCCGACATGTGGTCTAAGCGTAATTTCTCTAAATTTTGCTCTAATATTTTATCTACTTCAATATCTGATATATCTGTAATATGGTTAACTACACATTTAGTCGCTTTACTCTCTTCATATGCTTCTACATTCAATGGTTTTTTAATAGTTAATTTTATCGGTATATCTAAGGTATTCTGGATTACTGTAGTCGTATAACCATCCTTACATCTCACTAACGCACTAGGCATTCGCACACCCTTACAGAATTCTTTATAATCGATTACAGCATTACGTGAATATAAATTTGTTGGGAGTTTGACCCTTTGCTCGGAACGGGGAGATAACTCCAAAACGTAAGAAGATTTACTATGTGTTATAGGTATTACGGTAGTTTTAGTTTTAAGAATCTCGTTTTTAAATCTATTACTGCTTCTAGGTTGCAAAGTATATCATTCCCAATTAAGCCATCGTACCTAGAGTCGACATTGTAAATGTATAGTTTATGAATATCGTTACAGTTGAAAATTGGTAAAGACGGGATTTGAATAACTTGATCATGTCTGCTCTCCACTTGACAAATTTATATTGGTTCGCAAGATCGCCTTGCGGCACGAACGCGGTAAACGATTTTATACGAATTTATTTCGCGGACGGCGCAAGCAAATGGCGATCCTACCGGCTGCGCCAGTCAAGTTAACGGGAGCGGTGGAGGCGTTTTCAAAAACTTAAATAAAACTAAGAGATGTCCGTACAGAAGCTCATGTACTTCAACAATGGCAAACTTATTCTAATACATCTTTCATGCAGACTTTATTACATTTGCTTACTCAAGTGACACGATATAGGCCACACACAGGGTGCAAAGTCAGCAATAGTATTTATGCACGTACTTGTATCACTCTGTGTGGGGTCGAATCCATGACTAGTTGTCATTTTACGTTCAAATTGTTTATGTTCATTAGCGCCAGTTCATGAAAACATACTGAGTTCTGTTTATGACTTCTTTGGCGTAGTGATTATTATGACTTACTTTCTTCATTTTCATCATAAAGTTAGAGTTATGAGACTTTACGAGAGAATTATGTGTACATAGACATTGTTGTATTGTGTGAATTGACATTTTTGTAAATAATGAATTGACATAGTGACATTTTTGTTAAAGTATGAAGGAGGATCGATTTTATATACAATCTTATTACGGTACACAATAAATAACCTAGGTACTTTTAGTATTGCCACATAACATTTCACTGACTCAGTCAGTAATAAACGCCCGCGACGCAACTTAATGTATTCAGAACATTCTGTATTTTATATCTTTTGAGTCGATGATCAAAATGAAACATATCAGTGTTTCGGAACATTTCAGTGATCGAGATGCAAATGTTCCAATCGCAAAAATGATACACTTTGCCCACCTCCACATAAAATAAACCCAAGTATGTTTTTTTTTTGAGTTTATGGCCTGGTATCTAGACCTTTAGGCCAAGTCTTGAGTATTTTTATTCGGTTTATTATTTCTTCATAGTTCACTGCTTCCCAATATGTTGATGCGTCACATTGTGCAGCCCTTGGGAGATTTTGACGGCAACTTGAGCCAGCAGGCAGCTGACAGTTGGCGATGGTATCTAAAGGCGCCTATGCAAACAAACAGCTATCTTGAGAATCCATCACCATCAGAGCACTTGTTTCACAGTTTCCACTAATAGTTCACATGCGCAGACACTTAATACACAAAATCGCACCACTTTTATATATCAAAGTCCACATCAAACCATTATTTAAACAATAATACAGGAGCAACAAACCGCCGCAGGTCAAGTTCCCGCCAAAACTCCCCAAGTATGTTTAAAACATCTGAAATGTCAAAAAATGACAGCTGTCATATTTCTATGGAGCAAAATTGGTATTATACTTTTATGGAGTGTAGAGTACAAGGAGTTGAAAAAGTGTCCTACCATTTACTGAAAATAGAGGTTCCAAAATCTACCACAATAGCGCTGGCGTCTGAAAAACTACGATATGAAGATAGCTGTTACGAACGGAGTGAAGTCATCTGAATTCAAATATTTAAAAAAATTCATGACTTGAGTAGTTATTAAAATGCCAGTATACAAAATCTCAACTATTTACGTAGTACAAAACCAAGCGGATTGGTCAGTCCTTGTTTATTTCTCCATCTTATTCTAATTACTTTTGGCGCTTTTTTTTTAACTTATCCTATGCTACTGCAGCGCCACCCTTATTGGACACGTTTTTAGTATAGATATAAGAAAAAGAGGATAAGGGTAGTTCTCATCAAAATGATATTTTTCGCAAAAAAATTACCAATTTTTTAAACCTTCATACAGGATTAAAATATTATGCGTAGATAACTGTTTTGTTGATAGTATGCAGTTTTATCTAGGAGGCACTCGAAACTAGGCACTAGTTTTAGAAAAAAATGTCATTATTTAAAGTTTGCTGTTACCGAGAATGACAACTTGTGAGAATAATGACATTAGTGCAAAGGAGAATGATGCTATGTTACAAATAATGACAATTTCATTAAGAATAATGAGGAATATAATCAATAAATTGCATGATAATTTGTAATATTTTTTATTTTTATGAAATTTTATGAAAATAAAGTATCTATTAAGAACTTGTAACAATCAACTTACTTTAAATCACATGTTTTGTTTTTAAATCATAATTAAAACTAACATTCGAATTCAAAGAACTTATAAAATTCTTACAATAATGAACAAAGCGAAAATAATTATATTAAGAGACTTTTTAAATCTTCTAAGACTGTTGTAACTTCTTTGAATTCGACAGTATACCTTTAGGCACAATGAAAAATCTCAATCAAAATTAAGACACAAGTATTGATAAAAACAAACATAATCACGATTAAATAGACATATAAGTCATTTAGTAAGAATTGTGAAATTCTACAAAATCAAGCTGTCTTATAAACTTAAATTAAAATATGATAAAACTAGCCACAAAAAATAAATAAACCGAACAGAAAGATACTTTAATTATGTTGATGTTGATGGTTTGTTGATGTCGTCTGTTTTCTCAAGAATGGTGGTCACATTAGGATGTTTAGAGATGCGTCCTCCAAGTTTTTTAAGTACATTGATCTCGTTTAACATTATATCAGAGAGAATTGTCACTTTCTTATTCCTGGTGTGATTAAATTTTGTCTTCGCAAGTAGTGTTACATCAGATTCGACAAAGTTACATTCTACGTTTTCTTTTAGCAACAGAGGTATACATCCTAAATGTTTGCCATGTTCACAAATTTTTGAAGGACTGCAGTCAAAGCAACTTAACTTTCTTAGAGTAGTTTTTGGTTTAGACTTATCCCACAATGCTTGATAGACTGAAAAGGTGCCTCTAAATGGTTGTAGGGTATCTGGAATTAGGCTGGCTTTAAGTAGTATGTCACTATCCTCGACTTTTTTGACTATCACCTTTAATCTTTCATCTTCAATGTATTTCATAATTAATTCGTAAAACTGATCGAATGACCCAACGTCTTGTCCATACATGACCATTCGATCTGCCGTTCTTTTTATAGTAGCACCAACCCCGTCAGGAGCACCTTTTCCGTGACCAACTTCTGAATAGTTCCAGGTTATTCTGTTCAGCTGCGGGAAGTCATTCTTTAACTGAGTTATTAGATAAAATACATACTTATTTCTATACTGGGAGGATGGTGAATCCGATAAAAAATGTATGGTGTCAATAAACGGGTTTAATTTAATCACTTCTTCTATTAAAGGTATCAAATGACTCCATACAGCTGGAGCATCATGACGTAAACAATCACTTATTGTGCACATGGAAGTTGGTTCAACTTGACCATGGGAAAAATTATGTGTATAGATAACTGCAGTATGCAAGGAAACTTGCTGCCTACTTCCACCAAAGTGGAATGACTGAACTTCTGCTCCATATTTCAAGGCATAATTTTCAGAAAAATCGACATGTACTAATGCTTCCTGAATATGTAGATTTTCTTTAAGATTTTTAATAGCTTTGTATTGGCTCATAATTTTATAGTTGTGTTCAAAAAATTTTGGCAAATCTCTCTTGAATTTATCTAAAGCTTCTATCGTTGTAACTGTAATTTTCGTCTTTTCAATAATTGATTGTTTCTTCTTGTTTCCATTCGTAAGTGTTATTTCTTTTGTTACTTTTTTCCATTCGTAAAAAGTGCAGTAATTCCTCGAAAGATCATATACTATGTCATTTGATTTACATGCGTCACAGTTTCTTCGCAAACAATCAGTATTTTTGCTATCACAGCACATTTTGGATAGCACTGCTTCAGAATTTTTCTCTGTTATTATAAACGTTTTATTTAGACCTTCAATTAATAACTCCATATTGAGATGAATTATGCACAAACAAGTATCTCTATCGACTTTTTTTCGAAAAACCACCCAGAAAGGTCGAAGCTTACAAAAAAAAGAATAGCTAATTCTAATATTAGTTTCCATTCGGAACTTTTTGTACAAGTCCTTCAGAGGTAGACACAAGAACCTTTTTTGCATACGGACTTGATTTTTTCGAATAAATTCCTTTTTTCCGGCACATAAGATGCTATTTGCATCATCTAAATAGAATTGTTTTACATGTTCGCTTATAGAAGACCTTACACTGGGGTAGTTTTCTGATTGTAGGCTGATTTCGAAACAGTTATTTCCTAGAACTGGCATATCATTTTTTGCCTCCGTTTGTGTCTTCTGCTGTTCGTTGAGTAGCATTTTTAGTCTTTGAATTTGTTTGCAACGAGCTTTATCCCTTTTATTGTAAGCCGCGATGATATTGAGTAATTTTTTCCTTTTTCGTAATTCTACGTAGCGAACTTTTCTTATAGCAGCTGCAGCATCAGGCTTATTCTGTTGTAACGGATCTCCTCCAAGATCATGCGTCGAAGTGTTTTCACCTTGAATACTGCAAACACCAATGGCTTCAAAATTTGGCGGCTTTGCTTGTTTTTTGTTTTGTCGGTACCTATAAAAATGTCATGTTAATTACTCAAATAAATTATGAATTTTGACAATTGATATATTAAGAATGATGATTTAGGAACAAGAAAGATGTCATTGAAAATATAGTTGTAGTTATAAAATCAAACTGAACCTTTTAGAATTTTCTTTCCACTTCTTTCTTTGCTCTCTTTGACTGCGTGGCGCTTTTTCCGAAATACTTGTATTTTTTTTTGCTTCCTTATCTTTTAAATACTTTATTCTTCTTTTTTCTTTTGCAAGAGCTAGTAAATCCGGGTCATTTTTAATTTCTGCATACTGCCTACGTTTGCATAGTCTTTGTTGAGCTAGTCTTTCTTCTTTAGTTTTTCTTTCCGGGGGCATTTTGGAATATTTAAATTACAAACAATAGCACTAGCACAGTTGTGTGTAATTTTATTTCTTAACTAATAAAGTAACTTATAAGTACCTGCAACAATGTAATTTCGTTATTACGCACTATTTTGTTTGAGAGGATTTGAGCTGAGCAGGAACATTCATTGTCAGTATCGGTCATAATTTGGACAAAAGAGTAAAACACTCTTTTGTCCAAATTATTAGGACTGTATTAGGTTACCTAATTTTGTGACTGGTTCTCCAGAAATTTCATTTTCTTAGCTTAATTTTTTTTCATAGCGTACGTTTAATGGTAAGACTCTTTTTCTTCGTTGTTGTCAGAGCCACTCATTATTGGCACAAACTCTAAACATTCATCTAAATTTGAATCGCCCCGAAAAATCTTTGTAATATTTAGAATTTGAGGATACAAATTTGATCGTTTTTCTATGGGAACTCTTTCCAATTCAAAAGCTACAAGCCTCGCAAAATTTTCATTTCGCTGATCTAAGGTGAAATTACACTTTGTGCAATATATCGGTTATAATCGAAAACGTAGTTTTATCAATGTGTTTACGATAGATTATGGCATCTATTACCTTTTCATTAATGGTTTGAGTGCCAACTTCTTTTTTCGTTGAAATATCGTCTTTTTTTTTAAATAGCTGTCCAGATGAAATTAAAGGCGAAGTTGATCTCTTCCTCTGTATGGTTATTATTATTACTTATTATCTGTAATTTAATAACAAGATCCAGCTTAGAACAAATTTACGACAAAAGCTATTAGGCAAATATGAAGAATTTAGTTCTGGTTTTGAAATATAAAAATAAACAACCTAACAATTAACAGAAGTAACTATGTACCAAATTTTTTTAAAATCTGTCTGGAATCAAAATCTAAAGTAACACTTTCGTTTCGTGAATATTCTAACTTATTGGAAAACTGTCTATACATCAAACATCGCCCAGCTCATCACATCTGCACATCAATCGAAATGATCATAATCATTGTTCTCATCAGTAATCATTGTCGTCTAATTACATCATCATTATTCACAACGTGCGTCATTGTCTTTTCCGCCATTTTTGCTGACAATGACGTTGCCAATAATGATATATTCATAAAAATCATTTCGAAACATGTTAAAAAACGTATACACAGAAAACATTGTTATAGTTAATGAACAGTTACTCAAAAGGTAACTTAATTATCTTATTAAGATTATAGAATCAATCCTAACTTCAAAGTTAAGGTTAAAAAAACAAATGACGATTGAAATGACACAATTAGGAGAATTAAATTCAAAGCTCACCAGTTCGAAATCCAACACGTGTGTTCCATGCAACGGCTGCCGGTCGAATGAAGGGCGGGGCGGTTGCCAGTATCAACTCAAAACATAACGAAACAAATAGTTCCGAGCCATGGTATTTTATTAAACAATATAGGGAGCGACAATGACGCAAATTTTGAGAACATTTTTTGATATATTTTTTATTGATTTCCAGTCATATTTTTAAAATGTTTTATTGTGATAAAGCTGAATTATATCAATGTCAAGCTCGAGCTAATAAAATAATTTAATATGAATTCAATAAAAATATTTTATGTGAGAAAGTTGCTGAGAACTACGTAAAGCGACATGCAAAATAGTGGCATTTTTGATAGTTTTTCCTTGAAATATTTTTTTTTGTTACATCTATGTGAACGTGACTAAGGTTGCTTTTTAAATAATCATTTAAGTATATAAAACAAAATTCTTTACAAAAAAATATTAAGCCATTGATGAGTATTATCGCGAGACACAAATTTCTTACCTCTAGAATATTCACCCATAAGCAGTAAATTGCTTATATATTTTTTGGTTATACAAATATCATGCAAACATGAACCTTGCTAACAAAAATATATCTGTCTCATTCTCACACGTTATGATTTTCAAATGTAAAAAAAGATAAGTTTATATCTTAGACTTCAATTTTCTGTTGACAGTTTGCATAATTTCACTAAGCTCCACCTTGAAGCATGACGCCATTTTATGATGACGTTCATTTGTGGTAGTTCGTCTGTCATCTAAGTCTTGTTCGGAGTTATTTTGTAGTGTTACAGTGAATTTTGACTATTTTGGAGCTTTTTTGTTCATTAGTAAAGGGTAATTTAGCAAAAACAACATGACAAAGTGTTACATCAATGGATTTCATTCAAATTCTCGTAAAAATTAAGAAGAATTGTCATTTTTCAGGTTAGTTGTAATTTCTTCCATAATTGTATATTTTTTCGTGTGAATTGCGTTTCGTGTTCATTTTATGGGTTCTAAATCGTGTTTCCCGCTATTATCTATAATTTTCAATGACTATTATCATGTAAATTTTAACAAGTAAACATTTTGATTGCTTACATTTTTACATAGTGTTGCCCTTACGTGCTATCATGTTTTGAAATTATCGATATAAATTTTAACAATGATATTAATGTAGTCCTATGATCAAATAACGTTTTAGATACGTAAACTGTATATTTAATCAAACGATCGATTGAGAGCCTTTCATTTAAGAAAAGAACTTGAAAATAGTGTAAATCGTAAATTCGCTATAATAGTTTTTTTCATCAAAAGATTAGATGATGTTAAGATTAGTTTTGATTGGTACTTAAGGATACATAATATTTATTTTAGGTTGCCAAAAAATGAAGGCCTTTAAAAATTGTGGATTGATAATATAGGCCAGGAAATCATGAAACCTGCAGTAGTAAGAAGAATATGCTCCTTGCATTTTGAAAAAGAATGTATAAATAGAACGCTGGAGGTCGTTTGGCTTAAGGGTGATTTGGTTCATGTATCTAAAATAAATTTTCTGACCAAATAATATTATTTCGTCACGAATAAATGATTTTAATCAGTATACATTATTGTTATTTTATTTATTTTTAATCCTTACTCTCTCGTTTACCTCCAGTGGATACTGGAGAGGATACCACTAATTACGCTACTGGTGGAAAAATAAGTCATTACAACTTGCAGGTTGTAAACACTATAAAATTGATATTTTGTGATGTTACATAAATGGGATATAATGAGAAATTAGTATGGAAGTGGAAATCTGAAGTGGCGCAGCCACCCCTATTGATCGAAATGTTGCATGGAAATTGGTTGTCATATGGTATGAACATGGGATGCTGAAGATTGAGGAATAAGTTAGGATAGTTAAATGATTAATGGATTGTGTGAACGGTGGTATGGTTAGAAAGGGGCTGCTCAACTCGATTAGATTACTGAGATAAATAAATAAATAATCTTTATTATCAAAAAAAGAGAGATGACGGCTAGTAACCATGTATGAAAAGAACAAATGCTCCACAAACTTTAAATAAATCAAGATAAAGTTAAAAGATAAATGTTTAGCCTAATGGTTGACTGGGAGAGAATGCCCTATGGCATAAAGTTCGCCATATGTACAACTTTGTGCGTGAAAGATTAAATAAATAAATAAAGGTCAGTCTACTGCACGTTCATGGTGACTTGAAGTGGTAACCGACTATTACTACGAAAGAAAGGTGTTGTCGAATCTTTATGGCGGCTTGGAAGTTAAAAGCGAGTGCTAGTCCGTGCAGATATAGTTGAAAGAAAACTTGATGGTGTCTCAGATCACGAAGCGTGACGGTACAGGACTTGCGCAAGCAACTAACTTCCCAGCCGCTATAAAGTCTATATATATGATATCACGCAACCTGGACGCATACCGTTGGGGTTGGTTCAATGTGGTGCAGGACAAAACCACTGGGAAAAACTTAGGGGAGACTTCTGCCTAGTAGTGGGATCGCATGGGCTGGACAAAAAAATCATACGCAGCCTAATACATTGCCTATAGTGGTGGTTTCGTTAATCTCTGCAGAGGAGAAAAAAAAATACATGCGTCGACCCAGGGACGCACGGATGGAGTGCTTATGTGCAGATTGCCGTCGTTACGAAAAAACGTTAGCTCATTGCACTACCTCAGTATAATATTATGGTGCACGTCGTATACGTGTTCTGAAAAGAAAGGAGTTAAAGCTCCAATCAAGTGCTGTTTCCTTGGTCTCTTCGCTCACTTTTGACTGTTGCTTCACCATATCTTAAAACAATTACAGTTTCAAAACTTTCCTAATCTGAGTTGAACGTAAGATTTATTTATTTATCATCTTAATACAGCTATTATTACAGGATTAACCCAATGCAATAGTGTAGTAATCTAATATTTGTTTATTTAATATATACCTATGAGATGGGCAATACGTCATAATTTATATAGCATCGATACTGAAAATATCGACAAAAACAACGCTATTTCTTGTGGGTGGAGTCGTCGCCATATTTGGGAAACACTTGACTTCAGATCAGGTAACCATGCCATATCCCCTATTTTTCTTTTATCTATGGTTTTTAGGGACACTTTTCATATATAGAGATGGTCCTGCTTCTCTCTACACTCCATAGATACTTTTACCCGTAGACATAGAATTGTCTCTGTCTACGGCTAAAAGTATTCTGTGCATTTGACTCATAGATAAATAAATATGTTTTGACCAAGTTTTGACTTGTAGACAGAGTTCTCTGTCTACGTTATGGAGTGTAGATTACAAGGAGAACCATCTTATAAGGGGCGAAAGTTGAAAAAGTGGCCTACTATTTACAGAAAATAGAGGTTCCAAAACCTACCACAATAGCGCTGGCGTCTGAAATACTACAATATAAAGATAGCTGTTGTGAACGGAGTGAAGTCAGCTGAATTCAAATATTTAAAAAATTTCATAACTAGAGTAGTTAGTAAAATGCCATTATACAAAATCTCAACTATTTACGTAGTACAAAACCAAGCGGATTCGTCGGTCTCTGTTTATTTCTCCATCTTATTCTAATTACTTTTGGCGCTTTTTTTAAATTTATACTATGCTACTGCAGCGCCACCCTTATTGGACACGTTTTTAGGGACACTTTTCATACATAGAGATGTTCCTCCTTCTGCCTACACTCCATAGGCAGGTGTCAAAATAGAGTGTTAGGTGTCGTGTTTTTATTCGTTTTTGCAGTAAATAATCGTCATCATTTTTCCGAAAGTGGTTAAAATTGCTAACAGGGATATTATCTTGAAGGTCAAACGCACTTGTGAAGAAGAACGAGACAATAACGGGCCTGCAGTACCATTTTCCAAAGTTAGAGCTGACGTTTCATATTTCATAGATAATTTTTAGGGCTGCCATAACAAATAAAACTCCTTAATTTTCTCGACTTGTTCGTTTTTAGTTTCATCATGTCATTAATATCATGTATTTATTATGCATTGTTTTTATTATGTTTTAGGTGTTTCTGAACGCACCGTCATCCAAATAACTCAAAAGGGGAACATAACGTAGTAGCAGCTTCATCTTCTAAAATTTTGACGCCGGGAAAACTAGAAACCGGAGGAAAATAAATATGGTTTAGAAGTTTTATATATGTGACGCTGATAAAGCATTTGAATCAATCGTTTGACGTCGTGAAGATAGAGATTCCTGCCATCAATAAACTTTGGTTGGAATTGAAAGCCGATATTGATTTTAAATATGGCAGAACATAGTTGAGTAGTAGCTTAAAAACTATGGGCTACAAATACAAATGGTGCCAGTTACGAAACACACACATACACATATACAGTAACGAAAAGTATTGATAGAACGCAGTGATATTGCAGATTGGAAAGCAAAATGTATTCTAAGAAGAATATATTTTCTCTATCCTATTATGTATTATGTATTATCTAAGAATCCTCAGGCATTTTTGCCTAATCTACCAACAAATTTTATTGAAATAATGGATAATGCGTCATACCACACAGATAAACAAGGCGCCTACCACTGGCAATACAAAAGCAGAGTTCCAAGAGTGGATTACGAGAAATGGATGAATGTTGGACAAAAGCGCAGTTATACGAATTAATCAAAAAACGCAAAGGAGACCCACAGTATGAAAAAGAAGAAATGTTAAATGAACATGGACGTGAAGTTCTCCGTTCGCCGCCTTACCTACCGCGTTAGGCTGATGGATATGGAAATGGATAAATTTTATAAATAATGTCACAGGCGACACATCCGAGTTTTCTGATGTAGACTAGCATGGATTCTGATGAAGATGTGCGAAAATAGGCCTAATTTAAACCGGCATCTACGAACGGAAGCGTGCCGAGACTGTCAATATGCCAAATACATCGGATAAAAAATCACAGTATGGCTCTGACCCAAACATTCATGCACAATGGGTCAGTGCACGACAAAAAAAGAAGCGAAGTTCGTCCGATTCCGACAGTGACAACCCAACTTTGCACTCCAGTCGAAGATATAAGGGAGCGTGCTGTCCCTCATCAAGCATGTTAAATGAAACAATAAATGCCTTCCGTGAGGAGATAAAATCTATGCATAGTCTTCTAAATGAGATGAGGGAGGAGCAGGAAGCGAACTATGTCCAAATAAAAGCAGACGTTAGTGAAATCAAAAGTGAAATAGTGGAAATAAAAATAAAAAATCTAGAGACTGAAAAAGCTATGGAAGATATAGAAAATAAGTACACGAAAATAGGTGAAAATCAACAAGAATATATGGATTGTTAAAAAAAAAAAGAAAATCTGTTAAAGGACTTAAAACAAAAAAGTGCATACCTGGATAAATATAGTAAGTCTCTGGATGAACGTTTAAGGTTATTGGAACAAAAAGAGTTTGATTTAGACATTGAACTGATTAATATGGAAATGAAAGACGGAGAAAACGTTGCAGAACTGGTGAAGGATATTGCGAAGAAACTGAATTTAAGAAATGAGGATATTTCTAAAACTTGGAGAATAAAGGGACAATACATAAACAATAAACCAAAACCTATAATTGTATCATTACGATCAAGGGAAGCACGTTTTATGTGGATTAAAAACGGGAAGGCGGCGGCGATGACTAATCATATGATATATAATAATAATAGTAATCTACGTATATACTTTAATGAACCATTAACCCGCCAAACGCGACAACTATTTTGGTCTACTAAAGTACAGCTTAAGGATAATGTTAAGTATATATGGATACAGAATAGTAAAATATTATTGCGAAAAAATGAGCATGAGAAAAAAGTTGAAAGTGTGGGATGTGAGAGTGACATAAATACAATTATTAAGAACCTAGAAAGTAAAAATACTGAGTAAGTCTATTAATTATTACACGTTTATACTAGATTAATGGACTTTCAAGATATTGAATATAAAAAATTTGAAAACTTACAACTATGGCAAAGCTACTTAATAAATAACCATAATTCAATTAATTTCATACATATAAATATTCGCTCGTTAAGAAAAAACTTCAACGAACTTACTTTTCTTATAAGTAATTGCTTGACAAACCTAGATGTAATTTGTCTCACGGAGATAAATATCAAAAAGGATGAGGTATATCAATTTGAGATGAAAGGTTATAACTGTTACTCTTACACTAGAGAAGAAAAACGAGGAGGTGGAATTATTATATATGTGAAAAGTAGCATGCACTTTGAGATCCTACAAAACAATACCCAAACATTTTATAGTGAAATTATAAAAGGACAGTTGAAAATTGAAGACCGCGAAATATACGTATTAGTTACATATAGACCGCCAAGTTCTAATAAAAACTATTTTATCAATGAAATAGAATCCATAATACGCGCGATACCATCTCGTAATGAGATTGTCTTCATGGGAGACTGTAACATCAATATATTGGAGGATGCAATAGATAACTCGTCAAGTTTTTACTTAAATACCCTTAGTGAATTAGGCCTACAGTGTGGAATCCGTGATGTAACACGTGAGGTGGTGGTTGCGGAGCGGCGAGTAACGTCTTGTATCGACCATGTCTTTGTGCGTAGTGCTAGGCCGAACAGACTGTTTGCGTATGTATTATTGTGCAGTGTGTCCGATCACTATCTAACGGGACTAACGATGGCGGGAGGGAGACGAGACAAAGTCTCATTCCCCCGTGAAGTATTAGACAATAATGCTATAAAATGCAAACTACGTACTGTGGACTGGAGTGATCTGGCTAAAATCAATAACCCTACTGAGCAATATTATAAACTCTGTGAAATTTTTAGCAACATTTACGCAACCTCTAGAAAAGTAATATGTAATACGTCCCGTGGAACACATACCTGAGCGAGTAGTAAACTAGTTCTAATGATGGAACATAAAGATAAATTATTTAAAAAATGGAAATCTAACCCGAAATCTTTAACTCTGCGCTTAGAATACACTACGTATCGGAATAAAGTTTATCGGATGATTAATGTTGCTAAAAATTCAAAAAAACGGGAAAATATTAGGGATTGTAATGAAGACATGCGTAAGGTGTGGAGCTGCCTAAATAATTGGTTGGGTAGATCAAGGTCAACTCCAGATCATGTCATAGAAAAATACTTTTTAAGAGATAAGGTAACGATGGAACATATCTGTAATAACTTTTGTTTAACTTTTACACAAGAAATTGAACATTTAAAATTAAACCATTCGTGTCATAAATATTTCTTTGATAGAACTAGTTATGTTAAAGATTGTAATGTAAGTTTTTGTTTTAGTAAAGTCGAGGGGAAGGATGTATGTAAAGTTATTGAATCCATGGACTGCAACAAGTCTCCAGGTATTGACGGCATACGGGTACAGGACTTGAAATTAGTAAAAGAGTATATCAGTCCCATTTTAGCTTCATTAATAAATAATTGTATTTTCGAAGGTATTTATCCTGATGATTTGAAAACTGCAATTATCCGACCAATTTGCAAACATGGATCACATAGAGACTACACTAACTACAGACCAATAGCAATATTAAGTATCATAAATAAAATATTTGAAAAAATATTAATAAAACAAATCGGTATGTTTCTTGAAAAAAATAAAATTTTAACAGAATTTCAATTTGGGTTTAGATTAAATAAAAGTACAACGACGGCCTTGACAGCATTTTGAGATGATGTAAATAACTCTTTAAATAATAAAAATATCGTAGTAGCTCTATTTATAGACTTTAAAAAGGCGTTCGATACCTTGGACCATGAGTGCTTGTTGCAGGCCATGGATGAATGTGGAATAAGAGGTCCAGTAAAAACTTGGTTCAAAAAATATTTAGAAAATAGAAATATTGTTGTTCGTGTAAACGGAGTGGATAGTAGGATAGGAAAAGTGAAATTTGGTGTACCGAATGACTCTGTGTTTGGCCCGATCGGATATATAATGCACGTCAACAGTATGGTAAATGTTATTAAGAATTGTAGAATATACATGTATGCTGACGATACCTGCCTCGTGTATAGTGGAAAAAATAGTAGCCAGATACAGTTAAAAGTACAGCAGGATTTAAATAATTTAATAAAGTGGTCCCACGATAATGGTATTATCATAAACTTGAATAAAACCAAATTTATGGTAATATCATCACCATATAACCGATCTATAAAAACTGTAGATATAGCTCTTATGGGTCACACTTACGATTGCCTGCATACTGATCGCTTTGGCTCTCTCTGCCGCTGCGAAAAGCTACAATGTGTAATGAACTATAAATATTTAGGGTTGGTTATAGATAATCGTTTCTCATGGGACTTGCATGTTGAATTAGTGTGTAGCAGGCTTAGGGCAGTTTTAGGTAAACTGAATCATATAAAATATGTTGTGAACCGAGGAATCATGTATATGCTGTATTATGCCCTGGCAGACGCAACGATCGGATATGGTTTAAGTGCATATGGACTGACTTTCCCAACTTATCTTAACAAAATAAAGTCTATACAGATAAGATTCTTAAAGATATTAGTTGATCCTAAAACCAAAAATGCTATTGATAAAAATTATGAAACGTTATTTAAAATTTGCAAAATTCTTCCTATAGACAAGAAAGTAAAATCCATCATCATATTAGAACAGCATGGTATGGTAACATTTAAGAAACCTAAGACATATATAATGCCGAAGCGCCAAGTTACGCAAAAAAGGAAATATCTCATACTTAGGGTTGAAAATTACTTTGGACGACGTACAAGGCAATGGATAACTCCGACCTTGTGTAATAAGGTGGCGGGTATTTATGACGAAAGCGTAACTAAGTCGCAGCTCAAAACAATCTTGAGGAAACATTACCTGTCGTTGTGTCCTTAGTAGTGAATGTTTCTTTAATTATGTATGTGTTAATTTAAGTATTTATAAGTATTTAATATTGTTATTAAAGAGTGTGAAACGATTAACTGTTACGTTGCCGACAAACTGGCTTACAGTTTGGCAAAATTTAAAATATAAATAATGTAACACTCTTTTTAAGAATAAATTAAAAATATATTGGTAAATCCAATTGGGCATACCTTAAGCGCATTAAAAAAATTACGTATAACATGATTATACGGAATTATTAAAGTAGTTTAAATACATTTCGACAGCACTATCGGCTTCAACACCCTCGAAAACCATGAAAATGACACCCATGATGAAAAAATTGATACCTATTGCAGCCGCCATCTTGGATTTACATTTCGACAGCACTATCGGCTTCAACACTCTTGAAAACCATGAAAATGACACCCGAGATGAAAAAGTTGGTACCAACTTCAACCGCCATCTTGGATTTACATTTCGACTGCACTATCGGATTCAACACCCTCGAAAACCATGAAAATGACACCCAAGATGAAAAACTTGATATCTATTGCAGCCGCCACCTTGGATTTACATTTCGACAGCACTATCGGCATCAGCACCCCCGAAAACCATGAAAATGACACCCATGATGAAAAAATTGATACCCATTGCAGCCGCCACCTTGGATTTACATTTCGACAACCCTATCGGCTTCAACTCTCTCGAAAACCATGAAAATGACACCCATGATGAAAAAATTGATACCTATTGCAGCCGCCATCTTGGATTTACATTTCGACAGCACTATCGGTTTCAACACCCTCGAAAACCATGAAAATGACACCCATGATGAAAAAATTGGTACTTACTTCAGCCGCCATCTTGGATTTACATTTCGACAGCACTATCGGCTTCAACACCCTCGAAAACCATGAAAATGACACCCATGATGAATAAATTGGTACCTAATTCAGCCGCCATCTTGGATTTACATTTCGACAGCACTATCAGGTTCAACACCCTCGAAAACCATGAAAATGACACCTATGATGAAAAATTTTATACCTATTGCAGCCTCCACCTTGGATTTACATTTCGACAGCACTATCGGCTTCAGCACCCTCGAAAACCATGAAAATGACACCCATGATGAAAAAATTGATACCTATTGCGGCCGCCATCTTGGATTTACATTTCGACAACCCTATCGGTTTCGACACCCTCGAAAAGCATTAAAATGTCACCCATGACAAAAAAAATTATACTACTTACTTTTAGTACGTACTACTATTATTTATTCTGTGCTTTTAAATATTGTAATAAAAAAAATCTCTTATTATTATTATAATCAAGTATTTAAGAAATTTGGTTATTCGAATATTGTGTATTTGTACAGCGATCTTTTTGAGCCGCTGAAAACAACCGAAACAATGTCCACTCACGACGGCGACCGAAGCCGAATGTGTTCTGTGACTGTGAGCCGAACTAAACTTAATACAAAGGTACTCTGTGAACTAAACTACTCTGTGGCTGTAGATCCCCATTTACAGAAACAATTTATATACGAGGCAAGCAAATCAATGAAAATTTCGCCATTTTGGAGCCGAAAAAAATTAATTATAGCTAAACAAAACAAAATTACACTGCCATTTACATTCAGTGGCTTCCCACATGATAGATGAAGAGATTAAAAAATAGATTGAGTTAAACAATTGATATTTTCAAAAGTTATAGTGTTTACAAGCCACAGCGACACGATAAATCCTCACCATAAGCCACTAAAACCCTTTTTTTTATTTAAAAATAGCAATTAATCGATTTAAAAAAATTATTAATAAGTTCAACAATCATTTATCTTTATAACAATGTGCTTTTTATATCATTTATATGTATAATATGATTGCTAGATACGATTTTATTCGATAAAATGTTGGAATTTTAATTTTTAGGCGATAGTAGAACATTACCTTGCGCGGCGCGGGTTGAGCAAAATGTCGCGCTAGTCGTTATTTGTGCGGTTTTTAGGAGCTATCTACTTTTTATTTAAAAGATATATCAACAAATAAAAAACACATTATGTTTCTACATAATCTTGATTTCATAAGAGCTGTATCCAATTTTTTTTTAAAGGAATAAATATTAATATAATCTCCTTACAACGAAACCACATAAATGTGAAATTATTATTGATAACATGCATCTCCTCGTAAAGTAAGTATTATTTTATTTTGCGATTTACACCAATGGATAGGCAATTTATTAATGAACATTTCTATAGTAAAATTTTTTTCAAAAGACCAAAATTTGATTTTATTAAGAAATTATTTTAAAATCTGGGCGTATTCACTGCCCACGGGCTTGCTGGATCATTGAGCGTTGAGCTCTCGAACGTGGAGCCTGTGTCGTTCGTTAGAGCACACGCTCACGATCTTATCAGTCGATAATATTATTACTTATTAGGTTATTTTATAGGTAGTATTATTTGTTTGTTTTGGGTATAATTTTTCGTATTAGTTATACATATATTTGTTGTGTTTTTTACTGCGCGATGAAGCTTTTTGCGTGTATTTTCTTTGAAGTAAATGCAAATAAAAAAATGAAGCACCATTAGCATGTAAGGTTCGAATCCATAATTAACATTTCGACAAATATTATAATTTACACTATAAAAGGCTAATTCAATATTATCAGTATAGTATACAGTTAAAAATAATCGTAGTAACCAACTGCAATATTTTCTCAGGTGTAGTACTGCCTCGTTGGTCTAGTGGTTGTAGTAGTGCGACTGCTGATCATGAGGTCCCGGGTTCGAATCCTGGGTCGGTTATGAGTTTTTCATTTATTTTCTAAGTTATAATTATAATTAGTATTACTAAGTTATAGTTTTTTGCTAAAATATAGTATATTATTCATTGCTTGTTTTTTCTTCTTTTTCAAAAAATAATTGAGTACATAAGGTGTTCTATACTTATAATTCGGTAAAAAGTATGTAAGTAGGTACTAATATACCTACTTTTTACTATAAACTAAAAATTTTTAAAACTAAATTTAACTAAAAAGACTAAGCTGACCATTTATTTTTTAACTCAAAACAGGCCATGGGTTTATTTATACTCTAAAAAGTATAACTTTATACAATAAATTAAAAAATAATGTTGCATTTAAAAATAGGTAATTATTAAATGCAACATTTTTTAAAATTATGAATTACATTTATCAGAGGATTAAATTTGCTTTAATAAAGTTGGTGATGATTTTAAATAAGAATAAAATTCTGCTCAATTTTTTTTTATTGTTATCTTTCAACATCGCCTTTAGAACTGGAACCGTAAGTGTTTCTTTCAGACGTCCACAATTTATTCAAAATAAAAAAAATACTCTTTCTATCGGAGCATTTGTACCAGGTAGACATAAAATATATTCGATTAAAAAAATTATGTTGAAGATTGTTGGCTTTGAATACTTCCATCCAAAGAGTTACGGGACAATTTTGTGTCCCGGAGCTTTATTTGGGGACAACGGGACGTATGGTCACTTTACCTATAACCCGGCGACGGCTCCGTGGCGCAGTGGCTTAGCAATCAGTTGTTGCGCTGGGGGCCGCGGGTTCGAATCCCGCACGGAACAAATATTTGTAAGGCCTACAAATAATCGTTCCGGGTCTGGATGTTTGTCCTTGTGCAATTTATGTTTGTAAACTGCCTCCACGACTCTCATTATATATTACTCTCACTCTGCGAAACATCCTATTTATTTGTTTATTCTTTATTGCACCAAATATTTGTACAAAAGGCGAGCTATCTATCTATTTACCTATAGTGAGTAGGTATCTTTTAAACTCACAATTTTCAATGCTTCATTTTTAATATATAATTAATTATAAAATTTCATAATTTTTTTTTTTTTTCTAAAAATTAGATAATATATGAGAATACATAATTCTAATATAATGCAACTAATATACCGAATAAACAAATTAAAATACATTTATCGTTGTACGCTGTGTGTATTTCCATAAAATAGTTTATTGATGTTGAAAAATACGTCCGTACAGTAGGTGGCATTGAGTTATACAAAACTATGGTAGGTGGCGTCTTACATATTATTTTTTACGCGATCCTATATTGTAGGGAGTTGGCGCGGCCGGCACACAAACGCTCAAGGTCGTTCGCATGGAGTAGCCCCTTAAGGTATGCAAAAAAGAATGGAAGGCGTTGACCCACTGCAGGACCATTGTTACATCAAATTTACAATTTTTTTTTAATTTACAAATAGATCTAGGTATTCAATAAAAGATTTACAAGGTTTCCATGGACTTTTGATTTCATTCTTTTTAATAAATATTTTTAAAATACCTTTTTTGAAAAATTCGAATTCGATTTCGAATTCGAAACAAAAAAATTTGAAAATTTTGCATATACGTTTAGTTTAGATGAAAATAAGTGATGTCATTCTAGAATAGAATAGAATAGAATAGAATAATTTTTTATTCAATATAGATCAGATGTGTAATACTTATTCAAAGTCATTTTTTACTTTACCACTGGTTCGAAAAAAAAACCTCTGTCCTGGGAAGAACCAGCAAGAAACCCAGCGGGACTTTTTTTTAAAGCAAATTTTACAATAATGGTTGTACTAACTATATAAGTACAAAATTTATTTTAGAAACAGCTTGGAAGCGATCACCTCATTCCCAGGGGTTGTTATCAACCATGTATTCATTTATACTATAATAACCCTTTTTATACAGTTTCAACTTAACAAAACATTTAAACTTGCTAATGGAGAGAGCCTGTACACTTTCCGGGACCTTGTTGTAATAGCGTATACATTGCCCCAAGAATGCTATTGTTTATATTGATTGCTATCATATATTATGATTCTAAATCTAATATGGCAGACTCCCAAAGATGGAGGACTAGTTATTTTTTGTAAATTCCCATGATATGGGTATCAAATAAAAGGGTTTGCTGAGAAGAATACCAAAAATAAAAGTGAAGCGTGTTTTTAGTTATTTTCTCAAACTCGCTCGCATAAATTAAACGTTTTCAAATGTTTTTAAGGAATACTTTATATTAACTTAAATCTTATCGTAGAAACTTGTGTAGTATAGTGTCAAAGTTAGGGAAGTTACAATCAAGAAACATATTTATTATGCGAATCTTAAACAATAAATATAGGTTTTAAAATTTATTAGGTTTTTGTAAGTTTAAGCTGAACATTACATTAATTTTAACTGAGGTGTTAATCAATGCGGTCATTTATGTAATTTGATATAATCAAAGACATTTTAGTAGTAGTAATAGACCGGACATCAGCATCAAAATTGTCGTCTGTAACTTATGTCCTATAGGATATATCTCCGTTATGGTCCCCACTCACGGTCAGTTAAACTGACATCAGTTCAACTGATGACTTCAAACTGATTTAATCCAAAAAAACTTCGACACACACGGTCAGTTCAACTGATCAGTTCAAACTAGGGCTGTTAATATTTTTAAAATATCGGATTTTCAATATATCGAAAAAAATATCGACATATCGACTTTGTTTAATAAAAAAACAATTGTAAGTCATTTACTTTAGTTCGTTTATTATATTTATTAAGCAAATTAAATAATAACTGTATTAAAATGTTAGATTATAGTTCTTAGTTAAAGTTACAGCCTACATAAGACCCATTGCTGGGCGCAGGCCTCCCCTCATTTCTAAGAGGGTTTTAGGGCAAGGAAGTGTCCACCGCGCTGCCCCGATGCGTGTTGGCGACATTCACATGTCTTCGAAATATTTTTTTCTTATTTCTCAGATATGCAGGTTTCCTCACGATGTTTTTCTTCACCCCTGAGTACGCGGTAAATCAGCACTTAAAATTGCAATTCATTGGTTATGGCGAGGATCGAACTCGGGTTGCTCGCGTACTTTCAAATTTACAGCGGGCGCTAACCATCTGAGTTACACGGCTCATAGTTCTTAGTAACTAGTTCTTAGTAATTATTGTTTAATTTAAATAAGACAATTATGTGTACCAATATTTTTCAGTAAGAGTTTTCAAAAATACTCATAGTTTTATATGTTCAACTGTTTGATGACTACGATCATTGGGCACTAAAAGTTTTATTGTAGAAGTACAGGTGCTACAGATGTAGCTGAAGAAATCAAATATTTAACAGCTATTTCTGATAGTACGGGTCGTAAACTGTCTATCCAGCGGTACGTAGTACTATTATTTATTCTGCGCCAACGGACAGTCGATGACGACAGTCACTCAAGTTTCTAAAATAACCTGAGGTTTATTGATATAAACCTCGAACATCGAAGCACTTTTTTCTTCGTTTTCTCTAATAGTTCACATGCGCCTACATGATAAAACAGGAGCAACAATCCGTTGACGGCCAAGTTCCCGCCAAAGCTCACAGTAAGTAAAGTAGTACTAAGTTTCATAGATTATAGTAATTTTAATACCACAGAGATGTACTATACAAAATTACATTTGTTTTTAAGACAATAAGTAAATAAACAAACTGGGGAAGATTGAAAAGCATAATATAGTAGGTAGCAGTAGTTTAAATGATTTACGAAAAAAAATAAAAAAATAAAACTTTTTTTTTTAAATCGACTAACGATATCTATATTTCAAAATCATACTATCGGTATATTTTCCAAAAAATATTAGTAATAAATGTCGATATTTCTAAATAATAATATCGATTTTTGGATATATCGATATTTTATCAACAGTCCTAGTTCAAACGCGTAGATTACCTACTGTATTCTATTCAAACTATGTCATTTCTCGATCGACGGGGCCGCACGTATACGTGCGCTACATGTGTGGCTAACTTGTCAAAGGCGCCGCCGCATTATCAAAGATCGTCGCCGCGACATCAAAGGTCGTCGCATGCGGAATACACCCGTAGGTAGGGTTACCAGATGAAAAAATTAAAAGTCCGGATAAGAAGCCTGATTTCCATTTAAAAATCCTGAGATTTTTTACAGTTTGAGAAGAAAACCTTACTTAAAAAGGTATCTTCACATATTAAGTATGATACAACTGTTTAAGTACCTACTTGGATAAATAAGTTTTGATTTTAATTGTGGAATTATTACCAAAGGAAAATTATTTTTAGTTTGTTTAACTTTTTATTAAAGAGATCTTTAAAATGTAAGCTGTATTATATTGAAAGTTCTAAAAATCCTGAGATTTCATGAGATTTGCAAAATCTAGCCGCAATCCTGAGAAGAGTCTAAAAATCCTGAAATTTCAGGACAAATCCTGAGATATGGTAACCCTACCCGCAGGTGAATTTGGCACTTCGAGTGATGAAAAACAGTGTTCATTTTACTTTCGTTTCTGATTACTTTCATGAAAATTCTCTTTGCTACTTAACTTGTGTTTATTATTTATATTCGTATTTTGTTACAATAACCATAACAATAAATTAGTATTCTATTTTATTCTTAGAATAGATAAACATTTATTTAAATACAGTAAAAAATAATTAAATATGTATAAGCAAAATAATAAGTGCGCCTGCGGTTGACCGACATCTTGGTGAACTGACTATAGGCACAATTTAAATAATGTTACTACATAACAGGTATAATATCTCTCCCATACAAAAGCGAAAATATCTACGCTGTAACAACCTAAAACTTTTTTATAATAATCGCAGACGTTAGCTACAAACAGAAATGTACCTTCTGCTCGCGTATCGGAAATTGAGAACGCTTTGCCCACCGCGCGAGTAATCGAGCGAACGTGCTAGGATTGTACCAAAAATTATAAAATAAAAACTCGAATTAATGAAATAATTATTTCATTTGTTTGATAATCCAATTAGTTGAGTTTTATAAAATAAGAACTTATTGGTATTGTATTAAGTTACATAACACATATACTCGTACACTATATTTAAGTAGTTTAGTTTTCTCTAGTCACAAGAAAATGTTTTCTCCCCCATTTGAGTGAGAGGAGGGGGACTTAAATATAAATTTTTAGTTTAGAAGTGTCACAGACTAAAGATCAGATATTATGATAATTTAATTCATTGTGGTTAATTTAGTTTATTTAATAAATATGTTATTTATTTTTAATCGTTTATTTTAAATTACATATCTTTAAAGCGTGCGCCACCCCATTGACAAACATTTGAACCCGGAACAATTATTTGTAGGCCATAGTTGTTCCGTGCGGAATTCGAACCCACGGCCCTAGCATTGCAACTCATTGATAAGCCACTGCACCACGTAGCCATCAATTTGATGATAATAAAAACTTTATGGCTCAATGTAAGGAAGGTTAATATGCAACATCGAGGAAAATTAAGATTATAACAACGTGAACGTCTTTGAAACTCAGATAATTTATCTACTTACCATTTTTAACCAAATTCTTAAAAAAAAGGAGGAGGTACTCAATTCGACTGTTTTTTTGTGTGTTACCCCAGAACTTTTTCCTAGGTGAATCGGTTTTAATGATTCTATTTTTTTTAAAGCTGGTGCTTATAATTTATACATCCCATAGAAATATGATCAAGATCTGACCAGTGGTTTTGGAGTTATCCTTAATAATGCGTATTAGTATTGAAGTCGGTTGTACAAAACTTTTAACTTCATTTGTTGTCTCTCTTCCTCTCTTTTTAAAAAACGTTATCTTCACACTAGTATTTTCTCCTGTATCGCAGGGACAGTATACATATATAGAACAGACCCAGAACAATTATTTGTAGGCCATACAAATACTTGTTCCGTCCGGGCACCATCAGAAAGGTGAGATCATAACAGTCACCTAGATCTTAATGAATTTCAAATAAGTTCAAACACGATCGTTCTATCTAGTGCCGGTATTGAGATCCTATACCCACCTTCGGATTGCACCATCAGAAAGGTGAGGTTATAACAGTCACCTCGGTCTTTATGAGCCCTTTCAAATGAGTTTTAACACGATCCTTCTATCTAGTGGCGTCACTGAGATCCTATACCCACCTTCGGATTGCACCATCAGAAAGGTGAGGTTATAACAGTCACCTAGGTCTTTATGAGCCCTTTCAAATGAGTTCAAACACGTTCGTTCTATCTAGTGCCGTCACTGAGATCCTATACCCACCTTCGGATTGCACCATCAGAAAGGTGAGGTTATAACGGTCACCTAGGTCTTTATGAGCCCTTTCAAATGAGTTCAAACACGATCGTTCTATCTAGTGCCGTCACTGAGATCCTATACCCACCTTCAGATTGCACCATCAGAAAGGTCAGGTTATAACAGTCACCTCGGGTTTTATGAGCCCTTTCAAATAAGTTCAAACACGATCGTTCTATCTAGTGCCGTCACTGAGATCCTATACGAACCTTCGGATTGCACCATCAGAAAGGTGAGGTTTTAACAGTCACCTCGGTCTTTATGAGCCCTTTCAAATAAGTTCAAACACGATCGTTCTATCTAGTGTCGTCACTGAGATCCTATACCCACCTTCAGATTGCACCATCAGAAAGGTCAGGTTATAACAGTCACCTCGGGTTTTATGAGCCCTTTCAAATAAGTTCAAACACGATCGTTCTATCTAGTGTCGTCACTGAGATCCTATACCCACCTTCAGATTGCACCATCAGAAAGGTCAGGTTATAACAGTCACCTCGGGTTTTATGAGCCCTTTCAAATAAGTTCAAACACGATCGTTCTATCTAGTGCCGTCACTGAGATCCTATACGAACCTTCGGATTGCACCATCAGAAAGGTGAGGTTTTAACAGTCACCTCGGTCTTTATGAGCCCTTTCAAATAAGTTCAAACACGATCGTTCTATCTAGTGTCGTCACTGAGATCCTATACCCACCTTCGGATTGCACCATCAGAAAGGTGAGGTTATAACAGTCACCTAGGTCTTTATGAGCCCTTTCAAATGAGTTCAAACGCGGTCATTCTATCTAGTGTCGTCACTGAGATCCTATACCACCTTCAGATTGCACCAACATAAAGGTGATATCATCACAATCATCTAGGTCTCCATTTACCTATTTGAAAATGAGTCCAAACACGATAGTTCTACGTAGTAGCATCACTGAGATCCTTTACCCACCTTATGAGTCCACCATAAGGAAGGTGATATCATTACAATCACCTTGGTCTCCATTCTCCGTCAAACCAACTTCTCTAAATATGTAAAATAAATAATATACTAAAATCTAAACAGTATACAAATAATGTAAGTAGCTACTAAGAAAGTATGTACTTACCAATAATGGAAACGAACTGAAGCTAGCGGATTACGGTGCGCCCGGAAAAATACGTGGATTGCCGTCAGTTCAAAATTTTAACTTAAGATTTCACATTCACGATCAGTTTTTGGATGTACGTCAGTTCGACTGAGCAGTTTAACTGACAGCACGCCCGAATAAAATCCGTGTGTTGCCTTCAGTTAAACATTTCAACTTAAGATTTCACATTCACGGTCACTTTTTGGACGTACGTCAGTTAAACTGAGCAGTTTAACTGATCGTGTGTGGCCACCATTAGTCTTAGTCAGTCTTAGTGACATCGTCATAAAGTCAAGACGCATTCTTTTCATATCTTTAAAAAATATTTTTATAGAAAATATGCCCGGTTGTGCATTAACACGTTAACTGTCCCCATACAGAATTTTTCGACAACCTCACATGTCCAAATCAGTTTTTGTATTATTCAGTGTCAAATTGATTCAAAATGATTAATTTTGGATAGTTAGCCTACATAAATAACTAATCATCCGGTTTTTCTTACCCTTTGATCGTGTACCGTATTCGGTACACGGACTTATCGAGTTGAAGTAGCGAGTAAACTTAACGTGTACCGTGGACCTGTGAACGGCGAGTTTAAAAATATATTGGTAAATCCAATTGGGCATACCTTAAGCGCATTAAAAAAATTACGTATAACATGATTATACGGAATTTTTAAAGTAGTTTAAATACATTTCGACAGCACTATCGGCTTCAACGTCCTCGAAAACCATGAAAATGACACCCGTGATGAAAAAATTGATACCTATTGCGGCCGCCATCTTGGATTTACATTTCGACAACCCTATCGGTTTCGACACCCTCGAAAAGCATTAAAATGTCACCCATGACAAAAAAAATTATACTACTTACTTTTAGTACGTACTACTATTATTTATTCTGTGCTTTTAAATATTGTAATAAAAAAAATCTCTTATTATTATTATAATCAAGTATTTAAGAAATTTGGTTATTCGAATATTGTGTATTTGTACAGCGATCTTTTTGAGCCGCTGAAAACAACCGAAACAATGTCCACTCACGACGGCGACCGAAGCCGAATGTGTTCTGTGACTGTGAGCCGAACTAAACTTAATACAAAGGTACTCTGTGAACTAAACTACTCTGTGGCTGTAGATCCCCATTTACAGAAACAATTTATATACGAGGCAAGCAAATCAATGAAAATTTCGCCATTTTGGAGCCGAAAAAAATTAATTATAGTATATAATTAATTATATTTAAAAATAGCAATTAATCGATTTAAAAAAATTATTAATAAGTTCAACAATCACTTATCTTTATAACAATGTGCTTTTTATATCATTTATATGTATAATATGATTGCTAGATACGATTTTATTCGATAAAATGTTGGAATTTTAATTTTTAGGCGATAGTAGAACATTACCTTGCGCTTTCGCTTAAGGTATGCAAAAAAGAATGGAAGGCGTTGACCCACTGCAGGACCATTGTTACATCAAATTTACAATTTTTTTTTAATTTACAAATAGATCTAGGTATTCAATAAAAGATTTACAAGGTTTCCATGGACTTTTGATTTCATTCTTTTTAATAAATATTTTTAAAATACCTTTTTTGAAAAATTCGAATTCGATTTCGAATTCGAAACAAAAAAATTTGAAAATTTTGCATATACGTTTAGTTTAGATGAAAATAAGTGATGTCATTCTAGAATAGAATAGAATAGAATAGAATAATTTTTTATTCAATATAGATCAGATGTGTAATACTTATTCAAAGTCATTTTTTACTTTACCACTGGTTCGAAAAAAAAACCTCTGTCCTGGGAAGAACCAGCAAGAAACCCAGCGGGACTTTTTTTTAAAGCAAATTTTACAATAATGGTTGTACTAACTATATAAGTACAAAATTTATTTTAGAAACAGCTTGGAAGCGATCACCTCATTCCCAGGGGTTGTTATCAACCATGTATTCATTTATACTATAATAACCCTTTTTATACAGTTTCAACTTAACAAAACATTTAAACTTGCTAATGGAGAGAGCCTGTACACTTTCCGGGACCTTGTTGTAATAGCGTATACATTGCCCCAAGAATGCTATTGTTTATATTGATTGCTATCATATATTATGATTCTAAATCTAATATGGCAGACTCCCAAAGATGGAGGACTAGTTATTTTTTGTAAATTCCCATGATATGGGTATCAAATAAAAGGGTTTGCTGAGAAGAATACCAAAAATAAAAGTGAAGCGTGTTTTTAGTTATTTTCTCAAACTCGCTCGCATAAATTAAACGTTTTCAAATGTTTTTAAGGAATACTTTATATTAACTTAAATCTTATCGTAGAAACTTGTGTAGTATAGTGTCAAAGTTAGGGAAGTTACAATCAAGAAACATATTTATTATGCGAATCTTAAACAATAAATATAGGTTTTAAAATTTATTAGGTTTTTGTAAGTTTAAGCTGAACATTACATTAATTTTAACTGAGGTGTTAATCAATGCGGTCATTTATGTAATTTGATATAATCAAAGACATTTTAGTAGTAGTAATAGACCGGACATCAGCATCAAAATTGTCGTCTGTAACTTATGTCCTATAGGATATATCTCCGTTATGGTCCCCACTCACGGTCAGTTAAACTGACATCAGTTCAACTGATGACTTCAAACTGATTTAATCCAAAAAAACTTCGACACACACGGTCAGTTCAACTGATCAGTTCAAACTAGGGCTGTTAATATTTTTAAAATATCGGATTTTCAATATATCGAAAAAAATATCGACATATCGACTTTGTTTAATAAAAAAACAATTGTAAGTCATTTACTTTAGTTCGTTTATTATATTTATTAAGCAAATTAAATAATAACTGTATTAAAATGTTAGATTATAGTTCTTAGTTAAAGTTACAGCCTACATAAGACCCATTGCTGGGCGCAGGCCTCCCCTCATTTCTAAGAGGGTTTTAGGGCAAGGAAGTGTCCACCGCGCTGCCCCGATGCGTGTTGGCGACATTCACATGTCTTCGAAATATTTTTTTCTTATTTCTCAGATATGCAGGTTTCCTCACGATGTTTTTCTTCACCCCTGAGTACGCGGTAAATCAGCACTTAAAATTGCAATTCATTGGTTATGGCGAGGATCGAACTCGGGTTGCTCGCGTACTTTCAAATTTACAGCGGGCGCTAACCATCTGAGTTACACGGCTCATAGTTCTTAGTAACTAGTTCTTAGTAATTATTGTTTAATTTAAATAAGACAATTATGTGTACCAATATTTTTCAGTAAGAGTTTTCAAAAATACTCATAGTTTTATATGTTCAACTGTTTGATGACTACGATCATTGGGCACTAAAAGTTTTATTGTAGAAGTACAGGTGCTACAGATGTAGCTGAAGAAATCAAATATTTAACAGCTATTTCTGATAGTACGGGTCGTAAACTGTCTATCCAGCGGTACGTAGTACTATTATTTATTCTGCGCCAACGGACAGTCGATGACGACAGTCACTCAAGTTTCTAAAATAACCTGAGGTTTATTGATATAAACCTCGAACATCGAAGCACTTTTTTCTTCGTTTTCTCTAATAGTTCACATGCGCCTACATGATAAAACAGGAGCAACAATCCGTTGACGGCCAAGTTCCCGCCAAAGCTCACAGTAAGTAAAGTAGTACTAAGTTTCATAGATTATAGTAATTTTAATACCACAGAGATGTACTATACAAAATTACATTTGTTTTTAAGACAATAAGTAAATAAACAAACTGGGGAAGATTGAAAAGCATAATATAGTAGGTAGCAGTAGTTTAAATGATTTACGAAAAAAAATAAAAAAATAAAACTTTTTTTTTTAAATCGACTAACGATATCTATATTTCAAAATCATACTATCGGTATATTTTCCAAAAAATATTAGTAATAAATGTCGATATTTCTAAATAATAATATCGATTTTTGGATATATCGATATTTTATCAACAGTCCTAGTTCAAACGCGTAGATTACCTACTGTATTCTATTCAAACTATGTCATTTCTCGATCGACGGGGCCGCACGTATACGTGCGCTACATGTGTGGCTAACTTGTCAAAGGCGCCGCCGCATTATCAAAGATCGTCGCCGCGACATCAAAGGTCGTCGCATGCGGAATACACCCGTAGGTAGGGTTACCAGATGAAAAAATTAAAAGTCCGGATAAGAAGCCTGATTTCCATTTAAAAATCCTGAGATTTTTTACAGTTTGAGAAGAAAACCTTACTTAAAAAGGTATCTTCACATATTAAGTATGATACAACTGTTTAAGTACCTACTTGGATAAATAAGTTTTGATTTTAATTGTGGAATTATTACCAAAGGAAAATTATTTTTAGTTTGTTTAACTTTTTATTAAAGAGATCTTTAAAATGTAAGCTGTATTATATTGAAAGTTCTAAAAATCCTGAGATTTCATGAGATTTGCAAAATCTAGCCGCAATCCTGAGAAGAGTCTAAAAATCCTGAAATTTCAGGACAAATCCTGAGATATGGTAACCCTACCCGCAGGTGAATTTGGCACTTCGAGTGATGAAAAACAGTGTTCATTTTACTTTCGTTTCTGATTACTTTCATGAAAATTCTCTTTGCTACTTAACTTGTGTTTATTATTTATATTCGTATTTTGTTACAATAACCATAACAATAAATTAGTATTCTATTTTATTCTTAGAATAGATAAACATTTATTTAAATACAGTAAAAAATAATTAAATATGTATAAGCAAAATAATAAGTGCGCCTGCGGTTGACCGACATCTTGGTGAACTGACTATAGGCACAATTTAAATAATGTTACTACATAACAGGTATAATATCTCTCCCATACAAAAGCGAAAATATCTACGCTGTAACAACCTAAAACTTTTTTATAATAATCGCAGACGTTAGCTACAAACAGAAATGTACCTTCTGCTCGCGTATCGGAAATTGAGAACGCTTTGCCCACCGCGCGAGTAATCGAGCGAACGTGCTAGGATTGTACCAAAAATTATAAAATAAAAACTCGAATTAATGAAATAATTATTTCATTTGTTTGATAATCCAATTAGTTGAGTTTTATAAAATAAGAACTTATTGGTATTGTATTAAGTTACATAACACATATACTCGTACACTATATTTAAGTAGTTTAGTTTTCTCTAGTCACAAGAAAATGTTTTCTCCCCCATTTGAGTGAGAGGAGGGGGACTTAAATATAAATTTTTAGTTTAGAAGTGTCACAGACTAAAGATCAGATATTATGATAATTTAATTCATTGTGGTTAATTTAGTTTATTTAATAAATATGTTATTTATTTTTAATCGTTTATTTTAAATTACATATCTTTAAAGCGTGCGCCACCCCATTGACAAACATTTGAACCCGGAACAATTATTTGTAGGCCATAGTTGTTCCGTGCGGAATTCGAACCCACGGCCCTAGCATTGCAACTCATTGATAAGCCACTGCACCACGTAGCCATCAATTTGATGATAATAAAAACTTTATGGCTCAATGTAAGGAAGGTTAATATGCAACATCGAGGAAAATTAAGATTATAACAACGTGAACGTCTTTGAAACTCAGATAATTTATCTACTTACCATTTTTAACCAAATTCTTAAAAAAAAGGAGGAGGTACTCAATTCGACTGTTTTTTTGTGTGTTACCCCAGAACTTTTTCCTAGGTGAATCGGTTTTAATGATTCTATTTTTTTTAAAGCTGGTGCTTATAATTTATACATCCCATAGAAATATGATCAAGATCTGACCAGTGGTTTTGGAGTTATCCTTAATAATGCGTATTAGTATTGAAGTCGGTTGTACAAAACTTTTAACTTCATTTGTTGTCTCTCTTCCTCTCTTTTTAAAAAACGTTATCTCCACACTAGTATTTTCTCCTGTATCGCAGGGACAGTATACATATATAGAACAGACCCAGAACAATTATTTGTAGGCCATACAAATACTTGTTCCGTCCGGGCACCATCAGAAAGGTGAGATCATAACAGTCACCTAGATCTTAATGAATTTCAAATAAGTTCAAACACGATCGTTCTATCTAGTGCCGGTATTGAGATCCTATACCCACCTTCGGATTGCACCATCAGAAAGGTGAGGTTATAACAGTCACCTCGGTCTTTATGAGCCCTTTCAAATGAGTTTTAACACGATCCTTCTATCTAGTGGCGTCACTGAGATCCTATACCCACCTTCGGATTGCACCATCAGAAAGGTGAGGTTATAACAGTCACCTAGGTCTTTATGAGCCCTTTCAAATGAGTTCAAACACGTTCGTTCTATCTAGTGCCGTCACTGAGATCCTATACCCACCTTCGGATTGCACCATCAGAAAGGTGAGGTTATAACGGTCACCTAGGTCTTTATGAGCCCTTTCAAATGAGTTCAAACACGATCGTTCTATCTAGTGCCGTCACTGAGATCCTATACCCACCTTCAGATTGCACCATCAGAAAGGTCAGGTTATAACAGTCACCTCGGGTTTTATGAGCCCTTTCAAATAAGTTCAAACACGATCGTTCTATCTAGTGCCGTCACTGAGATCCTATACGAACCTTCGGATTGCACCATCAGAAAGGTGAGGTTTTAACAGTCACCTCGGTCTTTATGAGCCCTTTCAAATAAGTTCAAACACGATCGTTCTATCTAGTGTCGTCACTGAGATCCTATACCCACCTTCAGATTGCACCATCAGAAAGGTCAGGTTATAACAGTCACCTCGGGTTTTATGAGCCCTTTCAAATAAGTTCAAACACGATCGTTCTATCTAGTGTCGTCACTGAGATCCTATACCCACCTTCAGATTGCACCATCAGAAAGGTCAGGTTATAACAGTCACCTCGGGTTTTATGAGCCCTTTCAAATAAGTTCAAACACGATCGTTCTATCTAGTGCCGTCACTGAGATCCTATACGAACCTTCGGATTGCACCATCAGAAAGGTGAGGTTTTAACAGTCACCTCGGTCTTTATGAGCCCTTTCAAATAAGTTCAAACACGATCGTTCTATCTAGTGTCGTCACTGAGATCCTATACCCACCTTCGGATTGCACCATCAGAAAGGTGAGGTTATAACAGTCACCTAGGTCTTTATGAGCCCTTTCAAATGAGTTCAAACGCGGTCATTCTATCTAGTGTCGTCACTGAGATCCTATACCACCTTCAGATTGCACCAACATAAAGGTGATATCATCACAATCATCTAGGTCTCCATTTACCTATTTGAAAATGAGTCCAAACACGATAGTTCTACGTAGTAGCATCACTGAGATCCTTTACCCACCTTATGAGTCCACCATAAGGAAGGTGATATCATTACAATCACCTTGGTCTCCATTCTCCGTCAAACCAACTTCTCTAAATATGTAAAATAAATAATATACTAAAATCTAAACAGTATACAAATAATGTAAGTAGCTACTAAGAAAGTATGTACTTACCAATAATGGAAACGAACTGAAGCTAGCGGATTACGGTGCGCCCGGAAAAATACGTGGATTGCCGTCAGTTCAAAATTTTAACTTAAGATTTCACATTCACGATCAGTTTTTGGATGTACGTCAGTTCGACTGAGCAGTTTAACTGACAGCACGCCCGAATAAAATCCGTGTGTTGCCTTCAGTTAAACATTTCAACTTAAGATTTCACATTCACGGTCACTTTTTGGACGTACGTCAGTTAAACTGAGCAGTTTAACTGATCGTGTGTGGCCACCATTAGTCTTAGTCAGTCTTAGTGACATCGTCATAAAGTCAAGACGCATTCTTTTCATATCTTTAAAAAATATTTTTATAGAAAATATGCCCGGTTGTGCATTAACACGTTAACTGTCCCCATACAGAATTTTTCGACAACCTCACATGTCCAAATCAGTTTTTGTATTATTCAGTGTCAAATTGATTCAAAATGATTAATTTTGGATAGTTAGCCTACATAAATAACTAATCATCCGGTTTTTCTTACCCTTTGATCGTGTACCGTATTCGGTACACGGACTTATCGAGTTGAAGTAGCGAGTAAACTTAACGTGTACCGTGGACCTGTGAACGGCGAGTTTAAAAATATATTGGTAAATCCAATTGGGCATACCTTAAGCGCATTAAAAAAATTACGTATAACATGATTATACGGAATTTTTAAAGTAGTTTAAATACATTTCGACAGCACTATCGGCTTCAACGTCCTCGAAAACCATGAAAATGACACCCGTGATGAAAAAATTGATACCTATTGCAGCCGCCATCTTGGATTTACATTTCGACAACCCTATCGGCTTCAACTCTCTCAAAAACCATGAAAATGACACCCACGATGAAAAATTGATACCTACTGCAGCCGCCATCTTGGATTTACATTTCGACAGCACTATCGGCTTCAACACTCTCGAAAACCATGAAAATGACACCCAAGATGAAAAAATTGGTACCTACTTCAGCTGCCATCTTGGATTTACATTTCGACAGCACTATCGGCTTCAACACCCTCGAAACTCATGAAAATGACACCCATGATGAAAAAATTAATACCCATTGCAGCCGCCACCTTGGATATACATTTCTACAACCCTATCGGCTTCAATTCTCTCGAAAACCATGAAAATGACACCCATGATGAAAAAATTGATACCTTTTGCATCCGCCATCTTGGATTTACATTTAGACAGCACTATCGGCTTCAACTCTATCGAAAAGCATGAAAATGACACCCAAGATGAAAAAATTTATATCTATTGCAGCCGCCATCTTGGATTTACATTTCGACAGCACTATCGGCTTCAACACCCTTGAAAACCATGAAAATGACACCCAAGATGAAAAAATTGATATATTTTGCAGCCGCCATCTTGGATTTACATTTCGACAACACTATCGGCTTCAACACCCTCGAAAACCATGAAAATGTCACCCATGACAAAAAAAATTATACTACTTGCTTTTAGTACGTACTGATATTATTTATTCTGTGCTTTTAAATATTGTAATAAAAAAAATGTCTTATTATTATTATAATTAAGTATTTAAGAAATTTGGTTATTCGAATATTGTGTATTTGTACAGCGATCTTTTTGAGCCGCTGCAAACAACCGATACAATGTCCACTCACGAAGGTGACTGCAGCAAGACCACGCAAGACTGAAGCCAAACCAGTGGCATAACAGTCCATACTATAATTTTTCTTAAAGGTATTATTATGTCATGACAGTTTGTCCATGTTGCAGTAGATGTCGCTTTTTTAAATTTAGCCATGCTAGGCCAATTTAGAATCAAACAAATTAATGAATAGTTTAAAATACAATCGAACCTTGCTAACTTACTATTTTGTTACAAAACAAATTTGTAATTAAATTTTCAGTATAATTTATTTATTTTACATTATTCCCTATATATAATGTACTCTGTGAGCCAAACTAAACTACTCATTACTACTCTGTGGCTGTAGCTTCCCAACTTCCCATTTACAGAATTAATTTGTATACGAGGCTCACAAATCAACGAAAATTTCGCCATTTTCGAGCCAAAAAAAATTAATTATAGCTAAACAAAACAAAACTACACTGCCATTTACATTCAGTGGCTTCCCACATGATCGATGAAGAGATTAAAAAATAGATTGAGTTAAACAATTAATATTTTCAAAAGTTATTGTGTTTACAAGCCACAGGGACATGATAAATCCACACCATAAGCCACTAAAACCCTTTTTTTATTTAAAAATAGCAATTAATCGATTTTAAAAAATTATTAATAAGTTCAACAATCATTTATCTTTCTAACAATGTGCTTTTTATATCATTTATATGTATAATATGATTGCTAGATACGATTTTATTCGATAAAATGTTGGAATCTTAATTTTTAGGCGATAGTAGAACACACCTTGCGCTTTCGCTTAAGGTATGCAAAAGAACGTTTTTCTATTCATATTCTTGGTTATGGAAATTATTTGACATTGATACCAAAGAAAAAAGTGACAACTCGATTTCAAAACTTTCAAATCTTGGCCGTTAGTACGCCAATTGTTATGGTGTGAATAATAATTGGAAAGCAATGAAATATACGATAAATATGCAATACATAGACGACGAACAAATCAGGAGAGATTTTAATGACAGATAATTTATAATGACTTACATCGTGAAAAAAAAGAAAGGTACAACTTTTTGACAGTACCTAAATAAAGCAATCGTGAAAAGATTGTTGCAACTTGAACCTGACCAGCAGCAAACACGTGAAGCGCAACCACAGCCGAGAAATTCGTGTTCATCCGAAATAGTGAGACAAATGCCCTTTGAAAGCATGTCTTCATCATCCTCAAGTAAACTGTTGGGATCCAATAGGAGCTCACATTTTTAGAACCTATTGCCAAGGTTAGGCGTATATCTTTACTAAGACGTTGCGTTGGGTGTTATAAAAAACTTATTGACCTTGGAAGTCTTCCAAAAACTGCAAGAACAAAAGCTAAGAGTGACAACGCACTGTAATAAGTGTAAGAAAACTTATTGTCTGGAATTCTATTGCTTAAATAAAGCCATTTTCTTATTTAACTCTTTATTTTTATTTTTTTCAACCACCCACATATAGAACAAAAATATGAAATGTTTTACGTTATTTCTTTTTATTAGTGTTCTGTTGATAAGTCCTGACAAATAGAGTAAACTTAACTGAGAAGTCCATGAAGTTAGAGCTCATAGAAACAGACAAGGGTGCGTGTACCGTTTACGGTACACGGACGTGACGAACCCATTCGACGTGTACTGTATTCGGTGCACTGCTAACGTGTTAAGAAGATATTGTAAGTCACGATATGGAGCAAAAAATGAACGTGATTTTGGTTTGTTATCGTAAATATAACGTATATTTACCGAATAATCTTTAAATTTTATTATTTCTCGTAGATTGTTCTAGAAAATTTATTTTATTGTACTAAGCGCCCTCTGTTATCCTGTAGCGTCACTATTTATTTAAAGTTAGTGATTGACGACCTTTATCGATTGGGGTTATCGATAAAAATAATATACAGGATGCCGATTTAATCATTTACAATATTTAAGGAGGTAGAACAGTCAAAGATACTGTACCCATACCAACTAAAATTAGTAGCAAATACCAACTATGCTAAGTAGCCTACTTTATGTGGAAGGGTGGAAACATTTTTTTAGGCATGATGATGAGATTTTCTGTGTTGCTTATGAAGATGCTGAGGATACTTGCTGTGTTGATGTTTAGCCATACCACAAGTCTTCTCTTTTACATACCGGGCTTTATTGTCTGGTGTTATTCAAGGACAAAACCATTATAGATCCTGGCTTACAGTGATAGGAGAGTACTATAGGCTTGTGACATTAAAAAAAATTGTACTGTTAAAGATATTAGATTCAAGAAGTTGTAGGTTAAGCCTGAGTTAGGAAATAAGGTAAAAACTAGGTAAGGAAATATAACAATTTTTATTGATGTGGGTAGTATCTTTTAAGTAGTGCAGTTGATGAAATTGACAAAATAATATAATAGGAGAAGAAGACGTCTCCATACATTCTTGGGCCCAAGTGTTAACAAGATGAAAGTACCATTTGAAAGCGTATATATAAACAATTAATAGCTGAAAAGATTTGTCAATCTAGAAGCTGAGTTATTGTAGAGTAAGTAAGATAGAGATTATCTATTACTTACACTGTAACAGGTGATTTTTCACTGTTGTTACATTGTAACAGGTTATTTTTCACTATGATTACTTAAAGATATAAAAGCAGGATCAGTATAAAATATAGGCATAAAAAGTTCTTTTCGTGTGATGGAAGTCATGATAAATAGATTTATACAATGAAACAATCATTTTACTCCCTATTATTATATTTAAAAGCATTTCAAGCTTAGTAACCTTCAACAACATTATCGATACTTTGGTATCGAAATGGTAACATTCCTAAAACGATCTTATATTTTAAGCGTCACCTACTGGGGAATAGCTAAAATGTTGTCTTAACACACGCACGAGCTTAAATTTTTTGTATATAAATTTTCCTAATGCCCGCTCTATAGTATATATATATATATTTTAAATCTCTTTGGATATAATTATATAATTCTAGTAATAAGATTAAATGACGGAAAAATATAAGTTAAGACTATAAATGTAGATGTCTATGGGCCACAGCCTCCAATTACCATCAGCCATAGATAAATAAATTGCTGGATACAATTTCATGCGACAGAACGGTGGAATTTTGATTTTTAGGCGTTAGTAGAACATACCCACGCGCTTTGCACTCGGCATGTAATATGTAGCAAGCTACTTAGAGTATTCAACTAACTAGTTAGTTTAATACCATCAGGTAGACTGTGTGCTCGTATTCCACCTTTATACTATTCTATAAAAAAATACTTATGTTTTATTTCTGAATTGTTTAAAACTGCCCGGAAATACTTGAGCAATCAGAAATACTTCCAGTTGTAAAAGGAAGGAAAAAAAAGTAACCACAGCCTTCGTGGTTATTTTTTTACCACCCAGAATTACTTGCGCATACAGTAGCGCATAGTTATGATAGAATACAGAGGGTTCAGTGTACCTCTTACATTTCGGTGATCGCTATCAGTTTTCACCCTCGCGATCACTGAGATATCACTGAATTCATGAAATGAAGTCAATCTGGATTTAATGGAATGAACGAATGTAGATTAAAGAGATTGCCTTCTTGCTATACAACATATTAATTTTGTCTAGTTAATGAGGGTCTCTCCACATCTATTAACACAGAATCAGTTTAGTATCGCTGAACTACTCACATTTAACCATTCAAGCTAATCTTGATCGGCCGTCACGGCTACTGTTAATCTATTATCGGTAATCGCGTCCTCCTAACGATTGTCTCGACGGAAGGTTTGCAACTGCGACACTGGAATTGGTTTTGCCGTGAATTAGCATCATATTATTTATTATGAGTCGTTCAGACGTCGTAGACTTTTTACCGTTACTGATTTACAGCTTAACTTCTCTGATGGATATCTAGTCACGCTGCAACAAGTTGACGAAAACCAACATCGTTATTGTAATGGCGACTCTTCACGTTGGCCAATACAGTGGCGAATGTGTTGGCAGAGATATTGGCCAAGAAATTGTGATCGCGTCCACACGTTGGAAGGTCGTTCAGTTTGCTTCGGTTCAGGCCAATGTGCGGACGAATTTATTAAAATGATTATTGAAGCGCTAACGGCTGCTGCGGTTTATTTATTCACAGCATACCACTATTTTTTTTATTTAATTTTCACTATTTTTAATATTTAATATTTTTAATATAAATTTTTAATATTTCTTTATTATACATTAGCGTTATACAGATAAGTAAACTATAAAAACATTAACATAGGCTTGGGTAAAAAATATCGATATATCGAAATATCGATATTTTTTAATAATAATATCGATATATATCGTCGATATTATAAATCGCGATATATCGATATAACGATATTTATTTTGGAGTATCGAATTCGTATCAATTTCGATATATTTTAAAATATTGTATCGTTTTTTTCGTCGTCCAATATAAATCGCGATATATCGATATGTATTTTAGAGTATGGAATTCGTATCAATTTCGATATATTTTAAAAAATTGTATCGTTTTTTTCGTCGTCCAACCGTCAGTAAATAAAATTTTGGACCTTACCTTTACATCATGCAAATGATGACGATATATCGATATATCGACATTTATCACGCGATATATATCGATACTGTTTAAAAATATCGATTCGATATATATCGATATATTTTTTTACCTTGCCCATCCCTACATTAACACACCTAGGCATAGGTATCATTAACACTTTTACAACTAAGGCCTGGAAAATATTCGAAGCCTGTCTATGAAAATGTTGTAAAATTTTATTACACAAAACCTTTTTAAAAAGGGTTATTCTTATTATATAATTATAGAATAAAACTTAATAATAATAATAAATAATTTATTTTGTCAAACATTAAAGTTACATTATACGATCAGTGATCGAGGTCACCTAGTAAGCAAAATAATGCCTGTAACAGGTGACTCCGCTCTTCCATAGCTAAAAATTACAGTATTATTAACGAAATAAAGTAACTAATAGGGAATAATAAAGACAGTAAAAGCATGATTTTAGTATCCTACTTTTTAATTTGATTTTAGTATGCTACCTATAATATAGCATTAATACATCAATAAATAAATTAATACATCAAATATTTTTAATATAAATTTTTAATATTTCTTTCTTATACACTAGCGTTATACAGATAAGTAAACTATAAAAACATTAACACACCTAGGCATAGGTGTAATTAACACTTTTACAACTAAGGCCTGGAAAATATTCGAAGCCTGTCTATGAAACTGTTGTAAAATTTTATTAAACAAAACCTTTTTAAAAAGGGTTATTCTTATTATATAATTATAGAATAAAACTTAATAATAATAATAAATAATTTATTTTGTCAAACATTAAAGTTACATTATACGATCAGTGATCGAGGTCACCTAGTAAGCAAAATAATGCCTGTAACAGGTGACTCCGCTCTTCCATAGCTAAAAATTACAGTATTATTAACGAAATAAAGTAACTAATAGGGAATAATAAAGACAGTAAAAGCATGATTTTAGTATCCTACTTTTTAATTTGATTTTAGTATGCTACCTATAATATAGCATTAATACATCAATAAATAAATTAATACATCAATCACTACAACGTGAATGAGTATAAGATAAGGGTGATCAAAAAGAAATGGAAAAAAGAAATTTTATTTCTTGACGGCTCCGTGGCGTAGTGGCTAAGCAATGAGTTGCTGCCCTGGGGGCCGCGGGTTTAAATCCCGCACGGAACAAGTATTTGTATAGCCTGCACATAATTTCTCCGGGTCTGGATGTTTGTCCTTATGCAATTTATGTTTCTAAACTGCCTCCACGATACAGGAGAAAATCTATAACTAGTGTATAATAACATTTTGTTTTTTAAATACTTGTGTTTTACAAACAATTTGCGGCTTGGTAGGGCTCTATAAAGAGAAAAGTTTTTTTATTGGTCATTGTTACTGCCGTTATGCAGACACTAGTTACGATGCGTGCATATAAAATTTAAATCAGGTGCGTGCGATCACTCTGAACTCTGAGAGCTCGTAGCAAACTGAACGTGCGCCCAACGTGTGGACGCGGCGGCCAATACTCTGCCACAACCCTTTGATCTTTTGTAAAAAACCGACACCAGACGGATCTCGCGCCAACTTGTGGGCCATCGTTCCAATACGTACCAACGGAGCTTAAACACCCGCTCTACACGATGGCCATCGTTGTTGGCCAACACATTCGCCAGCGTGTTGGCCAACGTGTAGAGCCGCTGTAACAATAACATGCGGAATGAAAAAGCAAGGAAAGCAGCAGAGATAGAGCCTATCATGGATTGGTCCACTATGGCAACACCACATATAAATGGACGAAGAGTGAGGGCATACAAGACTTTTTCTGCCACCAGGGCAGTGCGACTTTGGATAAGGTGAAATATTTTACAAATTTCATGGCGGGGAATTTAATTTATTAGAAAAGTGTAAAAATTATTGTTTCTTCATGAAATATATGTTATTTATATATTAATAGGTTAAAAATAAATAAACCAATATACAGATATTCCTAAAACTATAAAAATTTAAAAAGAGTTTGAAATGTGCAAAAAATTAAACAGTTAACTACTGTGGCATTGTTTTATGTATTAATATAACACTAGAAACTGATAAACATTTACATAGCTAAATCTAATTTCTCAACTAAAAAGCATTGTGTGACAAAAAACTTTACCTCAGGTCCAACTAGCGTCATCTGCTGAGCGGAAAATTATTAGCCCTCATTATTTCAATTTATGGCTTTTTCGGAACTAATATACGTGAGTATAAAAGAGCAAGCATTAAAGACCAAAATTGAACGGGATTATGCATGCCGACATGGGCGTTTGGCTTTTATCAGCGCCACACTGATATAACTGAATATACGCACTGATATAATGATCCACGATTTTTTTCTGTTACCAGGGTGGTGCCACTTTGGAATGAGGTGTAATATTTGACAGAATTTTATAATGATTAGATTACAAATAGATACACCAAACTACAGACATTCCTAAAAGTAGAAGAATTAAAGACAAAAGTAAAAATTGTGTAAAAAAATTAAAGAACACAGCATTGAGACATTGTTTTGTGTATATACATAAACTAGATCCGTTTTCTTTTTTTTAAATTAAAAATCATCTTTTTTATTGATGATACTATGTGTACATTTCCGTAATAAATAATATCACCTCAGTCCCAACTGCGACATCTGGTGAGTGTAAGATTATTAGCCCTCACAGTTCGAAGTTTTGCTGTAGCTTGCTATTAATTTATTTATCTATGCTGTCGGCCGACGTTGCGTCTGGTTGCGTCGCATCATCGCATGTCGCAGTCGCACAGTTACTATACTCTTTGATGTCGCATCATTCGATCCGAGCCGAGACGAACGACCATAGATAAATATATATGTAGCAAGGAACGACGTCGTTTACCCCCTTATGCCCTGGATAGAATATTTTTTTGACTGGCTTAGGCCTATTCCGCGACGATAGATGTGGGGAGAACCTAAAAAAATCTACTTAAAAGTAACCAAGATTTTTTAGAGGAACACATTTTACTCTACAAGCTAATTGATCATAGACAAGATAAGTTACTACACGCGCATCAAATTGAAATTCTCCCTCATCCCGAGGTAGGTACCGTCCCGTCAAGCGTGGCTAATCAAGGCACCAAAAGGTGAGGTTTCTAATCGTTAAATTATGGTTAATGTCGTGTATTACTCATTTATTATCTCAAAGTGTGGTACAGTGGTTAATGGTCGATGACAAAGTGCGTTAAAGTTGAAATATATATATATGAAAACAGGAACGCGATAGAATTTAGTGCATCTATGTTGATTGAATGCGTTGAATTTTCTAAATTTAAAACTATCCGTAAAATAAAATAAATCTTTGTGTGCTGTGCTTATTGAGAGTGTTCTTGTAGGAAAATGAGCAGCTCGGAGGAGGTATCATGGATTTCATGGTTCTGCGGGCTGCGAGGTAACGAGTTCTTTTGCGAGGTGAGAAACTTGATTTTATTTGTCTTTCGTTGTCATAGCCGTTAATATTTATTGAATCTGTCAATTTTTAGGTGGATGAGGATTATATAAATGATAAATTTAACTTAACGGGGCTCAATGAACAAGTACCACACTACAGACAGGCCCTGGACATGATTCTAGATTTAGAGCCTGGTGAGTATGCACCATAGAGAATTTTATCATTGTGAAATTTTGTTCATCAGGTAATTTTTTTATCGCGTTAGCAATTTCAAAATAAATAATGCATTTTCAAACAACAAATGCTAATCAAGTTCAGTATAAAATTTCTGTAAAAGACTTAGCAATTGTATATTATGCCACTAGTGATAACTTACACGACAGAATAGTGTAGCTGTTTATAATTGCAATATTGGTACTATATGGTTAGTTTCACTGCAAACCTACAAGCTAAAGCTATTTGTAGTAGCAGCGTAAACTAATCCACTAATATAATATCATCCTATGGGTTGTTGTAAGAGGTGACATAGGGATATAATATAAGAGATGGGCAGCAGCATCTTCCTGATAACAATTAAAAGTATACTGCAGTGATCAAGCTGCCTGTCATGCGTGGCAACCATGGTAAATATCCCCACTATTAGGCAATCTTTGGAGAAGGCCTTCTAATCAGTGAATTTTTGATAGGCTGCAGCATTGAGTAAATGAATGATCACTACATAAAAATATACATCACAGAAACGTACATATTAATAAAACATTGACAGATTTGTATAATTTTTATTATCAGAAGAATACATTGTTTCAGAATTTGTAGATATATCAATTAATATGTTTGCACTTTTTTTCTTCAGTTTAGCAAACAACTGTACTTTTCTTTTCTTTTTCCTAGTGACAATAATGTAAATAAGAAGTATTTAAGTTATTATCGTTAGAACTGTGCAATACCATTAATAGATTTTCAACCACACGTACTTACTAATAATTGTCCATGATGTATATTGAAATATTCAGTTGTGGTTTTTTGCAACGTCTGTTGTAGATGATGACCTCGATGATAATCCAAACCAATCTGATCTAGTTGAGCAAGCATCCGAGATACTCTATGGGTTGATACATGCTCGCTATATATTAACAAATAGGTATGTCTTATTTTCTTACTATTTTTATTTATTGGTGACATGTTCACCTATTGTAGTAATGTAAATGAATCCATTTCTATATTTGAAAATGTTAACACAAGAAAATTACAGAAAAATCTTGGTGCAACTGGCAGATGATGGAATACCCATATTAAATGCTTGCATGCATGCTAGTTCCAAAAACGATGGGTAAAATGTCTATCTTTCAACTTTTGTGAACCTTATATTCATTAATAAACAAAAGTTAAAAGCTGGAACAAAATCTTTTTGAGGTGGTAGGGCCGTGCTGCAGCTATATTATAATTGTAGCACAAATGGGTTGGCTCAACCTGAGAGGACTATGCTCTCACAGAGTACCAGTGTGAAATAGTAAATTAATGCTGCTGTATTTTATATGGCGAGTGTAGAAAACAAGAGAGACCCTTTTTACTGGAAACAAGACATTGAATCTCAGTCTGCAGGGGCGACAACGCTTCTGCATTTTAATTTTTTATTGAAGATAATTGTAGATGTCTTCTATGAGCCACAGCATCCACTTACCATCAGATGGACAGTGTGCTTGTTTGTCACCCTTATTCTATTTAAAAAAAAAATTATAGATAAAAAGGTTATAGTACAAAATTCCATATAATAAAGACTTTTTGAAGACATTATGGATATTGTCAACACCTTACTGATTTATAGACAAGGTTGTGGCTACTAATTATAGTTAATCCCAAAATGCTGAACCTAAACTTTATATATTACTAGCTGACCAGGCAGATGTTGTTCTGCCCTTTCCGATGACAATGTGTCCTATGAAATTATTAAATTCACAATAAAACAAATTGAGGGTCACTTATCGGGATTAAAACTATCCTATCTCTCAAGTTCGACCAAACTGCACGCATTGTGAAACATTTCATTGAAATCAGTTCAGTAGTTTAGGGAGTTCATCGTGGACAAACAATATACGTAATTTTTATATATAAAGATTAATGTTGACTGCCTCATTGGTTGTGTGGTCGTAAACACTATTGTTGATCATGAGGTCTTGGGTTTGAATTCCGGATCAGGCCAAAATCAGCCATTGGGTTTTTCTGTAAAGAAATTCTCAGTAGCAGCCTAGAGTCAGTAAGTTCTGGTTTCTGGAAGCCCAGATCTGTATTGTGATTGCAATCAATTTTTCACCCACTCTTTTTCGATGATGACAGAACCTTGTTAACTTGTGACCTGTAATTGTGTTTTGCGATTTGTGAATGTAAAAGTATATATGTGAACAGGCTTTTTTGCTTATTATTATTATATAAAATATAAGTATGTATGTGAACAGGCTTTTTGCTTAGTATTAAATAAAATATAATATGTGATAGATGTTTGTGAGTTTGAGATAATCATGGAAACTATTTGCAAAAATACATGACTTTTATGTTTCGTAGCAAATGTATATGAGATACAAAGTAAAGCTTTTCATTTATTAAGTAGTTAAGTAGTAAATATTATTCAGAATATTAATCATGGCACAGTTTAAAAGTTCAGTAAAATGAAGTATTTCTTTGTGTTAGTTAGAAATTTAATGACCTGCACATGCAATCGATAATCGATAGAACAGATTGGGTCTCAAACCTGAGAGTGCTGACACCTGAAATGATTCATTCGAATAATCAATCCGTATCACCCAATTCATATCACCAATAAATAATTGCTTGAACAACATGTCTAATCATAACCTTAGACTGTCATCATGGGGTTGGGATCGTAGATGTGGTAGATTTTTTTGCATCTACATTTTGATTGTTAATTGAGAGTAAATGTAGATGTTTATGGGCCACAGCATCCACTTACCATCAGGTGGACAGAATAGTATAATATTCAAACAATGGTGAGAAAACATATTTGTGTACAAAAGCTACATCATTTAAGTATTATTTTATCACAATCAAAAGACAACCACAATATTTCTGGGCTATAATGGTTTCAGGGCTGAGCATTGATATTGCATAATATGCAAGCAACACAAAAGTGTTATGCTTGCCAGGTCCACTGAATTGTAAATTGCAATTATATGTGCTAATTTACTACACGCTCTGTTATGAAGGGAAATTTCTGAGCGACATCTTGATATAAAGTTTGTCAATATGCACTAGAGTTGTTGGCAACTCCTTCCCTGCTTTATTACATTCTGCTAAGTTTTTGATCAGTAGGGCTTTTAGGAGCTAATTCTTATATGTTATCATTATACACATTAGTAAAAAATTTATAATATGATATCTATATGTACAGAGGCATTGGGCAAATGCTAGAGAAATTTCAAGCAGGAGATTTTGGTCACTGTCCAAGAGTCTACTGTGAATGTCAACCAATGCTCCCACTTGGTAAGCTGTTTTAATATTTTTTATTACTTTTATTGACTGCCTCGTTGGTCTAGTGGTTGTAGTGGTGCGACTGCTGATCATGAGGTCCCAGGTTCGAATCCCGGGTCGGGCCAAAAAATCAGTTATTGAGTTTTTCCATCAAGAAATTCTCAGTAGCTGCCTGGAGTCAGGAAGTTGGCGGTGTTAAACCCCCGTGCCTCGGAAAGCACGTAAAGCCGTTGGTCCTACGCCTGATCTCTCTCCGGTTGTGTCAGTTTACCGTCCCATCGGGCTATGAGAGTGAAGGAATAGAGAGTGCACCTGTGCTTGCGCATACACTTGGGCACTATAATCCTGTCCTGCGCCGATGGCTAGTCTCCGTTGAGACGGGCCGCCGTGGCCGAAATTCGGTCTGGAGGACATTATTATTATAATATTTTTTATTACTAGTTACTAGAATTTCAATTAAATTTAATTTCCTTATTTCTGTTATATTGGTCAAGTCCCGTCCTCCAATGATGATCAAAAGTTCTAAAAAATTGATTTAAATATGATAATATATCATAGTGTAGAACCAGATAATAATATATCAATCTAAATCACACTTCTACCCATGAGGTAATATCAATATTATTGTTATTTATTTAACAGTTTTTGTAGCTCAGGGGTAAGCGCTCTCTGATTACACAGTACACAAGCAACCCGGGTTCGATCCCCGCCGCGCCGACATCCATGGAATTGTTAATTGCAATTTTAAGCGCTGATTTACTACATGCTCGGCGATAAAGGAAAACACCGTGAGGAAACCTGCATGTCTGAGAAATAAGAAAAAAAATTATTTTTGAGATTGAAGTTCGCCAACACGCATTGTGGTAGTGCGGCGGACATTTCCTTGCCCTTAAACCTGGAGACCTGTGTGACCGACAGTGGGATGTATAGAGGCTGAGGCTTTCTTTTATTTTTATATGATGTGATTATTTAAGTAGAATACACTAAAATGTACGAAATTACTCATTTGTTACATTTGTTTCCAGGACTATCAGATGTTCCCGGCGAAGCTATGGTAAAACTCTATTGTCCTCGCTGTATGGATGTGTACACGCCGAAATCTTCACGACACCATCACACCGATGGCGCATACTTTGGAACTGGCTTTCCGCACATGGTATTCATGGTGCATCCTGAGTACCGACCAAAGCGTCCTGCCTCACAATTTGTACCTAGGTGAGTCTTTTACTTCTAATTATGCTAATTGAAGGGTCCCCTTGAATTACCCTTCACCCTTGAATTAGCTTCAAACCCTGTAAATTATAAAAAATACCAATTTCCTGGTTATATTGATTGTGAATAAAATATTCAATAGCTATAATCGAAAAGAATGGTTAAGTTGTAAGACATGCTATATTTTAATTTAACACCAAATGTAACACAATACATATTTTGAATTTGAATTTTTGAGTTATACAAATATTCAATTATAAGTTCATTTTTTATCTGACTATTGTGTATGGTATTTCAAAATGTATAGTATAAACAAGAATGTTCCAAGTATACTTTGTACACTACAGAGCATCTTAAATAATAGTAAGATCATTGAATTCAGAATATTTTATGTACTTCTTTTTAACATTGTTACCTGTTGTTAGTAAAAGTCAATTAAGGGGAAGAATCTACACCCAAAATACTCAAAATATTCTCAGACTTATGTCTAACATGTTTACCACCAATATTCATTCACAAAGGGAGAATGTGTAAAATTGTAACTTGGGAAAAACATGTTAACTTAAAATCTGTTTAGGATCTGATGATAATTGCTTAAACTGTGTAGTTAAAGTATAATCTGTGCACTGAATTAAAATCAAATATGTAAGATACTTTGTTTTCCTTTAGATTGTATGGGTTCAAGATCCATCCACTCGCTTACCAGATTCAACAACAGGCAGCTGCTAACTTCAAGCCACCGCTTCGGAATCTCGCGTATAACAACGGTAAACGCTAGGGCCGCGCCAATGCGCGAGACCACGCGCCCACAACTGCACATTGATACAGATGCTCCCCAAAAGAAATCATGCTAATAGAACAGACAGACTTGACATGGCCAAGGTTTGCAGTCAAACATTAAACGGTAAAAAAGTTGTAAGGCAATATTTTAAAAACATTCCATAGCTAAATAGGCCATTATATGCAGAGGTTTTAACCTAATATTATTCTACTGGAGACATAGAAATTTGACAAATTTTACATAAATATTACTATAATGTGTCCACACCTAAACCTTGGCTATTCAGATTGTTAATTATTAATACTTAATAAGACTGCCACGTAAATCCCATATCTTCTACACTCTTTTTAATCATAATGCTTTATGAAATTAAAGATCATAGTGAGAATCTGTTTCTTCTCATACTCATTCTAATTTTAACACTTTCTTAGTCTTGAATAACATTTAATTTTGCTTAATGTGTAAAACAGGATAGGTTCTAAAAAAGCCCTAGTTGCCATCATGACTGTATGGAGGATCTGTATCAATTAATATTAAGAGCAGAATTCTGTAATAATATGGTGGTGACATAACACCCATTGAAAAGGATAAGAAACATAAGTGATATTTGTCTGATGTAAAAAGGTCCTCTATCATGAGAATGGCCTGAACATTCTTTTATCATCTTATAAAGTAGTAAAGATAGCCAAGTATGATTTAGTTAATTAGCCGTATTGCTACACCTTGTACAGTAAGTAGTCATTCAAACATTGCTGTCGAAGATACTTTCACCTGATATTTCAATCAACAAATGTTATAATAAATTGACACTTTCATATTGTCACAGCTTCATACATGTATTCAAAATAATTCCATCTTACATAGAAATCATTTCAAACCCATGGTGTTCTTGTACTGTTAAATAGGACAATGGTAACATCTAACAGCCATTGTATTTGTAGTTTATATATTTATAGAATTGAAACTAAGGTAGGGTCTTGTAAGTTTTTATTTTTATATCCGATCACCATTTAGGATATGAATAGTCGTTTAACATTGCGCGTTTGTGTCTTGATGACTTTTTTTCGTAATTGTATCGGTTCCAGTAATTTTAAATAAATATTATGACAACTATTGGCCTTTTTCTTGCTTATCCTGCATGTTAACCACTTATAACACCATGATATTGTATACTGTATCATTATTATTTTCATATAAAATATACAAGTTGCACATGAGCTTAAGCATTATTGAATAGTTCAAATGATAAATATATATATAATTTTTATTAGCTTCTTGGCTACTTGCAGAAAGTAGAAGTTATGCTATATAATATTGCATCAAAGCTGAAGTAAATACAAAATATTTTTATCAAATATTTACTTTCTTAAAAACACTTCAAATATATAAAATTATTTGTTGACAAATTACACATATTGTATGTATAATATAGTTTGATTAAAAAGATTACAGTAAATCAGTTAGGAATTAAAAGCAGTACTTGCAGTACATAGAATTTCATACTATAAAATAAAAGATTAAAAACTAACATTTTAATTGAGGAATGTTTGTTTGTCGCAGAGACGAAGACCTCAAGTAACATTCCAAAATGATCATATGTCAGCGGTGTGCTGTGATCAGGGCCACAGAGCCGAGCGCCCCGCGGCATGGGGGCTCGCCTCCTGCAAGCTACTCTACTGACCAGTAACTTTAACTAATTATAATATTTATTGGTACAACTACATATATACTTTACTCCTTATTTAACTTGACAGTTGTGTTTTCAATACAAATAAAGTTTATTTCTATGTTTACTGTATTTTAATATTTTTATTAATTAACACCTACATTCTGTAATATACAATAAAATGTTTGATCATGTTTGCAGTTTCTCATATTTAAGTAACAAGATATCTACATAGCTCTCTTACTAATTCTGCATTATTTATCTCGTCGAACATGCTGTTGCCCAGCACAGTAACATTCTTTTTAATTAATTTGAGGGCACTAGACTTAAGTGAGTCCGAGTTGTACATATCAGCCAACACAAGTATTTCTAAAACACTATCAGTAGATAGCTGGAGGGAAAGTGCATACTGAGCAAGATCTTTTAAACCTTTCAAGTTATATTTATCTGACAGTATAAGCAAATTAAAACAGTTACTATTTTCCAATTCTTTCACAGTTCCTGTGTAAATAAATTCTATTAAACATTGTAGATCTTCCTTACAAACATCAATTAATTTGACATAATTATTCTGACTTTCAGCAGTTTCTTCCTTTAGCATAGCCTTGAATACTTCACTTTGGAAAGCTAAAATAACTTTATGGACTTGAAACTTATCTCCTTCAGAAGATTCTATTGTAAAGTCTGCGTCTATTGGATCTTCTAATAAAGCACCAAAGTCGTGATGGCATTTAACAAAATCAATAATATTCTGATCTAAATCTGTCTTTGGGGGACTGCGGAATGATACTGCTATATAGAGCTTCTTATCTTTAAGCAAATCAACATCAAGATCAGTAAAGTTATAAGTTGTAACATAATTAAAGGCTAGATTACTCTCTTTTTTTAATTGGTAATCTTTAAGAGTAGTGTCAAGGTATACAATGTCACTTTTCCTATCAAATGTTAACTCACTGGAACTACTTAACGCAACATTGAATGACCCTTCTTGTCGACTGCAAATAAATAGTTCTAAAAGAAATATATTCCCTACTTGTTTTGTTATATACATAAACCAGTAATCTGCAACTTCTTCAATGTTTGTGCCGCCAATGTCGTAGGCGTTAGGTCGATGAAACTTCTGATAGATATCTTCGAGGCACATCCACTTTGCGTCACCAGTTTGACAAGGGTTGTGGCCGAATATTATACCTTTTCCCTCCTATTAATAAAGCAAAAATGATATTAAGTAAAAGAATTTCTAAAACAAATAAGAATTAATACAGTTTACCTTAACGTTCTTATTTTTGTTGTTCATTTTAATAGATTTCTCAAGCAAGAAAGTAAAAGGTAGTGGTAATTATTTACTCTTCAAAAAAGTACTGTTAAAAACCTAAAAATAAATAACTAAATAGAAATCATAGGTAAATAAATATCATAGATAAGCTAATATAATCGGGAGCATTAGGTGATTAGGTTTTAGGCAAAGAGTATAGTAGGTTTAGGTGACATTAGGGATCACAGAATATAAATGTACTAGAGATGGGTAACTCAGTAGAGATAGATACAAAAGATATGAATCAATCCGTTTCCATTAATCACTCTTTATATCCATCCGCATCCGAATGTATCACTGTATCAGTGTATCTTTACAACTTATTCACTCAAGGCATCTTTTAACTTTTACTAACATCTGTCTCGCACATTGCGCACACTGCTTTCTATTACCTCGGCCGGCACGGCCGGTCATTCCAGGAAGATTTCGGAAAGTCCGAAGTACAGACGTTTCTTTCGCAGCTCACTATTTAGAATGTTCTGTCGCGCTTTGGCAAAACGGAGAGAGTGAGTTGTTTGACCATTATAAACTGTAATACGTTGGCACAAAAAGGTAAATTGATAACTCTATGACTGGTGCATAGGGCTTAAAGTCATTAAGCGATACGTTAACATTTAAGTATTATACTGGTTTGAACTGTACCTATGTGTACTTTGCCTATAAATTTTTTAATAAACAATGCAAACTCTTTTCATTTATAAAACCATCGTTTTTTAAGAAAGTTTTATAACCGAAATTAGTAGATGTTTATATCCATAAAAAAAGTAGAAAAAAGATTTGTGATTTACAAAATTAAACAAAGATATCAGTTTGCTTCATTAGTTCAACCTTAACCTCGATTTGGGAACGAGAGTAATATTGTTTCCGTTAATTGCATCGAATAGAAAAATATTTGAAGTAGTTTTGTACACTTAGTGACTGTTTAATTTTAATTTTGACGGCTCCGTGGCGCAGTGGCTTAGCAATCAGTTGTTGCGCTGGGGGCCGCGGGTTCGAATCCCGCACAGAACAAGTATTTGTATGGCCTACAAATAATTGTTCCGGGTCTGGATGTTTGTCCTTGTGAAATTTATGTTTGTAAACTGCCTCCACGACACAAAAGAAAATCCTAGTGTGGGGGTAACGTTTTTAAAAAAGAATAAAATAATAAAAATGTAGGTAAATAAGACATTCAGTTCAAGAAATAGTTTAAAGTGTTTTTGTTCTGTACGTACAATTAGTGACTGTTTCATTTATTTTCAGTGTAAATAATTTTGCGCAGTTAGTGTTTTATTAATTAAAAAAATGGGTTCACGAAAACAAATCGCTGTGTGGAGTCATTTTGAGGAAGTAGAACCAAAAAAAGCAAAATGCCTTTATTGTGCGAACATGCTAAATGTACCCGCTGGAAATTGTGATAACCTAGGTAGACATTTAAATAGTAAACACCCCACAGCACCCCTCGTAGCTAAAAGACAGCCAACGCAGCAGGCATGTTTTCAAGAAGCCGAAACTATATAATATATATTTTCTACAAATTAATACAAACAATACCCCTACCCTACCTACGTTATTTACGTTAATCATTAATTTCATTATTATTTTAAACTAAAAATTTAAGTTAATTTTTCGAATAAGTGCCTATTAATATTTATCAATCATAACAATAATAGCGCTCGCTGTAAGTTTCACAGTACGCGAGCAACGCGTACGCGTAAGCGATGAAGGAAAACATCGTGAGGAAATGAGAAATAAGAAAACTTTATTTTTTTATTCATAACAAATAGATACCTATAAAGAAACAGCAGCCAAATATATCAGAAAGATACACAATGTTACGACCAAGCAAAATGCAAACAGCTCTATAGAATATAGATACATATCTATCACTCTTACTGATAGGATTGAGTTGAGCGAAGCGAGCCACGCTGAGTGAGCAACGCAATGTAATGCGATTCGTGTCGTGAAAGCGAGCTTGATCTACTGATACATAAGGATATAAAGATACAAAAGAGTGATACATATCCAAGTGATCAAAAGATACATATCAATCTTTTCTTTTAAGTGATACACATTGCCCATGTCTAAAATGTACCCTGACTGACCCTGACGGGTTAGGGATGATCGATGTCAAAATGAGAATATCGATGTTTTAACATCGATGTTGCCACATGTCAAATATCGAAACATCAATGTCAATAAACCCGTAATCAATTATTGGGTACTCGAACCGGCGTAATCAATATCAACTAAATCTTGCATCTCATTTAAAATTTTGAATAATTCAGAATGCTTGAACGCATCGATAACCTAAAAATATATCATTATGGTGTATCAAATTTAACTGATAAGTGTCAACCAGCGTCAACTGTAATGTCGCAGTTGTCACTGATATCTTTGTTATTGGTGTCGTTGTTGGTTGTCTGTTCCTTTGTCGGTTTTTTATTAAATATAGAAGATACTGTACTATTGTGCCGTGTAGTGGCGGTTAAGAATATCCACTACCCCATATCTTCCCGTGGATGTCGTAAAAAGCGACAAAGGGGAACAGGCAGGAGATGGGCAGCAGCATCTTCCTGATAACAACAAACTTACAATAAAAAAACTGTGGTAGCTAACCCGCTCGCCAAGCGTGGCAACTATGGCAAATACCCCCCTATGATGAGAGTAACAAAGAAACGGTCCCTGGCGGCTCCACTATTCCTGGCTACGGTGGCGACCATGGTAACGGCGGGCAAGGGGTGCTAAGAATCTCCGGTGGAGGTTAGGTTGCCACCTAAGACGACTCGACCTGGCAACATACAATGCACGCACCCTGAGGATTGACGAGAAGATCGTGGAGCTGGAAGAAGAGATAGACAAGTAACGTTGGCATATTATAGGATTATCCGAAGTCCGAAGAGAGTGGGACGACACGGTAATCCTAGAATCCGGCAACTTGCTCTATCACCAGGAGGGCGACCATCTGTCCCAAGGAGGTGTCGGATTTATCGTCCACAAGTCTCTCGTTAACAACGTTGTAAAGATTGAGAGTGTCGACGAGGGTTGACTACCTTATACTCAAAATCACCAAACGGTATTCGCTGAAGGTCATACAGGTTTACGCATCAACCTCGGCACATCCCGATGAGCAGGTGGAGGAAATGTATGAGGATATCTCTAGAGCCATGCATCCCTCCAAACCCCAATATACGGTGTTAATGGGAGACTTCAATGCAAAACTAGGCACAAGAGAGAACGGTGAGCTGAAAGTAGGGAATTTCTGAATAGGGCAACGGAATCCAAGGGGCCAGCAGCTGGCCGACTTCATGAAAAAAGAGAGACTCTTTATGATGAACTCTTTCTTCCAGAAGCTGCCCCACAGGAAGTGGACCTGGTCGAGCCCCGACGGTTCCACAAAAAATGAGATTGACTTCATTATGACGACCAGACGACAACTGTTCAGTGATGTCTCAGTGATCGCGAGGGTGAAAAGCCGAATGGTGAGAGGCACACTGAACCTAAACGTTAAGTTGGAGAGGTCTCGTCTAATGAAGTCAACGCTCCGTCGCCCTCGTGCTCTGTTCCAAAGTCCCGAAACCTTTCAGCTCGAGTTACAAAACCGTTTTCAGTGCCTAGAAGACTACAATGAAGTGGACGACATGAATGACAAGCTCGTGGAAACTGTCCATGCGGTCGGAGCTAAGTTCTGCAAGACCCGCCGCAGAAGAACACAAAAACTCTCCGATCACATTCTCAATCTCATGGCTGTTAGACGGGAGATGAAGCTATATTTTTCAACAGGTTTGACAGCATACAAGCAACTGAACAGACAGATCTCCAAATGCATGCGGCGGGACTTCCGCAACTTCAATACAGCTCGTATTGAAGAAACGATCGAGCGGAACCAAGGCTCCAAAGTCTTTGCCAGAGATCTGTCTGTCAGAAAGAGCCAACTGTCAAAGCTGAAGACCGAGTGTGGCAGCATCGTTTCCGGGGCACCTGGGATTTTGGGTGAGATTGAGAGGTTCTATGGGCAGCTGTACACGTCATCGTTGGAGCTACACGCAAGTGTGAGTAACGATCCAAGAGCGAGTCTTATCCGACACTATTCCGAAGATATCCCGGACGTCAGTCTGAGCGAGATTAGAATGGCTCTCCAGCACCTTAAAAACGGCAAGGCCCCAGGCGAGGATGGAATTACAGCGGAGCTTCTGAAAGCGGGTGGAAGACCGGTACTTGAACTCCTTCAGAAGCTCTTTAATTCCGTCCTCCATGGTGGCATTACACCGGAGGCGTGGAGCAGAAGTGCGGTGGTCTTGTTCTTCAAGAAAGGTGACAACGCTCTCTTGAAGAACTACAGACCGATCTCCCTTCTGAGCCGCGTCTACGTGCTGTTTTCGAGAGCCATTACGAATCGTCTCGCGCGCAGACTTGACGACTTCCAACCTCCCGAACAAGCCGGTTTCCGAAAGGGCTTTAGCACCATAGACCACATACATACCCTTCGGCAAATTGTACAGAAGTCCGAGGAGTACAATTTGCCACTATATCTGGCGTATGTGGACTATGAGAAAGCCTTTGATTCCGTCGAAATTTGGGCGGCGCTGCAGTCCCTTCAGCGGTGCCAAGTTGACTGTCGGTATATCGAAGTGCTGAAGTGTTTGTACAGTAGAGCTACGATGGCTATCCAAGTACATAACCAGAGTACGAAACCTATCCAATTGCAGAGAAGTGTAAGACAGGGTGACGTTATATCCCCGAACTCTTCACCGCTGCATTGGAAGACGTTTTCAAGCTTCTGGAATGGAAAGGATACGGCATTAACATAATTGGCGAGTACATCACTCACTTTCGATTTGCCGACGATGTAGTCCTTATGGCAGAATCGTCGGAGGACCTAAGCACCATGCTCAATGACCTCAATAGTGCCTCCAAACGAATAGGTCTTAGGATGAACATGGACAAAACAAAGATCATGTTCAATGTCCATGTCACACCTATGCCGGTAGTTGTTGGGAGCACTAAGCTCGAAGTTGTTGACGAGTATGTTTACCTGGGACAAATAGTCCGACTAGGTAAGTCCAACTTCGACCGAGAGGTCAATCGACGGATTCAACTCGGCTGGGCAGCGTTCGGGAAACTACGACACATCTTCTCCTCAGACATACCTCAAAACCTTAAAACGAAATTGTACACCCAGTGCGTGTTGCCAGTGATAAATTAATTTGTCTCACTAAAATAAACTATTGATTTAATACGTATTAATATTTAATACGTACGTAATCAGGTGATCTGGGAGGTCAATGGCCCGGCCGCCGCGACCTTTATAAGGTACTCCAAACTCTGTATTTGTAAAGACTTTAATATACTTGAAATAAGTTTGATTTTCTTTATTTTGTATTAAATGACGGAATTTGTACTAAATAATAAACATAATACAAATAAAAAACTGCACTTTTAAGTCTTATTGCCTTGATTTACGGTCCAATTCCGTTTGTTTTAACTGTACAGGTTTAGTGTGACTGTAAATTACGTAGTTTCAATTATTTTTGGATAAAAAAATTACCTATATTAAAAATGATAAAAATCGATTCAGTAAAGGATTCTGAACAAACTACTTTCTCAAAGTGTGTTAATTATGTTACGTGTTGTATACTTCGTGTAACCGAAAAGCAGGTATTGTGATTTTATTTTTATTTCCACTATTAAAATTATGCCAATCACTATTATTTACATCAATTCGATGCAATCAATTTCTTTAAACGGTTCTCTAAGAGATACTCGGCCTCCTAAAAAGTACATAGATCTTATTTTACGCTTTTTATTTAATATGCACACTTTTTATATTATTCGATTAGCATTGTACAAAATGTTTACACGTTTCAAGTGTGTTAAAAGTGTCTACAATATTTATCAAATGGGTGACGACATATTCGAACACTTTGTGTTCAAAAACACACACTTCCAAAAATCAAGATTTGCAGTGAACTTATTGAACATGTTTATCTATTAGGTAATAATAATAATAATAGTAAGTAATTATTATAAGCCCATATAGTTAATATTATTATAATTACTTACTAGAATAAATTATTATGGTATCTACCTATCCTTACCATTATCTAATTACAATATTCCTTGCGAGATCAGCATAATGTATTCGTGTCCATTTTTTTTATAGGATAAGGGTGACAAACGAGCACACAGTCCATCTGATGGTAAGTGGTTGCTGCGGCCCATAAACATCTACATCTATCCTCTATTACAAATCAAAATGCAGATTCGTTGTCACCCGTGAGGACTAAGATGGAATGCCTCATTTTCAGTAAAAAGGGCCTCCGGCCACCTGCACTCACCAAGCGAAATGCAGAGGTAAACCTCTACTTCACGCTGGTATTCTGTGAGGTCGTGGTACCACCCCGGTTTGAGCCGGCCCATCCGTGCGACAGCAAAAGCTGCCGCGTGGCTCTACCACTGTTAAAAATTTCTGAGCACCCGGAAACTTATTTTATTCTTTGGAACATGTACTCTGTGGCGGCATTCAAACGGTGTCAAATGTAGTGCGTGCGGCGCGGCGGCGACGATTGAATGCGATATCAATAGAAGCCGCCGGCGCGTGTTTCTTGACCTTGTACTTCCGAATAGCTGCAAAATTTCTTTGACAGGTCAGTATTCGACCTTTGATGATGCCGACAACAAGACGCCGCGCACTATTAAAGTGCCAATGGTCAAAACTAGGGATGCACTGTTTTTTCTTTTAATGGATATTTTCATCCGCTATGTATGTTTATGGTATTGTTCGTAATGCGCATAAGCCCAATTTTCCAAATTTTTTTTATATATTTTTGCGTCTCATAGGCTCCCTAAGCGTAATATTATACTCATATATAATAGTATACTCCCTGAAACGACACTCATTCCTAACTGCAAGACGCAAGAGTCTCGCAGGAATAGTCTTGTTCTTGCTCAAATCTCGTACGGTCAGTCTTGGTCTTGGCCTTGCTAAAATTAGGCGGACTTGTTCTTGGTCTTGGTCTTGCCAAAATGCAAGAACAAGACCAAGACTGCAAGACCAAGACCGATTTTGGGCAACACTAGTGCTATAGGGCGAGTGACCCAGTAATTCCACGTCTGACGTCACCAAATAGTCGATTATTTGCTTGGCGGTGTACGTCGAAGCGTTGTCGTAGTGAAGGAGGATCTTGCTGCGAGGTCGTTTCTCCCGAACTTTTTCCAAGACAACTGGCAAACAATTGTTAGTGTACTACTCTGCAGTAATTTTTTTTTCGATCCTCTAAAACAATAATGACCTGTCCTTCCGAATAACGATACCACCATCTTTTTGCCCACGCTTCAACCTCTCTTCACTTTAGTTGGCAACTCCTCGAAGTAAACACCTAGACAGCAGACTATGTCTTAGTTTCAGGATCATAACAATAAGCCCAGCTTTCGTCACCCGTAAGTATGTCGAACACAGCATTTGAGTCACCTCCGTTAAATCTTTGAACCATTTCCCGACACCAATCAACACGACGGAGCTTTTGGGCCTTTGTCAAATTTTGAGGTATCCACCAGGCACAAAGCTTCCTGACCGCTAAATGTTCATGGAGGATTTTATGCACTTGACTCATACCGATGAATCTGCTGATAAGTCACTCTTTTGTCAGTCTCTATCATACGCCGCACAACACTGATGTTATCTTCAATCGTCGCCGTAGAAGGCCGTCCCTCACGCAGATCATCAGTGAAATTAATGCGACCACGTTAAAACTCATTAAACCAGGTGTAAACAGTGGCACACGACGGGGCTTCATCATGAAAGGCCAATCCAAGTCTATCATAACTTTCTTGTTGACTTAAATGGCATCGAAATTCATAAAAAATCAATGTACGAACATTTTATCGCGTTAAATTCATGCTGATGTGACACAGACAATTTTTAATTTGCCACCAAATCGTAAACAAATAACAAATTAATAAAATACATACACAATAATATTGACAAAGAGTCCCAATTTCAAAATTTGAACTTGTCGGCACGTGCACCGTTGCAGGTGCGGCGGCGTCGGTCTAGTTAGACAGAATTCTTGTAAAAGGCACGTGTACCGCACACCTGCGGCATTGCACCTGCGGTGCGGTCCTGCTTGTATAAAACGGACGGAGCGGCCACCGTTAAGGGAGTCTTGGCTCTGACGTGGAACGGTGCGCTTGGCGTATTCCGTTACTAGTTTATCTTTGACTCGTTGAATAATTAATTCGTGTAAACGGATTAATATTATTCCTAACTACAAAATTAGTCTCTGTACTATACTCAATTACCCTTTCTACATCAGAAGTGCGATAAAGTCCCCATTTTTGCCCACCTATAATCTTCGAATAGTATGAGGATTATTACATTTGTGGAAGTCTATAATGCATTCCGCATTGAAGAATCTGTTTTTATGTTAAATACCAACTTACGATATTGTCGTATCATTAAAGTGTAGAGAAAAGATAAAGTGAAATTATTTAAGCCAATTTTTTTTTTAATTTGTTCGATTTGTATTAAAAGTACCCGCAAGTATTTTCATTATTTCTTGACGTACCTAAATATGTTAACAAATGTCGAAATAAATGTTGGAGGCTTTCTAATTAACTTATTCAAGTTATGTTGTAATTTGATAGTTCACGCGAAACATGATTATCATTTGCTATATTTTGAAGTTCAAAACGTTTAAGGGATGTACCAAAATAAAGGATTAACTTTAACACGCTATAATTTGAAAATAATAAGTGACATTTTTGTGTTCTAATGTGTTGATCAGTGTTGCAGTTTGCTCCGAATATTGTGTCGTCGACAGGATTGGGGGTTTGATGTCGAGGGATTCGTAGAAGTCTTTACAACAATGATCAATGAGGAAGATGTTGTGACGGCTAATCGAACATGGTCAGGTACGGCCGAGCGCTGGTAAGATTGAGCCTACACCGCTACAGACGGTAACTTATCGGCTGATCTTACGGCAGGGCAATTTAAGCGGCCGCCGAACAAATGGTGCTTTGGCGCTGTAAATGGACGTCTGAGGTCGGCTTTCGTAGATTTTGTGCAGTTACCTCCTTCCCTTTAAAATGTTGTGGTATTTGCCTCTACACATAGCTTCTGTTATTTTTGCAATGTTTTCAAATGTCATACTGTTGCTGCTTCTTAAGAGAATATGTTATGAATTTTGGAAGCTCGGAATTCCATGGTTCACAATACATTTATCTCGATTTCTTTTAATTTTACAAAGCAGTGCAACTATTGGCTAGAGCTAGTACGGCTACGGCGCGACGGCTCGCTGACGCGATTGTGGCACGAACGCAGCAGAACAAAAAGCTGGAGTGCGTTTGCCTGAAGGTGGCCATATCGGCGCGTCCATGACTTAAATGTAGTCTGGGATGGTCGACCGTTGTACTATTTAACAAGAGTTAATATCTGTTAGCAGGTGGTGATAACTGATAGACCGTATGCTGTTCACTGTCAACCGCACGAGGACGTGCGACAGTCGGAGGTAGCCGTGTCTGTGCATCTAGAAAATACTAGAGACGTTGCAACACTCTAGCGGAGTAATTCTTCTAGTGCACGAAAGGAAGATGGTGTCGCTGAGAGGCTGGTTTGTTCTGCACTGGGATGTGTCGTGTTGCTGTTGGTTTACATACTTAGGTGTTATCATGTCACTACGTCCCTCACGATACACTTTTGTGTGATTGTGACAGGGACAAGTTTGCGGTATGGTTGGTCTGTAACTGTTCTATACTGAATTGAAAAAAAGAGAGTAAGAAAAAAAAGTGGTTCTTACTATCATTGCAGGGCGTTTGCCGGTCCAATGATATGGCTATAGGGAATAGTGATTCCGGACTAGCAAAAACAGTACTTGAAAAAAAAATAGAGAGAAAATAGAAACAGCTACAGACTAATCATTGCGATCTAGCATAAAGATGATTAAAGTTTTGTAGGGCTTACTGCCGGAACAAAACTGATTGTCGCCCAAATCTGAAGGGTCAATATGGACCGGACCAGACACTCCAAAATTGACCCAGAAGCGGGACGTCCTGGAAAATCCGGGACGGTTGGCAAGCCTAGTTGTAGGTGTCTCACGTGTGCAGTATTCCTTCTCCACTTTGTTTAATATTTCGTAACCAGATTCTTCTATTGTTCTCAAGTAGTTAACGATATTGTTATTAGTATTTAAGAGGTCCAAATTAAAATCGCCCAAAACTTTTTTCATTCAATATCCAAAAATCAATCACAATACGCCATTTCTTCTTACCTGAGGCATCTGATTTCTTTGGTACAACCTAAATAGGCGAGGTCCATGCGGAATCTGATGGTCGTATAATACCTTGTTCTAACATTTTACTTATTTGATCCCTAACTGCCTGACGGTGCACAAATGGATATCAGTAAGTCTTGATGTGTACAGGATGGAATAGATTTTTTTTTATTCAATATAGATCACATGTGTAATTATTATTGAAAGTCATTTTTTACTTTACCATTGGTTCGAAAAAAAACCTCTGTCCTAGGAAGAACGAGCAAGAAACCCAGCGGGACTTTTTCTTAAAAGCACATTTTACATTAATGGTTGCTAGATACAAAATTTATTTTATAAACAACTTGGAAGCGACCACCTCATTCCCAGGGGTTATTAACAACCATATATTCATTTATACTATAATAACCCTTTTTATACAGTTTTAACTTGACAAAACATTTAAACTTGGTGTTGAAGCGCCTGTCAAATTATATTAGCAGTTCTCATGCCAATATTAGTCCGTAAGCTGTGTAGGTATGTTTAAAAAATGTTGTACCTGTCGTCGTTGTAAAAATTAGAGAGCAAGTAAAGGTCGATTGAGCAAATTACTGCATTTTATTATTAAAAAGAGATCAAATTCCTATCATGGTCCTAAATCGAAGCCGGATTTGAAAAAACGTAATTGGACAAGATATTATTTAGTGGAATACGCTTGGGAAGTCTTAAATATTCGTTGTGGAAATACCACCGAGGGAGTGAAGATATTTAACCAAGAAATCTGGAGTCTTAGCCCCTTAGATATTGGACTATTATTTAATTTATTTAACCCAGCACTCATTATCAGGTAGTATTTTGTGTAAATCGACTGCTAATTTATCAGGTTAGTACCAAATTACCTATAAAATAATTACGTATAACTTAAAGTATTTAATCGGCTAAAATTTATTTAATATTGTTTTATATAGTTTCTAATAACCGTCAAATCATAATTAAATTAAATTATAAAGCTTGGTTAAATTATATTGACGATATTATAATTTTTTTTTTCTTTATTGGTTTAAACTGTTTTTTAAAAAAATAAGTCAAGAGAGTGTATAATTGAAAAAATTGCATAATATTATTTATTACATACTAAGGCATACCTGTGAAGCTGTTTGATTGTCTGAATTGTATTTGTTACCCTTAATTGTTGTTAATTATAAAGTTAAATATCAAGGTAGTACATGTACCATTTTGTTTAATTATTTAAGAGTTTGAAAAATAAGTAAGGGAATTAGTTTTCATTTCTTTATAACTGTAAGCAAAGTTGTATAAAACTACTTATGAATTATATTTTATAAAATATAAACTTCTTGTTTGTATAAATTTCAGGCATTTGCACTAGTCTCCCAATACCAGCCAACATGCCAGAAGATAAGGAGCAAATTAGGAAACGAGCTAGCTACAAGGGACAAATAACTGCTTTTTCAAATTATTTAAATTCACTGAAGGTATCTTCATTGGCTGCTACTGAGGTAAATGAGTTGCAATTACGTATTAGTAGGATTGAGTCAATGTATGAACGATATGATGAGGTACAATTATCCATCGAGTGTAATACTGATAATATAGACGCCCAGATATCAGAACGAACTGAGTTTGAATCCCTGTATTTTAAATCGCTTTCTCTTGCAAAAAGGATCTTAGCAGATTGCATTAAGTCAGATGACGTAAGCAGTGACGGTGGCTCTCATTCCGGCAATCATAAATTTGTTAAACTGCCCACTATTCAACTACCTAAATTTAATGGTTCTTATGATAATTGGTTAGAGTTTCATGACACGTTCATGAGCCTCATACATTCAAATGACGAGATAGATGACATAAATAAGTTTCACTATCTGAGAGCGTCGTTGGAAGGGCCCGCTGCTGTGGTAATACAGTCAATCGAATTCTCGGCAGCTAATTACACCGTCGCATGGACTATATTATGTGATAGATATGATAATAAAAGACTACTAATTCAAAATCACGTGACAGCCTTATTTAATATAGCACCAATTAATAAAGAATTGTCTGTCAACTTAAAACGTCTCATTGACCAAATAAATAAAAATTTGCGTGCACTAGAATCTCTCGGTGAGCCAACTAAACAATGGGACACACTTCTCATTCATATTATTACTCAAAAATTAGATGCTAAGACATATCGTGAATGGGAAGAGTCTAAAGGTCGTTTGGAGAAAGATACACCTATTACGTTCGATATATTTTTGATGTTTTTAAAAAATCGAGCCGATTTAATCGAAACACTAGAAATGTCTAATTCTGGTGCTACTAACCGTTTAAATTCTTCTATAAAATATGCTCCAAAAGTTAAGGCAATGGTTTCAGTTCGGGATACCGGTAATAAAAACGGTTCGGCCTTTTCCGCCAAACTGTGTCCTAAATGTAAGGGTGACCATAAGTTAAGCAGTTGTCCTCAGTTTCTTGGATTAAGTAACGATGTGCGTCTACAGTTACTGCCAGAGTATAAAGTATGTTTCAATTGTCTTAATTCAGGACATTATGCAAATCACTGCAAAAAGCCAGGATGCAAAATATGCCACCGAAAGCATAACACTCTCGTGCACGTCGCAGATTACCAGTCAAAACCAATTACAGATATTAATACATCTAACACGAGTAGTGGTAATAATAAGCCCGTTATGCAAGGTCATTTCGAACAAACAAACAGTTCGACAGGCTCACAGTTGTCATCCAATTCTAACGCACATCTGTCATTATCCGCAAAGGTAGGCACTGCATCGTGTAGTGAACAAGGCGACGTATTGTTATCGACGGCATTAATTAAAGTTATAGGTAAGAATGGTTGTCCATATATTGCTCGTGCTATTCTTGATAGTGGCAGTAACGCTTGTTTAATAACTGAAGAGTTATATCAAAGGCTAGGTTTGCCCGCTCAAAATGTAAATCAGTCGGTAGTCGGTATTAATAATGCTTCGGCACACATCAAGAAGATTTGTAAGGTATCGATAAAATCATTGAATGATAACTTCTCTAGTAATCTTCATTGTTTTGTCCTACCATCAATAACCCAAAATGTACCTACTAGATATGTTAATTTGTCAAACTTAAAAATTCCATCTAATATTTCTCTGGCAGATCCTAATTTTCATTCACCTGCTCCCGTTGACATGCTTATAGGTGCTGATGTCTTTTGGGACTTAATAGGAACGCAGAGATTAAAATTAGGGGACGGTCAGCCGATTCTTTGTGAAACTAGCTTAGGATGGTTAGTATCAGGTCCGATTGATTATAGATATGTAAAGAAAGGGGTTAACTCTATTAAATGTAATTTTACAAGAATATTTCAAGATGAGGCTAGTAAAGATTTAGATGAAGATATACAAAAACAATTAGTACGCTTCTGGCACCTCGAAGAGGTAAGCCCTGCGTCTCTTTATTCAAACGAAGAAAAATTATGCGAAGAACACTTTTTAAAAAACACCACGCGACTGGCAAATGGTCGATTTTGCGTGAGGATACCCTTAAAACATAATCCTGACGTATTAGGTGATTCTTGGCCACGAGCTAAGAAGTGTTTACTATCGCTAGAGCGCAGGTTAGCAGGTCAATCTCAGGTCTATGAAATGTATAAAGAATTTATGTCAGAGTATGAAAGTCTGGGTCATATGGAGAAATGTGAGAATGATAATTTACCACGTAAGATGCATTTTATACCACATCACGGTGTGCTGCGGGAAAGTAGTACTACTACTAAATTAAGAGTCGTTTTCAATGCTAGCAGTCCGACTTCTTCGGGTGTTTCCTTGAATAATATACAGATGGTAGGTCCCGTGGTACAGGACGACCTTTTGTCCATTCTTTTACGCTTTCGGCTACACAAATACGTTCTCACAGCTGATGTTCAGAAAATGTACCGGCAAATAGTCATTCATCCCGATGACCGCTATTTGCAACAAATTGTCTGGCGTGATAACCCTTCAGAACAGCTTCAAGCTTATCAACTTAACACCGTGACTTACGGCACCTCTAGTGCTCCCTTTTTGGCAACTAGGTGCCTCCAACAATTAGGCTTAGAGTGTACCGATGACAAGGTTGCTCAAGTGATCATTCACGATTTTTACGTTGATGACTTGCTAACGGGAGGGGATGATATTAACGAGGTTACAGATTTGCGCCGTAAAGTGACTTCCACACTTGCATCAGCTCATATGGTTTTGCGAAAGTGGAAGTCGAATGAATCTCAACTGGTTAGTGAAAATGATATTTCTCCGCTTGATTTAAATATTGGTGGCTTTGAACCGACTAAAACTTTAGGCCTTGGGTGGCAATCACATACTGACCAACTTTGTTTCCCTATAGGAGGGCTATTCTCAGGTAGAACAAAGCGTGATATGTTATCTGTGATTTCTCAGATTTTTGATCCACTAGGACTTCTATCTCCCTGTGTAATTAAGATGAAAATGCTTCTTCAACAGTTGTGTTGGGATGAGCAGTTGACGCCAGAAATCAGCAAGATGTGGGCTGAGATAATAGTCGATTTACCTAAATTAAATACTCTACGTATTCCACGTCGTGTTATTTGTGACTCGCCTAGTTTGTTTGAATTTCATATTTTCTCGGACGCTTCTGAGCGAGCATATGGCGCCTGTTTATATGTGCGTAGTGTTAATGATCAGGGTGAGGGTTTAATTCAATTATTGATGGCGAAAAGTCGTGTCGCGCCGCTTAAACCTATAACAATCCCAAGACTGGAACTTTGTGGTGCACTTGTTGGAGCTCGCCTTTACCAAAAGGTTGTAGCATCGCTGAGACAACAGGCTAAGCGCACTTTCTTTTGGACAGATTCGTCCATCGTGTTAGGATGGTTAAAGGTGTTGCCTAGCAAGCTACAATCCTTTGTTAGAAATAGGGTTGCTGAAATATTAGAGAAGACTGGAAATTGCGAGTGGAGGCATGTCCCAACAGAGTGTAATCCGGCCGATCATATTTCTCGCGGTGTGAGTTGTAAGGATATTTCATCCATGAGTAAGTGGTGGTCAGGACCTGAATTTTTAAAGAAAGAGGTCTCTCACTGGCCTGCAAATTTCTTAAGTATTAATCACGAGTTGCCTGAGATTAAATCGTCAAATGTTATCCTCCACGGAATACTTCATTCTAACAACAATGAAGATTTAGGCGGGAATAAATTAATTGAATTTAAACGCTTTTCTAAATATACTAGATTAAATCGGGCCGTTGCTTATGTGCTGCGTTTTATTAATAATTGTAGAAAGCAATCCGTTCACGGTCCTCTAAGCAATCAAGAGTTGCAAACCGCACTCAATGTTATTATAAGAGTATCTCAGAGTGAATCATTTGAGGAATACACCATGTTAATTAAAAATAAAGGCTTACCCACTAAAAGTCCGTTGCATAAATTTAATGTATTTCTCGATGATAATAAAATAATGCGTGTTGGAGGGCGTCTTGAAAATTCCGATTACTGTTATGAGAAAAAACATCCCATACTTATACAGTCCACTCATTATTTTACCAAATTGCTCTTCAATTATGAGCACATAAGGTTAATGCACGCGGGACCACAGCTAATGTTGGCCACTATAAAAGAGATGTACTGGCCGATTAGAGGTCGTAATTTGGCCAGATCTTGTTATCGACAATGTGTAAGATGTAATAGAATGAAAGGAAAAACCATCTCTCCAATAATGGGCAACCTACCACACCAACGCATCCTTTCTGGTTATCCATTTCAAAATATTGGACTAGACTATGCGGGACCAATGCAATCTGTTTCTCGCCATGGCCGTGGTTGTAAAATTGTAAAGGTGTATATAGCTATTTTTATTTGCTTCGCGACTAAGTCAATTCATCTTGAATTAGTGGGTGATTTAACTAGCAATACCTTCATATTAGCTTTGCGCAGATTTATGTCAAGAAGAGGGAAACCTCTTAATATTTATTCGGATAATGGTACCTCCTTTGTAGGCGCATACAATGACATTTCAAAATTTATTAGGACGTATTGTAATTCTTTATCTGAGGTAATGGCAAATGAAGGAATTAATTTCCATTTTATACCGCCTTATTCTCCCCATTTTGCTGGGCTTGCGGAGGCTGGTGTCAAATGCATTAAATATCATTTAGTTAGAGTGCTGGGCAATTGTAATTTGACTTACGAGGAACTAAATACCACATTAATACAAATTGAGGCTATACTTAACTCCAGACCACTCACACCTTTGTCAACGAATCCTGAAGACTTGCTACCACTAACGCCCGGTCATTTTTTGATTGGACGCCCCTTGACTTCCTTGCCGACACCAGACTATAAAGATCATTCCGTAAGCTCTTTAACCCGATTTCAACGAATAGAACAATTACGTCAACATTTTTGGGCTAGATGGAGCAAGGAATATATATCAGAGCTTCAACTGCGGATGAAATGGCGTTCCTGTAAAGGCTCTTTGAAGTTAAATTCACTGGTACTCCTAAAAGAGGAGAATTCACCGCCATTAAAGTGGAAGATGGGTCGCATCGTCGCAGTCCATCCAGGCTCGGACGGCGTATCAAGGGTGGCGGATATCAAAACATCGACTGGTATAGTTCGCCGATCATTTAGCAAAATTTGTCCGCTTCCTGAACCTGAAGAATCTGGTTGAAAGGTAGACTTTCAACGCCGGGGGGCATGTTGAAGTGCCTGTCAAATTATATTAGCAGTTCTCATGCCAATATTAGTCCGTAAGCTGTGTAGGTATGTTTAAAAAATGTTGTACCTGTCGTCGTTGTAAAAATTAGAGAGCAAGTAAAGGTCGATTGAGCAAATTACTGCATTTTATTATTAAAAAGAGATCAAATTCCTAAACACTTGGTAATTGAGAGAGCCTGTACACTTTCCGAGACCTTGTTGTAATAGCTTATACATTCCCCAAGAATGAATTACTGACTCTGTGGAGTCGAGAAACTGGTATCACTAGCTTGTGTTTGTTCCTAGTGTTTACAGAATGTACATCACTTTTTTTTACTAAAACTACCTGTGTTTTTGTGAACATACTTTAAATTTTCGTAAATATACTGAGAGGCCAAAGTTAATATATTTATTTCATTAAATTTATCTCTAAGAGACTCTCTCGGTTTTAGGTTGTAAATAGCTCTAATTGCCCTCTTCTGTAAAACAAAAATAGTTTCTGAATCAGCCGCATTTCCCCACAGCAATATCCCATAAGATATTATGCTATGGAAATAACTGAAATAAACTAATCTAGCTGTCTCGACACTAGTGAGACCTCTAATCTTTTTTACAGCATAGGCTGCAGAACTTAGTCTGCTTGCTAGTTTGGCACATGTGGACCCCACTGAAGCTTTGCGTCGAGTGGTGCCAAGAAAAACAATGGATTCAACAGGGCTCAGTTTCGCTCAACAGAGAGGCTCACTATATCCTTACGTTCTTTATATAATAATAATTTATCTGATAATATTAAGCAGCCACCACGTAAACTTTTTTCTCTATTGAATATTCCACGTGGTGATTTCTGAAATTAAACGAAATTATAATATTTTAGTCAATATTCAATAATACAAAGGATATGTATGTTGTTCCTATTTAAAAATAATTCGATTTCTAATTCTTTGCCCATCATGCCTTGTATATTTTGATGCACCAGGTGTAAACAGTTTTTATTACTTATTTGTCGGCTGCATTCAAAGTTAATTAAACTATTATTATTGCTAGAGATTGCCTTTATTGTCGCATTTACTAATTTAAATTAGTTGGAACTGATTCCAAATTAAATGTCAAATGAATATCATGCTCAATAAAAGCAGTCTTGGTAGCCAAAAACTTGTCTGAGTTAAAAAAGTACATAATAAGATAGCACATTTGCTATCAGTTTTAAATTATATTTGGATAGGTAATACCTATCTTTTGTCGATTTTTTTTTTTTAATTAAATTATTTATATCAACTAAATGAAATTTGTCATTATTATCATTACAATTATATGTCAAATTTAAATGATTGTTACATATTAAATTATTCATTTGTATATTTAAATTATGTCTTAGATTATTTTCCTGTGCCAATCCCTGTATGTAAGGCAGTGTGAACAAGACAATTTTGTGTACATTTAAGTTATTAAGTTGCTCAATATACCTTACTGTTTGCTGTTGTTAACACTGCCTCTTCTACCAACAAAAAATATTATTGTAATATTTGGGCAAAATTTAGTAACTATAATTTTATTCACTACTCATACGAGCATTGCAATCTCTTTATCGGGATTCTAGTGCTTGTGTAAGGATAAACGGGACATACACTGAATGGTTTAATATCGAAAAAGTTGTTAGACAGGGATGTGTAGCGTCACCGTGGCTGTTTAATCTGTTCATGGATAATTGCTTAACAGATTTAAAAAAGAATGTAAGTGGGTTGAGAATGAATGAGTTACTCGTCAAATGTTTTCTATATGCTGATGATCAAGTACTACTTGCGTCTTCGGCCGAGGAATTGCAGGAGATGGTAACTGCTATGAGTGGAGCTTTTGTTAGAAAGGGAATGAAGATGAATGTAAGGAAGATGAAAGTGATGGTGTTTGAAAGAGATGAGGCAGTGACAGACTGCAATATCGTGATTGAAGTTGAACAAATTGAACAGGTGCAAGAGTTTGTGTATCTGGGTTCAAAGTTTACAAGAGATGGAAAGTGTGAGAGTGATATCGAAAGAAGAGTGAATGCAGAAAACACGGTGAATGGAGTTTTGCACTCCTTTATAAGCAATCGGAAGGTGTATTACAAGGCTCGTTTGGCTGTGCATGAGGGGGTGTTGGTTCCGACAGTCATGTACAGAAGTGAATGTTGGGTATGGCAGAAGAAACAGGAAAGCAGAATAAATGCAGTTGAGATGAGAGCGTTAAGAGGTATGATAGGAGTTAAACTGAGTGACAGGATAAGAAATAGTGAGATAAGGAAACGTTGTGGTCTGAAAGAAGATGTAGTGACAAAAATTGAGAAAGGTAAACTGAGATGGTTTGGTCATGTCGAAAGAATGAATGAAGAACGATTGACGAAAAAAGTGTATAAGGCGAGTGTGAATGAAAGTGTTGGAAGGGGTAGACCTAGGTGGACGTTTCAAGACCAAATCAGGGACGCCTTGAAAAAGGGCCAGGTCAAGAGTACCCTAAACCGTAGAGCATGTATGAAGGGAATAATGAAAAAGGACGAAGCGAAACAAGTATGTAAGGATCGTAGCAAGTGGAAAGAAGTGGTCTCTGCCTACCCCTACGGGAAAGAGGCGTGTTTATATGCGTGTATGTATGTATGTATGTCACTAAAAGATACTCCAGGCATGCAGCAATTTGTACTTTTTGTCCCTTTAAAGAGTAATTTAAAGTTATGCCTAGATTTTTTCCTATGTCATCGCTATACAAATTATATTATTTTTGTTAATATCTTAGTTAACTCATTCGTGGTTTTAATACGATATTTAATTTTGGTAATAAAGATCGAAGCTTCCCTTCAATGCAAAATAAATCTGATTACGTGAAAAAAGGGTTATAAAATTTGTTTTTTCCTCCTTATTTAAGTGATCCATACGCAGTCGTGAAACTATTTCCTGCACTCGTACTATCAGTTACGAAATACGTGTGCACTCGGTATTAAATAATAAAAAATAAGTGAATATCTATAACTACACATTTGAAGTAATTATCACATAATGGCAAATGTCACTAAGGTTGATCTGATGCAGAAGGAACTTGAAGTTAGCTGGATGCAAAAGATGACAGAGTTTGAAAAACGCTTAAAAGCTGCATTAGTCCCATCCAATCCAACTTTGGTCCAGCTAAGTGAGGAATTTTATGCTTTTAAAGATCTAGTGAGCAACATGTTTAGTCTTCTGCAGCAACAATTTCAAAGGTGTACTAATGTAGTTGATGAAATAGATATGCGACAAAGGCGTAAGGTGCTTCTTTTTAATGGTATTCCTGAAGAGCCTGGATTAAATGAGGAACAAGAGGTACTTGCACTTATTAATAATAAAATGGGCCTTTCACATATAAGCAAGTCTTCCTTGAAACGCTGCCATCGATTGGGAGCTCTGGGAAGTGATCGGGTAAGAGCTGTACTTGTCCATTTTCATAATCACGATACTAAATCCGAAGTCTGGAGATCTAAGGCTAAATTAAAGAATACATCATACACGGTATCGGAGTTTCTTACTAAAATGCGACAGAGTACATATAAGAAGGCTCGCAGACATTTCGGCTTGAAGAATGTTTGGACTCTTGATGGAACCATAAACATTAAACTTCCGGATAGTACCCGCATAAAAATTTTCACTGAGGAAGAGTTTGATATCCTTCTTACTAAATGGCCCCAGCCTAGTTCCACGTCTGACACTGTGCAGCAAGGCCCATTAGAACCCAATTGTCAGCAAGATGGGGCCAGGCGTAAACAAGTCATCCAGGCCGTTCAAAGTGTGGAAAGTAAGAAGACACGTCGTGTGGTGCCCAAAAAATAATTCCACTGTCGTCGGCAGTTTGTGTATTGTATCTTCGATTCTTAAGTTTTTTTTATTTTTTTATTTTCTCTTTTTTTGTTGTTTCGTTGTTTGTTGTCATTATCAGTTATCATTAGTTGAAGGCAGGGTGAGGCAACTTTGTATGAAAGCTGAAAAATCTGCACACAACCATGATTTTGTCAATATACGTGTTGGGCTTGTTAAAATAAAGCGAGATAAAATATCGCTGTCTCTTTCTTTAATTTTGTTTTAGATTGCCATTTTAAAAATTAGATAAACAAATTCATATTATATGGGAAGAAAATAAAAATGTTAATTCGGTTTTAAACTTTTATTGGTTTGCACTTTAAAGTATAATTACAAACCTACATTTTACACTGAGATTCGCACAATTAGTTTACCTATTAATTGATTTAAATAAAATTATAAAATATTAGCAGAATTTTATCAAAAGAAGCCATGAATTAATAGAAGAAGAAAAACTGACATTTGTTTGTCAACGTCTTTCATATTGAAAATATTTTCTAAAATTTATTAAAATTTATTTCATAGGTTTAGTTTTTAATATTTATTATTCATTTTTGCTTAAATTCAGTAAGGTGGACTTCATTTTCGTATGTATGCAAATATACAGTCATAATTATATAGTCATATTGTCGTGAATGTACAGTAAAGATTTTTTGTGAGATGTTAATTCTGTATAAGATATTGACTATAAATGAATTCATTATTTCAAAGTTTTATGCACGATTTGTGATCATCATCGAAAGTAAGTTAAGTGTTGTGCAAATAAAAAGCACAAAATCATCTGATCACTTTCTGCAAGTTTCCTATGATAGGAAAAGAAAACTTATGACAATATTGTGGTAAGGCTATAAACATTTCGAATTTATTGGCCGTTATTTGTAGGGTTTATCACTATATTGACTCGAATTGTATCTGTTTCAGATCAAGTATTTGGGCTGAGTAAAGTTTTCATCATGAGAATTTTGCTGATTTAAATTTACGTTAATGTTCTGTGAAGAATAACTCTCTGACAATAACATGTGGTATATATTAGTAACGTGCGTGGAAATATTACATGCAAAAGCAATAAAAAACATCAATAATAATGTGTAGTTTATAAAACAATCTGTCTTCCAGAAAATAAAATTACATAACTATACTTATTTATAGTTTTATTTTATCCCACATACTAATCTAAATTATATTCGAGTAATTTTGGTGCAACCTCTCAAATCCAAATTTACCCCATAGGTTTGTGAGGCTTGAGCCGAAATTACTCGAATAAGCCTTAAATAAAAAGGTTAAAGTTACATAATACAAAGGTTTGAAATTCCCGCCAAAAAAGTTTTATATGGGCGTCCACCGTAGCGCTTTTCGTATACACACATAAACACGTGTATCCGTTTTTTAGTATGAAGTTGGCGTTCTTCTCTTGATAAAGAGTAATTGTGTTCTGTGGTTGAAGGTAATTGTATTATTTACGTTAAGCTGATTACACACAAGTTCTACAATAGAGTAGGTATACAATATGCAATAATGTAATAACACAGACTACTTAGTGGATACTACGTGTAATAACGTTTATGTCAAATGTCAACAAAAGGTCCAAAATATATAATATAACCTCCTTGGTCCAAAATCAACTGAAGATCTGACAGCACAAAGAGTGTTTTTTATTGTTATTGGCTTTATAGGTCTGGGTTCTAGCCCTTCTGAGCCTGAAGTTACAATGTATAATAATTATCATTCATAGTACACTGCTTCACAATAATATTAATCTTGTATGTCGAAACTTAATAATTTTGTATTCCTTTTTGTATTGCACCTACTTCCTGCATTGTTAGCAACTTTTTGCTTTTTTGTGTCACACTGTAAAAATACTTTAAAGTTTTTTTTTTTGCAATACTGTTTACAACTGGTTAATTTGTTTTTAAATAATTCTATTAAATTATCTTGTTAATTTAGTCACTAAACTACCTACTTAGATCAATTTTTAAACTTTAGTGGTCTTGTTATCAAGTAGTCTTAGTTTGTATTGATTACCTTTTGTTATTATTATTATCTTTGTATATTTTATACATTATGCTTTTTGCAATCAGTTAACTGTTGGGTGATATATATTAATTGAGTCGTATTTTTATTATTTAGTTTAAGTAATTTATATTCTGTGTTATATAAGTATTTTTTTTAACATATTGTTTTATATTTATCATATACATATTATTATTAATGTCAGCTACGTCGGATGATGAATCTTTTTATTCTGCACATGATTCAGATATCTCGTTCGAGTCTTGTAATTATACTAATAGCTTGCCCTCCCTCCGTGATGAGCTTATTAATTTACTTACTCCTCGTAAAAATTTTCTAAATGTATGTCATATTAATGCTCAGAGCATACCGGGTCATTACTCTTATTTTGAAGAAGTTTTTTCTATAGATTGTGTTCATGCAATCTTAGTATCAGAAAGTTGGCTAAAGCCTTCATTAATGTCCAACATGTATCCCTTAAATAACTTTGTTCTTGTGCGTAACGACCGGACTGAAAAAGGAGGTGGAGGTGTCGCCATATATCTAAAAGCAAATATTCCTTATAAAACAATTTTAGCTTCACCATCTCCTTATTCTGCCTCATTGGAGTTTCTGTTTCTGGAAATCGATATCAAAGGTGTAAAGGCAATTCTATGTAATACAATTCTAGTATACTGTCCACCTGCTATTAACTTTTTCAACGCTTTTGAAAGCGCTCTCTCTACCATTTCATCTGAATACACGCACTGCATAATAATGGGTGATTTCAATACTGATTTGTTGAGAAATTCTTCTCGTTCTCAAAAATTTCGGTCAGTCATAGAGTCAGTCGATCTCCACATTCTCCCCTTAGAGGCAACTCACCACAACTTTGACACTGATGACTCATGGATTGATCATATTATCACAGCTTCTCCCGATTATGTTATTAAGCACGGACAACTATCGGCTCCTGCTTTTTCACGACACGACCTTACTTATATATCATATAAGCTTGTTTCTCCTAAGCACAATCCCGCAGTACTATATATTCGTAATTTCGCTAAAATGGATTCTGATAAACTTAAAAGTGACGCATATCGTATGGACTTAACCCCTGTTTTTAAATCAACTTCTATTGACGATAAAGTGTCCGTACTTAATAATATAGTTCTTAGTCTGTACAACAATCATTGTCCTAAACATCCAGTAAGAGTAAAGCGTCCACCAGCTCCGTGGATGACTGAGGCCGTAAAGGTGGCAATGACCAGGCGAGATCGAGCATTTGTGAAATTTAAGAAGCATCGTACTCAGGAGAGCTGGGATTGCTACAAAATGCTAAGAAACAGATGCAATAAGATGGTACGAAATGCTAAACGCCGTTATATCCATAGCAATATTACAAATTCTTCGACCGCCGATGTGTGGAAATTTCTTAAAACACTGGGTATTAGTAAGGCTGTTACATCTGATCATGGTCCATCAATCACTCTGGATGAAATAAATCATCACTTTATCTCTATCTCTCCTATGGATCCCTCAGTTCGTTCTACAACAATAGCTTCCATTCAATCCATGCCTTCTCCTCCTATTCCTTTTTTTCACTTTTTACCTGTGACTGAGGATGAGATCCAGAAATCAGTATTAGCTATTAAATCCAAGGCTGTGGGTTGCGATGAGGTTAGTAAGGTTATGATATCCATGATCCTTGAGTGCCTTTTGCCTGCAATCACACACATCGTAAACTTTTCCCTTGACTCAGGCCAATATCCTACTCAGTGGAAAAAAGCATTTGTGCGACCACTTCCTAAAATACCTAATCCCTTATTACCTACCCATTTTAGACCAATCTCAATTTTGCCATACCTATCTAAAGTTCTGGAAGCCTGTGTTCACAAGCAAATCTCTATGTTCATAACCAAACATAAACTGCTGAATAAATATCAGTCAGGCTTTCGCGCAGGTCACAGTACTACCACTGCCTTGATAAAAGTCACAGATGACATTCGAATGGGAATGGATGAGCAGAAGCTTACAGTGGTAGTGCTTGTTGATTTTTCAAATGCTTTTAACACAGTCGACCACGATATCCTTATAGCCTTCCTAGCTAATCTTAGATTCTCAATCCCAGCTTTGGAATGGTTTTCATCCTATCTTCGCGGCCGCCAGCAATCAGTTCGAATAGGACAACAGTCTTCTACATGGGCTGACATTGAAACAGGCGTGCCGCAAGGCGGAATACTTTCTCCTATAATGTTTTCTCTATTTATAAATTCTATTACTTCAGTTCTCAACTGTTCGTACCATCTCTATGCAGATGATCTTCAGCTCTATGTGCAATCTAGTGTTAATGACCTTAACCATAATATTAACAAAATCAACCACAACCTTGATGCCATAAGAGATTGGTCGTACAGACATGGTATTTCGGTTAACCCTTCCAAATGTAAGGTAATGGTTATAGGTAGTAGCAGAATGTTAGCCAAGATTAATAACGATGATCTTTCTCCTGTATTTTACAATGGAACATTGCTGCCATTTTGTAAATCTGTAAAAAATCTTGGCTTACATATAGATCATACCTTAAGCTGGGGAGTTCAAGTTTCTGAAATAAGCCGTAAAGTTACTGCCACCTTACGTTCTCTTTGCCGTTTCAAAAATTTTCTGCCTTTTAAAACTAAACTTCTACTTGTCCAGACTTTGATATTACCCATTATTGATTATGCGGATGTGTGTTACCCAGATCTATCTCAATATCTTCTCGATAAGTTGGAGCGCCTTCTCAACAATTGCATTAGGTTCATTTTCGGCTTACGTAAGTATGACCATGTTTCTCAGTACCGTACTAAGCTTAAATGGCTTTCTATTCGTCAAAGGCGTAGCTCCCGAATTTTACAAGCACTATATTCAATTTTAAATGACCCAAATTCTCCTTCTTATCTTAAGGATAACTTTCAGTACCAATATTCTACTCATGATAGAGTTCCCCGTTCCCAAAATAGTCTTAAAATTCGTATTCCACCACATAAGAGTGGTTTCTTTAATTCCTCTTTTACTGTGCAGTCCATACTGCTCTGGAATGCCTTGCCTGTTGATATAAAAAAAACCAGTAACAAATATTATTTTAAAAGACTAGTACGAGAATTCTTTAACAGAAATAATACCATCTGATATATCCGATTTTTGTTTTTCTCCGTCTTTCGCTTTGTAATTGATATTTTGTATAATATGTATTTTATATTATAATATGCATCATGTTATTTTATTTTTGTGTTGTATTATTTTATATTTATTTAGAGATTTTGTAATTATAAGTGTCCGTTTATATTTACCATTTTTTTTTCTTTATTACAAAGTAGATAATATTAAGTTCTATAGTTTAAAATATTTTATTTATTTGCTTTTTGATATAATGTTTATGTTTAGATATAATGTTTTTTTACTTATTTTTAATTTATGGAGTGGCTGCACCTACCACAGCTTCTCAAATCATCCAGGGTTGACTGGTAGAGAATGCCACAAGGCATTAAGTCCGCCCTTTATATCCCTTATTATAAGGTAGATGTAAAGAAGAATAAATAAATAAATAAATAAATATCACAGCGCGCGCGGGTCTTTCGAGTTAAAATATAATATCATTTGATGTGGGATTTTCAACTTCCAAATTACCGTAATTCTCAGTCGCGGTAGTAATGCACTCATATATTATGCAATTGCATACAATTTGTTCCCTAATGTGCACATCCCCAGTACGTATGCTGGTAGGAATTCGAATGACTTTTGAAGTGCCGGCTGGAATTATATCCTCGTATAAATTTATGTTACGTGAACTATATATTCTAATCGGGTTGGAGGCAGCGCGAGTAATTAACTGACACTCTTTTAGGGCAATGCGAGCTTCCCGATGACTCAATAAATCTAACCCAATCAACCCGTCAAAGTAATAAAGGCATCGGCGATATTTTTATGGCCAATTCAACGATACTTTTCAAATTTCGTGTTGTCTCGTCTATTCCCTTGCCAACGAGGTAGAGTACTAACTATGCTCGGGTAAGCCCCGCGCTTTATTCAATGTCTTGTTTAGCCACAATGCTTGATCCTCGTTACGAAGCACGAATATTTCAATTACAGTCTACTATGTATTTCTATGGCAAAAAAGCGTCTTGTTTAGTTACTTGATCTTAATGTAGCACTGCAACTGTAAACTGTAACTATTTCAGACATGGTCACACTTACTTCTAGTACTATAACTGTAAGTTCTGAGATGCCTACAAGTGGTGGGCTTTGGAGCGTTTGTAAAAATATTATTAGAAAGTCCTAGGAAGATGAGCCCCTGTCTACTCTGAACTGTAATTCTCTCAAAGGAGAAGTCGAGAGATACCTAAGGTCTCCTAATATATCGAGAGGCGCAGATCTGTTCGTTTTCTGGTGCAATGACGTTCTACATCCAAACATAGAAGTACTTTAGTTTCCAAATGAATTCTGTCGCAACTGAGAGACTATTTTCTATCGCAGGTCTTATTAAAACAGTTTTGCGAAATTGTCTTTTTCCGCAAAACTTAAGAATACTTTGTTTTTTAAACAAAAATCTAATCAATGTTAATTTTAATTACTAATACTATTAACTAATCTCAACCTGTCTATAAATTTAAACGCTTTTATTTAGTTTTTCCTGTTATTTGTTCCTTTTACATTAATTAAATAAAAAAATAACCTGACTTGTGTTTTATTTATTTTACCTATATTTTTGAATTCAACCGGCAAAAAGGCATATCGAGGCATTCGTAGTTCCTACTAGTTACATGTATGTTTGTTACCTCAAATTGATCAAAGGTTAACGTGAAGTTGAAAAAATACTTTTGAACGGCTTCAAGACTTATAAAGGACTGATTGGCTCCAAAAAAGTTTAAATAAAAAGTTTTAAGGGTGGATTAGCGATCTGTATGTATGGTAATTGTCACAGAATTAAATATCAAAACAAAAAGGATATTTAATTCTGTACGGGTCTTGATTACGTCTTCACAATCTAAAAATCCGACTTTTGGTCCAGCATGTGATTCTTGTGGTTATAATATATCAGCTCTTGTAGTTATAATCTTATTTATAGTTTTCCATTAAGTCTAATATATTTAATTTTCTGGTGAAAAAAGCTAGTAATCGGAGAATAATAAATGTTTTCTTGCTCTCCTGTATTTTTTTTTTTGAAAAATTGAGGTTCGCCCCTTTGCTGCGTCAACGATGGATTGTACTAAATAGTGTTTGGCAATGGTCATAAAATTCCTGGGGTGTCCTACTACCCTGTTTTGCTAAAGAAAGATCACGATATAAGACTGTCTCGTCCTGTTGGTCTCAGAAATTGTTAATTAAAGCTGTCTGAATACCTAACCAACTGTCGGGTATTCTATTAGAATTAATAGTACATGCGGCGGTACCAGTAATTAATAAACCTAGCAAGCTAACAGCATAGCAAAGTGGCGAAGCAATCAGTTTTTTTTTTTGCCGTTGAGCAATCAATTTCAAAATAGGAGGTTCAGATGCCTGGGTGATCAGTAATCGATTGCTGAAAACAGAATTTGAAAATTCGAAACCGTTCTCGAGATAATCGTGGGACAGACAGACGGACAGACATCGTGAAATCAATAATTGTCTTCACAAGCTTCGCCACTTAATAAGTATCCCATTCAATAAACATACATTCGTAAATTCACTGCCAGGAACCGTGCTAAGATACTTCTCGGCTAACTGATCACATAACTTGATAAATTTAATCAGTACGTTTGGATTCCCACCAAACTTTGGGATAGCCTGTATGTCTTTAAATACCTTGTCAGAGTTCTGGGCCATATCGGAACTAAGTGGATAATCAGAAAAATATCCCTATTGCTATCTACTATCTGTCAGCGGGCCTGTCGCAATTCAGGCTCCCGATCTCTAGAAACTTTAGGGTGGTAAATCTTGAAAGTAGTTAAACTACACTAACTCTAACTAATTACCTATCACTATAATTATTAAAGACTCTGGAATATTATACTAGGATTAATGAAATTAGGTGGTGGGAATAATGATATAAAGGAAGCAACACACGAACTATTCTAGTGCACTTACACGAAATCTATCCCAGTAATCCGCTCCTCCAGTCCTGGTCTAATGGTTGGGACCTCCTTCCGTTACTGTCACAGGTCCGCGCAATATCTTTCCGATTACCGACTGCGCCACTTATGTTTGCGGCAGCTTAGTGAGGATTGAAGTGGAAGAAGACGAAGACGCGACCGAGCTGGCCACCTGCGAGAGCCATAGCGCCCTATTCATTGTTCGCCGAACATGGCGTTAAGCCGCTCTCTCGCGAGGAGTACGGAGTGTGGAGGAGCTCCATCTAACTGGAACCATATCCTCTGGCAAGCTGCCACAGAAAATCTTTGTAAATATTCTGTTATTGGGCCGTTAAGAATATTGAGAAACTTCTATACATTCAGGTTTCCGTTAATAAAAAATAGGGCCTATTATTTGATCTCCGTGAATGCCTGCCCAAACATTAATGGAAAATCGGTATTGATGAGCTGATTCCCTAAACAAATGGGGATTCGTATGGTTCCAATGACGCATGGTTTGTCGGTTCCATATGCCGTTTCGAGTAAACGTGCTTTCATCTGTCCAAAACACATTTGATAGGAAACGTAGACATTTTTTCCAGTACCCAGTGGCAGTAAGACTCTCTAATCGGCTAGCATATTTATAAGGACGTAGTTTGTTCCTTTTTAGCACTCGCTGTATTGTTCTATGCCTCACTATAAACACACGCCCAGCTTGTCTAAGGCTGCAGGTTGGATTCCGATCGATATGGTCTAAGACTCGTTGTTCGAACGAGGGTGGAAAGTTACGCGGAGCAACTCTTTCATGAGTATTAGGCACTATGCGCTGATTTTCCCTGATTATTTGGACAGCACCTAGGATTGTCCGGACGCTAGTAGGGCAGAACGCCATTTGCCATACAATAAAACCATGTCTGTATACTCTGCCGCACTGTAAAAATGCTGTTGTCTTGGCATTTTCCGCGGCCAACACGTATACACAAAAGTCAAGTAGGGTCAATGAAAACAAAATCACAGTGAAAAAAATAAAATAAAAATAAACGTGCCTAAAAACACTATTTACACAGAAAGTCAATTAACTAATAAGTGTCTATTTCATCTAAAAAAAAATTGTTTGACTAATTGTATTTATCTTACGAAAAATAAATAACTTGAAGCAATGCGCGTAAGCAGTGAAACGCACCTGTATTCTGGAAGAATTGCGTTGAACTGAAAGCCAAAGTTCCAAATTCCAAAATGCCTAAAATAATAAAAGTAATAAATAGGGCAGACACAAGGTGCAATTATCGTTTATCGATACTTTTCTTTTCACAGTTACTTACCTACTACATTTGAATACAAGTAATTTTGATTTTTGATTTGATAACAATCGACAAGTTATTGTATGTTAAAAAAAGTTTATATTTGTACAATTGAACTTACGAAACTACCGTTTTGTGACTTCATAGGAAACGGGTAAGTAAGTATGACTATTTTAATTGGTTGTTTTTATGGGTTTCTTATCATGTCAAAATAATTTATTATCTCCAAATCTACAAGAACACACTTAAATAAAAAAGCTTTAAAGTTTAGCTTTAAATACTTAGGTCGTAGTGTTTTTAGAATTATCATAACAACACGATAATTCTAAAAAAAAACATGCCCTAAATGTTTAAAGCTAAACATTTTTTTTTGTTTATCGATCATTACTCCCTTTGAAAGAAGCTAATGGTCGATAATATGTAACAAGTATGTGGTTTCATTTATTATATATATGTGGGACCTCATTCTGTATATGGAAGGGCCAGCTTTTTGTAAATTTAAACTGAGGTGTTACGTTTTTTTAATAATAATATTTTTTTTGTTGTTTAGAAAAGCAATTAACAGTGGTAGAGCCAGGCGGCAGCTTTTGCTGTCGCATGGATGGGCCGACTCGAACCGGGGTGGTACCACGACCTCACAGAATACCAGCGTGAAGTAGAGGTTTACCTCTGCGTTTCGCTTGGTGAGTGCAGGTGGCCGGAGGCCCTTTTTACTGGAAATGAGGCATCCCATCCTAGTCCTCACGAGTGAAAACGCATCTGCATTTTGATCTGTAACAGAGGATAGATGTAGATGTCTATGGACCGCAGCAACCACTTACCATCAGGTGGACTGTGTGCTCGTTTTTCACCCTTATCCTATAAAAAAAAGCAAGGAGCCATATTTAAAAATAACTACCTTACGTCTTTACGCTTTGAATACCGGAGAGAACTGACAAGTTGAGTCAACCACTCGACCGTGTAGAACGAATACATAATATATCGTTTGACCCGACCAAGGTCACGATGGTTGGTGGTTGGTTCCGACCGTGTAGAAGGCCTTTAAGTCACAGAGTACTTTTCATCATGTCTTGAAAGTGATCAGATCACAGAGTACATTTTATATGGCAATCTTGTACTTTATGTCAACATGACGTAAATTAATTTGCTGTGCATGGATTTCGATTGTTTTTAGGATTTTTCTTTCAATACTTAGCTTTTATTACTTCGAATCTTTTCCTAATGCTATGACAAATATTGAGGCTTTAAGCCTCTATCAAAATGGTTTTAAATGCCGCTGTACAAATGTTAAGGTGCGTAAGAAAATATACGTAATAAATGTATTTTACATCATCTCTATCAAACCGATTACATACTAAATTTTTACAGTAATCTTGTATTATTTCAAAAAGTTGATCTTTGTAAACTATTTAATTCTTATCTCTTCTTTAACTGAGAATTTTTTTATTTTACGAATAACAAATTATTATTACAGGGAGGCAGATGAATTGAAACAGAAAATTTTAAAGTTTAGCAGTGGAACATCAATGCTTCAAGACCGTAGCCTATGGACCACACAACAGCAGTTGCAAAATGTTTGTCATTGTCATTTTTATACAATAATTTTATAAACTTTAATGGTTTATGTGTCACTACTATGACTGACAGAATTCTATCAAGAGAAGCCATATTTTAAAAGAAGAAGATGAAGAAGTTTAATAGTTACTTTTTATATTCTAATTGTTTTAGGTTTATCAGAAGATACTTATGGTAGACCTTGATTATGCATTGGAAAAAAAAGTTGAACAAGATCTTTGGAATGTCGGATTTAAACAACAGATTGAAGCACTACAAGCTATCTCAAAAGATAGGAAGGTAAGTGTAAAGAAGTACAAGCTCTCTTTTTGAACTTTTTCCATTCTGTCAGCCCCCACTTGAACGAAATGACAGATTTTAACAAGTTTGGCTCAATTTACATTAACTTCAAAATGTTCATATTTTTCCAAATTTTCCGGATTATCTTTTGTGATAAGACTGTGGCAAGGTAAGTTTTGGGTGGTTTTCTGTTAAAGAAATTTAACACAAAAGATTAATTAATTAAAATTGATATAATAAAGTTTATAGAAATTATACATTATTTTATGGAATTGATTATAACCATGCAAATGATCAATAATCTTCATAAAATAGTTTAAGAACATTCTGTGTTTCAATTACAGTTTCCTGTATTTTTTTTTATCAACCTTCACTCCTACACATAGCCTAGGCAAAACTTGTTTGTAACTTTTGTACCTACTCTTAAGTTTAAATTTTCATGAAGTTATATTTTTAATATATCATCAAAAAAAAATTTGTAATGACATTGCACATTAAAACATAGTGAAACTTTGTTAAGTGGACTAACGTAATCAATATTTTTTGTCATTTATAGAGGTTATAAATTTATTCAGTTATTCAGATCTCCAACTGGATCAATTTATTTCTGTTATAGAAAGTTCAGTTAAAATATTTAATAACTTAAATTTAAAATTTAAAAAATCCCTGGAACAATAAGAGCTGATCTTCAAACGGCTGAAAAGATTTTGTTCAATCATTGCTAAAAACACTCAATCAAGTCACTTTTCAAATAAAAAAACTAAATCTAAATCGGTGAATCCGTCTAGGAGCTACGATGCCACAGACACACAGATACATATTTTAAACACCCGTTATTCGTCATGGATTAAATAAATAGGAAATTTTGATTTTAATTTTGGTAACGTATCCATGACCAATTGAAGTGTTTGTATAGCATGTAATTCGTGTATGTAAAATGCCTTCGCAGTGCAGGAGAAATCCTATTGTAAAAGAGAGTAGTGTTTTTTTAAAAAATAAGTATTTTTCTCATATTTTTGAAATAACTATTTTAAGTTATCTATTTGACTATTTTTCCACTTGATGGTAAGTGGTCATGCAGCCATAGTTGGTAAAGAGCACTGATCTAGCTTAACAGAAGTCTATTTATTCTTGCCTTGAAGACACCTACATTGTTATGGGATGGAAATACAGATGTTGGCACCTTATTCCACTCCTTTGCATGTGACAAATGTTGAAGAAAGTGAAATGAAAAGTTTATTAATGAAATAAATGAATAAATAAAATTAATGAATTCCTTGAGTTTTTTTTTATAGCATAAGGGTGACAAACAAGCTCACAGTCCACCTAATGGTAAGTGGTTGCTGTGGTCCATAGATCTATTTTCGTTTGCGTATTAAATTACAGATGCATTGTCAGCCGTGAGGACTAAGATAGAATGCCTCTTTTCCAGTAAAATGGGTCTCCGGTTCTCTACACTCACACAAACACAGCAGCATTAAGCTGCTATTTTATGCTGGTATTCTATGAGAGCTTGGTTCTTCCCAGTCGAACCAACCCATTCGTGCTACAACTATACTATTAACATAGCTGCAGCATAGCTCTACCACGTAAACACTTCTGTTTACTAAAAAGAGGGATTCTTTAGTATAAAATGTGTAGTCTTAACAATAAATTTACTACAATATACCAAGTTTTATTCACAATATATTAAATTTAATTATTTTTACTCTGATGCATGTGGCGGCTATAGTACTGATATTAAATGAATAATTATACCATTCCATCTTATTACATCTTTTTCAATGGTTTTGTTCATATCTCATGGATAATTTACACTTAGTTAGTAGTTTCTACCTGAGTTAATTATGCAATAGTGCAGTGTAGTTTGACTGTGCCGGTGATAAATTTTTAATTGAGTTTCAATTGCCACATTGGCGTTTGCTCAGTAATTATTCATATTGCACAAAATTATTACTTCTTACACTAAGGGAATTGTATTGAATTTGTTGCCACATTTAAAACGATAACCTTAACAATATAGGATCAATCACATTATCTATTTTTTATTAAACCACAACTTTTTCGTAACTGTACCGTTACTGTTACTCCACTGTTGAACATAGGCCTCCCACATAGATTGCCTTATAATTGCCATAGTTGCCCTGGGTTGGCGACCATAGTTTTATATTTTTAGTCATTATTAGGATGACACTACTGCGCATATCCTGATTTGTTTCCCTCTGTCGCCTTATACGATACCCACTGGATGATATGGTGTAGTGCATAATCTTATTACATAGGAATTTCATACTTGTAACATTAACTTAATTAATATATTGAAGAGGTTGGTAGCAATGCCACCAAAGACGCGTTATAGTTAGCGCAATTGTGCAGTGCAATTCTGTTACCCAATTGAAGACAGTGTTTTCTGTTCGATTTGTGATATATACACATTTGCATAAATGGTTTTGTTTATTGATATAACATTCTTGATTTTCAGAACCCCCTCCGCAGTGAAGGGCAGGCTATGTTATCATGGATTCTGCAAGCTGCGGCCGGGTTCTACCTTTGTTTGCTTCATCAGATCTGCACGACATTCAAACTGGATTTACCCTTCAGGTCATTTCTTCTACTTTTATTAATTCATTCATTACAGTTTATCAAAGTCAAAGCCACGGTCACGGAGCAGGACTTTTTTTATTGCTTTGCATTTTTAAACTTAATTATCATCATAATTTTTTTTATTTTTATTGCAACTAAAATAGTTTTAGGACCTTTTGAACTGTATATATGATTCGAAAACCGAGTTTATTCTCAAGTTGTTAAAGTTCACATTTGTATGAATTGCAATAATTTGAAATTCTTCCTGCACCGCGATCACGCCACACTGTTGAACATAGGCAACCCCCCCCACAGCTTTTTTTATAGGATAGGGTGACAAACGAGCACACAGTCCACCTGATGGTAAGTGGTTGCTGTGCCCCATAGACGTCTACATCTATCCTCAATAAAGAATCAAAATACAGATGCGTTGTCACCCGTGAGGAATGAGATGGAATGCCTCTTTTCCGTAAAAACGGTCTCCGGTTCTCTACACTCAGCATACGAAACAGCAGTGTCAAGCTGCCATTTTACGCTGGTATTCTGTGAGAGCGTGGTCCTTCCCTGGTCGAGCCGACCCATTCGTGCTACAACTATACCACCAATATAGCTGCAGCATGGCTCTACCACGTATAAAATAAATCTCATAGCTAGGATTAGAATGGCGTGAATAGGCGTGAACTTTTGGGTTTTCCAAACTATTGTATCTTACAACTCCTAAGAGGTGGTATGTATGTAAATCTCTTTACGTGTTAACTACATGGTACCTTACTGTTTAATTGTTACTTTTATTACCATTCATCTTTATCTATTGTGGACCAGTGGGCTAAGTTAACTTGACTTTCTACAACTGTTAATCTTTATATGTATATAAAAATTACGTGTCACGTTGTTTGTCCGTGATGGACTCCTAAACTACTGAACTGATTTCAATGAAATTTTGCATACTATGTGTATTTTGGTCCAACTTAACAGATGGGTAAGTTTTTATCCCGCTAAATGACACTCAAAATTTTTTATTGCGTATTTAAGGATTTTTAAAGTACAAAGCTTCGCCGCTAAGGGCAGAACAACGTCTGCCTGGTCAGGTAGTGCTAATTTAAAAATTAACTTTTAATCAAAAGTAAAAGCCGACCTTAAATATACTAAAAAGATAAAATAATTTTAAATTCGGAAGACATAGTGCATCGAAGAAATAAAGGCCTAACTTCAAGCCATATAATAAAGGCCCATCTTCCTTCGTTGATCTTCCTTTGTTTCTTCCTATTTGGAGTGATAAATAATGTAACTCCAAATAACTGAAATCTTCAATCGCAAAAACGCTAAACGCATCAATCTTAATCACTGAATATGCTTTATTTATTTACTACATTAGTCGTGTGATGGCGGTGTGAGAATACCCGTCACCCCCCCCCCCCCCCCCCCGTAAAAATGTGAAAATATCTAAGTTTTTTTTTTAAACAGGCGTCGAGCATCACTCTTGGGCTCTGTAGAAGCGTGGGGCCCTGGCGCATCGGCAGCCCCCGCTGCAGCCCGATACGTCAGCCAACACTGTCTGGTTCATCTTGGAGACTTGGCCCGCTACCGCCAGCAGCTTCGCGTCGCCCACACCTTCTACCGTCACGCCTTGGCTGTATCACCTCACTCAGGCCAGCCTTACAACCAGCTGGCTCTTGTTGCTTGGCGCCGTGGGAGGCGCTTGGCTGCGTTGTATTGGCATGTCCGCTCGCTAATGGTTCGGGCCCCATTTCCGCCCGCGCCTGCTAATTTGGCTCGGACTCTGGCTGCTGCCAGGTGAGCTTCGAGCATATATATATATTTTCTATTATTTGTATTAAATAAAATAAGTGAGACACACATAAACGCACACGCGCACGCGCGCTCGCACACTCACACACTCACACGCACACACACACACACACACACACACACACACACACACACACACACACACACACACACACACACACACACACACACACACACACACACACACACACACTGCACGCACGCACTACACACACAAATACACGCACGCACTACACACACAAATACACGCACACGCACACACGCATACACACATGCACCCACGCACACACGCTCACACGCACACGCACACATACGCACACTCGCACACGCACGCTCACACGCACACGCACGCACGCACACGCACGCACACACACGCACACACACGCACACACGCGCACATACACACACGCAAACACACACACGCGCGCACACTCACACGCACGCGCGCACACACACACGCGCGCACACACACACGCACACGCACGCACACACACGCACACACAAACACACACACGCACGAACGCTAGAACTATACACAAATGATCCATCGCAGTCAAACAATTGATTAAGCAGTGCGCCCACTCTTTACGGGGTCTGATCTGCCTTGTTTTGCCAATCCTTCTATAAATGGTCCGAATACTATAATTCTAATATATATGTACATTTATATAACTTGTGATTTTAAAACTTAAATATTAGTTTTCGTGAATTTACATTTAATAAATCTATTTTACATATTTTCCAAAGCCGCGATGTTAAGGAGGCGCCACCGATGCCGGTTTTACCAGGGTTGACTAAAAACGTTACCAACACAACACCTTCTAAGCCCGAGCGACTCGACGCACATTCCTATGTCACCGAGCTCATTCGAGCCATCAACAATATTCATACTGTGGAACAGTGAGTATTAATTTTGTATTATAAAGAGATAATGTGTTTGTTCTGGCCAATGCACAGAATAAAGATAGATGGTTTTTAAATAAATTAAAATTAAGGAATTGTCCCCTGCGTTTAGAAGACCAATAAGCCAATTTAAATGAAGGATGTGACACAAATATCACACATGTTAATGGCATAAGCATGTTATAAATAAAAAAGTAGTATTAATCTTCATTGACAATTATTCCGTCTAAAACTGCATCAGGCTCGAAGCACCATCAATATTTAATAAAATTATAATTTGTTTTCAGACTGGACGATGCTACTGTATTAGTGAACACGTTGAACACATCCCTTACCCCATTGGTTGCAACCGACAGCTTCGAATCTATGACATTAATAAAGGTAAAAATCAGAAAGTGTACTCTTTGCAATAGCCTTTGTTTCAATTATATTATTCATGGGAGCAATTGCCGTAAAAAATATGAAATATAAATTGATATGTAGCGATCCATTTAGTGGCGGAGAACGCAATTCTGCCGAGCCGTTCCGAACTTATTGCTACCAATGACATCATGTTTCCATTTTTTTTTATAGAAATAAGGTGACAAACGAGCGCACAGTCCACCTGATGGTAAGTGGTTGCTGTAACCCATAGACATCTACATCTATCCTCATTTGCGAATCAAAATGTAGATGCGTTGTCAGCCTTGAGGAATAAGATGGAATGCCTGTTTTTACACTCACCATACGAAACACAGCAGCATTAATCTGCTATTTTACGCTGGTATTCTGTGAGAGCGTGTTTCTTTCCCAGTCGAGCCGACCCATTCGTGCTACAACTATACTATAAATATAGCTGCAGCTTGGCTCTACCACATACAAAACTTACCTTTTTCATAATGTCTTATGCCGGGTTTCTATATTTAGAAACGCTTCGTTTTCTTTGACGAGCCGTTTTTTAAAACAAATGAGGCGTATAGTTTCAAAAACCGCAAAGTCCATTTTTGTTGTGTTGCAACATTTTTATTCTAATGGCAACTTTATTTTAATTCACGCAATTTCAGTAAACCCAAACATATCATAACTGACAAAGTCCAATAGTAAATCAATTCGAAAATTGAATGTTGGGAGCAAAAACAACAAAGTCCTTCACAGTTAGTTTCAGAAACAGCTAAGTCCAATTTAGCCAATGGCATGCCGCCATTTTGATCACGTGTCACAACAAACAGTATGGCGGATACTAACATTCTCGCTCTCGTTACGTGAAGTAAAACTAAATAATTTAAGTGGTTAACGCTAAAATTTCACAATAAATGTGCATATTTTTCAAAGATGAACAAGATCCCAACCGTTGTAGATAAAAACAAGGCTCGGAAACGGCAGAGCAACCCAGAAAAATGGAAGCGAAACCAGCAGAAGTTAGAGAGGTCAGTGTATTGTGGATGGAATAGATTGATCCTTGTTAATTTTCTTTATATATGGTGTACTCTATGCTCTTTTTTGTATTATCTCTGATAAAGCACGGAACACCTTTCGTAATTAAAAAGTTACGTCGTCAGTGTGGTTCAGCTAAATTTCATTTTAGATATAAATTATAAGGTTGTTTTCCATTTTTTCAGATATTCTGCAAAAAAATTACCTGAAAAACCTATATGTACGCATAAAAAAAGATTCGAGTGTGATTCGCTAAAAATGAACGATTTGAATTCATTTCATACCGCTTTTTTTAAAAATAAGGATAAACAGTCACAGGATGCCTTTATACTGAAACATATAAAAGGGGGTCCTACTTACAGACGTAGACCACGTAAGGCAACTCGCAAAGAAAAAGTAATAAGTACAAGGTATTACATTTATAGTCGCTCGATAAAGAAAATGATAAGAGTTTGTCAGAAAACGTTCTTATATGTACTTGGAATTAATAGGTATCGTGTTGAAGGTATAGCAAAAAATTTTCTTAAAGAAGGACTTATTCCAGAAGAAAGACGAGGAGGAGACCGTAAATCTCGTAAATATTTTGACAGAAAAACATCAGTTATGGCATTTGTAAAAAAACTAAAGTGTTCTGAGCCGCATTACTGCCGGGGAAGTTGCAGCGTAAGACTTTATCTTCCTGCCGAACTAAATATAAACAAGTTATTTAAAATATATGATAATCAAGCGCCAGAAAATTTAAAAGTTAAAAGAAGTTATTTCAGGAATGTGTTTAACACCAATTTTAACTTGGGATTCGGTTCGCCGCGCACAGACGTGTGCTCTGTCTGTTTGCAATATGCAGAGAAAATTAAGGCAGCTAGAGATAACAGAACTAAAAGTGATTTGATGATCCAGTTAAGAGTTCACAAAAAACGCGCTCAAGCTTTTTTCAATTACTTGAAAGAAGATTCCCCGAATGTTTTTATATTATCATACGACTGCCAAAAGAACATGCCGCTACCCAAAATTCCCGATCAGAGCACATATTATTCTAGACAGATTTATCTTTTCAATTTCACAATTGTAGCAGGCTCTTCAAAGTCACAGTTAAATAAAGACAGTACTTTTGCGTATGTTTGGACTGAAGACCGATTTCCGAAAGATTCTAACTTAATTGCATCTGCAATCTTTCATCGATTAAATTCAACGACATTTCCTCTTCAAATTAATACGGTAAGATTAATGGCCGATGGGTGCGCCGGCCAAAACAAGAATACCACTGTTGTAGGAATGTGCCAAAAGTGGTTAACAGAAGCTCCTCAACATATAAAGAAGATGGAAATAATATTTCCTGTCGTGGGCCATTCTTTTCTTCCCGCAGATCGTGTTTTCGGGAGAATAGAGAAGGAGTTTCGCAAGCGAGACACAATACTGGAGCCGACTGGTTACACGAATATTATAAAAGAATACTCCAGTCTCATTTCAGTTGGACAAGAATGTCCGGTCAATGATTGGAAAGACGCTGCCAAAAAGGTTCTAAAACCCGTTGGAACATGGCATGTGCCTTTTATGAAGTGCAAGCGTTTTATATTGAAGCGTTCTAAAATAACAGCTGGAAATGTATTGGTAAAAGGTGAAATACATTATGTTGCTGACACCGGAGCATATAGAAATGTCTGTAAAAAAGGCAAATATACGAACATGATCAATCCGCAAGATATACAATTGGGATCGGGAACCCTTAAAGCAACAAAAATTAGAGATGTCAACAAATTATTAAGTACTCACTTTGACGCTGACTGGAGGAGTTATGAGATGTTGTCTTTTTACGATAAATTGATACCAAATACGGTACCAGTTGATGACGTGGAAAATGAAGAGGATGAAAATAATGATGTTGATCTAGAAACTTCGTGCCAAGAACAAATAATTTTAAATGACCTAATGATTTAATTTTTACCAATAAAGTTTTAAAAAAAATGTTACTATCAATTTCTTTATTTATCTCTAAGTATACCCATTACCAACTTAATTAATTATGTTCAAAATAAATACTATTTTCATTGAGCACTTCAAAGTATCAAGTTAGGTTGAATGAAGTATACCTCAAAATTGTCATATCAAAAACAGCAATGTCCATGTTTATCAGATTCAAAACCAGCAATGTCCGAGCTTCAGTTTCAAATTCTGCTAAGTCCACCCCTTTTTCGTCTTTTACATTTACAGGAAGCATTCTTATACTGCAAATAGATGTTGATATGAATTTGAGATACTTATCCTAAACAAACCTGAAAAATTAAATCGTTAGAGTAATTCTAGAAAAAAATGACAATAAATTCTCTCCCTTGGCATTTAAAGGCTACTGGACTTAGCAGTTTTTGAAACTATACGCCTCAAATATAAAGACGTTTCTTGAATGTAAGAATTGGCAATTAGTAGAGTTTATCAGTGCTGTTCATACATCACCCATATCAGACTAATTAAAATATTGTAGATCAATTAAATTTTTTCATTGAATCTGTTATACATACTATTGTATTAAATCTCATTTTGTTTTATCAACTAAATGGTTCTCAGGTGATTATTATTTAAAAATATAAGATTGTTGCCAAAAAACAAGGACACCAGTGCGTACGATCGACCATTGTAAACACATAAACATTAGATATTGTATATTGTTGATGAACTTTCGCTTACATAAATTGTAATTTTTTGCAGATGTCGTGTGTTCTGATTTGGTTGGTACAGTCTTCGAGCGAGGAGTTGAGCTCTGAGAGTGCCCTCACTGCAGACGAAGCAGCGGCCGCGCGACTCGCTGCTTCGCTTGCTTCGAGCACTGTTCTATCTCTACTGCTCCCTGCTTATACTGCATCTGAGCCACCAAAGAAGGCTCTACCTGCTTGTAAGTATTATATGTGGTTGAATGTATATGTGTTGCAGCTGTATCGTGGATGCAGTATGGATGGGTAGACTTGACCGAATTTTAATTACTGTTTGAAGATAGGTGTAGGTGATGTAACATAGATGTAATTTTATAAATTTTTGTTTTATTTAAAGTATTTTTGGGTCTAATAAATATTATTATAATAAATGTGTGGACCACGTCATTCACTTACTATCAGCTAGACTATGTTTTACCGATTTGTATGTCAAACAATTAACAATTTGTGGTCAAACAGTTGTACAGAGTTGAGAGAGGAGTTTTGGCGGGAACTTGGCCGGCGGCGGTTTGCTGCTCCTGTGTTGTTGTTTGGATAATTGTTTAAAGTAGATTTTGATATGTAGGGATGGTGCGATTTTGTGTATTAAGTGTCTACGCATGTGAACTATTAGTGGAAACGGTGAAACAAGTGCTCTAGTGGTGATGTAATCCTCAAGATAAGGTGTTTGCTTAGGCGCCTTGAGATACCATTGCTAACTGACAGCTGTCTGCTGGTTCAAGTTGCCGTCAAAGTCTCCCAAGGGCTGCACAGTGTGACGCATCAACATATTGTGAGGCAGTGTACTATGAAGGATAATTATACATTGTAACTTCAGGCTCAGAAGGGCTAGAACCCAGAGCCGTAAAGCCAGTTATAAAAAAAACAGAGTTGAGACTGTCGTCTAAGAATTTCACAATGTATCTAACATATAATAGATAGATTGACTGAATAAGTTGTGAATTTTGTGCGAATTCAAAAGTTCCTTTTGACTAATTGATAGTGTGTGGATTGGAACTTGGTGTGAAGTGTATTTCAAGGCAAAAAGACTTATATTTTATATCAGTGTTTTAATATACATTTAAAAGTGATGTAAAACTGTATTGAAAGATTTGTTGTAATTGTAAAACTGTAACTGAAAGAAGATGTAGTGACAAAAATTGAGAAAGGTATGCTGAGATGGTTTGGTCATGTCGAGAGAATTAATGAAGAACGATTGACGAAAAAAGTGTATAAGGCGAGTGTGAATGAAAGTGTTGGAAGGGGTAGACCTAGGCGGACTTTTCTAGACCAAATCAGGGACCTCTTGAATAAAGGCCAGGTCAAGAGTACCCTAAACCGTAGAGCATGTATGAAGGGAATAATGAAAGTGGACGAAGCGAAACAAGTATGTAAAGATCGTAGCAAGTGGAAAGAAGTGGTCTCTGCCTACCCCTACGGGAAAGAGGCGTGATTATATGTATGTATGTAAAACTGTATTTCGTCCTTAAATCCACACACCTTAAGGTTTTTATTAATCACGGTCAAATTTCGATGATTAGTTAGTAATGAAGTTATTTCAGTGAAAGTTTGGCTGCACTGGATGGTGGCAAAGCCTGAAGCGTTGGAAGCAGCGGCGTGGCGCGCGCGGCCGCAGCTGTGGCCGGCGCTGGCGCACGCGCTGGCCGCGCTGGCGCCGCGCGCCCGCCAGCTCGCCGCTGACCTCTGTGAGCATGCTGCCACCACACGCTTGCAACACACCTAAATTTTATGCATACACGATACAAGAGGCTTTCAAGCGAGTGTGACATTTACAAAAACGCTCCGTGATGTCCTAAAATAAACTCACTTCCAAAATACATAGGAGTAAATCCATAGTTTACGGTACACACTTTCCTTCCCATACATGCCGATGTGTGTTGTGCTGCTTGCAACGGATCTGATCAGATTTCTATGTTAAGTTCCTAAGATTAATGTCTAGTCCTTATTTAGTTATTGAATACTGTAGAACAGAGGTCCCAAATGGCGGACAGCGGTCCGAACCCGGACCGCCGACAAATTTTGTACGAAGTCCCAAGAATCTAATAATATTAATGTAAAAATTTGTAATAATTCACTTTTCTTCTGTTTTAAAACACAAAAATTCGGAAGTTTTTTGCCAAGAATGTGTGGTAATAAATACCAATATGGATCAACATATATTTGTAAAACAGCAGTTTCCAAGATGCCATTAAAAATAAATTTCAATCTCGACTTACTTATCCTTAAGAGCATCCTTAAGATTTGATGCCAATAGCTTGTACCAACTTAATTCCAGACTTTAAACAGAAAACAAATGCCAATTTCGCCTTAATATTTAGTACTTACTATAATAAAATTTTATTTCTTTTGGTTTTATTGAAATTTTAAATCTCAGTAGCTAATCACCATCTAGAAAACGAATCGCGACAAATTAATATTTTTTTTAAACGGCAATTAAACTAACCGGTGATCCCTGATGTAGAACATAAATAGGTTACAGATGCGCCTGTTATTTTTTTATAAATCTAATTGTTTTTTTTTGTTTGCTTTATAGTTGTTATTTAAAGGAGTTTGATAAATTGTTTATTCGTAATGAAAACACTCACCTCAGGGGCCATCATCTTAAGCTATATACCAGCTTTTTTCATTAGTAACAGTGTAGTCACAAAATGGAATAAGCTGTAACGGAACATAGTCTCAGCCCAAAATATGAACCAATTCAGAAATAGGTTAGATAATCATTTTCTGAATGGCAAAAGAAGTAACTAGTGGGCACAAACAGGATACAGGTATAATGATTTCTTAATTTACGCGAACACTACACATTTAAATAAAACTAATTTTACGAATTTTATCGCGTATATTAACTTATTTTACATTCCCGACGTTTCAAGCACTTTACAGCACCCATGGTCACGGGGGGGACTGAGGTGTATGACGTCCCAATGTCATAGTTAACCACGGCTACCTCCAGATTAAAAATTATTAATATTTGATCCGATCTACGCAGTATGAACTTACAGTATCATGAAGTCTTGCAGTTGTATGCTTGGGTTGGGATTTAATTTTATTAATTATGGGATCCCAAATCCTAATTTCAATACAGAAGATGGCTGGGTGCTACCATCTGCTTGGGATCCCATAATTAATAAAATTAAATCCCAACCCAAGTATACAACTAAGTAATAACAAAAAAGTCCCACTGGGTTTCTTGCTGGTTCTTCCCAGGACAGAGGTTTTTTTTTCGAACCAGTGGTAAAGTAAAAAATGACTTTTAATAAGAATTACACATGTGATCTAGATTGAATAAAAAAAAATTCTAATAGTAATAATAGTTTATTCACATTATATACTGTGTTGTGTGTGATGAACATACTGCTACCGTTTTTTTGTTACGTATGAGCAGCTATGCAGGTCCAGAGAGACCAGTATCACTGCAATCTAAAAGATCTATTGTGATCGCTGCTATGTCTACAGTTCACTACTAAGTCCTACGTCCTCAATGAACAGAAGGAGTTGCTTAGCTGTGAGTAATTTCACTTCTTCTGGGCGAAGTACGTAGTTTCCCAGATGAGTACTGCGTTTGCGCATTAAGGATCCGCAATTTGTCAGGATGTGTCTTTACACACTCAATTACACACAAATATTTATTATTTCATATTTAGAGGAGGAAACGCCTTTGCGTTGCGTCCTCTAAGGAGCAAAACCGGCACATCCTTGAGTTTCTTAGTCCCAGGATGGACATGTGCTTTTTAAGACAACAGTGCCCAGTCAGGGCTCTTACCAGAATGCGCGATTTATTTTTACCTAATCCCAGGGCTTCCGAAGCGAATTTACGATCGAAAGCCCGGATTAAAGTTTTTGAATGTATTGAGATCATAAAGTGGTTTTTGTTGTGGAAAAGAGTTTCCAGGATCAATCGGGCGAGGCTTTTTGAGATCCCACAAAATGACTCGGGTCCAAATTGTGTACTCTTTGACACCCTTCCGTGCGAGCTTGTCGGCACCCGCGGTATTGTAGGCAATGAAACTACTGACCCGGAACCCATCTTAAAACAACCTTGTTGTTACCTCCCAGAGCGTTTAGACGGTTCACACAGTCTCCATCTAGCTTCGAGTTCACCCAGTTTGGTCTCAGCGCTAGCAGTGCTGTTTGACTATCAGAGTTAATATAGATTTTATGGTTAACATAGTGGTTTTGCAGATTGATTTCCGCACACTGAAGTAGATCGAACAATTCTGCCTGGAATAGAGGTGAATCTACCCAAATTCACACTAAGTTTGAATTTGGGGCGTTCCCCATAAATTCCAAAGCCTACGTTGAGGCTATATAAATAAGCCTACCGATATATAAAAAATGTAACAAATTTAATGAAATTTGAAATGTACCCTGTTTATACAATGCATGCTTGGTTACTGAAAATTCAGGCTTCTAGTTTTATCCACAACGAAGTTATAGGGTATCAAAAATGGCCTGAACTACTTCGAGAAAAGGATGGTATGGCCGTGCCGCTTTTTTGCTCGACAATAATTTGACTCGAACATAGTGAAAAAACTTCCATGACTTTCATACCAAAATAATCCTAATTTTTTTGTATGGAACATTGTTTAAGCTTATTTGCAATGAATTTAATAATAGTTTGAATGGGCGACAGTAGGAGTCTGCAGCATATGCTATAAAAAATATTAGAAATCTTACCAGTGTTGAAACAGCTAGTTTACTCTAGCTATTTCTATAGCAAAATGTCGTATGGTATTTTGCAGCTGACACTGACATTATATTTGTTTTACAGAAGAGGGTCATAAGAGCAATCTATGATTTAAAGCCTAAAGAGCCGCTGCGACAAAAATTTAAAGAAATTAACATATTAACTTTGGCCTCTCAATACATTTATGAAAATGTAATAATGTACGTACACAAAAATAATAGTAGTTTTACAAAAATAAGTGATATTCATTATGTAAATACTAGGAACAGACACAAGCTAGCAGTACCAGTTACTCGACTCCACCGACTCAGTAATTCATTCTTGGGGCGATGTATACGCTTTTACAACAAAATTGCAGAAAATATACAAAATTTGACCTGCTCAAAGTTCAAAAACTTTATTAAACTAAGTTTGTATAAAAAGGGTTATTATAATATTAAGGAATTTATGGATGATAGTAACCCCTGGGAATGAGGTGATCATTACCAAGCTATTTCTAATTTGTTTTGTGTTGTTAATTGTATAACATACATGATTGTAAGCATTGGTGTAGCTAGGCGTGGACGAAGTGGGCCCTCGTCCACGGCCTCGCACTTAAAGGGGCCTCGCGAGGCCCCCTAAAATGCGATGCCCCCAGACTTTACCATAGATGACTAATTAATTTTATCACTTTTACGCTCGAAAAAGAAAGTCATAAATTTAAGTGTGTTTGTTTGGGCCTCGCAAGAAGGGCCTTCTTAAGTGCGACTACGAGGCCGTTGTAACTACCTTCAAAGACCGCGACTGTTACATTGACGGAATACGAGACTTGTCAGGAATTAATAAATATGAGTAGATATGTCATGCCAAAGCATGTTTGGTGAGATATATCTATTGGGTAGATCCTTGGAACGAAAAAAAAGGGGTCTCGCTGATGCAACTTCGCCCACGTTTATATTAGTCCACGCTACGCCTCTGATTGTAAGCTGTTGTTTAAAAAAAAGTCCCGCTGGGTATCTTGCTGGTTCTTCCAAGGACAGAGGTTTTTTTTTCGAACCAGTGGTAATTAAACAAAAGAGTAACTTTCAATAAGTATTATTTATAATCTATATTGAATAAATAGTTTCTGTTTCTATATAACTATGAATAATACACGAGTCACGAACTCAACCGAACGACGCACGATAATCCACGAACGCTGAGTTTCGGCGCCGCCGAAGGTTCGGCAGATTTTTGCCGAACCCGAAACTATTACCGAAACTAGATTTTCTTGCCGAAACTTGCCGAAACCGAAACCGAATCCGAACCTTCGGTCGGTCACTATTTATAATCTATATTGAATAAAATTGTTTCTGTATCTCCTGGTTTGTTTCTCTTTGTCGCCTCTTACGATACCCACGGGATGACATGGAGTAGTGGACTACTCACTCCACTGCACATTAAATTCTTCATATCAACCACTAAACAAGAGACTGTCACCGATTTTTCACTAAAATTCAAAAAATATGACATTTAACAATTTCCAAAGCGTCTTCCTGATAACAATCCAAAATTATAAAAAAGCCTGCCAAGTGTGGCAACTATGATATAATCCCCATTTTGAGACAATCTATGAGGACGGCCTATGCTTCTGGTGGATGAATGGAATCTCCACATAAAACGACAATAGCGCCACCTACCAGATCCAATTGTGAATCTAAACGATCTAGGGGCCCACTCAAACACAAAAATTATCATAATATAAGTATACGTATATAGATATATATATATATATATATATATATATATATATATATATATATATATATATGGTGTCTACCGAAATGTTGGGCAGTACAAAGACACAAACCATATCTGGCACATAACATGATAAAAATCTTGTAAAAAACACTTCTGCAGACGACACAGTACCCTTGCCTGAAGACGAGGAGCTACACGGTTTCCTGCCTCTAGAAGAGGCTTTCAAAGGTCTGAAGTTTTCCTATCACACTACGTGGGACACTTATGGTGGCAGGCTGCCTGAGCTAGAGGCGGGTCAGGATGGGGATACTGGGTAAATTCTTTTGCTTTCTTTATTCCTTTTACATATTTATTTAAGTTTATAATGATAATGTACTCCAGGCCGAACCCAACGAAGACTAGCCATCTGTGCAAAACAAGAACATAGAGCAAGAGAGAGTGCGCAAGCACAATTTTACTCTACTATCTCACTCTTGTAGCCCAATGTAACGGAAATCCGACACGACCGGTAATAGATCACGCGCAAGACCCAATGACTATGTGCTTTCCGAGGTACGTGGGAGAAACACCGCCAACTTCCTGATTCTGTACTGTTACTGCGAATGTCTTGAAAGTAAAACCAAATTACTGATTTTGGCTAGACTCGGGATTTGAACCAAGGACCACATGATTACCAATCGCGTTTAGGACCATTAGACCAAGGCAGTCATGGCAAATATGAGACTATCAATGGGGGAGGGGAGGCTACGTTAAGCAGTGGATTTTAATGGATTGTAATAAATAATATTTTTTAACTGCAAAATAAAAACGCCATCTGTTAACACGGAAGATCGTATGGATTCTGACAGATGGCGGAACGACCATCCAGACGACGAGAACTATTCAGACCCGGAACAGGATACAACGTCAGTTGCCAAGCCTGGCACTAGGGTTTTAATCCTTACCACTTTGAGACAGGCCTAAATTCAGTTGTGAACTGTTACGATTTGATAGGCCAAAGGCCACAGTAGATAGCCCTTAACCTGTAAGTCCATAGGGGAAGTGAGAGTGGGAATAGATAGCAAAAAATGTGTAATATTACGAATATTTTCAACTTTTTAGAAAGTTCCACAGCATTCCTAAACGACCCTTTAGCAGTCCGTTACCCCATAGCCTTTAACGCTCTATCTTTCCCCTTTACTAAGTTCTTACCCAAGTGAAGCTGGCTAATGCAGCGAGTAGTAAAAGAAGCTTGTGTATTCATTTTAATTGCAGTAGTCCATCGGGTATCGCCACATCGTGCTTCACCAGCGATCCGGAGTTGGAAGACAAAGTGCGGGCCTATCGGCTAGTGGAGCTCGGCAAGCGGCTCGCCGAACAACATTCCGAACAGTTCTCATGCAACACGTGAGTAATACTTTCGAATCAGACGATTTTTCACATCTAGGCAAAGACTTTCTATGTACTCGTATACTATAAAATGTATTCTAGACGGCCTCTGCGGCCTTAATACTTTGCGGACTAAGTTACGGTTAATTCTCCGTAGTCTCCTTTAGTCGACTGCGAGCGGGCGAAAAGACTAGTTTTTTGTTTTGTAAATTGCAAATGTCTTTTTTTTCGTCATTCTAATACTGATTGGAGATTTTAGCTATTTTATTTCCTCATCCCTAATATAATGCCGTGTAGTGGCGGGGTAAGAGAATTTCCTACCCCATGTTATCCCGTGGGTGTCGTGAGAGGCGACAGAAAGAAATCAAACAGGAAATGAGTAGCGGGATCTTTTTTTTTATTATGATTTTAGGAGAATTTACAGCTAGTTTTTTTAATAGGATTTGGTGACAAACGAGCACACAGTCCACCTGAGGGTAAGTGGTTGCTATGACCCATAGACATCCACATCTATCCTCAATAAAGAATCAAAATGCAGATGCGTTGTCACCCGTGAGGACTAAGATGGAATACCTTTTTTCTAGAAAAAAGGATCGCCGGTTCTCTACACTCACCATACGAAACACAGCAGTGTTAAGCTGCTATTTTACGCTGGTATTCTGTGAGAGCGTGGTCCTTCCCCGGGCGAGCCGACCCATTCGTGCTACAACTATACTATTAATATAGCTGCAGCATGGCTCTACCACGTACAGAAATGAACAAAAAAATAAATGTACTAAAGGCCAATTAATAGTTCCCACTTATAAATAAAGTACAGAGAAAAATTACAAAAAGTAACATAGACGAAGACTCAATTACACAATAACAGTTGATTTCAGAAGTGAAATGAAATAAATAAAACAAGGCATGGAATATGTAATACACATCAGTAAATGAAAAACTTATTACTCAGTAGACGCTTAATTTGCCTACTAGAGGTGTTAAATAAGTCCACATTTTGTATTTTCGCCACGTCTTCCTGATAACATTTTAAAAATAAAAAGATATGGTCGCCAACCCGTTTTTGTGGCAAATACCTCTATGAGGCAATCTATGGTGGAGGGCTATGTTCAGCTGTGGGCTTTTGATAGGTTGTATAAAATCAATGTAATGACTATCTGCAAAGCACCACCTGATCATAATAACTATCGCGGACTCACTGTGATCAGTAACCAATCACCTACCATCCAAGGCTCATAGTGTTATAGAGATACTAAAATTGGTATATAAAAAAGTGCGAGGAAGATGGATATTATTCCATCTCGCTCGCACTATAGAAAGCGTGTTGTGACGGAAAAATCTTAAATTTTTTCTCGCCTAGCCCCCATCCGTCAACGTTCGTACCGTGCGATAAGGAAATTAGTTCCAAAAAAATGGTAGCTTAATACTGCAGTGTTTCGTATGGTGAGTGTAGAGAACCAGAGACCCTTTTTACTGGAAAAGAGGCATTCCATCTTAGACCTCAGGGGTAACAACGCATCTGCATTTTGATGCTTATCTATACTAATATAATAAAGCGGAAGAGTTTTTTTTGTTTTTTCGTTTGTTTAAACGCGCTAATCTCTGGAACTACCAGTCCGATTTGAAAAATTTATTTTTGTGTATTATAGCCAGATTCATGGGGAATAGTATAAGCTATCTAGCATTAAGCTATATTACTCAGCTAGCCTTAAATATGGATATTTGTTAAGCAAGTCAGAAGAAAAAGCACTCCCGAAATGATTTATCCGCGTACGCTGGTGTTATCGTTAGGGATACGTAAATACAATGTTCTAGAAAAATATAGACCTTTATTCCGTCTAAAAAAAAGTCCGCGACACCATATGTCTATTTTTTATACATAAGCCATAATTTGGTATTTTGTGACAAAAAAAATATTGAAAAATAAAACTGATTTATGAGCGTTATTATTAGGCATTGCCTATTTATCCTTACGAACGAAAGTTACTTCATCATGAAGACAATTTTATGAAGATAAACTTTGTTCTTTATACCATGTTATTTGGACGCATAGTTTAAGAGATAATATAAATTGAATAAAACTGTTTTTTACGGATTTTATCGCGTTTATTTTATTATTTTTATTCCCGACGTTTCGAGTGCTTTACAGCAACCCATGGTCACGGGGGGACTGAGATGTTTGACGTCCCGATGTCACAGTTAGCCCGGCTACCTTCAGTTTTTTAATATTAATTTTTGGTTCGATTTACGCAGAATGAACTTACAGTATCCTGAAGTCTTGCAGTGTTATGCTTGGGTTTGGATTTAATTTTGTTAATTATAGGATCCCAAGCAGATGGCAGCACCCATCCATCTTCTCTATTGAAATTAGGTTGTTTTTGAATTTCAACAGCCTCGCGTATCATCCTTGGTAGGAATCGGTATTCTTTTGCAAGGATTTGTGGTCTATAAAATCTGATGTAATGGCGGGGACGATCTTGAACATGTTCACAGACTGCAGATTTCCCAGAGCGTCGGTGCTTCACGTCAGCTATATGTTCTTTCACGCGGGTTTTAATGGATCTTTTTGTTTGTCCTATGTAAGAGAGACCACATTCGCAATCAAGCTTGTACATTCCCGCATCTTGTAGAGGGATATTACACTTGACGGATGGTAAAAATTGACTAATCTTCTTCGGCGGCTTGAAGTATGTTTTAATAGAATATCGCTTCAAGATGTAGCCAAACTTGTCTGTGACTCCTCTGACATAGGGTAGTACAGCAGGCACACGCTCGATTGTGGTCGGCTTCACTCGGTCACTGTGACGTAGGCGCGGGACCCGAAGCTTGTTGTCTTGCAATACTTGCTCGACGTACTGAAGCTCGGCGGCCAGATGTTTTCTGTCACAGATCCCTCGTGCTCTCTGAAACAAAGATTTTCCCACGGTAACTAACTGTGATGGATGATGGTGCGATTCACCATTTAAATATCGGTTAGTATGGGTCTTTTTTCTATACACAGTATGACCAATAGTGTTATCAGGATTTCGGATGACTAAAACATCTAGGAAAGCTAAAGAATTGTTTGCCTCTAACTCCATTGTGAATTGTATTTTAGAGTTTATGGAATTAAGGTGGTCTAAAAATGCAGTTACTTTGTCAGATGGTAAAATTGTGAAAGTGTCGTCTACATACCGCTTGTAGAATCTTGGATTTACAGGAGCAATAAGAAGGGCTTTTTCCTCAAAGTCCTCCATGAATATGTCGGCGACTATGGGAGATACAGGTGAGCCCATCGCCACTCTATGTACTTGCTTGTAAAACTCCTCCTTCCACAATAGATAGCCAGATGTAAGGCAGTGTTTGAGTAATACTGCATATTCTGTAAGCATGTTGTATTCTTCTAGCTTCCTGGTTACAATTGAGATGCAGTCTTCAATAGGTAAGTATGTAAATAGTGACTGAACAACACAACTGACCATAGTTTCATTGTCAGCAAGATGTAAGTCTTTTATCTCACTAACAAAATGGCACGAATCCTTTGTGTGTGCTCTAGTTTGTCCTCTCAGTGGTGACAGAATTTTTGCCAAGTGTTGAGCCAACTTATAAGTTGGTGAATCGATTTGGCTCACTATGGGACGTAGTGGAGCGTTTGGTTTGTGTATTTTCGGTAACCCATATAACCTTGGTGCTTTAGTACACGGTGGTATTATCGAGTTTACGTCGAGATTTAATTTTTCGGAGTAATTCTTTATTAGATCGCTAGTTGTTTTAAGCACATTGATTGTAGGGTCTGTTTTGACCTTTTTGTACGTACTTTCGTCCGATAAAAGTTGTTGTATTTTCAAATTATAATCTGACGTATCCATTATTACCGTAGCATTTCCTTTATCTGCAGGAGAATCGTGAGCTCTGGTCTGTTGCGTAAGTTGTACAACGCTTTAATCTCGTCTTTGGGGAGATTTAGTTTCGGCACTGAACTACGACGTAATAAGGACGAAATGTCTTGACGTATGGCCTCAACATCTTCCTTTCCCACATTGTTTTTAAACAGACAATCCTCAACGTTGCAGATAATTTCCTCATACGGAATTTCTTTCGGTGTTATTGCGAAATTCAGGCCCTTCGATAATACTTTTAATGTAGGTTCGTCCAGTGTTTGTTGTGACAGATTATAGACCGTGCGTTGTTTATTGTTTGTGTCTGTGGTCAACGGTTGTGTATCGTTTCTACGTTGACATGGATGTTTGGCATTTGATTTGATCGTTAATTTTTGGTATTTCTCTATTTGTTTATTTTTGCATTCATTATATTTAGCTTTTTCACGTTTGTTCAAAGTTTCTATGCAATTATTAAAATCAAATGTCGTTAAAACTGTCTTTAACTCACTGGACAAATTGTCTATGGTATTATTTATGAATTGTAGATCGAACCGTTTTTGCTGAATCACCGTTCGTAACAACTTTTTACTTGCCTGATTTAAGATCTTAGCGCTTCCTCGAATGTCCTTTTTAGTTGATATTTTGACACACGTAGGAATGAGACTGTGATCTCTACATCTCTTCAAGAAGTTCAAAACTGTTATATATCTTGCGCGCTTTGTTTTAAGATCTTCTAATCGGCAAATTTTATTTGCTATTACCAGTCCGTACTGGTTTACATAATGATTTCTTATATTTACGCGAACACTACACATTGAATAAAACTGTTTTTTACGGATTTTATCGCGTTTATTTTATCCGATAAAATCCGTAAAAACAGTTTTATTCAATGGGTAGTGTTCGCGTAAATATAAGAAATCATTAGATAATATAAAATTAAAATAATTCAATACTTGGCTGGGCGCGCGAACGACGCTTAAACCCTAGTCGTTATAAAATGCTTGAACTACGTCATGTCGCGCACCTTGGACACGTGATGACGCGGGGGAAACCGCGGGGCACAGCTAGTTTGAGGATAAATGTAGATGTATAGGGGCCATAGCATCCATTTATCATCAGGTAGACTGTGTGCTCGTCTTGTCACTATTATTGTATAAAAAAATTATCATTTACACTTAACAGACAAGAAGACGGCTCTATAACATTCACGGCGACTACATCTGGCGGGGAGCAACTGACACGCGCTTTAGCGGAGTTGTCTATGGTCGCAAAATCGGAACCATCGGGCGACGGGTCGGCCGACGAGTTGGAAGATAGCGAAGACGAACGACCGCCACCTCCGCCGCCCGTTATTATATCCGAAGCTGATTTTAGGGAGAAAGGTAAGACTGAACACTATGAACGTAGTCGTAGCGGGGAGGGGGGAGGGTACCAGCAAAAAGCAGAATTCTTTCCATTCTCAGCAAAGTGCAAGTGTTTACTACTAGACGGTCACTACGGTGCGGTAAATTCTCCGTAACTTCTTTAGTCGACTGCGAGCGATCGAGAAGGCTAGTTCTCTTTGTTTTGTAATCCGCGAACGTTGTGTTCGACAATCTAACATTGTTTTTTTTAATCTTTAAAAAGCTTATACCCCCATACTAGAATTTTCTCCTGTACCGTGGAGGCAGTTTACAAACATAAATTGCACGAGGACAAACATCTAGACTCGGAACAATTATTTGTAGGCCATACAAATACTTGTTCCACGGTTTTTCATTTACCGGCACGACACCGGCACGGTGACGGCGCTGTGGCTTCGTTTTTCCATTGCGCCGATGCCGTTGCCGTTCGACGCTCGGTTTTTGGGCAGTATTAACACAGACTTCAGTTCTACAGCACGTAAAAATGGTATCGTCAAGTCGTCGTGTTTGTTTGTTATATCTCTTACGTTTAAGACGAAAATACAATCAACGTAGAGAAGTCAAATTTTTAAATCATCCAATCTTAAAAATAAAATACTTAGAAGGAACATATTATACTCTATTTTAAGAGTTGGAAATTTACTCTAAAAATATTCCAACTACTTCCGCATGAACGAGGAGACATTTCATCATTTCACAAGTCAATTTCGAGTCTCAATCTCAACGCGTCCCTTCTACTTCAGCCCGCTCACACGCACGCACGCACACGGCTACAATACGTACACAATCCACATGCAGTTTTGCCGGCCGGCAACAAGTGGGAAGCTTGCTGTCACGGCACCGGCACCGGTAGGGTCACGGCACCGGCACCGGTGGGAGTCATCGCCGTGCCGGTGCCGTGCTGGTAAATGGATAACCCTGCAATGTTGTGGCCCATAGATATCTGCATTTATCCTCAGTTAAAAATCAAAATGCAGATGGGTCGCTGAAGACTAAGATGAAATACCTCCTTACCAGTAAAAAAGTCCCCTGTGTTCCAGTAAAAAGGGTCTCCGGTTCTCTACACTCACCTTACGAAACACAGCAGCTTTATTGTGTCATTTCACGTTGGTATTCTGCTAGAGCGTGGTTTTATACATGGTAGAGCCATGCTGCAGCTATATTAGTAGTATAGTTGTAGCACGAATAGTTCGGCTCTTCCGGGGAAGGACCACACTCTCACAGAATACTAGTGTAAAATAGCATCTTAACACTGCTGTGTTTCATATGGCGAGTGTAGAGAACCGGAGACCCTTTTTACTGGAAAAGAGGCATTCCATCTTAGATCTCAGGGGTGACAACGTATCTGCATTTTGTTTCGCAAACGAGTATAGATGTAGATTTCTATGGATCACAGCAACCACTTACCATCAGGTAGACTGTGTGCTCGCTTGTCACCCTATCCTATAAAAATAAAATCCTTCCTCTGTCGAACCATACAAAACCGGTTGGAGCATGGCTCTACCTCGTAAAACAAAGTTTCCATCAGTTTCTCTGTTGTGTCCAGTTCGCGAGAAGCGCGTGGGCATCTTAAAGCCGCAGGGTTCGTTGGAGCGCGCCCGGGAAGAACGAGCTCTCGCCACCACACAAGATGACCAGGTGAAGATGTATTCCATATTAATACAACCAAGTATTTTCTTATAATGTAGGCTACTAGAGCCCAATGACTTCGTCAATCTTACTTAGCGGTACCATGTAGCGACATCTATGGAAATGTATTAAAAAATAAAGAACGATGTATTTAGCGCGTCAAATTTTCATATCGATATACATCGCAACCGCTTCCGTAGATAGATAATAGATGGCGCTAGAGTAGTCAAGTGAGCTCGGCCACGGTCCTTATTGCTTTGTAAGAGAGATATTTTAGTCCGCTAACTGAATAAAACAAAATTTTACGGTTTTATTTTTGCGTTTATTTATAATTTTTTTAATTTCCGACGTTTCGGACACTTCACGGCACCCATGCTCACAGAGGGGACTGAGGCGTTTGACGTCCTATTGTCCTAATTAATAAAAACGTCGGTAATTAAAAAAGTTAAAATTAAACGCGATACAATTTCAAAAATTAGTTTTATTCCACGTTTAGTGTTCGTATTCCGGGTTCGAACCCCGGGTCGGGCCAATAAAAATCAGTTATTGAGTTAAGAAATAAAAAAATAATTCAAAGTAGTAGGCCGAGATCAGGAAGTTGGCGGTGTTTCACTCCCGTGCCTCGGAAAGCTGTTGGTGCTACGCTTGGTGTCGGATTGCTGTCCCCATCATACTATGATAGCGCTTGGGTATACACTTGGGTACTATAATCTTGTCTTGCGCAGATTTTTTTTATATGATAAGGGTGACAAACAAGCACACAGTCCACCTGATGATAAGTAGTTGCTGTGGCCCATAGACATCTACATCTATCCTCGATTACGAATCAAAATGCAGATGCGATGTCACCTGTGAGGACTAAGATGGAATGCCTCGTTTCAAGTAAAAACGGTCTCCGGTTCTCTACACTCACCACACGAAACAGCAGTGGTAAGCTGCTATTTTACGCTGGTATTCTGTGAGAGCGTGGTCCTTCCCCGGGGAGTCGACCCATTCGTGCTACAACTATACCAGTAATATAGCTGCAGCATGGCTCTACCACGTAAAAAGTGATGGTTAGTCTCCGTTGTAACTGGGCGCCGTGACCGAAATTCTGTCGGAAAACATTATTATTATTAGGCTATATTATAATATTGATTCCAATTTAAAGTACACTTTTAAAATTTCTATAAGTTTATTATTACTAAACAATATGGTATACAATATGAATTACAAAACAAGTTTATGTAGCTTTCACAATATTATTTTTGTCAATACAATTACTTATTGTTTTCGACATAATATGTCTATTATGATATGTGGTATTAACGGTACAATTTAATTCAGGAGCTTGAAGAAGATGGTAGCAGGGGTGAAGACAGGAAAGAAGCGCGCAAACCACGCGTTAATATTGCCATGGCGGCAATCATGCGCAAGCAGGAGGAGACTAACAAACAGGTTTATTTTTTTATTAACTCACATTTGTCGTGTAAATTAAATCATCTTTTACTTTAATGATTATTCGCCACTTCATCATTATCATCATCATTACAGCACTTCACATGTCATAATTGTTGCGGGTCTGAATGTTGTAAATTTAACGATACAAGAAAAAATCCTAGTGTGAATGTAGCGTTCTTATTATATACCAAAAATATATGGAGTTTTAACTATGTATTAATTCGAGTAAATGTCTAACGTGTAACAAGTTGAATTAAACAAAACTACTACATATGGAACATACATAAGGAGCATTGATTTGCCACTAAGCAATGTTCCGACACTGTATATTATTTATGTTTATTAAAACACTAGAGATCTGCGCCGGCTTCACACGGGTGATTTCTAGATCTCGTCAACAGCGCCAGCTACCGGATCCAATTGTGAATCGTTTAGATCAACCAGGGACCCACTCAAATACACAAAAAAAAAATCATCAAATTCGGACCAGCCATTTTCGAGTTTTTGCGAGAATAACGGACAGTATGGGTCGGCTCGACAGGGGAAGGACCACGCTCTCACAGAATACCAGCGTAAAATAGCAGCTTAACGTGCTGTGTTTCGTATGGTGAGTGTAGAGAACCGGCGACCCTTTTTACTGGAAAAGAGGCATTCCATCTTAGTCCTCACGGGTGACAACGCATCTGCGTTTTGATTTTTAATAGAGGATAGATGTAGATGTCTATGGGCCGCAGCAACCACTTACCATCAGGTGGACTGTGTGCTCGTTTGTCCATCCTTATCTTATAAAAAAACAGTAATAAATTTTTATGTATGGAGTATCACATATATGACATAATATATCACATTCACATTTACATGTCCATTGCTGAACATAGGCCTGCCCCAAGGAATGCCACAAAGTCTCTTATTAAGACTTTGAACTCAAGTAGAAAACCTATTTTTTTTTCGTGGGAAAATCCTCATGGATACTTCCGGCTGCGGGGGCAACCGGAAAGTTATGCCGGACTCCTACCGGCTAAAATCCCACGGTGTCTCCTCGCACGTGCGCGCGGGGCTGCGGGAATCCAAATTCTTCCGCAGCCCCACACTAGTGCTGGCCCGGTCTGTCCAGGCCTCGTCTCCTGCACGGGGTAGCGAGGTGTTCAGCTACCCCCCTCCACGGCCTCCAACTCCACCTGCGCATCGGAGCCCCCCCCCCCCCCGAGTTCGATACGCGGAGGCCATGGGGTCATGAAAATCAAGCGCTCAGTAGCACCCGCTTTCCCGACCCCAGCGGCGGATCTGGTCTCTGGTCTGGTCTCTTTCGGCCGTGGAGGGTAGGGAGAGTGACACCTCGCAATACCGACACTCCTCTCCCCTCGCGGCCCCACCACCACTCCATCAACGGTGCGGCCCCGTCTGAGTCGCGGAGGATAGGGCGAGTGGCGCATCGCCATACCAACACTCCTCTTCCTCCGCGATTCCACCTCGGCTGCAGCGGTAGAGGGAGCGGACACCCCTCTCACCGCAGCCCACCGACACACATCCGAAGTGGGCTCGTCAAGCCCACTCTGAGTGGCCACCTCGGGCCGGCCCTACACCACGGGCCAGCCAAGGGGTTCCTCTTTGTTCACCGTGGGTGACCAAGCCACGGCTACTAAGCCCCCCCGCCACGACAAGGCGGGAACCAGTTCGGGGGGGCAAGTAGAAAACCTTACCCCAACTTTGTGTTGCTAAATTAATTAAAGTAAGTTAAAGTTGGCGTCCTAAGAGAATCCATTACGACATATCGTCCCGTGGGTGGGTGTCTTAAAACTATAGGAAATGTTAAAAAAAAACGTTTGGCTGCAGATAAATGGCGGTACAACCTAATCGTTTACGAGCGTAAAAGGTCAAATTTTTACGTGGTAGAGCCATGTTTCAGCTATATTACTGTTATAGCTGTAACATGAATGGGTCGGCTCGACAGGGGAAGGACCACGCTCTTACCATAATACCAGCGTAAAATAGCAGCTTAACGTGCTGTGTTTCGTATGGTGAGTGTAGAGAACCGGCGACCCTTTTTACTGGAAAAGAGGCATTCCATCTTAGTCCTCACGGGTGACAACGCATCTGCATTTCAATTCGTCATCGAGGATAGATGTAGATGCCTATGAACCACAGCAACCACTTACCATCAGGTGGACTCGTTTATCACCCTACTCTATGAAAAAAGGTACTGCGATCGACAAACCGCCTACCAATCGTGACTATTAATGCTAACCCTCCCAACAATGGGCGAAACCCATGTCCAACAGTGGACTTATACGGGCTGATGAAAAGGAAAAAGAATTTGAAGCAACCCACCGTTAATGATATTAAATATTATCGCAGCGGAAGTAAGTTCTTATCTTGAGTTTGAGACAACAGATAATCACACGACATCCAGACCCGAAAGGTAATAATTTGTGTTTTTGTTGACTCCAACGGGAATAGAGCTTAGGTTACTACACTAACCAAGCCACGCGGTTGTCGACAACTATTTATTTAAACGCGTAAAAAAAAACCTACATCTGGCCCGAAGGACCATTACTATCAAAATGAATATTGTTAATAAAAATTACCGATAAATATTTACAGAAATATTAATAACATTACAAACTATCAAAAGTACACTGCTGAACATAAGTCGTCCCCATATATTACCTCATAGGGATATTTGCCATTATTGCCGCTCTTGACAGACAAACTGAAACTTGACAGCAAAAGCTGCCGTGTGGTTCTACCTCTTTTAACAGTGGTAGAGCCACGCGGCAGCTTTTGCTGTCGCACGGATGGGTCGGCTCGAACCGGGGTGGTACCACGACCTCACAGAATACTGGCGTGAAGTAGAGGTTTACCTCTGCGTTTCGCTTGGTGAGTGCAGGTGGCCGGATGCCCTTTTTACTAGAAATGAGGCATTCCATCAGTCCTCACGGGTGACGACAACGCATCTGCATTTTGATTTGTAATAGAGGATAGATGTAGATGTCTATGGGCCGCAGCAACCACTTACCATCAGGTGGACTGTGTGCTCGTTTGTCACCCTTATCCTATAAAAAATGACAGAATAAGAAATAGTGAGATAAGGAAACGTTGTGGTCTGAAAGAAGATGTAGTGACAAAAATTGAGAAAGGTATGCTGAGATGGTTTGGCCATGTCGAGAGAATGAATGAAGAACAGTTGACGAAAAAAGTGTACAAGGCAAATGTGAATGAAAGTGTTGGATGGGGTAGACCTAGACGGACGTATCTAGACCGAATCAGGGACGTCTTGAAAAAAGGCCAGGTCAAGAGTACCCTAAACCGAAGAGCATGTATGAAGGGAATAATGAAAGTGGACGAAGCGAAACAAATATGTAAGGATCGTAGCAAGTGGAAAGAAGTGGTCTCTGCCTACCCCTACGGGAAAAAGGCGTGATTATATGTATGTATGTATATTGGCAGACGAGATGGCAATTTTATTATTTTGCTTCTATCGCTGCTTTTACACCCGCATACAACACGCCATAATATTAATTTTATACAATTAATTTCAGGTGAAATTTGTGTCACCACCACCAACACCAGACTCAACTGCAGATGCTAGTGAGTCTGCTACAAAAGAAACAGATAAGCCTAAAGTTGTTCAGCCAAAAGCCATAAAGTCTCTTAGCAACTTACCTGTTGGCAGAAAAACTGGTGGTATTCTTTCACTCAAAGATAAATCAGCTGGGTACCCTCATTTGGTAAATACTGACCCTGAGCCACCCAAGAAACTTGATAAGGAAGAGAAAAAAGAACCCAAACCCAACCAAGGTGCCAACCAAAATTCCCAAGGATATCAACAGAAGTGGCAGGAGCCCCCACCTCAAAGCAACTGGACCAATATACCAGCTCAGCCGTTTAACGAACCGCGCATGGGCTTCCAGAAGAACTACGGTATCCAAAACACTGGCATTAGCTATAATCCTAACTACCAAGGTGCTCCAGGATTTGGCCAGGGTATACGGCTGCCCGTAGTCAACCCAAAAGAGATTGATGTTAGGACAGCTGCACTTCAAAAGCAGAACTCCCGGCCAGAGCTATTCCAAGACGGGCATAAATTCACGAACCATGGATACCAAATGTCAGGGGACAAGAAGAACTTCCTGAATGACCTTCCACCGCGTTTCGCAAACCAGTACAGATATTGGCAGAATGCTCAAGAGAATCAGGCCAATGAAAACAAGTTTAGAGACGATAGTTTTAAAAACAATACATTTGAACAGCAACAGCAACCCCAACGCAACTGGTCAAATCCCCAACCTGAATACCAACAGCCGTTGACTTGGTGGAAGCCAGAAAACCCGCCCGTATACAATACAAACTTCTCCACTCCAACCATGAATGTGCAGCCTAACTTCTTTTCTCCACATGTTGCGTCCAACACGCCAAATCCTTACCTGAATTTATCGTATAACCATAACCAAGTAGGACAAAGTAAACCGGACAGTATTGGATCAAATTGGCCGACGATTGGCCAAACACAAATGCCAACTCTGCAGAACTTGGTCACCTCTCCCAATTTCAATGCCTCTTTGAACAGCTTTGGAACGTATACGCCTAGCGTTGGGTACGATTCCTCGATGTATCCCCAGTTTAACAACAAACTTGGATACCAGCCGGTGCAGATGAAGGTGATGGACAAGCAGTACCAGGGTAAAGAGACGGATGAGTCGCTCAACTTCAACTCGAATATTATGGAATTGCAGCAAAGGAATCTGAACTTTAATAACAACCTAAATCAAGATGTCAGTGCCGCTAATACATTGGAACAGGTTAGTTTGTAAAATATTTTAATTCTGTTATTAATATTATGCTATAAATTATGTATCAGGTGAGGGAATGAAACACAATCACAAACAGCATTTATTGCCGGTAAGCAAACGGTTTAAATTTACAATATGTGAAATTTAATGCCCCGTAAAAAGATCTTTTGTTAAAGTTGTTAAAGTGAAAATAAGAACTAACTGATCGGAAAAAAGACACTGAAACTTTTTTCTATAGAATAACGACTGATAAACAAGCACACAGTCCACCTGATGATAAGTGGACGTTGTGGCCCATAGACACATCTATCCTTGATTAGGAATCAAAATGCAGATGCATTATCACCCTTGAGGACTAAAATGAAATGCCTCATTTCCAGTAAAACGGGTTCCCTCACAACTTAATATTATAAAAGAACCACCACTTCTTTACATGGTTGTAGCACGAATGGGTCGGCTTGACCGGGGTAGGACCACGCTCTCACAGAATACCAGCGTAAAATGGCAATTTAACGCTGCTGTGTTTCGTATGGTGAGTGTAGAGGACCGGGAGACCCTTTTTACTGGAAATGAGGCATTCCATCTTAGTCCTCACGGGTGACAACGCATCTGCATTTTGATTTGTAATATATATAGATAATAGATGTAGATGTTTATGGGTCACAGCAACCACTTACCATCAGGTGGACTGTGTGCTCGTTTGTCACCATTATTTTATAAAAAAAAAACGTTTGCCAACCCGCCTGCCAAGTTTGGCAACTATTGTAAATATCGTCCTACTAGGCAATTTATGAGGGCGCCTTTCGGAGAAAACTACAGAATGCATTTTAGAAAGTGTTCGCAGGAATTGCATAACTTAATTCCTCCCTCTCTGTTCCTTTGGACAACCAGACTCTCGATCAGTCTCCACCCTTTCGTTGTCGACTTACCGTCCTTTGTGATGCGTACAGCAAATGAGTGGAATAAGTTGCCAGTATCTGTCTTTCCATCCGATTACAATGTGCGTATCTTCAAGGCAAGCGTGAATAGGCTTTTGTTAGAACAGTGTGCTCTGCCATCTTCGGCGACATCACCACTTACAATTACCAGGTGGAATTGTAGTTAAGCACTGGCTTAGAATAGTTCAAAAAACTTTTTATAGGATGTAATAATATCGATGTATGCGATAACAAACAAACTAAACATATTTCAGACCCGCGAAGCTACAAGCTCATCAACTGGTAATACGTACTCATTGTTCAGCGCCGCACCTGACCCCGCCGCTTGGGCCCAAAGACATCTGCATCAGGTATGAAAAAAGTTTGAATTTTCAAAGTTTGCATTTTTTAATGAAAGGTTATATGGTCCTTGAAGCCGGATCAAAATTGGCTCAAATAAAGTGGTCCATTCTAGATCACTACATACCATCATAAATCAACTTTTCCATAGAAGATTAATTCACAATTAGTATGATTCATGATAAATAGTTTTTGGTACCTCCCCAAAAATTCAATTTTAGGGAATAATAACATACTAATCAATTATGGTACTATGGAAATAACATAGAAATATTACTTGTTATGTCAGAAACCGTTTAGATCAGAAGTTTATTAATAAGATATCGAATGATTATAAGTATTTTTACTCAGTTACTAATCGTTTGTTGTTAATAAAGAATCAAGGATTTATTAGAAAAAAGTGGTAACCAAGATAAGATATACGAAATTCATCTTGATATGGCTTACTTTATAAGATTACAGAAGTCATTAGAAGTCTCGAAGTCATACAAATAACATCTATTGATATTGACATCTGTTGAAATTTATATTTCTGAGAGAATTTAATTTTACATTATTAAATGGGGTTGCTATTTACATTTTTAAAAAGTATGCCGCCGCCCTGAAAGTTATCCCTCCCGTTCTGGGAATGACGAAAAATGGGACTAAAGTAAATTAAAATTGAATTTCTTTTTATATTTTGCTTATATCCGCTCAATAAAATAAAATGATGTCTCCTACCCAGTTTGAAGAGCACCTCCCGCCCTCCCTCAATTGCGTGCACTATCCCCGTCACCACTAATCCCAGCACCACTACTCCCAAAACCACTACACTAGGAAAAACACACCACCTGGGATAATACGACACGTTTTTCGCCTCTACACGAAGCATCCTCAAGTTTAGTAGACTGCGGTGGCTGACCGTTAAGTCAACATTTTATTTAACGAATATAGGCACAGTAAAAAAAAAATCCGACTAATATAATTAATGTCCGCAAAGTAACGCCTGATTTAATCGTTCTATTAATTAACTAAGGTAAATGTTAAAAATATGTTTATGTCGGCTAACTGCCCCTGTGGATGGCGTGAAAACTCATCTAATTTGAAAAATAGTCGTTTCTAAATTATTTAGTTAGAACCTACGGGGTTAGCCAAGATGGCATTCAACTATTCTTATCGCTAAAGAAAACTATAATAATAATATAATAGTTTTAAAAAAAACTTAAACAACACGCATTGATCATGAGCTGTGATGATCTTGATAATTATTTTATTTAATCCTGGTGATCCAGATCGGAATACTAGGATAAAGTTATTAATTTATTGTATTATCATCGGTCCATGATACGAGTGCAAATTTTCAAGTCAATCGGCCGTCTACAAGTTGGTGAAAATTACATTAAAAGATTCCGTTACATAGATAGATACACGCAAAGCTAATAAAAGTGTGTTAATCAACGCTAAATCAGATGACTGTCACGTGACTTCACGTTCAAATAATATGTTATTCCCACTCATTTCAAAATTAAATGTTCAGTTTAGGGATGGGCAAAGGGAAAAAATATATCGATATATATCGAATCTATATTTATAAACAGCATCGATATATATCGCGTGATAAATATCGATATATCGTCATCATTTGAATGATGTAAAGATAAGTTCCAAAATACTCTAAAATAAATATCGATATGTCGATATATCGCGATTTAAAATATTGACGATATTATCGATATTTTTATTAAAAAATATCGATATTTCGATATATCGATATTTTTTACCCAAGCCTAGTTCAGTTGAATAACTATAAAAATGAATGACTTTTTTATAGCATTAACGATCGTACAATGTTATCGTGGCTGACCCTGCTGTAATAAAAAGCTGTATCTATTGTGCAATTGAAATACTCTCATTGCAATAATATACATAATTTGGAAATATTCTAAGTATGTATGTTTTAAGTACAAATAATGTCTTTTTAAATTTTTCACTCTTTACTTGCTAAAAACCAAAACTAAAATTGCTAAATGAAACCTTTCTTTCAGTCATTGTGGTCTGGTCCAGGCCCCTCTCCTCTCGAAAGACTCTTGGAGCAACAGAAACAGATGAAACAACCGTCAACGCCGCAGTGACTCTGCTACTGACCCGCGACTTGATGGGCGGGAGACGCTAAAATGTTGCATGAAAATCTTAGTATGCTAAATGCCTCCTACGTCAATGTGTTGGATAAGACGAATATATATTTTAAAATCGCATAAACTCGGTAAAGTTTGCCCCAATGTGAATCGACTTAAAATGTTTCATAGAAAAAACAATATTCACTGTTACCTGAAACGCAGCGGCATTTGTATAAATGTATTTAAAATTCATTTGTTGTAATAAACGTGTAAGAATGTGAAATTGTAAAATTTTGTATTAAATAATTGTTGATAAATGTAAGTTCGTAATAGAATAGTAAATTTTTGTATCGTATTCAGCAGTTGTTGCATATGTTATACAGGTGTATTTATCAAAAATGCAAAAATAAAAACTGTGAGGCAGAAAAAAAGCAAATTAAAATACAATTGATGGAAGTTACTCTAAAGCAATGCCATTGAAGCGGTATAAAGAATGTAAACAAAGTGATATACAAATATAAATATAAAAAAGAAAAATAGGGGTGTAAAAGTATGCGTATTAATCATTTGATCAAAATTGAAAATGCCAGTGAGACGATAATTACCAAACTGTTGCGCAGTAAATAATATATACAAATTTAAAACTAACATGTAACTACATTACAAAGACATATTTAGTAACCTAGTCTCTTGATTCCGAATCACTCAATCAAACAATTTCAATCAGAAAAAAGCGTATTTGGGTGTGTCTTTTGTTTATTACAAAATAGCAGGTGAAATGATAACCTAAAGACAGGCCCTTCGTTAAATCCAGGCGTTAAATATTGCATACGACAGCAGGGACGGAATGTAAATATCAGTTTACGTTCATTATCCCGTTTCTTTGGCCTTACTTTAAACGTGTGCTTAAGCGTACACGTAGTGTTAAATGTTGTTATTCAGAACTGCCATGTAGCACGCAAAAATGTGTGTTTGTATTTTACTCGTAAATATCTATGAAATGTTGTTGATTAAAACAATGTTTTATACAGTTTATATTCTTCGCGTATGTATTTTATTTTACTATTTCAATTCATAATAACAGTTGTTCTGTATGTAGGTATGAATATAATGGAATTTTATTATTTAGTACTCACTTACTTCCGAAAGTCCGAATAATCTGAAATTTTACAGACATATTCAGAACAAATAGACAATACTATAATTTCATGACTAACTCTAGTATTTACATTGCGACAGTGAATTCCAATTAATTGATTAATGCATTTTAAAAGTCTCTATTTATAAAATACGTCTAATATTTGTTTTTAATCGTCGATGCCAGTTATGGTGTGTATGTATGTATATATGGGTGTCAATGCTTTAATGTAACCATAAATTATTTCAAACCTCTTCCTTACAATATTTGATCCTAATTTTATTCCCCGACCTTATTTGGCCTGTTCTTCTGCGTGAGTCTTCATTTTAAATACATACAGAACCATGCTGTTTATTCCGAATTGTGGAAACTGCTGATTAAATAAAACTATAATATGTGAAATCAAAGATAGTTCTCATCTGTCTAATAAATATTCATTTATATGCTATTACTAATACTATACTATAGGTAGTTCATTTCGCGAAGACGCGCCCCATTCTTTTCTTTAATACCACACAGTGCAAATGTGCAATGAGCTGTGAGTGTTTTTCTTCTATTGCTATCTAATTTATATTTGGGTGCGTTTGTCCACATAGTTCTAAAATAGTAGGACCACAGTTTGGACCTTACAGTTGTGAAATACTTTTGATGTCAGGTGATGCCGCCACCCGCGTCGAGCTACTGACGCGGCCAGCGAGTGTGCTACTGGTTGTCACGAAAACGGAAATAAAATAATTTTGGATATTATAATACTCCTTATCATTTAAAAAAAAAATTATCGAACAAGATATTTTTTTCACTATAAGAAAAAACACATTTAACAAGTGTTGCACTGCCAAATAAATATTTTCGTGACACTTTATTTTTATAGACGTGTTCAGTTTTCGATTGTTAAGTTTTATTATGTAGTGTATTCGCATTCGGATAAACAATTTTATCAAAAAAAAAGGAAATATGAGCATAGCGGTTATTTGAATTCAATTTTACTTAGTAACTCATTTAACTATAACATTAATTCACCGTTATAGATATTATATTTTTCAAAAACTGCACTTAACATCAGTTAAATAATGGCAACCGCACGGTGCGCCCCTGTCCGCAGTGACCCCACCGTTGCTCTGCGCAAGTACATTGGTTTCCCAACTGTAAGTTATTTAAACTGTGGTAGTGCGTAGCGATAGAACAAGCACTAACAAAACATTGCTCAATAGATTAATAATATATAAGTAATAAACATTGCACACTAGCACCATATGCGATCAAGAGAAGGTGGGGCGCGTCCTGAAGGATTGAGTTATGCTTTGGACTCTGGAATGTTTTAATAACAGAATTCACCTACTCATATAGTTTATACAGGCAAATTATTACTTTTAGAAAACATGGTTCTTTTATAATGCTTTTAAAAAAATGTTTCAATATGAGTGACAGGGGCGTTTTCAATTTGTTTTTAATAATTAAATACTTATTGCTGAATACATTAAATACGATATTTACGAGTTCTTGATATAAGTGTTTTTGTAACGTAAGCGGAAGTAAATTAAAGGAAACATTGTGTATGGATTTTGTAATAAATTTATTTTTGTTCGATGTTGAAAACTTGCATTTTTTTATCATAGTTATTATGATCTTCTTGAACAGTTACATTTTTACCTGTTGCATATAGTGTTCTTTAAAAGAAACTGAAGCCACGTATTTGCAAATAGAATGCGTATAATTTCTTTAGATTTATCAAAAAGTCCAGAAGGGATGTGTCCGGGGACTGCGACGCAACATTTTATGGCTAACAGTGAACGTTATTTGCTAAATACTGCTTCCAATCGCCAAATCTTTAATATGTAACAAAACCCTTATATTCTTATATGACTTCGCCTGATGGTAAGTAATCACAATCAAGCTCAGGTTGACTTAGTAAGATGATGTTCTTTTACGTGGTAGAGCCATGCTGCAGCTATATTAGTAGTATAGTTGTAGCACGAATGGGTCGGCTCGACCGGGGAAGGACCACGCTCACAGAAAAGCAGCTTAACACTGCTGTGTTTCGTATGGTGAGTGTAGAGAACCGGATACCCTTTTTACTGGAAACGAGGCATTCTATCTTAGTCCTCACGGGTGACAACGCATCTGCATTTTGATTCGCAAACGAGGATAAATGTAGATGTCTATGGGCCACAGCAGCCACTTACCATCAGGCGGACTCTGCTCGTTTGTCACCCTATACTATAGAAAAAAAAGAAGCAGGCCCATTTTCTTGAAGGTTTCAAGTTTTATTGATCCGGATTATTTTCTGGTGAGAGTGGATTTTACAATTCGTGCATGGCAGGAAATTCGCACGACGGTGGTGAATTGGCCAACCATCTAAACATAATTAATTATTAGGACTTTTAAATGGCGGACAAGAAAAAAAACCAAGTCAATAATTTAAATTTATTCTCCATCATAATACTAAACAATAATTACCGGATACGTATAAAAAGCGTAATTTCTAAGTAACTATTATAAGAGCATTACTTAATAAAACATATTTACACAGAGTAGTCAATTAGAATAAATTTTCATAAAACAAAATTACAGTGAGTTTAGTGGTAAAATAAAACTTTAAATTTGCTATTTAACAATAAAACAATCTAACTTTAATAGATAAAGGCGATTTATGTGCCATAACAGTTTTTGCAACATTGGGCAAAATTATCACTAACAGGCAGTTACGTAAAATATAAGGCAACTTTAAGAAGGGTAGATGTTACAAAACATTCAAAATAGTCGCGAGCCAAAAGAAGCTAGTTTTAGAACTTTTTGAACAAAATTACCTTTTTGCTTAGTGCATCAGTGCAGGAAACAGAAGTGCATAATAATTATCGTTAATTTATTTTAACATAAATTTTATACACTGCGTTAAAATATTCCTAATAAACTGACTGACAAATCTAGATAACTTAAATTGAATATTTTAAAACCCCCGAAAGGACTATACTGCAGCTAACAAAACAGCTGATGACCTTGAAACGGCTGAACCGATTTTGATAAAACATGTCTAAGAACCACCGCTAGAAAACCTGCTTTTAAATAAAAAAACGGCACTCAAATCGATTCAACCGTTTAAGAGCTACGGTGCCACAGATACACATACAGACGGATAGACAGACACATAGCAGTCAAACTTATAACAACCCCTCTATTTTGCGTCGGGGGTTAAAATATAATGCAAAGTAAACCGGTTTAACTTATAGTATAAGTTTAAATTGGACATAATTTAATTAGTGAAATTGCATTATTAAAATACATTAATTTATCAATAAAAAAAAGTTTTATAACACATAGTTTGGGTACTAAAAAATTGTATACAATTTGAGCCAAAAACATTTACACGAATTATGAAAAATCTTTATACAAAAGTGATCTATTTCGACTAGTGAAAATTGGCCGGCGAAAAACCGCCTGGTAACCCAATTTATTAAACTTGTACTGGTATTGGCACAATCAACTCTATTTTAAACACAATTGAGTTTAATTTTCTTTAAAATAGTAGTACATATAATAAAAATAATTGACAAATTGCAAAGTTGGCAGTATAAAGTTACACAACTAGACCTAAGACTTTAAAAGCCAGAATTGAAAGCAAAATAAGTTTACAAAATTGAATTGTTATTAATGCATATCAAAAAAGTTCCAGTATAATCTATAATAAAGACATTATCATGACGTATTTATTAGATCGTAAACGAGGCTGCTGATCATGAAGTCCAGGGTCCGGGTTCAGTTTTCGAATCGGGCCAATAATCAGTAATTGCATTTTTCAGTCAAGGAATTCGCAGTAACATCCCGAAAGGTACTTGGCGGTGTTTCACCCCCGTGTTTCGAAAAAAAAAACGTAAAGCCGTGGGTCCTGCACCTGATCTCTCTCTAGTCGTGTGGGATAACCGTACCGTCGGACTATGGGAATGAGGGAATAGAGAGTGCACCTGTGATTGCTCACTCGCTGGCACTATAATCCTGTCATGTGCAGATGGCTAGTCTCCGTTGAGACTGGCCGCCGTGACCAAAAATGCGTTCGGGATATTTTTTAAAAAACATATTCATTGATAATATTAGATTTAACTCTTCTCAACATAATTTGTATACACATGCGCAGATCAATTATTTTACAATAAATGAATGACATTCCAAATGCTTAATACTTAAGAAAGAAGTTGTTACATCACTGCGAACGACGGTCCATTTTATAAAAGTTACAAAAAAGTTCTTATAAATTAATTCTATAGTTGTCAATAACCAAACTGCTTTTATAAAACAAAAGTGTCAAACGAACTTAATCCCGATGGTAAGTGGCTTCTTGAAATGTAGTTCATATGTTTTACATGGTGTTCGCACTCTTTTCGGTATACAATATATTTCGTAAGTCTGTAATATATTGCAATGGAATTAAAAAAAAAAACAAATAAAATATAATCATGCAAATGCAATAGAAGATATTGCAACATAAATAGGTGTTTTTAACCTCGAATAATTTATGTATCAGTCTTTTTTTCATCCAGAGCTTCCCAAAGGACACCTTAACAGTTCCTGTTATTCATTTCAATATACAGTAATAATTAGATCTGATATGTCATAAATTGCTATATGTTTGATAATAATACCATTAAATTATATTACATATATATTTAATATAGTACCATGTTTGTCGGAGCTATATACCTCTTTACAACCAAACAACACACAAAATATAATATGTTTGATAATATGAATTTGACGTCATAGCCACAGCTATAATATATTTGCTTATTTATCTATAATAATTAGTGATGCAACGAATACTAATACGAATATTCGTATTCGCCGAATACTGATCACGAATATTTAAAAACGAATATTTTAGTACGCAACTCTAATTACTGGCGGACTTGGATAAAGCGCGTCGTCGGCGCGTAAAAATATGTATGTTTTGGCCCTTAGCCTCAACGACGGAGGACTCCCAAAAATATTTTTCACTGAAACTATGTACAGTCACTTCGGAAAGACTTATTTCAACGGCTGGGAACATCCAAACTGAAAAAAGAAATCGCCTAAAACCAAAAAATCTACAATTTTTTTTTTTTTAAGTAAACATTTGCCTATTGTAAATTTTAATTATTAGAACAATAGAAAATGATCAAATAAATTAGTTTTTTATTACCATGGCGAGATATTCGTATTCGTAAAAGTAGTATTCGTTGCATCACTAATAATAATACGTCTCAAGGTGAGAACTTTCATTATGTTATAAATTATTGCTCTTAATCAAAACATGATTAAGTTGCTTCCAAAATATTTTAGTAATGCGGCTAATCGCCATTACTGGCGATTAGTTTAGTTTACTGGCGAAACTTATACAAAGAATTTGTTTGTTGATAGTTTATATATGCATGTGTACATTATGACAGACTTTGGGTTTGTTCTCAGAATACAGTTGATAAACCATAGAAAACTAAATTCATTGTACTATATGGCGTGTTTTCAAAGTATACCATTACATAATTACTCATTCTTTACATGTTTTTTTATAAAAGATGTGTCTACGTGAACGTCCAAACAAAATCATGCTGATAAAAGTATATAGATAAAAGCGTAGAAAAATCCATTGACATATCCAATGGACTTTTAGACTCAGGTAAATGCTAAGTTCGGTTTTCTCAACCGAGGTCACAACAATAATACTCACTCAAATATGATTGATCAAACATAGATCGATTCTATATCACCCGCGCGTACGCAACGTACGTCAAACAACATACTTACAACCGCCATTTTAAAATGATGATCAAGATGGCGTCGTTGTATAAACCCCTATATCCGTAACAGTCCATATTTATTATACATCTAGAGATTATAATTTAATTTGTAAAAAGGTTAAAAATAATTTACAATAAACCATGACTATATTTGAATGGCAAATGACATCTGTTAATGTCAAATAATGTACAACAGCGTTGGAGTTGATACAGAAAAAAAAATCTTAATTTAAAACTAATTGATTTGAACGAACTTTCATTAATAAATTACAATGTGTACTGTGCTAAAATATCTATAATCTATATAGTAAATGGTTTATAAAGTCGAGAGTAGTTAAATGTAATTTTTTCGTCAGATCGAATAAATATCTCCTCCCGTGGTATCAGCACTTTGGGTTTCAGTCAACGTGTAAGCTACGTCACCTAACCGTATCCGCTCTGCTCACGTCTGCCGCTCCACTGTGAAACTGTACGAGTAGTCCCGGTCCAGCTCGAATCGTGTGCGTTTTTTGATCACCGGCCATTGTGCCTGCGAATCGATAAAAACTGAGTTGTCAAATCTTGTCAATCGGTATTCTCTAAAATGGAACGCTTCGTTTCCAGTAAAAAGGGTCTCTGGTTCTCTACACTCACCATACGGAACACAGCAGCACTATTTTACGCTGGTATTCTGTGAGAGCGTGCGTCCTTCCTCGGTCGAGCTGACTCATTCCTGCTACAACCATAATATAGCTGCAGCAAGGCGCTTCTACCACGTAAGAAAATGTCCAGCACTAGACTGTTATAGACATATAAAGAATATATTATACATCAAAAACTGCTAGACGGGCTCTGCAGCCTTGATACATCAACACTATGTTATGGTCACATCCGTAACGTCTTAGTCGACTGCGAGCGGGCGAAAACACTAGTTCTTTGTTAGCCGACTTCAAAAAAAGGAGGAGGGGACTCAATTTTACTGTATTTTTTTGTGTGCTACCTCAGAACTATTTTCTAAGTGAACTGATTTTGATGATTATTTTTTGTATTTTGTGAATCGCGAACGTTGTTTTTGACAATCTAACACTGATTTTATGACTAAGAAAAAACGCTGTCATTATGTATATGCGCACTTGGTCGACGTGCAAAATGCAACTGCGCGGCATATTTAGCGTGCGCAGCCAACTCCAGCGCAATCCACAGCTGTGACACAGTTGTTGTTCTGAATTGCCGTTCTAGTAGTATAAAAACGGTCTTTCTTATACGTGATTTATTTAATGTGACCACCCTAAATAACGGGTTAGATGCCCATTACATAGTAGGTTTTGCTGTCAGTTTTACAACAATCACGATTGTGATTGACGAATAACCTACCGTGTAATGCGGTGATTGACGGTTGCATGAAATTGATTGACAAATATTTGGATATTTTGATTTTTACTTCAATCAACTATCAGTCACGAATTTTGATTGAACGTGTAATGGCAATTCGTTTATCACGCGTCGTTGCTCCAACTTTTCTTCAGGAGTTATAGCTTTTGGCATACATGTATTTTTTTTTGGATATGGTGTTACCAGGACCAGTAACTTATCAAAACAAGCCTCTTTCATGCGAAAATAATTTGTATAGTCTTTATCCTCTTTTGAAATAAAAAACGTCAGTCGATAAGTTAATATGGGTATAGAAATCCCTTTTTAAAAGCCAGTCTTTTATCCAACGCGTTCTTTTTATACGTTTTTACACAAAATGCAATCAAATTCGCAGCACAGGCTTTTTTTTATAAACATCTTTCCCTCTGATATTAGTAGTAGTAGTAGTAGGTGCAACAAGTGTAGCGTCGTAATAGTGGTACTGGTTGTTGCATATTCGACCGTACGTTACTCACTAGAGGGCGCACTGAAAACCAGGTTCGTGGATAATACCACGAAATAATGCTGAGTGTAGCCCTTTTACACCAAACCCACACACATAGTAAAATTTTGATGGTAATGATTTTATTTATGTTTTAATTTTGTTTTGATCTGTAGTTATAAGTTTTTAGTCCATAATATCTTTTGTAACATGTGTGTTGGTGTTTGATGTATTAAATAATTTTTCTTTCTTTCTTTCTTTCAAATTTTGGGTTTGACTGACGATCAGTCAGAATGAGCGTGTAATGTCGAAATTATTCAATCATTCAAATATCAATCATGATTAACTGAACTGAACTGATTGACGCTTGCCTAGGCGTATGCCGATGCCTTGTGGTACTCTTAACCAATCAATTGTAAATGATTTGAAAAACTGTGACAGTTGATAAAATATTACTCAATTGAACTTAATACATGGAACTGAGTGAACAAAATACATCGGACTAAGCTGTATGGGCATAGGCCCCTTTACCTATATGGTTAACTTGACAAAGCCTGTGGCCAACGCAGAATTTTTTATGCTGATAAATAAATAATCAAACAAACTATAGAGAAATAAATTAAAATCAAAAAATTTGTACACCCGACTTCAATATAATATATTATTAAGGATAACTCAAAATCTATTGGTCAGACCTTGATCAAATTTATATGGGATCACATGAGAGGCACCAGCTTTCAAATAAAAAATCATCGAAATCGGTTCACGTAGAACAAAGTTATGAGGTAAGCACACATAAAAAAAACACAGTCAAATTGAGTAACTCCTCCTTTTTGAAAACTGTAGAAAAACTAGTTGTATAGTATCATATAAAGTAGAAGAATTTTACAGCTACTCACCAGTGTATCACTAGGTAGCCCTCTCAGCTTGGGATTAAGCACAAACGGGACCCCCTCCATCCCGTTATACCCCCCTAAGGTTTGATAATTGGACGCCTTGGGTAAGGGAGCAGGGCCTTTCCGACGCCCCGCCGCCGCCGGGGAAGTGGGTCCCGGACTCGCCAGTGGGGACTTCGCGCGCGCAACCGGAGACATTGCCCTCGGAGGCTGCACTGGCGCCGGCCTCGTCGGCTTCATGTTGTAAGACGGGCTCAGGGCCTCGTAATCGTGGTCCGTTTTAAGCTCTTCGATGTTTGAGTTAGGGGAATTCATGTTCAAGTTGTTTAGTTCGTTGATTAGTGGCGACAGCTTTGGTGGGCGCTCGGGGGCTGGTCGCAATCTGTACAGTTTAATAGAATCATTTTTATTCAATATAGATTGCATGAATACTTATTGAAAGTCATTTAAGCTTTACCACTGGTTCGGAAAAAAATTCTTCTGTCCTGGGAAGAACCAACAAGAAACCCACTGGGACTTTTAAAATAAATTAACAATATAATATGTAGTTTATTTAGTGAAAACATTAAAAAAAGGCATGGTACCGATCATCTCATTCCCAGGGGTTATTATCAAACCATGTACTCTTTAGTAGTATAATATCGGTTACTAAACAATTTTTGCTTAATAAAAAATTTAAGTCTTTAATAGACAAGGTCTGCATATTTTCTGAGACTCAGTTGTAAAAGCGTAAACATTGTCCCATGAAGGAATAACTTGTGCTTATGTACATACATAACATTTTCGTAAATATACTGAAAGGCCAAAGTTAATATATTTATTTCTTGAAAATTTTTCTTTTAATAACAGATTCAATTAATAACAGAGATTCCTTCGGACCTATGTTATTAATTGCTCGTATGGGTTCTCTTTTGCAATAAAAAAGATAGTTTCAATGCCAGTCGCATTACCCCATAGCAAAATTGGAAATAACTAAAATAAACTAATCTAGGTGTTACAACACATGTAATGCCTTTTTTTAAATATTTTTACAGCATATGCTGCAAAACAAAGTTTGCTAACTAGTTTAGATATATGAAGGCCCCATTGAAGCTTCGTGTCAAATGTGTTTCTTAGAATAGTGGATTTTTTTTATAGAAGAGAGGGCAAACGAGCATGCGGCTCACCTGATGGTAAGTGACTACCGCCGCCCATGAACAACCGCAACACCAGGGGAATTGCAGATGCGTTGCCGGCCTTTTAGAAAGGTGAACCTAAGCTCTTTTCTTGAAGGCCCCTAAGTAGTATCGGTACGGAAAAATCGCCGGTGTTAAACAATTACACAGAGAAGTTGTACTAGGAACAAAACGCATAGTCGTGGACCGTCAAGCATCCAAATGGTGAGGATGGTATCGTGAATTTTGACGCGATGTGCGTTCGTGAAATTGATTCAACAAGACTCAGCTCTTCCCCATTTAAAAGCACACCGGTATTCACCTGCTTAATATTTGGTGTTGTAGTTTTAACACATTTCGTTTATTTGCCGTTTAAAAACAAATTGTTAACGTTAAACCAGCGGACTACTTTCGATATAGCATTATTCACTTCGTTATTTTTATTAATTGCCGTTTAAGTCAGGAAAATCAACGATAAGCAAATAAAACTATATGATGTTTATGGCTGTAGAGTTAATATTATGCATTGAATTCGATTATTACCGTATACCACGCCGAGCCCAAGAATTATAAGCTTCTTGGAGTAGTTCAAGGATAGATAGGGATATAAATATAATATAATATATATATACATATAATAGAGTGCACCTGTGCTTGCGCATACACTCGGAGACTATAATCCTATCTTGCGCAGATGGCTAGTCTCCGTTGATTCCTTGACCGGAATTCGGTCTGGAGGACATTTTTTTTTTATAAAATAAGGGTGACAAACGAGCACACAGTCCACAGTCTGTACATTGTGCAATGTACATTATCAATATAATCATGTTAAAAACACTACAGAAAAACCACGCACACTAATTAACACAAGTGACTGAATCGTTTACACGTTACAAAAACACGCGTTAATACACTATAGGAGCGTTATTACACATGCTAAGGAACACCCGACCGTGACATTCAACATGAGAATCTCACTCAATTCATTACCAAACATAAACATGTTGACGTATGTTAAACTGCTGTTGTACAAATAAGCTTTTATTTAATTTTTTTTTTTTTGATTATGAACTAGATATGAGCGCTAAAGTCAATTTGTCGGCGGCGGCGCGCCGACTTTTAGAAGTCGGCGGCGGCGGCGTCGGCGGCGTGACCTCCATATTATACTACAATTTAAGAAAAGAAATAAAACATAAGTTTACGTATAATTAAGATTTATTATAATTTTGACGTGACAAATTGAATTGACAAGATAAATTATAAAAGAGAAAACAAAATTAAGTCTAATATTCAGTAACATAGCTGTAAATCAAAAGGAAATTAGGAACACAAAACCCGCTTTAATTACGACAATAATAAAAAAGATCAACAACGAATCAGCAGTATCTTTTCATCTCCAACTCAAGGTACTGTCATATAAATATTACAACATATTAAAAACAATTATAATTAAAATTGTAAACATTATTTAAAACTAACGAAAACATGAGATCCATAGGTTCAGTCAGTTAAAAGATGAATTACCAATTAAATTCAAATGTCGGTTTCTCGTTTGCAATGGCTATAGTTGTCATGAATAAATATTATTCGGTATACCCTTAGGGGATTTAATCGAGACCGTTTTGCGGTTATTACCTGCCCTGCCACAGAGAAAACTCTTTCGCTTGGCGTACTTGTCGCCGGTACAAACAATATTGCTCGAGCCAAAGTTGGCAATCTTTCTGTTTTTCCAGAACATCAAAAGATCACCGTCGTAGGGCTGAAGATCTTTGACACTAGCTGTGCTAAAATACTTCCAGCATTCATTTTCAACCACGCTGTCTATATCACTGGATGTACTGCTGTGCTTCTCAACCAAATACATCAAAAACTTTGATGGCGTAGGCGCGGAACTCGGTCCAGGTGTTGCATCTCTTGATGGGTCAACAACATCTTCCTCTTTAAAAATATTCTTTAAAAAATTTGACAAAAATGCTACCTTATTGGTGTCTTGACTTTCCATGTAAATGTCGATTTCCTTAATTGATTGAAACCTACAATCCAATAAAGTAGCCGCCACAATAGTGTCTGTAACAGGAAAGCGATGATCCAAATGTTGCAACATGTTATTTTTTAGTCTAGTGACTATGACAGTTTCATAGTCGTTATATTCTTCTAGCACCCTTCTAATTTCCGATTTAAAAACCAATGCCAAATTAATAGTGGTTTGTGATTCAGAACTTAAACATTCCACTGTCGTCTTGAATTTATTAAAGAACGATGTCAAGCCACTAATTAAATTGTACTCGTTCTCATCTAGTAAAAGAGCACTGTGGCCTATATCAATCAACATGTCTCTAATGGGTCGGCGATTTGCATTGTGGCTGATGCTTGTTAGCATCATAAGCATACTGTGCCATCTCGTTGGTGTACTCGTCTTTATAGCTGGAGGGGCGCTGGTTCCAGATCTTGTCGAAACCTCATCTAAGTCAAAATCATTCGATGAAGCTTCGTCATCCGAGTGGTTTATATTCACACCAATATCTTCAAAAGATGAGAGCAGATCACGTTGTTCTTTGCTGGCAGCGGCTTCTAGTTGTGGAGCTCTATACCTCAAGTGCTTGACTATTTTCTTACATTTATTAATAAGGCAAAGAACCGCATCAGTGTCCTGAATACCATCTACGGTGACCAGATTATGCAAAGCATGGCCCAGGCAAAGATGATTTTTCATATTTAATAAATCAGCAGCTCTTTCCATATACTGCCAGAGTCGGTAACAAGGACAATATCTTTTTGTGGAATCTGAAATGTCCGCAAAATACCTTGAATTTCGTCTCTAATCTTTTCACCTGTATGTTTTCCAATAACTTGTTGGGTGGCTAGCGTGAATTTCAAAAGTTTCATCTCATGAGAAATAAAATGGAAAGTGCAGCTTATATAATTGCGACGTCTAAATTGATCTGTCCACAAATCTGTTGTTAGTGCACCAAATCTTATATTTTGTTTTTTAATTATACTCTGTACATATGTTAACATACTGTTATATACATATTCTAACCCCTCTCGAGCAATATTATGCCGTGAGGGTAGATCGTCATCAGCCACAATTATATTATATTTTTTTTAAAATCAATCATGGCTTCATCATTTATGCTGTCAAATGGCAATAGTGATCTGGCGAACCATAGCGCCAGATCGCGCGCTAGCATCCACTTGTCTTTTATTCCACCAGTTTCACCACTTTTTGTGACTGGTTTAGATTTTCTCTGTACGGAAAAAACCCCTTAATGGGGGCTACTTTTTTTCTATTTTGAGTATCTTCTAAGTTATGTTCGTCCTTTAAATGACGCAGTAAATTGCTGGTGGCTATATTTTTACTGTAGGCTTTGACGAGTGCTCTGAAACAAAATTAAGGAAATTTTATTTGTCAAGCTTCCTACAATACCTTAGATAAAATGAAAAACGAAATCCCAATAAAAACGCAATATACCAACCACACGGAAATAAAGAGCAAGATAATATAGTTGTTACATAGCATAAGCAATTAAAAATATTTCAACTACATTTTATAATTAAAAGAAACAAACAAATGTATGCAAATTTTAACAGTGGTAGAGCCACACGGCAGCTTTTGCTGTCGCACGGATGGGCTGGCTCGTCGAACCGGGATGGTACCACGACCTCACAGAATACCAGCGTGAAGTAGAGGTTTACCTCTGCGTTTCGCTTGGGGAGTGCAGGTGGCCGCAGGCCCTTTCTACTGGAAATGAGGCATTCCATCTTAGTCCTCACGGGTGACAACGCATCTGCATTTTGATTCGCAAACGAGGATAGATGTAGATGTCTATGGGCCGCAGCAACCACTTACCATCAGGTGGACTGTGTGATCGTTTTTCACCCTCATCCTATAAAAAAAAATAAGACCTTATTAATATTAATATTTATATTAATAAAAAAAATATTAATATTTGATATATCTCAAAATTTGACGATAGACAAAACTCTGACATCTGGTAATTTGTACTATCGCCAGTTAACTGCCAAAACGTTGTTGAAACACTTAGCTGCTTTTTTTCTCTATGAACCCACGTAACTCAGGTAGTCGGTAAGTCCTCCGAACGGTAGATCAATGTGATGGTTAAATATTTCTATCTATCTTTGATTATTGAAACGGAAAAAAATAACTATAGATACCAATGGTAGACATTTTAACTTCCAGTATGAGATAGATAGGTTATTGAGACCGGCCGTAAAACATACAACATACCTTCTTACTCATTAAATTAGTAAACTCGTAAAAAAGCTATCTACAGATAAGTAGATATTTCATTATTGTAAAATAAACGAAGGTATATAAACTTACTTGGAAAAATGCACATCGCCATCTTTTTCTTTAGCTTGTTTCAAACAAGCGTCGCAAAACACTTGTTCGCCCAACACTGTTCGCTTTTTTCCCTCAATATTAATAACTAAATGACCAAAATAAGTCCAACAAAAACTGTGTTTGTTTGCTGATAACTTGGACATCACAGAAATTGTAATGTCAGAGAGTTTCGTTTTATAAACGTCTACGTTTAGAGCCGCCATTTTGTTAGCATTTAGGCAGAAGTGCGTTCGATTTGTTTAGCGTGTCAGGTTAAACTGGATGTCGCCACTCGGGATCGGCGCGCCGGCGCCTAGGATCGGCGGCGGCGGCGCGCCGACGCGGCGCTCATATCTATTATGAACACATTTTTGTTGAATTTGTTTAACTTTTTGTATCACAACGCATGCTGTGATTGCCAATAACTATAAGTGCAATTAATTATGTATTTTTTTAAAATATTAATACATACATCAATTGCTGATTCTTATGTTGTCAATCCAAATAAATTAAAAAATCTCCCTTTAAGAATAGACTGTTGAAAACTTCGTGCAATGTAAACTCAAACGTAAATCGAACACAAGTGAAACGAAGACCAAATAACAATATACATATACCCTGTGCAGCCGTCCCAGCGCAATTTCAGCTCCTGGTACAGTCTAACAGATACCGAACTGAAAATATTTGTAACGGTTGAAAAGTTTAATACATGGCAAAGCCATGCTGCGGATATATTATAGATGTGTCACGAATAGGTCGGTTCGACCGTGGAAAGGCCGCGCACCCACAGAATAACACCGTGAAATAGCAGCTTAATGCTGCTGGTGTTGCGTATGGTGAGTGTAGAGAACCGAGAACTCGTTTTACTGGAAACGAGGTGTTCCATCTTAGTCCTCAGGTGTGACGCTGTGAATTTTGATTCTTAATCGAGAATAGATGTAGATGTCTATGGGCCTCAGCATCCAATTCACATCGAGTGAACTGTGTGCTCATTAATCACCCTCATTGTATACAAAAATAGTTGGTACGGATAGAATAAATTAAATTGCCCGTCTTAGGTCTGGTCAATTTTCTTTCTTTGAAAACACTGGAAAAAAAGAGTGAATTTTAAACCATTTAGAAAATAAAGGTACCTAACGATCCCCCATTTAGGTTACGATTTAAATTCTTATTCTAGTATCTGAACCGCTAAATACCGGTATTTTTTGAACATAAAGAGGTTCCAAAAAAAAAACAATGTGCATATATGTATTTCTTAGTTTATAAATATATTCACCTCCTGTTAGCCTCGGGCGTGACATTGGTTACGACATTTTCATACTCGTTGGGCGCTCCCGTCGGCGACGTGTCCGTGCTGCCGCCGCTTAACTTGTAGCACACCATTTTGCCGTTGATCTCACTAGAATCAATTATATTAATTTAATTATTAAATTGCAAAAAATAAATTGATTACATTGAACTGACAGGTATTTTTTTCTTTTGTAAAAAAAATACGTTACCACTAGGATTTTATCCTGTATCGTGGGGGCTGTTTACAAACATAAATTGCACAAGAACGACGTGCAAACATCCAGATGCGGAACAATTTTTGGGAATTGCGGGATACGAACCCTCCGCCCTCAGCTCCGATTTTTTTTATAGAATAAAGGTAACAAATGAGCACACAGTCCACCTGATGGTAAGTGGTTGCTGTGGCCCATAGACATCTACATCTATCCTCGTTTGCGAATCAAAATGCAGATGTGTTGTCACCCGTGAGGACTAAGACGGAATGCCTCTTTTCCAGTAAAAAGGGTCTCCGGTTCTCTACACTCACCATACGAAACACAGCAGTGTTAAGCTGCTATTTTACGCTGGTATTCTGTGAGAGCGTGGTCCTTCCCCGGTCGAGCCGACCCATTCGTGCTACAACTATACTACTAATATAGCTGCAGCATGGCTCTACCACGTAAAAAATAAATAGAAAAAGAAATATAATATACTAAATATACATATAATACATACATAAATAAAGACATTTCTAATAAAAAAGTAAATAATAAGAAGTACAAGTCTGTATTAGAGTGGCAAAATCACAAGCTAGTCGTACAAAGTGAAATAATGATTTCAGAAGAAGCATTTGAACGATGCCTTGCTTGTGTCAAAAAGTAGAATTTTATAGAAAGTAGAACGGTGACAAAATCTGTGAGAATGACATGATACTGAACGTTTTAATTCAGATATTCAGGGACAAACGGATCGTTTAACACTATTGTACACACTATTCTGTAATATACCATCATAATATATTATCTGAGTTCATGTTTTCCTAATTTATTTTTATAACTATTTTCATGTTATTATTTTTGTTTTATTTATATGTTATTTCAATATGTGCTACAAATATACTATTTCATAATCTTGCGTGCTATATAAAAAAGTTCATTCAGTTTTTTCGAATTTTATAGTATCTATTATTTTACAATATTGACACATATTCATATCAATGGACAAGCAATAGACCGTGTATCACATTATACGTCACGTGATTGTACAGTCATTACGAGGCACTACAATGAGAAATTATCCTTAATCAATTATAAACCTTGAATCACGCATTGCTTACATGTTTTGCTATTAAGGTGCGCCTAACAACGATATTGTCGTCGTATAGATCCGGGTTTAAATAAGTTAACGCCCAATTTTCCATTTGTTTTTGCGCCACACTAGCTATTAGTGATGTGTTCCTCACTCATGAGTTACCACGTTTGAGGTCATCGTGACAGCAAATTGAAAGAATTTCTCAAACTTCAACATTGAACCACCTCACTCACTCGTTCACGATCTCACGTGAGCTACACTGCAGATATATTAAGGTTGTAGCACGAATGGGTCGACTCGACCGGGGTAGGACTACGCTCTCACAGAATACCAGCGTAAAAAGCACCTTAATAGTATTGTTTCATATGGTGAGTGTAGAGAACCGGAGTCCCTTTTTTTACTGGAAATGAGGCATTCCATCTTAGGCTTCAGGGGTGACAACGCATCTGCATTTTGATTCTTTATTGAGGATAAATGAACATGTCTATGCTACAGCCACTTTTTTTATATATTTTTTTTTATATGATAAGGGTGACAAACGAGCACACAGTCCACCTGATGGTAAGAGGTTCCTGCGGCCCATAGACATCTACATCTATCCTCTATTGCAAATCATAATGCAGATGCGTTGTGTCGTGGTACCACCCCGGTTCGAGCCGGCCCATCCGTGCAACAGCAAAAGCTGCCGCGTGGCTCTACCACTGTTAAAAATTGTCATCACGTGGACTATGTGCTCGTTTGTCATCCTCATTCTATAAAAAAAAATTAACACAATACGAATGGTGTCGCCAGTGAGTGAGCGAACGTCACAAGTCACTACTATAATAATTAAAAATAAAATTCTTCTATGTAATACTTTAGATATGTGTGTGTGTGCGTGTGTGTGTGTGTGTGTGTGTGTGTGTGTGTGTGTGTGTGTGTGTGTGTGTGTGTGTGTGTGTTAGTGTGTGGCCGGGCGAGTGGGTGAGTGTGCGTGCGTGCGTGTGTTGTTGTTTTGGACAAACAGATTACTCTCATACAGAGTATATTCGACATAGTTGCCACGCTTGGCAAGTGGGTTGGGTTGCTATTAGGAAGAGGTTGTTGAGGCCCATCTCCTGATTCAGTTTCCCTGTGTCTCTTACGACACCCAGCGTTATTAAAAGTGCGAGATGGTATTGCGATCGACATACCATCTACCAAGGGTGACGATTAAACCAAAACATAAGACTACGGGCTAATGAAGCAGAAAGCCTCGTAGCCAATATCACAATAAATTAAAAAAAACTTGTAGCCAATGCTATAACAAATTAAAAAAAAATTGTTTACCCAGCGAGCAGAAAGCCGCGCGGCGCCTGGCGCATCTTGGAGCAGACGATGACGTCGGTGACAGGGGTGACGGGGGCGCGGGGCGCGGCGGCGGGACGCGACACGCGCGTGCACAGGCGCCGCTTGCCCGCGCGCCCCGCCACGCTGTAGCCCGCCGGCGCCGCCTCGCGCTCGCCCACCACCGCCACGCCGTCCATCACGTAGCCAGGCACGCCTGCCACGCCACACATATTCAAGCATAGTTTTTTTTTATTAAACTGAAGTGACAAACGCACTTGCAGCCTGCAGCCAACTTCAAATAAAGAAGGCTACGGATGCGTTGGCATCTCTGAGGACTAAGATGGAATGCCTCACAGCCTGTAATATACTGGCTAGCTGGAACACAGTTGTGCAAGCACTGCTAATTAACGACAGAAATAGGAAAATGGGCGCTGGTATCTACCCAGATTGATTTCCAGGCAGAAAAGAAGTTTTATCACCACGACTAGAGACGTAAACCACAAAACCGCGCGTCGAAAAATTGAAACCACTATCTAACCGCGACGACATAGCTTTGAAATCACTAAACCTTTTTAAGTAAACATATATCTGTCTCACTTACACAAGTCGCGAAAACAATACCGTCTCTAAGATTAGATAAAGATAGACACAAACATGCAATGGCGGGTTGGTATTGCCTGCTATAATATGAAATTTTACCCAAAATAACCAATAAATAAAAAGGATTTTTTTAAGCTGCAGTTATTTGTTTTCATTTTAAATATGTATCTTTTCTTATCCGGTGAATAGAAGTAAGAACTAATGAAATGAAAGATATTTTTAAATCAAACAAAAAATAAATCAAGTAAAAAACAATTTTGGGTTTCTTAATCTAATATTACGGTACTCGATCTTAGGGACGTATTCCATAATTGATACCTTTCCTCTATTTATTTTTAGGCCAGGCCATATAAATATTTGCCCAGTGTGGGATTCAAACCCGAGACCCACAGTGCCGCAGCCAAATCATTAACCACTGCGGTACCAAACCGCCAAATAATAAAACACAACAGTGCAAGCACTACTGTTTGGCAATTGAAATGTGGGAATATACCAACTCTTTTTGGAAGTGTCAGCCACTCGCTGATTAACGAACGAGATTTCGGTAACAAACTTGAGGCGGGAAACCTAAGCAAAACGGGCGAGCTGTAATTTGACAGGCTCGTGGTGGTACCGACTCTGGTTGTACCGACCCACCTACTTAACGTGAATGTACGCAAATGTTTTGAGAAATACTTTATTAGAGATATTCTTGAAGTCCTAATATTCAGTAGATTCAAATTTTTTTTTATTAGATTATGGACTCGTACGGTTATACTTTTGCTAGTGTCAAATAAAACAGCGTCACAGGAACGTATAAATAGCATAACATCCATTACATTTCTATCGTACCATAACAATTAGTGAACGTAACAACTCAGATCGTTATGACCTTGTCCTACAAAACGTCGTAAGATTAGAAAGAGTAGGTACAGTGATCACGACATTGACGCGAATAAAACTTACAATACAGCCGGCAATTACAAAACAAAAAGTAGGTAAACTCTTGAGCCTACGTACAGCAATCCATTATATCAAATTCTAAATACCCGTAAGGAACACAATCCGCGAAATTTATCGTGTAGTGACGGTGTAAGAATATCGTTACCGATAGACTCTTTTTACTGGAAAAGAATATCGATAGGCCCTTTTTACTGGAAAAGAGACATTCCATCTTAGTTAGTCCTCACAGGTGACAACTGACAACAGGTGATTCGCAAATGAGAATATATGTAGATATCTATGGAACACAGCAACCACTAACCATTAGGTGGACTGTGTGCTCGTTTGTCACCCTATCCTATAGAAAAATTCACTATCCCATATCATTCCGTGGGGGGGGGGGGGTGCTATGTACAGCAATGGACTTTAATAGGCTGTAACGGTAACGGTAACGGACAAGAACGTTACAACGTAATATCAATATAATTTAAAATTAAAAATTTTGTACAGCCGACTTCCATATAAGTTATTAAGAATAACTCAAAACTATTGGTCTGACGTTGATCAAATTCATATGGGACCACACGAGAAGTACCAGCTTTCAAATAAAAAAAGAATCATCGAAATCGGTTCACCCAGTAAAAAGTTATGAGGTAACATACATAAAAAAACATACAGTCGAATTGAGTACCGTCTCCTTTTTGGAAGTCGGCAGAAAAAGGAAATACTTAGTCCAAGTAATGGACACAATCTGTGACTTTATTATACCGTTTTTTTTTACTGTTTATGGTGACTGCCTCGTGGGTCTAGTGATTGTAAACGCGACTGCTGATCACAAGTTCCCGGGTTCGAATCCCGGGTCGGCCAAAATCAGTTATTGGGTTTCTCTGTCAAGAAATGATCAGTAGCAGCTTCGAGTAAAAAAGTTGGTTTGGTTGATTCACACCCGTGCCTCGTAAAAGCACGTAAAGCCGTTGGTCCTGCGTCTGATCTCTCTCCGGTCGTGTCGGCTTACCGTCACATCGGACTATGAGAGTGAGGGAATAGAGAGTGCACCTGTGCTTGCGCATACTCTTGGACACTATAATCCTGTCCTGCGCCGATTGCTAGACTCCGTTTAGACTGACTGCCGTGACCGAAATACGGTCTGGAGGACATTATTATTATTGCTATTAACTCCATAAATTTAACCTTGTTTTGTGTGGTGAGTGTAGAGAATAGGAGACCCTATTTACTGGAAAAGAGGCATTCCATCTTAGTCACGGCTGACAACGCATCTGCATTTTAATTCGCAAACGAAGATAGATGTAGATGTCTATGGGCCACAGCAACCACTTACCATCAGGTGGACTGTGTGCTCGTTTGTCACCCATATTCTATAAAAAAAGTACTGTACTTTTGTCTTCTGTGCTAGATTCTTTTTTAATTTTTATGGTTTAAAAAAGGCATTTCTTTTAATTTTGATGTTTTAATAAACTATATAACCTATAGTCAAAGTTTACCGAGAAGTGGCGGAGTAAGAATATCCACTACTGTTCGGAAGTGGCGACAGAGGGTAACTGAAACAGGAGATTCATCTTCCTGATAACGACTCAAAATAATAAAAAAACTGCGATTGCCACCCGCCTGCCAACTGTGGAAGCTATGGCAACATTTTCCCTATGAGGAAATCTTTTTCCCTATGAGGTCAATGTTCAGCAGGGAAGGTTATAAATCTTCCTCAAAACAATTTTTACAATAAAAACAAAAAGAAAAAAACGCAATATAAACGTTTAACTTTACATCTATAATAATTGCTTGTACCAACAAGCGGTAAACTTAAACAATTTTGTACAACAGACCTCAATATAAATAAAATGATAAGATCATCAGTGTAGTCGAAATCAATTAAATACGCATTATTATGTATATCTCAAAAACTACTGGTCAGAATTTGATCAAATTTATATGGGACCACATGAGAAGCACCAGCTTTCAAATAAAAAAAAGAATTATCAAAATTGGTTAATCTAGAAAAAGTTCTGTGTTACCACATAAAAAAATACAATCGATTCAAGAACCTCTCCTTTTTTTGAAGTTAACCGACTTAATGAAGATGGTATAATATAAAACGAAGACATAAAATGAAGATTTCTGCATGTCTCATAAAACCATTCTTAATAGAAACTGAAGCAAAATATTTTTACCGTTACTATGTACAGTTTACTACTCTACAAAAAACGAATGACGAACTTAGAAATGTACGAACGCAGTTCATTGCGCTGAAATTGGACGAATCCCGTAATTTAAGGGTCATATAGATACATCGTTAAGCCGTCTGCACAAATAAAATTTAAGAAAAATACAATGCATTTTCCATGTACCTAACTACATTTTTCACTTCAGTTTTTTTTTTTCAACATCTAATGTGCATTTTTCACGACGTTTTACGTGGTAGAGCCACGCTGCAGCTATATTATGGTTGTAGCACGAATGGGTCGGCTCGTCCGGGATGGGACCACGCTCTCACAGAATACCAGAGTAAAATAGCAGCGATTCGTTGCGGCACCGATTTTCGACAACTTTTAGCTGTGGCGGCGAACAAATATTTCATGACACGCCTATTGTGCCATCCGCCATGTGTAAAAGTAATGTTCTTTTTTATGCTTTTTTTACTTGTTTAGACCTAATTAAGTTTATTTGACATCAAACATAAGTTACAAATGGAAGGATACTTGTTTTTAGTGGGTAACTACGTGTTTTTTTACGTGTTTTCTTTGAAATTGAGAGTGACTTTTTTCATGAAGAGATTACAAACCTTTTGTACTATTTATTGTTTTATAAAAAAATTATTTATATAAGTAGGTACAGCTAAATCACCCTGGAAAACCTTGGTTTATTTTTTAAATTAAATTTTCACCTAATAATAATATTTGGTTTTTGATTCATTAATATTTACAAATGTTAAATATTATTTAATGTTATACAAATGTAAAAGTAAAGTCGATTCGAAAACGTCTAATTAGTAAGAATAGCAAAACAAGTGTTTTCAAAAGGAAACAAATACCGCGGCGGCAATACGGCGGCGGAATGACAAAAGACTATTTATTAGCGAACTTTTTTTATGCATGAACGGTTTCAAACTGTTTCAAGCAAAAATAAACCTTATACCATATCACAAGAGCACAGGTACTTCGTAGGTCCATTCGGCCAAATTATAGTAATAAGTCGGCACTTCAACCATTTTAAGCGAAAGAGATAAAGGCATTGTTTTTTTTAACAGGAGAGTTCTGTTCTAGAAACTTGTTTACAACTTGAGTTTGTGAGCGATCGCAATGAGTGCTATTATTTGTTCATTTGTTTCTTATTAGAGTATTTTTCCACAACATGTTTTAAAAACCTATAAAGTAAAAACGGTACCATGTACAAGTTAAAAAAGGTTGTCAACTCCTAAAAATTTAAATTTTTCAAAATATCCAGAAACGAAGCCGCAGGCATGAACTACTTGCAAAATAATGAATATTTTGTTCTGGATAAATTTTCCAAAAAAGCAATTTGAGCGAGTTATAACGATTTAAAAAAAAAGACACGCCTCGCGTGTCATACGCCACACAAAAGTATTCGATCGCACGCCTGGCGTGTCACCCGCACTGAACCGGTTAATGCTGCCGTGTTTCGTATGGTGAGTGTAGATAACCGGAGACCCTTTTTACTGGAAACGAGGCATTCCATTTCAGTCCTCACGCGTGACAACGCATCTACATTTTGATTCTTAATTGAGGATAAATGTAGATGTCTATGGGCCACAGCATCCACTTACCATCAGGTGAATTGTGTGCTTGTTTGTCACCTTTATTCCATAATAAAAAAACGTTTAAAGGTGACTAACGCACCTTTATCTCTAGTTAAAGCACATTCACTGGTAACGATATCTGATTTCTACAAATTATCATTAGACGATATCATTCCAATGCTGGTCAAAGTCCCCCTTGAAGATTTTATTTATTTATTTAAGGACAGCCAGAGGTAATTACAATAATACATGTTCACAAAACATAATATATAAACTTAATTTTTAAATGTAAAACCTATTAAAGGCCGCCACAACATGCTTCACAAGAAGAGTAACACTTTATAACATAAGTTACAAAATATTAGATACATAACCTTAAAATAAATCAAAAACCAAGAAATACCAAAAATATTAAAAAAAATATATAGTAATAAACTGAGACACCTTAAAAGAATACAGTGGAAAAAAAAAACAATAATCAATTAAACCAAATAACAAAATTAATACAACAATATCGAACTCTTAAATATTATCCTTTTAAGTTCTATAGCACTGTTTTTTTTAAAAGAGGACAAAGAATTGCTAAAAATATCCACAGAATCCGACATCAAATTCGGTATGATAAGGCGGTGTAAGAATATCCACTTCCCCATATCATGACGTGGGTGTCTTATGAGGCGACAGAGGGAAACTAATCAGGAGATGGGCAGCAGCGTCTTCCTGATAACGACTAAAAATAAAAAAACGGCAGTTGTCAACCCGCTTGCCAAACGTGGCGGCTGTGGAACATATCTCCCCTATTGGGGTAGGTCTATGTTCAGCAGTGGACTTTAATAGGCTGTAACGGTATCTCGTTCCTGCCTGAGGGAACGGGATCGACAATAGCAGTTATCAGATGATTCGCATCTTAGGCGCTATACTGCTAGCCATTCAGAATATTTCTCTAAACGTTGTTAGTTTTTCGTCATGGAGAATAATGAAACTAATTTTTACGGATTTTATCGCGTTTAATTTAACTTTTTAATTCCCGACGTTTCGGGTGCTTTACAGCACCCGTGGTCACGGGGACCGGACTGAGGTGTTTGACGTCCCGATGTCATAGTTAGCCCGGCTACCTTCAGTTTTTCAAAAATTAATTTTTGGTCCGATCTACGCAGAATGCATAGTAATCAAAAACTGAAGGTAGCCGGACCAACTATGACATTGGACATACACCTCAGTTGCCCCCCCCCCCCCCCCACCGTGACCACCGAAATGTCGGAAATTAAAAAGTTAAATTAAACGCGTTAAATCCGTAAAAATTAGTTTCATTTATGTGTAGTCTTCGCGTAAATATAAGAATTGAATATTTGAAAATAATATTTGAATTTGAAAATTTGAATTAAATTGTTAAAATTCACAATTGGACAATTGGTAGGTGGCGCTGTTGTCGAGATCCAGAAATCACACATGCGAAGCCGGGGTCGATCACTAGTGTTACATATTTATTGGAATGTGTGCATTTGAAATAAAGACAAAGACGAAAAGAAGAATAATTGGTTTTAGCTACATAATGTCTTAAAACTGTCTTTTATTAGGCGCCTACTACACACTCGATAATTATCACGATATTTGGATCGTAATCTAAGATTACGATATTTATCGAGTGTGTAGTATAGCATATCTTGGATCGTGATACTGATCGCTGGATTTCTAAAAATCCAGAAATCCAACGATCTGTATCAAGTATCGTCGATAAATATCGAGTGTCTAGTATTTGGTCGATATTTATCGTCAGTATTCATTGTCAGCGACGCGCTTCTTGATGCAGTGGCGGCGCCAGCCGTGCCTCAAACGAATGACTAAAAAACCTTGAAAGAATTCACGTGAGAGAGACGTGTAAAGAGAAAAATATGGATGGAGCCAATGCTTCATCCATTTTTTTCTCTTTATACGCCTTTTTAATGCTATCGCTAATATAATAGCAACGCGAGCTTTATTTTTATAGTCACTCATTACGTTACTGGCATCGAATTATGGAACGTACACGTCTTTAGTGAATGAAATCTACCGTTGTACTGACGCGATTAGTATCGAGTGTGTAATATGTAGATTCGATCCAAAATATTGCAAGATAAAAATCACGTTAAATATCGTGATAATTATCGAGTGTGTAGTAGGCGCCTTAGGATTGTCTTTGATCCATGTAAATACGCTTTAAGCTGGAAAACAACAGTTCCGAGTCCGACCTTCGAGACAAGTTAATGAAAGCGAGCGCAAAGAACTTAAATGACATGATGACATCATTGACTTTCATTATATTTACAATTGCCACACATCCGGTTCGCATCAGACCAATACAGTTCTTCAAAGCAATTCATACATTTCTTTCAGAAGATATATTCTTAGATTGACTGGAACTCGAAGAAGTATCGTCATTTGTCGGCAAGTTGAGCGTTGGAAAACCATTTCCAAATAAATATTTTACGGTCCTTTTTTAAATTTAATACAGGATTTTTCGAAGTGATCCTCACAATTTTTATAATCAAAAACTTTTGAAAGGTTTTTAGGTTATAAATATCCTCTTTTGTGTATACTTTGTCTATATTTAAATGGTGGTGATTTGTTTTCTGTTGGGTTACAGCACCTACCGTTTGTCATCCTAATTATAAAAAAAATAAACAATGGTTATGGCTTCGATGACTAAACCATCCAGGAACCCACTCATGCACACACAAAACATTTATCAAAATCGGTCCAGCCGTTTAGGACAAGTTCAGTGATAAACATACGTACGGAATAATTATATATACAAAGATGTGTAAGCTGAATGAAGAAATTCAACGGTACAAGTATAATGGGTCAACTGACAGACATAGATGAGTGAACTGCTAATAAATATGTAAACAATTAGTCACGAATATGGCTGACGACTCATGGAAAACTTGCTCTATCATGTGCATATTCTTACGTCATCTCAGTTTTATCCACCGTGTAGTGGCGCGGTGAGAATATACACTACTCCATATCGTCCCGTATGTATCGTAAAAGGGGACAAAGAGAAACAAACCAGGGTATGGATAGCAACGTCTTACTAATCAATAACAATTATAAATAATTAAAAATTAAAAATTTTGTACAACCGACTTCAATATAAATTATTAAGATTAACTCAAAAACTATTGGTTAGACCTTTATCAAATTTATATATGACCACATGTGAAGCACCAGCTTTCAAATAAAAAAGAATCATCGAAATCGGTTCACCCAGTAAAAAGTTATGAGGTAACACACATTAAAAAAAACATACAGTCGAATTGAGTACCGGCTCCTTTTTGAAGTCTATAAAAAAACACTGTGGTTGCAAACCCGTATGCTAAGTTATGAGCAACGGTCTTCACTAGACGGTAGACGGAGTGACGACCTGGTAAAAAGGCAGGAAATCGATGGATGCGATAACCCATGTTTAGCAGTGGACTTGCGATGGAATGTAATGATGATGAAATTATGAAGAAACTTTGTTTCAATACTTATTAAAGGTTTTTGACACTTTAATTTACATAGTAAAATAAACAAACATATATTTTTATGGTTGGGTAACACACAAAGTTATTATCGGATGAAAGAAACATGTTCTTAGCCGGAAAGTAGATTAGTGTCCGTTCTAAAAGGACCAGTTATGCGTAAGGCTCGTTTAACGCCAGAGCGAACGAGTTTGCGAGTTTCTGCTCATTACGCGATATCAGAATAAAGTATGAGAGAGCGTAATTACAAGTAACAATAGTTCAATTTTAGTCGTTATGGCTGGTAAGGCACCGACATCGCGAGTCATCAAAAACAAATGCGACATAAGAGAAATGCTATTACCGAGCTACAATAGAATTTAACCATCAGGCGGGAAGGATTGAGTAGACGTTCTTATTTTAAAATACGTCTATATTTTTCTTTACGTGTTTAACAACAATTATCACCATTTAACATAAGGATTTTGGCCTAACGTTAGCCTATTTATTGATGTTTAAAACAAGTACTAAAATAAAAAAAAATTGTACAAACGACTTCAATATAAATTATTAAAGATAGCTCAACAACTACTTGTCAGAACTTGATCAAATTTATATGGGACCACATGAGAAGTACCAGCTTTCAAATAATAAAAAAAGTATCATCAAAATCGATTCACCTCGGAAAAAGTTAAGAGGTAACACACATAAAAAAAACAAACAAAAAAGTCGAATTGAGTTCCTCCTCCTTTTGAAGACGGTAGAAAAATGTACACCTCAACTCCTGCAACAAACGCTCTAACTGGTCTGGCGCCAGCGTTACTATTGATACGGCAATGGCCGTATTATACGGCAATCGATGATTTTTTTCCAGAAAATACGGCATATGGCAAACCTCTCATTGCCGTATCACAAAATACGGCAATTGGCCAGAAGGGAACAAAATATTTTTTCACTAATGTAATGAATGAAACGAAACATATGTACGACATGATCCTGTGTAATCTTCTTACAGTTCGCAAGTTATACATATTAAATATATATTTTTTAAGCTACACAAGCCCCTTGTATATAATCTTGAATTCAAAAATAAAGAGAGGAAAACTAACGTAGATTTAAGTGCTCCGGTTAAAAAATAAAATAAAATAAAACAGCATTTCCTAGACGGCAACAGGCAAAAAAGTCCTTTTTTTTGTACAATTACTTAAACAAAGAATTTAATATTTATTCAAAAACTAGTAAAGAAGGTAAGAAACTTCTTATTGAATGGCTCAAGTCGAAAGATTATCACGTAATTGAAAATTTGCTAAAATAATACGGTCTACAAACACGTGCGCACACTATTCTTTTATATAATTAACTAGATGACCAGCCAGACGTTGTTCTGCCCTTTCCGACGACCCTTCCTATAAAAAAATCCTTAAATTCGTAACAAAAAATATTAAAGGGTTATTTATCGGAATAAAAACTATCCTATCTCTCAAGTTGGACCAAACTGAACGCAGTGTGCAAAATTTTTTTGAAATCAGTTCAGTAGTTTAGGAGTCCATCGCGGACAAACAACGTGACACGTACTTTTTATATATAAAGATTTATCAAAAGAAAAGGTATGTTTTTTTTTATAGGATAAGGGTGACAAACGAGCACATAGTCCACCTGATGGTAAGTGGTTGCTGCGGCCCATAAACATCTACATCTATCCTCGTTTGCGAATCAAAATGCAGATGCGTTGTCACCCGTGAGGACTAAGATGGAATGCCTCATTTCCAGTAAAAAGGGCCTCCGGCCACCTGCACTCACCAAGCGAAACGCAGAGGTAAACCTCTACTTCACGCTGGTATTCTGTGAGGTCGTGGTACCACCCCGGTTCGAGCCGGCCCATCCGTGCGACAGCAAAAGCTGCCGCGTAGCTCTACCAGTGTTAAACAATGTTACGTTATTGTTGTAACTACAAGTATTATATGTTAATTAAGAAAGAGCGAGTTTTCCTGTCTCTTTGTACTGCTAATGATGTAAATTTATTGTTACAGACTAAACATTTTTTGATTTTTTGACATGCGTAAAGAAACAGAACAGAGACAAAGCTTCATACAATTACGCTAGGTATGATAGGTACACTGTTTGTCCAATGTAATTGGTAATTGATCATAATTTATTATTTTTAAGGCTAAGCGTCTACTAGGCTCGCCGAGCCGAGTCGCAGAAAGTCGCCTCCTATATATATATTTACTATGAAACTGCGTCCATTAGCGACGAGCCGCGGCGCGCCGAATGGAATCGACCGCACGAATTGCTTGACAGGCGAATTTCTTCGCCGGTGCGATTCGATTCAATTCGGCTAGCCTCAGTCGACGCGGAAAAGTTGATGCGCGCCAGCTTATTTTAATTAATTACTATTTCGTTTTCGTAAAAAATTTTTTGTTTAAATAAAAATGAATGAAGAACTATTGATATCACTGGTCCAACAATATCCAGAATTGCTTAATCATGAAGATCCACATTATCACGATGAAATAAAAACATCTCTTCATCTGAGCTGTCCATGCGCAAATACGACCTATTTTGATGAAGAATTTGCGATGAATGAACATTCGATTCGATTCTTCAGAGATGGACGCACTAGGAATAAATGCGACTCGCTTCGATTCGACGTATTTCTGCTGTAGTCGACGCCAGGCTTAATGTGGTAGATAGATATTTCATACATACATCTCCAAAAATTTATCGCATTTGTTGAATTGCTTGAGTAAAAGTTTTGCGATTATTTTGATTTCGAAATAAACATCGTTAGTATAAATAGTGATATATTAAAACGTGTGCAAGATTGTATATGTCATTCGAGAGATTTCTATCAGATTATTTAATAAATGAAACTTTTTTATCACATTTAACATTCGATTAAGGCACAACAAATTAATTAAAACAAACAATAAGAAAATATTTTTTTAGAGTAAGTAGTTTGTAAAAATGAGAAGCAAGCTCAGATACTCATACATGAATCTGAAGTGATAGAAACGATAAGAAACCTTTACAGAGAAGAAACAAATGAGGAATAGATATTTTTCAAACAGATAACTATAAATACGGCAAACTAGACTGTGACATACGGCAACTCAGATTTTTACGATGGCAACACTGTCTGGAGCTATAACTAGGAACGAATCATTTAATAATTATTTGTTTGTTATAGAGTGTGACGAGAAGGTCGTTCACGCCCTACTGAGGTGAATCTGCGGTCGTCTGCTACAGGGCTTAGAGATATCAGAATGTTGTTAGGGTTTTTCGAGGAGCTTGGGAGGCTCAAATAGCATTAATTCCGGCGCACATACAAATTATGCGGTCAGTCGTTAAATTGCGAAAACCAGCCTGTATAACACTAACACTAACTACACCTCAAATGCTAGGCACACTTAGCGATTGACAAGAAAAAATTTAAAATATATAAAAATATTTGAAAATATTAGTTTTAGTAAAAAAAAGTGATATATATTCTGTAAACACTAGGAACAAACACAGGCTAGTGATGCCAGTTTCTCGACTCCACAGAGTCAGTAATTCATTCTTGGGGCAATGTATACGTTATTACAACAAGGTCCCGGAAAGTGTACAGGCTCTCTCTATTACCAAGTTTAAATGTTTTATTAAGCTGAAACTGTATAAAAAGGGTTATTATAGTATAAATGAATACATGGTTGATAATAACCCCTGGGAATGAGGTGGTCGTTTCCAAGCTCTTTCTAAAATAAATTTTGTATCTAGCAACCATTAATGTAAAATGTGCCTTTAAAAAGAGTCTCACTGGGTTTCTTGCTGGTTCTTCCTAGGACAGAGGTTTTTTTTCGAACCAGTGGTAAAGTAAAAAATGACTTTCAATAAGAATTACACATGTAATATATATTAAATAAAAAATTATTCTATTCTATTATGTTTATCTAAAGTAATTTACAACATAACAACAACATAAGTATCCTTCTATTAAGTAACGAACTTCTGTTTTTGTAAGTACGTAGTTTTTGATCGTATTCAACAGCTTACATCTGATTTTTTTAAAAGGCCGGCAACGCATCTGCAATTCCTCTGGTGTAACAATTGTTCATGGGCGGTGGCTGGTGGTAGTCACTTACCATCAGGTACTATTATTTATTCTGTGCCATCGGGTAATCAGCATGTTCGTTTGCCATCTTATATTTATAAAAAAAAAATAACAAACCTACGCATTTTAAAAACGATTCGGACAGCTCATTGCGGCAATTGGTTATGGTTACAAACTGTTAGGGTAACTTCCTCAATTTATTTTTAAAACAAAGAAGGCTTATTATTACTTATTATGTTATCGCTCTTTATGTTTCAACCAGAGTTTATGATATCCGTATCCGTTAAATGTAACGAATGCATTTCTCAACTGCCCATTTTATAAGTTTACCCGAAAAACCTTTACTCATTAATTCCGGAACAATCAATGTTTTGTTTCTCCTACAAACCAACTTTAACGTAACTATTTAACCGTCCCGTGCGTCATTTATGAACATTTCAATTGTTTAAATATTTGTTTTTATCGCGGACAGGAAAGTTTGTTAATATGCTGGTAATCAAACGTATTATACATCAAAAGTTCGTTATTACGCACAGACGTGTTTTTGTTCTGGTACTGTTCGTCTCTTTATAGTAGGAGTTTCGGTTATGTATGTATATGTCACAGTCAAAACTACTTTTAACTGCAAAAATCAGTTAAAATGGTATCGGCCAACGTCCTTAGTCAAAACTACTTTTGCCTGATTTTTGGAGTCAAAAATGGTTTTGACCGATTATGAGTTTTGACTGTAACATACATAGGCTGCACTAAAAGTATCGGGAATGGGATATTTCCACTGTTCCTGTCATATTAAATTCTTTTTAATTGAAAACTCCTTGGTTTTAAAAATCGAATACCATTTATTTATTTAAAAAAAGATTCTCGGTCTTGTCACAAGGTTTTGTCAAACTTGTTTAGTCGTTGAAAAAATGGAATTGACTCGAGAAAATTCAAGGGCGATGATTTACTATGACTTTCGAAGTGGTTTAACACAAAAACAGTGTGTTGACCGGATGATTTCTGCATTTAGTGATGAAGCCCCATCCAAAATCACAATTTATCGCTGGTTTGCTGAATTTCAACATGAACGTGTCAAGCTCAGTGATGATCCCCGTCAAGGTCGTCCAAAAACTGCAGTCACCCAATAAAACGTTGATGCTGTGCGTAAGCTGATTGAGGAAGATCGACACGTGACATACCGCGAAATTCTGGCAACTTTGGACATTGGCATGAGTCAAATACAAATAATCTTGCATGAACAATTAGGTGTAAAAAAGTTGTTTTCCCGATGGATACTGCATTCGCTCTGTGAAGAGCAAAACGCGGCTCGCGTTACTTGGTGCGTCAGAACTATCGAAAGATTCCAAACACGATCCTCAAATGCTGTATACAACATCGTATCAATGACGAATCCTGGATATACGCGTACGAACCCGAAACAAAAAATCAGTCACGGGTTTGGGTGTTCGAAAATGAGTTAAAGCCAACAAAAATTGTTCGTTCACGGAGTGTTGCAAAAAAATGGTGGCCACGTTTGCCTCCAAAATCGGCCATGTTACGACTATTCCTCTTGAGGGACAAAGAACGGTTAATGCAGAATGGTATGCTAGCATTTGTTTGTCACAGGTCGTTTCTGAACTCCGTAAAGAGAACTGCAACCGTCGCATCATCCTCCATCACGACAATGCGAGTTCTCACACCGCACACAGAACAAAAGTGTTTTTAGAGCAAGAAAACATAGAATTATTAGACCATCCGCCGTACAGCCCCGACCTAAGCCCTAATGATTTCTATACTTTCCCTAAAATAAAGAATAAATTTCGTGGACAGAGATTTTCATCACCTGAAGAAGCTGTGGACGCCTACAAAACGGCTATTTTGGAGACCCCAACTTCCGAATGGAATGGCTGCTTCAATGATTGGTTACATCGTATAGAAAAACGTGTCAAATTTCGCGGAGAATACTTCGAAAAGCAATAAATACATTTTTAAATAGTAACGTTGTGTCACTTCCTTGATTCCCGAAATTTTCAGTGCCGCCCTCGTATATAACGTTTCCATCTATCCATTACAGTCTATAAAAGTCCATTGCTGAACATAGGCCTCTCCCATAGATTACCTCATAAGGATTTTGCCCACAGTTACCACAGACGACGGACGGGTTGGCAACCGCATATTTTTATAATTTTGAGTTATCAGTAAAATGCTCGCCTCTTACGACACCCACGATGATATTCTAAAACCGCCACTACACGGCTATTATATAACGATTAGTTCGATGAAAATATACGAAGTTAGTTTTCATCGACAATGGCACATTGAATACACATTGTTACATAATGGATGTCCTTATTGCTCTTGACTTCAATCGAATAATGCACGTCCGGACCGTTCTGATGCCAGATACGTAAGATCAATGCAGTGGGCTAGATAAAATAGCGAATAAGTATCCTCGCCACGGAATGAGAATCTACCATAAGAACATATCAAAAGGAATAAACTTGACAAAATACACAGAAGAATGTGTTCTGTTTTTGGCTTAAGAGGCTACACTCATTGAAATCTTACCTTACCGTGTTATTGTTTACGACTGCAATTCATTTCTTTATTAAGCCCTATAAACATACTGGCCGAAAAGAAACTGAGCGTTTAAGGAAAAAGAAACACAAAAAAAGAACAACTAACGCTACTAACGGATGCCCACTCTCGTAATATTTAATATCGTTTTTAAATAAAACAAATTCAATATATTATACTAACTAAAACATACAATATTGTAAAACAATGCTGTATTTTTTGGATAATATAATACTAATTACCGTAAGTTGCCGCAATTTAGAAAAAGTGTATATATTTCATTTGCTTAACATATGCTAGCAGGAAATTCATTACACTGTTATGTTTTCTTTGTATGCCAATGTGAAGATTCTAACCAACAACAGTCAACTAATTAGTTCATACCTTCAGACTTCGACAAGCAAATATAGTGGCTAGGTTTCTTCCCGAAGAGTCCATTTTGGCGTAGCAGGCCAGCGTCGGCGTCTTCGTCGTAGGTCCTGCTAACGGGCCAATACCCTGCCGGACATTTTGCCACACTTTCGACTATCTGCAAGGACAGCACTGGCCTTTCGTCTGGTAACGCGCCACCGAGCGCGGACAGCACCTTCGACATCGTAGCTCACGTCATTATTCTTCTAACATAGCACTTGGTATAGTCTTCTATCAGTCTTTTAAATAGCACCTGCAAAGGGAAACGAATTGAACATTTCTCAAGTGGTATGGGATTCGCATATTTATTACACACGCACACGCACGCATACGCACGCACACACATGCACACGTAAACACTAGTATTCCGTTGAAATAATATACTATATTCTCTACATCCACTGCCGAACATAGGACTCACGGTAATACCTCACGGGCATTTTTTTTTATAGGATAAGAGTGACAAACGAGCACACAGTCCACCTGATGGTAAGTGATTGCTGCGGCCCATAGACATCTACATCTATCCTCAATTACAAATCAAAATGCAGATGCGTTTTCACCTGTGAGGACTAGGATGGAATGCCTCATTTCCAGTAAAAATGGTCTCCGGTTATCTAAACTCACCGTACGAAACACAGCAGTGTTAAGCTGCTATTTTACGTTGGTGTTCTGTGAGAGATTCTGTGTGTCCCATCCCGGACGAGCCGACTCATTCGTGCTACAACAATAATATAGCTGCAGCGTGGCTCTACCATGTAATACGTTTTCACCCGTGAGGACTAAGATGGAATGCCTCATTTCCAGTAAAAAGGGCCTCCGGCCACCTGCACTCACCAAGCGAAACGCAAAGGTAAACCTCTGCGTTTCGAAAGCCACGCGGCAGCTTTTGCTGTAGCACGGATGGGCCGGCTCGAACCGGGGTGGTACCACGACCTCACAGAAAACCAGCGTGAAGTAGAGGTTTACCTCTGCGTTTCGCTTGGTGAGTGCAGGTGGCCGGAGGCCCTTTTTACTGGAAATGAGGCATTCCATCTTAGTCCTCACGGGTGACAACGCATCTGCATTTTGATTCGCCAACTAGGATAGATGTAAATGTCTATGGGCCGCAGCAACCACTTACCATCAGGTGGACTGTGTGCTCGTTTGTCACCCTAATCCTATAAAAAAAAGCAACAAATAACATTGTTTACAAATAAATTTTGTAAGGAAATTATATTTTAGCTTGCGATCTCTTTGATGTTTCTTCCTTGGCACAAACGAAAACATTGTTTAATACATACATATAAACGCGACTTCGTCCGCGTTGCTTGATACAAATCTAGTGTTTTAAATAGACTTTTAATAATATTGGACTTTTATTTTAACAGAAAGATATTCCCTTATAAATGAAATGGTTGTTTTGGACAGCCCATAAATAGATATGTTCTGTACTAGACTAAAGGATTAGGAATTAAATAGGGTGGATTATAAAACGCAAGTCCAAGTGCAAAAGCTCGCTGGGGTTGCTCCCCAAGGTTTTCGATAACATGACTTGTCTGGCTTCTTTGTGAAGCTTAATAGGTAAAATAAATAGAATTTTAAGTGTATTCTAGGATTAATACATTTACATATCTATACAAATAAATAAAATTGAAGTGTCTGTTTGTAATGTCAAAATAACAGCTTTTTACTAAATCCATATGAAATTTAGTAATAGATTTAGATACGGTACTTATAACAAAAATACAATTTTTGAAACTTTTGTCTGTCTGTTTGTTCCGGCCAATCTCCGAAACGGCTGGACCGATTTCGACGGGACTTTCACCGGCAGATAGCTGATGTTAAGGAGTAACTTAGGCTACTTATACTTTAGAAAATAATTAGGGTACCGCGCAACATAATTAAAACCCTACATTATACGCGGGCGAAGTCGTGGGGAACAGCTAGTTTGATATAAACATAGATATTGTTTTGTAATAAGTAGTTTGGATGTAGATTGTCACCACATTGAAAGTCACTGTGGATGGGGGAACCCATCGCACCATTTCATCCTGTAGAAGTCATAAGAAGCAAGAACCTACGTGAAACTAATGGTACAATTATATGTATAATCTTTATATATATATATATATATATATATATATATATATATATATATATATATATATATATATATATATATATATATACAACGTGTCCCAAAATTCAACGATAAGCCAACACCGGAGGATAGACCTGCCCCGGACTAATCGGGGAAAAAAAGAAAAAAAATATCCCAATTATGTTTTAAGTTATATAAAAAAAAATGAAATTCTTCAGAAATTGAGACCGTTTATGATATTTTTCACTACCATGACCACAATTTTTTAAATATTTTTCTCTTTTTTTTATAGGCAACCTGAATAGTACTGCTATCTACCACAATTCTTAAAAACTCCAGAATAACTCTTGTTTTATCACGAAAATTAATGAAACTTATTTTATTCCCTAAATTTATTGAAGACTTTTACTTTTAACCAAATTTAACTTATCGTGGCGTAAAGAAAAAGTATGAACACTAGTATGGCAAGTTTTTTTAAAAATTGACGCAACTAACCAACATTCCAAAATGGTATAATACTCTAGGAAAACAAGTTATAAAAAAATATGGGCCTATTATTTCTTAACAGGGGCCAAATGACGGTCGGGTGTAATAAAAGTATTAGTTCTTGAAAAATGTTTAATATTTCAAAACAAATGGTACAAACAGTTTCACGTGTAATTTATTAAGTTATTAACATTATAGCAAATGTTCGAACTGTTTGCCACCAGCATTTATACATGCACGATATCGCCTTAAAATGATCGTTTTATTTGTCTTGCATATCTTCTGCTATTAATGTAATCAGCAGCCTGAGTGATATTTCGACGAAGCTCGTCCAATGTCACAATGGGTTTTGAGTAGACCCTGTTTTTAAGACAACCCCAATAGAAGAAGTCCAGGGGGTTCAAATCGGGTGAACGGGGTGGCCATAAGATAGGACCAAGTCGCCCGATCCAACGCTCTGGATACTCTTGATTTAAATATTCTCGCACAGGACGGGCATAATGTGCTGGGCAACCATCATTTTGGAACCACATGTTTTGAAGATCACTTAAGGGCACGTCGTTTAACAATTCTTGCAAGTCATTTTGTAAAAAGTTTAAATAACTATTGCCATCTAAGTTTCCTTGTAACTCAAAGGGCCCAATTACTTTTCCATTTAATATGCCGGTCCATAGGTTAACCTTGAATTGATATTGGGATTTGTCTTGTCTCATCAAGTGTGGATTTTCATTACTCCAACTATGTAGGTTGTGAAGATTTAAATACCCATCTTTCTTGCACGTTGTTTCATCCGACCATAGAATTTTGTCTAGGAAGTGGGGATCTTCACTGTGCCTTTGCAGCATTACACGGCAAAATGTGACCCGTAGCGGATAGTCCCGCGGTAACAACGTCTGCACACGCCTGTAGTGATATGGGTGAAGCTTGTGACGTTTTAATATTCAATGTGCAGAACTTTTCGGGATTCCTGTAGCTTCTTCTATGGCACGTACCGAAGTAGTCGAGTCATTTTCTATCTCATTGAGAACTTCTTCATCACGATCCAATCTAGGTCTTCCAGCGCTTCTCCTATTGGATGGCATATGACCCTCCGAAAACGCTTGATGCACATTAATAAACACTCGATAATCAGGATATTTTTGAGCATTTGGGTATCTTTCTCGATACAGTCTGCTAGCAGCGTTAGCATTACATCGGCATTCTCCATAGATTAAATGCATATTAGCGTATTCCTGTGGTGTGTACGGTTGCGGCATGTTAAACGCCAAACAGTCCAAAATGCGCCAGAACTCTAAATCACAAAACACACAATCGTAGTCCAAGATAATGCCAGGTCAGTTAAGTTTGCAGGTCGATTCCAGTCCAAAAAGCCAAGCCAAAAGTCGATAGTATGTACGAGGGCCACGTAAGTTGAATTGGGAACGGTGCGCAGTAAACAAAGGAGCAGAGCGTACTGAACCGACTTGCTGAGAATAATAACAGCTTCTCTACCTGCCCTGTTGTTGTCTCTTTTTAACGTAAATATCTCTATCTATCTATCTCTCTCTAACATCTAAGGTATTAATGCCCCATTCGAATTCCTAGAAATTGTAACAGGAACCCATTTTGGGCATGTAGTAAAAGTGATTACTGACAATTACAATTTAAGGAATTTGGCCCCTGTTTAGAAATAATAGGCCCATATTTTTTTATAACTTGTTTTCCTAGAGTATTATACCATTTTGGAATGTTGGTTAGTTGCGTCAATTTTTAAAAAACTTGCCATACTAGTGTTCATACTTTTTTTTTACACCACAATAAGTTAAATTTGGTTAAAAGTAAAAGTCTTCAAAAAATTTAGGGAATAAAATAAGTTTCATTAATTTTCGTGATAAAACAAGAGTTATCCTGGAGTTTTTAAGAATTGTGGTAGATAGCAGTACTGTTCAGGTTGACTATAAAAAAAAAATATTTAAAAAATTGTGGTCATGGTAGTGAAAAATATCATAAACGGTCTCAATTTCTGAAGAATTTCATTTTTTTTATATAACTTAAAATATAATTGGGATATATTTTTTTTTCTTTTTTTCCCCGATTAGTCCGGGGCAGGTCTATCCTCTGGTGTTGGCTTATCGTTGAATTTTGGGACATGTTGCATATATAATAAAAAATAAAATTGAAGTGTCTGTTTGTAATATTAAAATAAAAGCTTTTTACTCAATGCATATGAATGTATATACGGTACTTATAACAAAAACACAATTTTTTAAATTTTTGTCTGTCTGTCGGTCTGTCTGTCTGTTTGTTCCGGCTAATCTCCGAAACGGCTGGACCGATTTTGACGGGACTTTCACTGACAGATAGTCGATGTTCTAAGGAGTTACTTAGGCTACTTATATTTGAGAAAAAGGATTAGGGTTCTGAGCAATATAATTAAAACCCTCAATTACACGCGGGCGAAGTCGCGGTGCACAGCTAGTCTTTATATATAAAAATTACGTGTCACATTGTTTGTCCGCAATATACTCCTAAACTACTGAACTTCGGATTTTTGGGATTCGAACCCGCGGCCCTTAGCGCTGCAACTCAATTGTTAAGCCACTGCGCCAGAGATCCGTCAAGTTAGTTAGCCATTAGTTAAACTGAACATTAATAATTTTGGCCTCCAGACCGAATTTCCATTACAGCATCCAGCCTCAATGAAGACAGACAGAAGGCTATTCTGCACAGGGCAGGGTTAAGGTGCATGAGTATGTATGCATGCAAAGGAGACAATCGTTTTTGGGTCCACTAGAAACTTAAACTTTATTTTATTACACATAAAAAATATACTAATTTATTATAGTAAATGGCCTAAATATTTAATGAAAATGTAATCGGAATCATAAAATCTGCTAAAAAAGTTCTTTTGATATTTGTGAATTGCCTAATGTAATATGAAAAAAATATAAAGTAGAAGGAACTACTAAAATTTTTTTCCATCAACTTTAAAGTACCTATAAATACTGAATGGAAAAGATGGGTGGATGACATTATTAACACAGCAGGAGAACAATGGATGCAAATTGCCAAAAACCATGAAGAATGGTTCAAGTTGGAGGAGGATTTTACCCAAGAGGGATACATAAACCAACAAATAATTTCTAATAGTTCTATGTATTTATTACTTTTTTGTTAACTCTGTAAATGTGTAGAGAAATAAAGGTTATTATAAATACTGAACAACTTCTTTTATACTATTAATTATTGACCAGTGCACTATTTTAACTTATAATACCAGTGAAAACTACTAGACAATCATGTTTAGTTTTACTTTTAGGTTACTGTGATATTCATATTTTAATTGTTAACTTCTCAGAATTCCCGTTAGATACAGTTAAACTAATATTACAATTGTAATCTATTGGTTATAAGGAATAAAACGACGTGTGTTTTATTAAGTTACGCCTTGTTACGGTGGTGGGCCTATTCTTCATACAAAAAGAAATTGTCACCTAGGCACTCTCTATTCCCTCGCTCATGAGATGGTTATTCCACATGACCAGAGAACGATCAGGTGCATGACCAAAGGCTTGACATGTTGCTCTAGACTCAGTGATGAAACACTGCCAACTTCTTGATTCCAGGCTACTGAAACCTGAGATCACTTGATCAGCAGTCGCACTTACAACAACTAGACCAATGAGGCAGTCATGAGGTGTAAAATGCCTAGAACAGAAGGAGACAGCACCATCAAAGGTTTGAATAATTTGGTACTGTAATCATTGATCCACCTGCATGCTTCAGTAGAGTTAAAAAGTTAAAGTTACAGCCTTTTATACGTCCCACTGCTGGGCGCAGATCTCCTCACATTTCTAAGAAGGTTTTAGAACAAGGAAATGTCTGCCACACTACCCCAATGCGTGTTGGCAAACTTCACATATCTTTGAAATATATTCTTTTATTTCTCAGACGTATGTTTCATCACAATGTTTTCCTTTACCGCCCAGTATGTGGTAAATCAGCACTTTAAATTGCAATTAACAATTTTATTAGTGCCAGCGGGGATCAAACCCAAGTTGCTTGCATTATGTGAAATTTACAGTGAATGCTAACCATCTGAGCTACCACAGCTCAGTAGAGTGGATTTGCCTTATAGTCATGCTAATCAGCTTGTTCAGCAAAAGGGTGAATGCCCAGCAGTGACCTTTAACAGGCAATTTCAATGAAATTGTCTATTCAATAAGTGCAGGACACAAATTTCTTGAAATAATTTATTGCCTTCTACTTCATCAGCTCAACCACCTTTATTACAAATATCTACAAACAAAGTTGACATTGACATTTGTGCCAAGCATATGGAAGATCCATCCAGTAACTCCAGTTAGTCTGTATGACTTACCACATACCATACATAATATATATTATATTGTAAATTGCGCTTTTTAAAGTCCTGCTGGGTTCCTTGCTAGTTCTTCCCAAGACAGAGGTTTTTTGTGACCCAGTGGCAAATAAAAAAACTACTTTCAATAAGTATAATATACTGTAATCTAAATTGAATAATAATGATTCTGTTCTATTCTATTTTTTGCATTGTGCACCAAAATACAAAATCAGTTAATTCTTAAGTATAATATGTACAACAGGCGGTCTTATCACTCTGAAAGTGATCTCTTCCAGACAACCTTTGTGTAGAGAACTGGTGTTAGTTTCAGTATAGAATGGGAACAAAAATAAAATTCATTGTAAATTGCTATTGGATAAAATAAAAATAAAATAAATTAATATAACATTAGGATATAACATAGGATATAACACCACAATATCCTTATCACAAAAGAGTGTTTTACAAAACAACAAAAATAATGCAAATTTTTAACACTTTTAGTTGACTAAAATAAGTCACTGTGTGACTTATTTTAGTCAACTAAAAGTGTTAAAAATTAGATTTAAAAAGTTAAAGTTACAGCCTTTTATACGTCCCACTGCTGGGCGCAGATCTCCTCACATTTCTAAGAAGGTTTTAGAACAAGGAAATGTCTGCCACACTACCCCAATGCGTGTTGGCAAACTTCACATATCTTTGAAATATATTCTTTTATTTCTCAGACGTATGTTTCATCACAATGTTTTCCTTTACCGCCCAGTATGTGGTAAATCAGCACTTTAAATTGCAATTAACAATTTTATTAGTGCCAGCGGGGATCAAACCCAAGTTGCTTGCATTATGTGAAATTTACAGTGAATGCTAACCATCTGAGCTACCACAGCTCAGTAGAGTGGATTTGCCTTATAGTCATGCTAATCAGCTTGTTCAGCAAAAGGGTGAATGCCCAGCAGTGACCTTTAACAGGCAATTTCAATGAAATTGTCTATTCAATAAGTGCAGGACACAAATTTCTTGAAATAATTTATTGCCTTCTACTTCATCAGCTCAACCACCTTTATTACAAATACCTACAAACAAAGTTGACATTGACATTTGTGCCAAGCATATGGAAGATCCATCCAGTAACTCCAGTTAGTCTGTATGACTTACCACATACCATACATAATATATATTATATTGTAAATTGCGCTTTTTAAAGTCCTGCTGGGTTCCTTGCTAGTTCTTCCCAAGACAGAGGTTTTTTGTGACCCAGTGGCAAATAAAAAAACTACTTTCAATAAGTATAATATACTGTAATCTAAATTGAATAATAATGATTCTGTTCTATTCTATTTTTTGCATTGTGCACCAAAATACAAAATCAGTTAATTCTTAAGTATAATATGTACAACAGGCGGTCTTATCACTCTGAAAGTGATCTCTTCCAGACAACCTTTGTGTAGAGAACTGGTGTTAGTTTCAGTATAGAATGGGAACAAAAATAAAATTCATTGTAAATTGCTATTGGATAAAATAAAAATAAAATAAATTAATATAACATTAGGATATAACATAGGATATAACACCACAATATCCTTATCACAAAAGAGTGTTTTACAAAACAACAAAAATAATGCAAATTTTTAACACTTTTAGTTGACTAAAATAAGTCACACAGTAGCTTTATTCTATACTCTATTTTTTTTTTCATAAAACATCTATTATTAATATGGCAAACATATGATTTAATTATATTGTCAATTTATCTCAAATTCATTTGACTAGGTAATTAGCTTTTTTGTCATTTGATCAAAACAATAAACAAATACTTAAAAAATCAATAACTTACATTATTTTCATACCTCTTTGTGTACATTAATATCAAAGTTTTAGGTTTATAAAATTGAGAAAATTAATTAATAATAATGAAAAATCTTAAAAAACAAATAACTGTATATATGTGTAGTTTTATTAATAAAATTCAAATTTATAAAATATCTAACAAAGCATGCTTTATATTTTTATACAAAAGAATCTTACCTCAAAAAGCTGTTAACACAGGAAAAGTATTGGATGAAAATTGAACTTGATAAAAATCAAACTATACTATTTACTTCCAAAATTAAATTTTAACGAAAAATGTTTACCAGAGTTTTTATAAATATATTCAAATCATCACTTTACATATAAAAAGGACACAGCTCATAAAATTGCGCCACCAGAGACCGATTTGGCAGAATTCCATGTTGTAAATTTGTAAGCGTAAAACCTCAGTCGCATACAGCGCTCTCAGTTTCGGAAACTGCACTAATTAAAACAATTGCTTCTCAAGTCTCTCCCACTCAATGTCTGTCGCGAACAATGACCCCCCCAAAAGAATGATAGATGATATCTTAGAGTTAAATTACTGCTCCATGAAACCATGAATCTTACCATTGTTGTGACATCACGCCGCCGATGGAATAAACGTTAGCCACTTCAATCGAAAAACCTTAGCAATGAATTCTTCGTACCAAAACAATAAATAATAACACTTAAAATCACGCCCATAAAATTCGAAGATCTATATTAAGTAAAAGTAATAAATCAGATAAATACAGATGAAGCGGACTTTGTTATTCACTTTAACGTCATAATTATTTAATTAATAATAATTTTTGCATTCACAATTGGCATCTTTTATTTTCGAGTTCTTGTTTTTGACAACAGAAACAGATCGTCAGGCTCGTGCAACCATAGATAAACACTATATACCACAGAACACTAATACCCTAACCCTAATGGCGCCTCCACACGCTTGGTGTTTGCCACATTCACCATACACGAACAAACACCGACCACATTCACCCAACACAAACACGACATCCACACGCTCGGCGAACGTGCTACGCTAGTATATTCCGGATAGGCAAACTTAACGGACGACGAGCTTGTGGCAGCGATTACTTTCGGGTTGACCTATTTTTATTTAAAAATAAGGCAATATGAATTGCTCTCAATGTTATTGTATTGAAGATTTTACACACCATAGAATCTCAAATGAATTCTCAATTGTCTCTGTTATAAATTGTCTTCAGGTTTAAATAAGTTTGGTTTGAACGCTTTTATTCGTATTGCATTGCTGATTATTATGTAATACGAGACTCTAAATTAATCTAAAAACAAACTTTTATGAAATTAATGCTTGACCGGGGAATCTAACCCTTTTTTTTATAGGTTAAGGGTGACAAACGAGCACACAGTCCACCTGATGGTAAGTGGTTGCTACAGCCCATAGACATCTACATCTATCCTCTATTACAAATTAAAATGTAGATGCGTTGTCACCCGTGAGGACTAGGATGGAATGCCTCATTTCCAGTAAAAAGGGCCTCCGGTCACCTGCACTCACCAAGCGAAACGCAGAGGTAAACCTCTACTTCACGCTGGTATTCTGTGAGGTCGTGGTACCACCCCGGTTCGAGCCGGCCCATCCGTGCGACAGCAAAAGCTGCCGCGTGGCTCTACCACTGTTAAAACCCTGAAATTTCGTTCGACATTATATTGAATCTGTTTACTTTTAATGTATGAAGCAGATAATGAATCTGAAAGAAGTGAAAGAGGTATGTAAGGATCGTGACACTTGGCGATTTGTTCTCTCTGGCTACCCCGTCAGGGATTGTGCGCGAAGACAAGTTAAGTTAAGTATTTACTTTTAACATAATATATTATCTTTTTATTCGAAGCGCCTTATACAATCTAATAGCAATATTTTCAAAACGCACCATTGTTTATTTTTTATGGAAGGAAAATGATATACTGATTTTTAAGCGCTTCGCCAAAACTAATAGTAGTAATGCATATGAGCCGTTTTATTCATAAAATTTTTAATTTTAACAGCTTACAATAACATTTCAAAGTTATTAATGTAACTAGTCTTAGGTCTTTTCTATGAAAATGTAACGAAATTTTTACTAATCCAAGTGTATTTTATGTTTGTCAACTATAGTTCGTTAACTTCTTGATTCTAGTTAGCTGTGATAGTTTTCCTTTTAACTGCATTATATAAACTCCTATTAGGTATACTTTTCACATTTGATAAACATCGGTTAAGTTGGTAGGGGGGGGGGGGGGGGGGGAGGGGGAGGGACACATGACTCCAATGAAAAATACCACTTTAAAGCTAAATATTTCACAAACGGACTCCTGAATCGAAAAGATGTTGTTCAAAACCCCCAATGTTTTTGAAAGACCTATCCAACGATACCCCACATAATAGAATAGACACATAAAAAAAATCATCCTCCATTTACTTATATGGAAAGTACCCAAAATAAAAATGTTTTTTATGATTTTATTTGACAGTTTTCTAGGCGTGATTAATATTTATAACAGTGCCAAATTACAGATTAGTAACACCTAGGGTCTGAGCAAAACCGCGGACGGACGGAGGGACATGGCGAAACTAATAAGGGTTTCTTCAGGTTTCTTGTAGTGTAACTACGAAAGTCTAAAAACTATTAAATCAGGATATACTAAACTTATCGATATATAGGATATACTAATCTTATATAATTTTTTCGGATTTTATTTTGGGAATTGATGATCCTGCTTTCACACGGGGCTCCTTATAAAAAGAGGTGAAATATTTGTTACCCAATAGAAACATTTATTAGGAGTCAATCACATTATTATTTGAGGTCTATAGAAAACTTAAAAAAAATATAGGTAGATCTACTAACTTTTCGAAGTAGAATTCGTAGTAAACTCAACTTCTGAAATCATATTTACCTCCGAGACAAATTTCGGATTGGTAACATAGGCGTAGAGTATAATAATAATAGCCACTAGTAACTCCTTTCGCCGCCCGCAAGCCGCAAGCTCGCGCGTACTACTGACTGATTGCCAAACGTGTGGATACATAGCAAACACGTTTGTCGAACAGCCTTTGATCGGTGCACAAAAACCGACACCAACGCCGATCACTGGCATTCACATACAAACAAACAAACAAACAGGCGAACAGCTATCCACACGTTCGTGATTGCTGTTTGGTGTATGCTGTTCGCCGTTGTTTGCCAAGCGTGTGGATGGGGCATAAGGCTATATACAGTGCCACCAACTTATCTGTTCAGTTGACAGCGTCGCTAGTGGAGTGCTTACTATTGCCATTTAAGAAATTTACTGAGGAAATAGGTATTATTCATTACACATAATATAAAATAAAACAAATTTGGTGTTAATATATTAAAATTTGTGAGAATTCGTGTTATTATATATATTGTATAAAAATAATTGTGGATGATCTTGCAGTTCAAGCGGCCGAATTAAAGGAATTTCTGTTTTAAAAAAATGTACCCGCGTTAGCTACTGGTTCCAATAATTCATCTTCTGAGTAATTGGAATCGCTTTCACTATCGCTATGGCACTCTATAATAAAGGGTTCATTTAAATACGCGTCTTTTTGTCTGTATTCATTTTCAATTTATTTTACATGATTACAAATGTTTTTCCACTGCCCCGGTGTAATTTTATGACATTAATCTTCAATTAATTGGGGCATTAGAACATTAGCAACACAAACTACAAAGCTAGGCACTTTAGATGAATTGCAGTAAATTCACATGTACATTATTTGATGATTTTAATTTTCCATATCTGGCAATACAAACCTGTCGCGGCAGCAACGCTTTTCAAAATAAAGCATACAGCTTTTCAAAAGGTATAGTTGGGACTTGTACACGTTTCTCTTTTTTCATAAAAAATCAAACTTTTAGGATAATCTATCGCACATCACTTTTAAGACCTTTAGGCATTTTATTTACGCTTTTCAAAAACACTCACATAATAGCTCAGAATAAATAATAGCGGACAGCGAAATGCCATTTACAAAATGGTGGATTTAGTTCCAATTTTGTCCACCTGAACAGATAAGTTGGTAGCACTTTACCAGGAAGGTGCACATCCTGATTGGTTGTAGCAAAATAATATCTGACATTTCTTTTTTTTAATTTGAAACAGCTATACCAGGCAAAGGACGTCCCAGATAAGTTCATTAATTAATTACTTGTAATTTTATTATAAAATTTTGAAAATAAAACGAGGTAAATGCAAATGAAATAATGTTGAAATTTATTTAATCACTTTATTTTTCAGATTTCTCTTATATTTTGACAGAGTTTTCATTAATAAATTTTATATTTTGTTGTTTCAACAAAGCTTGCTACCAGAATGCCAAAATTCTTAAATCTTTACCTCTTCTTTTTTATCACCGCACTTCCATTCGCACTGTTAAATAGGTTGTAGTGTTATGCTACTTACATATAATTTTACACTATTTTTACATTCTGTTTTGATATTTTGCATCACTTTTCACGCTGTCAGTTATGCTACTTACATATCATTTTACACCATTTTTCCATTCTGTTTTTGATTTTCTGCATTTATATTTTGCATCACCTTTATTTCCATATGATCCTGTAACGTTTTTACACAATAACAAATCATTTTCACTTCGTATTTTCACGCTATCAGTACCGTTTAAATCGCTGTCAATGGAGTCTTACCTTTTTCTATCTTTTATTGAGTTCTCCGTAACTCTGCAATTTCAGGTTTTGTGCGCGCTGCCGCGCTATAGTTTTTCCTATATGAATAATATCTCATTTCTTACTTAAATGTAACTGTTTTTCAATTATATACCTAAAACCAAAAATTCATATTTTTGACAACCATTATTTATATGGTTGTTATGGTAACTTTTATTCAAATTCGTCACTGGTTTGATGTTCTTAGTTCGATATTTTCACATAAATACTCTTTCGCTCTAGGTCATTTACAATAAATTTCCTTTTAATTTAAATAATTTCTCGTTCTCTCTAAAAAGGTATAAAAGCCGAACAATCGGAGAATACAGGGAGTCTCGCTTCAGTTCTCAAACGAGAAGCATCTACTAAAGGCCTGATCCCGGGGCCGCATTGCCCCGGGATCCTGCAAGCCTCCATCTACATTTGAAGTCGTCGGCGTAGTCTACTTCAAGCGCGGGGCCACACTACTCCGGGCGCTACGACTGCTTGCTCCAGGCGCTGAGTGCACCTACTGCCCGTACTACCTTTGGGCGCTACGACTGCTTGCTCCAGGCGCTGAGTGCACCTACTGCCCGCGCTACCTTTGGGCGCTACGACTGCTTGCTCCAGGCGCTGAGCGCACCTACTCCAGGCGCTACGTGCGCCGGCTCCGGACGCTGAGTGTGCCCAGACCAGACGCCGCGTGCCGTCGCCGCCAGGAAACTTCAAGCTCCGCGTGTGCCTACTACTACTCCAAGCGCAGCGTGTGTCACTTCGACCTTTAGGCTCCACTACAACACTATATTCTCCTATTCTCCTATCTTTATTTTTTTAATCTAATTGTAATCTCACTTCATCCATCATCAGCATTCTATTTCATTTTTTTATAAAATTGTAAATACCTTTTTAAAAATTTAAATATATTATTTTCTTGTTCTACTTTTGTTGTTTTGTTGTTCTTAGGTTAGGTTTTTTTTTAATTGTCGCTTCACGACAGTTTGGCGCCCAACGTAAAAGTCCTCTTTCTCTCTTAATTCTTCACCTTTACTGCGCGTTGTCCATTCCTTTTGATTTAATTGTTTTCCCTTTCGTTCTTAACTCATTATTCATCATTCATTTATTCATCCTTTTCATACCTTCCAAATTCTAAAACAAAACTTCTTCTAGTTTTTCAACTTATCTGGATTATATTTAGACCTACATATAACACTTCACTTACATTCATCACTTTAATATTTTTATTCTAGATAACTTAAAGAGGTACAATTTTTAATAAATTTTTTATTTCTTAAACTTAACTTTACACTTAATTATAACAATGAAAAGGGTTATTAAGTACCAATTCCTTAACAAGGCCGAACTTGAATACGAAGTGAAGATTAGATGTGAGGAACCAGCTAATACTGTTTTGCTTCTAAAAAAACAAGTTTTGCGTTTAGTTGCGAATTCTCACCCTGAAGATATTCTGACTTCTCCAATTCCGATCGAGGATGACTTGTCTCAAATTGATTCTACTTTGACCTATCTGGACTGTAAAATTAAAAAATTTTTACAAGGTGAAACCAAATACTTACGACTAATAGAAACTTTTATTAACCATGTTTTTTACAGATTAGAGCGAATAGATACTGACTTATATCCAGACTTTAAAGCTAATTTCGAGACTTTGAAGATGAAATATGACGCTATGGCTAAACAATTCGAATCCTTGACTCCACCTTCAACTGAAAATGACTCTCCATCACTTGACCCTCCTGTTGACCCGACTGTCATGGAACCTCCTCTTGTTTCTCAAACTTCTGTTATGATCCATACCCCGTATCCTTCACCACCACCTCAATCTTTTTCTCCAATTAACGTCTTCAAAGATCTGAAAAGACACACCTTCAATGGTAAAAGCTGTCCAAGATCCTTTCTTCAAAAACTGGAAGAATACTGTATAGCTCGTGGCTTGTCCAAAGACTTGTTGATTTCACAAGCATTTGAAATTTTCACTGACAATGCTCTTCATTGGTTCAGATTTAAATATAATCAGAATCCAAACTTAACGTGGAACGAACTTTCTTCATTATTAATCAAAGACTTTGGTGGTTTTGATTATGATCACAAACTTTTAGAAGCGATTAGGAATCGAACTCAAGGTCGAGATGAACCTATTGTCATCTATATTTCCATCATGTCTGGAATGTTTTCTCGTCTTTCGAAGAAACTTTCTGAAACAGAACAATTGGAGATTATTTTGAGGAATATTCGCCCATGTTATTCTGTCTTCGTAGCTCTAAAAGACATTGACTCTATCGACTCTCTTTTGGCTACTTGCCAAAACTATGAAAAATTCCTAGACAGAGACAAACAATTTAAAGAACCAAATGTACAACAAAGTCCTCTTATTTCTGAATTCAACTACAAGCATTCCACTTCAAGTTCAGTTGACTCTTCAAATTCTTCTAATAACTCACGACCTTCTCCTCCCCTCTTGAATAAATTCACTTCATCCTACAAATACCCTTCTAGGCAAGTTAATAGTCTCTCTCAAACTAAAGCTCCTCAAGAAAGCTCCTTTTGTGTTCGCTGTCGTAAACAAGGTCATTCTTTGAACACCTGTACTCAACCACGATTCGTGATTTGTTTCAAATGTGGTCTTAAGGGTTTTAAAACTACAGATTGCCCTACTTGTTCTCCCAAACCTAATACTAGTTCAAAAAACTAACTACTGACTTGAAAAGTAACTTAAACTTTGATAACGACGATTGGACTAATTGGATTAAAACAATTCAAAACTTCTTTTCTTGTTACAAAATCTCTTCTACACTCTACTCCAAGGAACAAGATCTTAATCGTCCATTCGTTAATGTCAAAATTTATAACTTAACTTTATCTGGCTTACTAGATTCTGGCAGTTCAGTAACTATTCTGGGTAATAATTCTCATTTGGAAATTCTTAAACTGGGCTGCAAACTTTTCAAGTCAGATCTTATTACTGTCTCTACTGCTAATAATCAAAAAGTTAATTCCTTGGGTTATTTTGACTTACCTATTCATTTCAATAATCAAACTCATTTAATTAAAGCTTACGTTTTCCCCGAAATATTTCCTTCGCTAATATTAGGTATTGACTTTTGGAGAAAATTTAATCTTTTACCTAGTGTTTTATCTTCTCTTAACTTTACAGAATCTAAATGTTCTGCTATCGAAACTAAAGATACTAAAGTTTTACCTTATGAGCATTTAACTCCTAGTCAAAAGAACATCGCTAATGACATCATCCAACGCTTCAAGACAATTTATTTTGAAGATAAAGGTATCCTGGGATGCACACACTTAATCACCCACAAGATTGACACTGGTGATTCTCTTCCAATCAAACAAAGATGTTACAGACTGTCTCCTGAAAAACAAAAAGCGTTAATTAATGAAGTTGACAAGATGCTGCGATGGAACGTCATTGAACAATGCGAAAGTCCTTGGTTATCTCCAGTTCTCATCACTCCGAAGAAGAATGGTGAATGGCGTTTCTGTGTTGACAGCAGGAAGCTTAACTCAATTACACGTCGTGATGCTTATAAGTTACCACTAATAAGCGAAATTTTGGACAACCTGAAGAATGCCAAATACTTATCAAGCATTGACATTGCGAAAGCATTTTGGGAAATTCCCTTGAATCCTGCGGATAAAGATAAAACTGCCTTTTATGTACCTGGAAGAGGTATTTTTAGATTTAAAGTAATGCCTTTTGGCCTCACCAACTCACCTGCAACTCTACAAAGATTAATGGATATGCTGTTTACTCCTGAATTTGAGAACAAGGTATTTTGCTATCTGGACGACATTGTTATTATTAGTGAGACTTTTGATGAACACATATCGCTTCTCATGAAAGTTCATGAAAAACTATCATATGCCAATCTAACTATTAACTTTGAGAAGAGTCAATTCTTCAAGAAAGAACTGAAATACCTTGGTTTTCTTGTGGACGAGTATGGTCTACGTGCAGATCCAGATAAAATAAAAGCTATTTTAGAATATTCTGTACCTACTTGCAGAAAAGAAGTACGAAGATTCATAGGCACCTGCAGCTGGTTCAGAAGATTCATTCCAAACTTTAGCACTATTGCCTCTCCACTCAACCAACTAACCTGTTCCGGGAAGAACGCTCCTAAATTTTTATGGAATCCACAAGCTGCAGCTGCTTTCCAGAAACTTAAAGAAGCTTTGGTAACTGCTCCTGTCCTTGCTTGCCCTAACTTCGAACTACCCTTCTCTGTACATTGTGATGCATCAAATTATGGCATAGGAGCAATGCTTACTCAACATCAAGATGACAAAGAAGTCGTGATCGCTTACATGTGTAAAGCACTAAATAAAAATCAACAGAACTACTCAACTACTGAAAGGGAAACATTGGCTGTAATAACTGCATTAGAACATTGGCGATGTTACCTAGACAATGGTAAAGAATTTACAATATATACTGATCATGCTGCACTTAAATGGTTTCAGAATTTATCAAATCCATCAGGAAGACTTGCTCGCTGGACTTTACGCTTATCATGCTTTAACTTTGTCATAAAACATAAAAAAGGAAAGGATAACGTTGTTCCAGATTTATTATCAAGACATAGGAATCAAGAACGTCCTGATACACGAGAAACTTTACCTCAAGGCGTACATCCCATTACCATTGAAGAACCACCTGATCGTAGACTTGAACACTACAACAAAATTTTTCTCGGATGCTCCAACAACCCAGACGCATATCCCAACTACACTATCAGGGATAACAAACTTTACCGCTGTATCCATTCTCCCGATCGTCTAAACGATGACTTTATTTGGAAAGAAGTTCCACTACCTCAAGATAGACATGCACTTATTGAAGCTAACCATGGTTCCCCTTCAGAACTCCATCTTGGTATCTTCAAGACATTCAAGAAAATATCTTTAAAATACTATTGGCCTGGTATGTTTAAGGACATTGCCGAATTAATCTCGACTTGTGAAACCTGCTTAACCTACAAACATCCTAATCATTCTCCCTATGGTCTTATCGGTAAACCCAAACTTTGCTCCAGACCTTTTCAAACTATATCCTTAGATCTTATGGGTCCATTGCTTATGACTCGAAGACGAAACCAGTATATTCTAGTAATTAACTGCAATTTTACTAAATATACTATGATTTTTCCCCTTAAACGTGCTACTTCAGCTAATATTATTAATGTTTTGGAAAATTCAGTTTTTCTAGTTCATGGCATTCCCCAAACTATTATAATGGACAACGCTGTTCAATTTCAGTCGCGAGAATTCCACTCATTTTTAAATTCTTATAATGTTCCTTGTATTTTTCACACAGCTTTATATTGTCCTCAGGTTAATCCTACGGAGAAGTTTAATAGTACAATTATTACAGCTCTAGCATCTCTAGTAGGAGACGATCATAGATCCTGGGACAACCATCTTGCTAAGATTCAGTACGCAATGAACAGTGCTACGAATGTAGTAGCTACTGGTTTTACTCCAAATTTTTTAGTCTTTGGTAGGGAAACAATACCTTGTGGTTCCTTCTATACTCCAACTCAGAACCTCGAGGAATTGGTATTTATGCCTCGTGATATTTACGCGTCTAATGCTGGTCTCCTCTCATCTATATTTCACAAAGTTCAAACTAAACTTCACATAGCTCACGCTAAAAATAGCGCTCGCTATGATCTTCGGCGTTCTTTTAAAGAATTTAATGTGGGAGACACTGTTTGGCGTAAAAACCATGTTCTAAGCGATGCCGGCGCATACTTTAATGCTAAACTTGCCCCTAAGTTCATCAAGTGCAAGGTGATAGCTAAACTGTCACCACTAGTCTATGTGCTTGAAGACCCTAATTGAGTTAGAGGCAAGTGGCACATCAAAGATGTAAAATCATAAATTTTCTTAACTTTTATTAACTGTTAATTTGTATATATGTATAAATATCACCATAATTTTCACCTTATTATTTTTATTTCTTTTAATTTGTTTGTTTGTCTAGTGATCCAGTGTTCTTCAACACATCTTGCTTTAAGACCTCGAATTTTAGTTTGATTAATCTTCACTTTTTATGTTTGTTTCAGATATGTGTGTTTGTTTAACAGTGGTAGAGCCACGCGGCAGCTTTTGCTGTCGCACGGATGGGCCGGCTCGAACCGGGGTGGTACCACGACCTCACAGAATACCAGCGTGAAGTAGAGGTTTACCTCTGCGTTTCGCTTGGTGAGTGCAGGTGGCCGGAGGCCCTTTTTACTGGAAATGAGGCATTCCATCTTAGTCCTCACGGGTGACAACGCATCTACATTTTGAATTGTAATAGAGGATAGATGTAGATGTCTATGGGCCGCAGCAACCACTTACCATCAGGTGGACTGTGTGCTCGTTTGTCTTCCTTATCATATAAAAAAAAAAAAGACTCATCTCGTTGGTGATGTTGCATAAGTCATAGCGACTAATGCTTGCTTAAGATTAAGTTCTTTATCTTTATCTTCACTTGGGAACGGCTAACTACTCCCTTAATTTTCTTTATCTTTATCTTCACTTGGGAGCGGTTGACTACTCCCTTAATCTTCTTTATCTTTATCTTCACTTGGGAGCAGCTGACTACTCCCTTAATTTTCTTTATCTTTATCTTCACTTGGGAGCAGCTGACTACTCCCTTAATTTTTTCTTCACACAGGAGCGGATGACAACTCCTTAAATAAGCCTGAATGTCCTTTCGAAAACACACTTTTAGAGTGGTGTCTCTTCGACTAATTTAATTTTTTTTCCACGCAGGAGCGGTTGACTACTCCTTAAATAAGCCTGAATGTTTTTTCGAAAACACACTTTTAGAGTGGTAGTCATTGAATGTAAACTCCACCCTTACCTGAATGCAGATGATGAATGTAAGAGATAGTATATCTGATTTTGCCTGTTGATGTCTGTTTCTGCAAAGTTGTGTTTTTATGGTTTATTTTAGATACATTCTATGTCAAAATTTTTGCTGAGTCAAAAATTTTCCAGGGTCGGGGGGAAAATGTAGTGTTATGCTACTTACATATCATTTTACACTATTTTTCCATTCTGTTTTGATATTTTGCATCACTTTTCACGCTATCAATTATGCTACTTACATATCATTTTACACCATTTTCCATTCTGTTTTTGATTTTCTGCATTTATATTTTGCATCACCTTTATTTCCATAGGATCCTGTAACGTTTTTACACAATAACAAATCATTTTCACTTCGTATTTTCACACTATCAGCACCGTTTAAATCGCTGTCAATGGAGTCTTACCTTTTTCTATCTTTTATTGAGTTCTCCGTAACTCTGCAATTTCAGGTTTTGTGCGCGCTGCCGCGCTATAGTTTTTCCTATATGTATAATATGTCATTTCTTACTTAAATGTAACTGTTTTTCAATTATATACCTAAAACCAAAAATTCATATTTTTGACAACCATTATTTATATGGTTGTTATGGTAACTTTTATTCAAATTCGTCACTGGTTTGATGTTCTTAGTTCGATATTTTCACATAAATACTCTTTCGCTCTAGGTCATTTACAATAAATTTCCTTTTAATTTAAATAATTTCTCGTTCTCTCTAAAAAGGTATAAAAGCCGAACAATCGGAGAATACAGGGAGTCTCGCTTCAGTTCTCAAACGAGAAGCATCTACTAAAGGCCTTATCCCGGGGCCGCATTGCCCCGGGATCCTGCAAGCCTCCATCTACATTTGAAGTCGTCGGCGTAGTCTACTTCAAGCGCGGGGCCACACTACTCCGGGCGCTACGACTGCTTGCTCCAGGCGCTGAGTGCACCTACTGCCCGTACTACCTTTGGGCGCTACGACTGCTTGCTCCAGGCGCTGAGTGCACCTACTGCCCGCGCTACCTTTGGGCGCTACGACTGCTTGCTCCAGGCGCTGAGCGCACCTACTCCAGGAGCTACGTGCGCCGGCTCCGGACGCTGAGTGTGCCCAGACCAGACGCTGCGTGCCGTCGCCGCCAGGAAACTTCAAGCTCCGCGTGTGCCTACTACTACTCCAAGCGCAGCGTGTGTCACTTCGACCTTTAGGCTCCACTACAACACTATATTCTCCTATTCTCCTATCTTTATTTTTTTAATCTAATTGTAATCTCACTTCATCCATCATCATAATCCTATTTCATTTTTTTATAAAATTGTAAATACCTTTTTAAAAATTTAAATATATTATTTTATTGTTCTACTTTTGTTGTTTTGTTGTTCTTAGGTTATGTTCTTTAGTTTTTTTTATTGTCGCTTCACGACAAGGTCCTCTATAAAATATACTATTTCAGAAGTATTTCTCTGTGTTCTGCTCACTGGCCGCACATCCGAATAATGAGCTGTATTAAATATTAGAGCAATATTTAAAATATTATTAAATTAAATATCATTACATACTCTGTACAGTATTTATAATTTACTGCTGTGCTGTGATGTAGCCCACAGACACCTACATTAATCCGGTTGTAAAAGTATCAAAATGCAAATGCATTGTCACCCATGAAGACAAAAGAATGCCTTGTTACCAGTAAAAAGGGTATCTGGTTCTCACCACTAGCAATGTAAAACACTTCAGTTTTATGGTGTTATGTATAAATATTAGTGACCGACCGAAGATTCGGTTTTGGTTTTGGTTTCGGCAAAAAAATCTGCCAAACCTTCGGCGGCGCCGAAACTCAGTGTTCGTGGATTATCGTGCGTCGTTCGTATGAGTTCACGACTCGTGTATTATTCATGATTAAACAGAAACAGAAACTTTTTATTCAATATAGATTATAAATAATACTTATTGAAAGTCACTCTTTTGTTTAATTACCACTGGTTCGAAAAAAATACCCCTGTCCTTGGAAGAACCAGCAAGAAACCCAGCGGGACTTTTTTTAAATAACAACTTACAATCAGAGGCATAGCTTGGACGTGAGCGAAGTTATATCAGCGAGGCCCTTTTTCTTTCGTCCCAAAGATCTACCCAATAGATCTATCCTACCATACATGTTTTCACACGACATACCTACTCATATCTATTAATTCCTGAGTCTCTTATTCCGTCAATGTAACAGTCGTGGTCTTTGAAAGTTGTTATAACAGCTTTGCAGTCGTACTTAAGAGGGGCTTCTTGCGAGACCCCAAAAAAATACACTTAAATTTGTGACTTTCTTTTTCGAGCGTAAAAGTGATCAAATTAATTAGTGATCTGTGGTAAAGTCTGAGGGCATCGCATTTTAGGGGGCCTCGCGAGGCCCTTTTAAGTGCGATGCCGTGGGCAAGGGTCCACTTCGCCCACGCCTAGCTACGCCACTGCTTACAATCATTTTTGTAACATAATTAACAACACAAAACAAATTAGAAATAGCTTGGTACTGATCACTTCATTTCCAGGGGTTATTATCATCCATAAATTCCTTAATATGTATTATAATAACTCTTATTATACAAACTTAGTTTATTAAAGTTTTTGAACATTGATTAGGTTTTGTATATTTTGTGGGATTTTGTTGTGTGTATATTGTGTGTATGTGAGTGTAATTGTATTAAGATAATGCTCTCATTAAAAATAATATTAACAATATTGTGAACACAATAAAATTATTCTCAATAAGAAAGTAACTTTTTATGTGTGTTTATTGTTTTTTTTTTACAAAATTGTCTTAAAAAAAGTATTTCTTAACGTTAAATTGTTGATTTTTACTTTAAAATAAATAAATATATTGCTAAATCACTATTACAATGACTGTTTTTCATTATCATGCATTACCTATCTGTATATGTATAAAAAATATACCAGATTTCAGTATACAATAAAAAAAATAACATGTCTAAATATATTTTGGTTTCGGTTTCGGCCGAAACTGATACCCAGACCAAAGGTTCGTTTTCGGTTTCGGTTGAAAATCCTGTTTATTTAATAAATTTTTGTTATAATTTGTTATTTAATAAAATTTAGTTAAATAATTAATATGATAACTTACAAAATGCTGAGGTATAATTTGAGGGTCCTGCTACGATTTTACTAAATACACAAACATAATTCTTGATCTGCAAATAATCCATAAGAATTTGATTAGGAAAACGTGTATTACACATACAAAAATTAAATGACATGTAATAGAAATAAAATTACAATTATTTTATACCTTATTTTTTTTAGAAATAACATGTTCGACGTTAAGTTTGGGTAATAACCGTGTTTCTGTATGTTCATAATCTATCTTATCTGTCCATATAAAAATCTATTCTTGGTATTGTATATTTATTTGTTAAAAAATTGTTTCGCATTCCTTTGATTAAATGTGGTGGGTCAAATATTACAAGCATATAAATACCAATTATATGTTATCAGGTCATCTAAAAATATAAAACATATTAATAATAAGGCAATTCTGTTAAAAGTAAACAAAGCGGTAAAATTTTGATTAATTGCACCTGTGTTTTTATTTTCTTGTATTTAAACTGCTCTGGTTTCATCTTGCAGTAGTATCAGAGCAGATCTGAATGTAGCCCCTTGATATGAGACTAATGTTAGTGGAGTAAGTCCTATATCAGCCGCAACAATGTTGATACTTCACTATAGTATAAAGCAATCGGTTGATACCAGTAAATGCAAAGTAAAATGCAAAGATAGGGTGGAAATAAATCAACGCAACCAAACGATAATTTATCAGTAAATAAGTAATATCATTTAGTGACACAAATTACGTTAGCTGCAGCCGAAGGACTTAAAAAAAACCAATTCTTAAAATATAAATTTAATAAAAGAAAGATTACATTAATTCTATAACTAAATTAATATGATTAGCTAGGTCGAAGTGTGACCGAAGAATGACGAAATCCGATGCTCACTTCCACGGGCGTCGGGTTGTCGGCGCCTGCTGACTCGGCGTCTCGTGTCACGCGGCTCCGTCGTGTTCCTCTTTAAGTAGGTTTTACATGCTTGGCGATTTTCGTGTAATAGAACTACGTAATTCCTCCCCCCACAGTTCAGCGACTATTTTCCTACTTTGAGGGAAAATGTTGCTGGATATGCTTTTGCGTTTTTAGGATCTTTATAGGAATGCTTTCCAGGTGCTGGCGGCTGGCTGCTCTGCTGTTGCGGCTTACTGCGTCTCCACAGATTGAAACGTCGACAGATTATTACAATGGCTGTTGTGATAAGCGAGCCGATTATCATTACATAAATGGGAATAGTTGTGTGGTACAGAGTGTTGCTAGTTATGGTGTCTTGTACCATTATCGGCTCTCTCATGACTTGATTGTAGGCTTCATGTAGTTTTCTCAGGTCGATGGATTGCAGCGAGATTCTGTGTTGAGATGTGGTTTCCTCTGTGGAGTTACGTGGAATATCGGTAATTATTAGTGGCTGGCCGGATACTTGGTTGTTCTCGTTGACTATTGTAAATTGTGACGTCATCAATGTGCAATTTAAGGGTATGGTTAGCAAATAGCTTCCTTGAAGCTGCTTGTATTCTTCTCTTCCGCATCGTAGATGGATTCTTGTAGTGCGAGGGAATGTGACAACGTAGTTCCCGGCGTCCAGTTGCTCCATGGCTTCCTTTTCCAGTGTTACAGTGGTCAGGTTGCAGTCATCTCCTAGGGCGTAGTTTGTGACGAGCTCTCGTGTGCAGTCGTGATGATTCTTGACTCTGTTTATGGTATCGTCTTCGCAGAGGTACTGCTGGTCTACCTTCGGGCATTCAGCCTCCATATACGCATACGCTTCCCTATTGGTTGCTAGGAAAGGAAGGGGTGGAATAAGGATCTTGTTATACCTATTCGGGGCTATCGAAAGTTTATACAGATAGAATATGTTCGCAGTGCGAACATATTCTATCTGTATAAACTTTCGATATTACTTTTATTATTTACAATATGTTTTCCTTATAGTTTTTTTTATTTATTTTATTTTCGAAATGTAGCCACGATTCACTGTTACCCCAGTACATCCCAACGTTTTCAATTTTGTGCCTTAAGTAGTAATATTTTATGCAAATATACACAATTATATTAACATAGTTACTATAAAGTATAAACATTAACTAAAAAGTCTAAACTCTAAACATTAACGATAAGCGTAAAATAACTTTTGACCTTCCGCGATGCTTGTCACAAACTGTCAATCAAAAAATTAAAGAAAGTGAACTTCCTACCGTTGTATGATATATAAACAAACTAGTATTAATCTATTTATCTCGGACGGCACGAGCGGGGCGCGCCATTCCACCAATATTGTCATAAGTACTATTCTTAAAATAAATATTTCGAAAATAAACTCTTTTTTAGGTTTCTTAGAGTTCTCAAATTGTATGACATGAACATCGCTCGCAATCTATTACGTTATTGTCAACGTAAGTTTTTTAATTTGCTCAGTTCGTTGCGTTAACGAACGCACGAGTTAAATTCATAAACGTCGTTGACGAATTCAACTAGTTGATACATAAACGGTAAACGTTAATACGTTGAAAGGAGATCAACGGTTGATTCAACTAGTTCGTTGATTCAACGCTCATCGCTAGTTCGCACTAACTATTGGAACCTTAAAAACTATAACTATCTGTTTTTCGACGTAATATGAACCTGGTCTTATGATACTATAATAGTCGCGTAGGTCTAAATTTAATATTCTATCATCCCCATATATCATTCTTACTCTTTCTATCATTAACCTTAAAGTATCGATATCTATCATTGAATGATGCGTGCTTAGGGTACGCACAAGAGCTAGCATGTTTTCTATTCTAACTAATTCTCCCAACAAATCATCGACGTTTTCTGTTATGATGGTCAGAAGCTGAACGAAATGAGCATATTTTATTAAACTATTTTCTCTATAAGCAGTGCTATTCAACAAAAGTTCTAACGTAGCATTAATTGATTGCTGATTTCTAACTAACTGGTCTATGACGCCGTTATGTTGCGTCATCCATTCCTTGTTGAGGCTTATGTGCGAATGGAACTCCGATATAATTTTAACTTGGTTATTTTCGAGATTTGTTATTGCATTATCAAATTTAATAGCATCCTGATAATCTAAATTTCCTGTTAAGCTTTTAATAGCAGATCCTAAGCCATCAATTAAACCTCTCTTCACTCGACTAGGTTCGAGTCCTTTTAAATTATTTAAAACTATATTGATTTTATGAGATAAATAGTTAATTTTAAGAGAATATAGGGAAAACGTATCATTATTTAATCTTAATTCAAAGTCAGATAACTGCTGTCTCACTGCAATAGTTTTGTCTTCTATATTATTGATGCGAATATACTGTAAAAAGCTATGGTAATGTGACACTAGACAAGTTCTACCTAATTTATAAGGAAGGAGGCCAGGACCATCATTGAGACTTTCAAGTCTTATCTCCTGTATTTGAGCAAGATGCACCATCATCACCAACGGAATTCTGTAACAATTTAGCGCTATTAGGGACTCGCTTAATGCGAGCTTTGGCAACGGGACCACGTTTTCGTGAAGTATAAATATGTATAGGTAGGTTAGCCAGAACGATATCGTTAGTGTATCTGGGTGCTAATTTTTGTCGGCTAGCAAGCGGGTTTTTTATGAAAATTTGCTGTTGTGGTTCATACTGAATTTCGGGTTCTCTATCCTTATTTCTATTCTCAATTAAAACTGTGCGATCGTGTAAGGTAGACTGATTTATAATTTCATAAACTAATTTCATTTGTTCTCTATGATTTTTGGTGTACTGTTGAAGTAAATGCTGGGTAAGATCTACACCTACTGGGTCTCTGGGGTCTAAGTGACCTGTTATTATATCGAAGGGCCTACATTTCGTGAAACTGTGCACCGAACTATTGTAAGCGATAATCGCGTATGGTACTAGGTTTACAGCTGGCTCATCTTTACGCTGAAGTTTAAGTAATCTAAGATGTTCGAGAAGAGTTGAATGAAAACGTTCTACATTTCCATTGTCGTTTGGTGAATGGGGAAGTATTTTATGGTGGTTAATATTGTGCATTCTTAAAAATAGAGAATAATTGGTTGGTGAATTCAGTGCCGTTGTCAGTTACTATGGTTAAGGGTAAACCATGGTGCGTGCAATATTTTAGTAAGGCCCGTAAAACGCTGATGGCTGTACCGTCGTGTAGATGATAGGCTTGTCCGTACTTGGAGAATACGTCGACGAACGTAACGTATTTTTCGCTATCTACTGTGAACAAGTCCATATGAACTATTTCTAGAGGCTTGCTTGGAGGCGGAACAATGTTAAATCTTGGTTGGATAGGATTACGGTCGTATTTACCTTGACCACACACAATACATTCATTAATGAATTTTATTATTTGTTCTTTCATTTTTGGCCAGTAGTATTTTTTCGAAAGAGACAAATAACACTCATTAATGCCTCTATGGTTTGTTTTGCCCTCGTGATAGTGTTTAATAATTTCTTGTTGCCTAAGATAAGGTTTAACGTTTTCAAGTTCGCTTTTGGCAAGTACGAGATTCATCGCGGAGTTTTTAAAGTTATTCTGTATGATAGGTATGATTGAATAAAGTCCTAACGGGGGGTTGATTAAAATTCCGGTTTTAATTTTTGGGTTCACGAACTCCTTTATTACGTTTATAATATCGGTCTCTAAATTTGATTCCATTACTTGCACCGAAACGCGAGTGTGTGTGTCGAAGGGCTTCGAAACCGCGGGTCGCTTCTTTACGTCGCTTACGATAGTGATGATCAATTGGCGATGAAATTTGTTTATTGGTTCATCGGTTATTGGAACTTCCAATATGGGATTTTCGTGACTCGTATGAATGGTAGCGGTTGTAAAACCATGACTGCGTTCTGGTTGTTCCGAGGGATTCGCTAGAAGAGAATTAGTATCTTCGTTATGGATCTCAATGCGACTGAGGGCATCTGCGTTCGTGTTTGATTTGCCTTTCTTGTAAACTACCGTGAAGTCGTATTCGCTAAGCTTTAAGCGCCATCGAGTAAGGCGAGAATTCGGTTCCTTTAAACTCATGATCCACTGTAAAGGTTTGTGGTCGGTAAGTATTTTAAATGTCCTGCCGAATAGGTAGGGTCTAAAATATTTAGTGGCCCATACTATTGCCAGGAGCTCTTTCTCGATGGTGCTGTAATTTTGTTCACTATCATTAAGTGTTCGCGAAGCATATGAGACTGGTTTATCCGAGCCTATTGGCCCTTGAGACAAAACAGCACCGATGGCAAAGTTCGACGCATCGGTAGTAAGGATAAATTCCTTACTAAAGTCCGGGTATTTAAGGATTTTTTTTTATGGAATAGGGGGCAAACGAGCATGCGGCTCACCTGATGGTAAGTGACTACCGCCGCCCATGAACAACCGCAACACCAGGGGAATTGCAGATACGTTGCCGACCTTTTAGAAAGGTGTAAGCTCTTTTCTTGAAGGTTCCTAAGTCGTATCGGTCCGGAAAATTCGCTGGTGGTAATTGATTCCACAAGGAAGTCGTGCGAGGGAGAAAACTTCTTCTAAATTGCACAGTGGTGGACCGCCAATCATCCAGATGGTATGGATGGTAACGCGAGTTTTGTCGCGATGTGCGATGGTGAAATTGAAAATGATTGCGATGGATTGGATCATTCGTCAAAAGAGTTTTACACTTCTCAAAACTGTTAACATAATCGGAGTCAAAAGTGATCTTTTTACCTTTTTTTAGACATTGTGTTAATGGTTTTGTTATTTTTGCAAAATCTGGGATGAATTTACGGTAATATCCTAATAGTCCTAAGAACTGCTTTATCTCCTTAGGGGATTTAGGTATAGGGTATTATTCTATCGCTGCTATTTTGTCTGGGTTAGGCTTCACGCCCTCGCTGCTGATGATATGGCCTAAATAAGCCGTTTCTAACTTAAGGAACTCTGATTTGTCCATTTGCACTTTGAAATTAGAGTTCCTAAGTCTCTGGAAAACTTGTTCTAAGTTGACCATGTGTTCCTGTAGCGAGGTGCTGAATACTATTATGTCGTCCAGGTACACCAAACAGATCTGGTTCTGGAGACCTCGGAGGATGTTATCCATCACTCTTTGGAATGTGGAAGGCGAGTTCTTCAGGCCCATGGGCATCCGAAGGAACTCGAAGTGGCCGTGTTCGACATTGAATGCCGTCTTTGGAATGTCAGCGGGGTCCATCTCTACTTGGTGAAAACCACTGGCGAGATCTAGGGTAGTAAAATATTGGCATTTACCCAGTTTGTCCAGAACATCTGAGATATTCGGGATAGGGTATTTGTCATTTATGGTCTTCTCATTAAGTTTACGAAAATCTACCACTAGACGCCATTTCTTTTTCCCCGAGGCGTCCGCCTTTATTGGGACAATCCAAATCGGTGAGGACCACGCGGACTCGGAGGGACATATAATGCCTTGAACTAACATTTTATTTATTTGATCGCGTACCTCTTGTCGATGAACAAAAGGATATCGATAGCTCTTTGTGTATATCGGAATTTCATCGGTCGTACGGATGCGGTGTTTTATTTGATTCGTGAATGTTAAATTTTCACCTTCGATATAAAATATGTCATGATATTTGGCACAAAGAGTCATCAAATTAGCCTTTTCTTCTTCGTTAAGATGGTCAGTGCGGAGTCGTGATAAAACGTCTTTAGCGCGTTCGGTTATAGGCTGGGTGCGCGTGCACTCAACGTTAAACAGCTGTGCGTGAGCGGGGCGGTCCAAGGAAAAAACGACATCGTTATCGCTAGTATTCTCGATCTCTAAAATACCTCTATTTTGGGAAACGCTGGTTATGCATTCGTGAATGATACAGTTACATAAAATTTGTTCGGGAATAAAGACGTCACCATCACTACTGTCAACAGGAATTCTAACTAGCTTTGAAGTATTCGCAGGAATTATATCCTCGTACAGGTTAACATTTCGCGAATTATATAATAATATTGGGTTTACTGCAGACCGAGTAGTTAAATTTAATGCTTTTAAATCGATCTTTGCTTCCCACTTAGTTAAGAGATCAAGCCCAATTAACCCGTCGAAATGGTTATGAAATTTAAACACGCAAAACTTTATCGGTTCTCTATCTTTAATTTCCGGAAAACAGGGTACCGTAATGGAATAATCGTTTCGACTAACAGCGTGAACATTAGTAACTTCGAAAGGATCATAGTCAAGTTGATAATGAGGGAAAAAATTTTCCACAGCATCCGGGCTCAAAAATGATTGATTCGCTCCGGTACCGATGAGAAGCTTCAACGGAGGGTCTAAGATCTGAATAAATGGTAGCTGACGCTGGGTCTGCAAATTGACTTCTATCTTGGCTTGTTTGAAGGGGAATCCTCGCGAAAATTTTCCTGTTGGCTAGTGGAAGGCTGAGGATCGTTTTCTGTGTCATTGACGCTTGGATAATCGTTTACCGGAACAAACTCGGGACCGTAACTCTCGTGGTTTACATAATCATTATACTCACTCGCGTAAGATGGACATCAGGCATCAGGACATCATCAGGCTCATAGTAATAGTTATCATAACCATCACACTCGTTAAGATTCATTTCACGGCTTTTAAAATAATTCGTAGGTGGTGGGTTACCGTGCTTATTCCAATCATGGCCAGTTAGTCGTCCTGTAGGAGGTAAGGCTTTAGGCGTGAAATGTTGAACGCCGCTCATAGGCTTAGGGCCAAGATTCTGAGGCTGCTGATAACGAGGCTGAATACGGAACACGTTACTACGTGGGTTATAATGTGGTGGTGGTGCACTGAATATTTGTTGAGTACGTGTTGGCATGCGGTACTGAGACTGATGTTGAGGGCCCGCATTGAACTTAAATTGATTTTGCGGTTGAGTAAATTTAAATGGTTGAGGTTGAGGTGGCGTCCACATCGGTCTCTGAGTAACGGGTGCTAACATCATAGGTGGAGGCTGGAAATTTTGCTTAGATTGAGAAGGCATTGGAATTGGTATTTGTGTTCTTGGAGATGGCTGGAGAGTTTTAGGGTGTACATCATTATTACGCTGTTGCAAATATAAAATATTTAATTCCTCCTGAACAAATTTCAATGCCTGCTCTATTGTAGAAGGGCGCATACACCTTATTCTAGACCCTAAGGGCTCATGTAAGCCACGAACGAAAGCCTGCATAGTGAGCTTTTTATACAATGTCCGCTTAGACTCGATAGTGGTCGGGATGGTTTCGTGCAACGATATATATGTCATGATGGTACTAAAAAGAGTCTGACAGTGATCGTAAAACTCCTGAGGGCTTTTGTGGCCTTGTGAGGCTAAGGAAAGGTCATTGTACAGCGCAGTTTCGTCTCTTTGATCTGCGAAATTGTTAATAAGAGATTCGCGAATTCCTAGCCAATTATCAGGGATGCCATTAGAATTTATGATTGAAGCCGCAGGTCCGGTGATTTTATTCAAAATTCCGTTCAATAAAAATAAATTAGATAATTCACTACCGGCTTCAGAGCTCATGTAAGCTGATACGACCTGATCGCATATTTTAATAAATCTTGTGAGAATATTTGGATTACCGTCGAAATCTGGCACTGGGCGCAAGGCCTTATATATTACATCGGGATCATAAGGCATTTTGGAATTTAGTGAATTTAAACTTAATTCTTCCTCAATATTTCTTAAATTATCTAAATCTATATTTCGGCGAGACTGTCGAAAACCAGCCTCGCTAGGCCCCCTATTCTTTGGGTGAAAAATTTTGGACAATAAGGATAAAACTTAAAGGATAAAAGGAAAGCAACACAAAAAGAAAGTTTTGCGTACTTACAATATCATTCTGGTTTCCTCCGCGTATCGATTTTCGGATACTCGTCCCCGGTGCTGCTGCCACGTGGTTCGGATATTAGATTAAGGCTAGAGAGCCAAATCAGCGTCCTTCAGCGCCAACCGAAATCTACCGATTTTTGGAGATTTTAACGCCGCGTACTGACTCTAATATCCTACCGACTGCGCCAATTACGTTAGCTGCAGCCGAAGGACTTAAAAAAAAACCAATTCTTAAAATATAAATTTAATAAAAGAAAGATTACATTAATTCTATAACTAAATTAATATGATTAGCTAGGTCGAAGTGTGACCGAAGAATGACGAAATCCGATGCTCACTTCCACGGGCGTCGGGTTGTCGGCGCCTGCTGACTCGGCATCTCGTGTCACGCGGCTCCGTGGTGTTCGTCTTTAAGTAGGTTTTACATGCTTGGCGATTTTCGTGTAATAGAACTACGTAATTCACATGAAATCGGTGTCAATGACAAAATAAACAAAACAAAACAATATGGCTGCGACAGCTTGAATTTGAGTTTAGAAGCATGGAGTATTTTTTTTATGGAATAGGGGCAAACGAGCATGCGGCTCACCTGATGGTAAGTGACTACCGCCGCCCATGAACAACCGCAACACCAGGGGAGTTGCAGATACGTTGCCGACCTTTTAGAAAGGTGTAAGCTCTTTTCTTGAAGGTTCCTAAGTCGTATCGGTCCGGAAAATTCGCTGGTGGTAATTGATTCCACAAGGAAGTCGTGCGAGGGAGAAAACTTCTTCTAAATCGCACAGTGGTGGACCGCCAATCATCCAGATGGTATGGATGGTAACGCGAGTTTTGTCGCGATGTGCGATGGTGAAATTGAGCGGCTGGAATTAGTCCGAACAATTCCTCAGAGCACTCCCCGTGATAGATGCGATAAAATACGCAAAGAGATGCAACATCTCTACGCAGTGCCAGTGTATCGAGCCGAACGGAAAGAACTCGGTCGTCGACAATTCGAACCGCTCTGCGCTGGATGCGGTCAAGTGGAAGGAGCTGGCACTGGGGTGCCCCGGCCCAGAAAACTACTCTATACTCCATGCCTAGAAGGGTTGGGATAGGTTAGGGGGGTGTTTGCTGTCACATATCATCTTGCTATGACATTTCCTATGTCTAATAATTTATCTATGAAGATTACTGCCCGTGATTATATGTACGAAACGGGTAAGTTTTAATGACGGTTATCTCTTCTCTCTGCTTTTCGTAATATATCTACTCTATTAACGACATTGTCAAATCAAATAGGTTCAAATGTCAAATTAAACAATTATATTTTTATATATTTTATTTATTAAGATTGCTTTTTAATTTTACTATAAGAGCCGTTGTTCATTTACAGAATTGTTAAAAAAAATTATGCATTATAAAACTTGCCAATTAAATGGTGTAAGAAGCGGAAATAATAACAACAAGGAAAGGCTATTCGTAGCAATATTTCCTTTCGATTATGAAAGGTATGTGGTGATTTCAACTTTATTGTAATATGATATTTAATGCGACTACATTTTTTTACTAGTCATCTACGTAGGACAGGTTTTATAGTGTACGATTGTGTGCACAAATACAAACACACTATTTCCTAAATTTGATAGCTCGAAACGGACTATACTTAGAAACTACATTATCAGTTGTGACTGCTAACATTGTATTTGTTCAATAAAATGTGTTATAAATATTTTTCATGGATTCATTTACAAACATTACCGGTTAAACTATAGACATCCGGTACTCGCCTACCAGGTTGGGAGGGGGAGGGGGGGGGGGGTCAGGGGAAGCCCCCCCTACCCTTCCCCCGTTGCGGAAATGTATAGTTTATGAGTAATATTCTTTTTTGTAAAATCATAACCTCACTTTTTACACAGGAATATTGACACAAAATTACTTCTGCAACGGCTTCGGCGCTGCGGGAAGTGCAGCCCCTTCGCCCTTGCGTAGCAAATCACAGGCACCCATGCTCACCTCCGCAGCTTCGGCTTATTGGTCGCCTTCGGCGACCAGCCTCAGCCGCTACGGCTCACACAGGGGCCTGCGATTTGCTACAGCGGGCGGGGGCTGCTTTCCCTCCGCGCCTACGGCTTTAAAAAACACTCTAGGGGTAGGGCAGACAAGACTACGTGGAGTCGGGGTGTTCTGAGTCAGTTTTAGTACAAATTCGATCTATCTTATCTAAAATCAGGTTTCCCTAAACTCTGCTATGATAGTGGTAAATGAAACAATGTAATTTTAATTATTTAATTTATTTTATACACATGCTTTATTGCTCGCATAATGTCTTTAAATGGATCCTTTTTAAACTTTTCCACATTTCGTCTCCACAAATACTCTACTATCACGTCTGTAAAACTTTGAGAATTATTATAATTTTGTTTTCTAAAAAACCTCTTCACTGCTCTCCACTGCGACTCAATTCGTTGTGTATGAGTCCCATCTTCAGCCACAAATGGATTGTCTGGGTCTGAGTGGTTAACTTTTTTATGTGTGTACCCGTGTTCTGCCAAACAATCATATGCCCGCCAACAATCAGTATGAATTGTGGTACCTGCCGCCACATGTCTCTGTATAAGCGGCACCAGTACCTCAGCAGACCTAATATTGTCCGGGCACACCTCTAGTCTGAGATCCTCAGACCCATCTTCTATCATACCGAGCACCCAGTGGCCTTCGATGTGACGTCCTATAACAAATAAAATTAATATTAGACATTTAGTATGACAAAAAAAGGTGTAAACATAATCATACTTATATTTACCTTTATTGTATTTTCGTTTTCCAAATTTGCTCTCATCAATTTGTACAATTTTACCAGGGCCACCAATCTTTCCAGTAAACTGATTCTGTTTCTCGAGGTAGTAAATAACAACTACCTCTCTGCAGTAATTGTACCAATCACATATTGTATTTGGGCTTAAACATTGTTGTCTCTGTCGTTTATATGGGTCTTCATGGATTGTTTGATTATAAGACCATCCTTGTGAATATGCATATATGAGGTAATATATGTGGGGCATATCAAGAGTTACATTTTCAAAAAAAGTCCCTTGTCGTCGTGAGATTTTAACTCCACTGCCTCCAGCTTTCCCCTTACAGGATGCTTTAGCACATATGAAAGTACCAAGCGATTTGCAGCCACTTGAGTATGAAATTTTCATATTAGTTTTATGTTTGCCGCACTTTCGTTCCTTTAGGACCAGCCCTTCATCCTCACTATATCGAACACATTGCTCGTTCGTTCCAAGTTCACGCACAATATCCGACAGATTCCACATGAACATAATCTCAGACACGTATAGTCGACGCTTCACATAGTCGCCGTCGTCAGAAAAGTCTTCGTCGATGTGTGATGGTTCCTCGAGTAAAGCGTCAGATGCCGAAGAAGGCCCCGCTACGGGTTCGTAATCGCTCATTCTCAGGTCCGGTAAGCAAGCCAAAGTCCAAAGTAATGCAATCCAATCAAAACCAGAAACAAAGCCAAGGTCAAACGTAAGGGCAATCAAAGAAGTCCAAAAACAGAGCAGAAGTCGTCGTAAAAAACAGGGAAAACACAGCACTAAGCACAAAAAAGAACATTCGCGTGACTACTAGAGAAACGGAATGACAATTTACATTTGACATCATAGATAATATATTATATTTGACATTTACGGTTGCCGACAACATGGCCGTCAACAACCGTTCCGATTCACACTTTTTGCATCTGTGTTTGACATCTAATCTCATAACACTATACAAAATTGTCATATTTGCGTTTCGTTATACGGAATTTTTATTGAAATTTATTTTTGTCATAATTAATTAAAAACGCATTTCCGACATTCAATAACAGTTTAAAATGTTCATGCTTAACCCTGACAAGCCTCCTAAGTTGAAAACATAACTAAAATCAAGTACCGGATATCTATAGCCAACCCACATTACCTATAATAATCACTCATTTTGAAAGCAACTATTAGTAAACGATCCTTGCGAGTAGTATGTACACAAGTAACTCTGTGAAGAAGCTTAGCGATTTGTACATTGTATTTGTTACTATAAAAGAAATTTAATCCAATCAGTGTTAAAAAACCCAATAATTACACCCTTCTAAAAAAAAACTAACGTTGAAAACAACATCCAGACGCAGACTATTTATTTTACAGCATAGGAACACTTGCTCAGTGCGGGAACGAACCCTCGATCCTGCAGTGCCGTAGCCAATCGCTTAGCCACTGCGCCAGTCGTCATTTACTTTTTCTTAATTAATTACTAGTATAATAGTGGTTTTTTTTTATATTTTATACCTAATAATTGTACAGACCGATATAATTACAAATTGCTGTGTGTAAAAAACATTAATTTTTAGGGTTCCCTACCTCAAAAGGGAAAAACGTAACCCTTATATGATCACTTTGTTGTCGGTCTGTCTGTCTGTCTGTCAAGACCCATTTTCTCAGGAACGCGTGAAGGTATTAAGCTGAAATTTATATCAAATACTCACGTCTACTGTCCCTTGGAGCTGTGAAAAGATCAAACTTCTAAGTCAACGCAATCAAAAGATACAGCCGTTTATGCCGCAAACTTTCGATATTCGCAAGGGAATCAAAACCTGCAGGGTACTTCCCGTGAACTCAGAATCTTAAAATTTGGTACGAAGCAACGTATTATAGTACAGATAAAGGAAAAATTGCGAAAAGCATAAATTTTTAGTTACGTCATATAATAAAAATATTTTTAATAATTTTAAACTTATATACCTACGGATTTGTTCGGAACCCTCGGTGCGCGAGTCCGACTCGCACTTTGCCGGTTTTTTTATCCTCATCGGCATTTTTACTCATCATATTTCACTCATCATACCCCACCTTAAAAAATGTAATTCTCTTAATTCGGTATAGAGATCTAACTTTTATTATCTAAAATATTGATAATCAATATATTGTTCTTAATATACCTCAATGAACTAACTAATCTCAAAATTGAGAGAGGGCACGTATTCTCATACGCAGATGACACAGCCATAGTATTTAATGGTACTTCCTGGAAATCTGTATTTGCGGCTGCCGAGAACGGTCTCCACAGAGTTGCAATGTGGCTCAAATCCGCTCTTCTTACCTTGAACATCGCCAAAACTAACTTTATTTGCTTTGCAATCGATAAGCGTACATTACCGCCCCAAAACCTGTCATTAAGAATACACACCTGTGACCTTACTTGTAATGGGCCGTGTGGGTGCGATGAGATTGAGCGTGTCAAATGTACTAAATACCTTGGATTAACTCTGGACCATCGACTATCTTGGCACCCTCAAATTGAAGCTATAAATAATAGGATCCGTAAACTCACATGGGTCTTTAAAAAGTTAAGACATGTAACTTCTCAAGAGCTATTAAAATATATCTATGTTGCATTGGCCCAATCTGTTATGAGTTATTGCATTCCCATCTGGGGTGGCGCCACCAAAACTAAATTCCTCGAGGCTGAAAGAGCCCAGAGATGCCTACTTAAGACAATGTTTTTTAAGCCATTTAGATTTCCTACTGATGAACTATATCTACATCATAAAATACTGTCATTAAGAAAACTCTATATTGTCAAGTCTGTACTTAAATTACATAAGTCCTTGCCGTATGAACACAAAGTTCAAACAGGTAGAAGGAAGTGTAAAGTGGCTCCTATTACTCCATGTAGAACTCTTTTTGCCAGACGTCAGTTTCAAGCTCACTCTGCCTATCTCTACAATAAGCTTCACAATAAATATTCAATTTATAATCTTCAACTATATGAATGTAAAAAAACAATAGTTTGCTGGCTTGAGACGCTAGGGTACCATGACGTGGAGAACTTTTTATTTAAATACGAATCGTAGACCATACAAATTTTAATGATTTATCAACACACATGCAGTCATTCTCAGAAACATACACTCTCTCTCCCTCTCACACACACCCACACACGCATGCACACACTCACTCACTCACACACACTCACTCACACACACACACACACACACACACACACACACACACACACACACACACACACACACACACACACATGCATCTAGTGGTTATTAACCGATCCCAAGATTTTGAAGATGAAAATGATTAATAGGGAATCACAGTTTTGGCACAATGTAATATCTGAAATTCATCATTCATTTAGTATTATAGCCCTTTAATATTGTAAAATCTATAGTTTAGTTATTAAAAACACTAAAAATAAATATTGTATACTCGGTCCAATGGAAGAGCAGAGTCACCCAACACAAGCATTACTACATGCTTCCTGGGCAACTCTGGCCACAAAATAATGCTTGTAGACCTAAGTTAAGTTAAATATAACGATAAACGTTATATCGATAAATTTAATCGAGGATAGACAATAGCACTATTATAATTCGCCTATGTTGTCAGCACTGTTTGTCAGAAATTAAATGTCATGTCTTGATGTTGGTGGAGTAGCTTGGCGCCTTTTCATACATTTAATTTTTCTTAGGAAGTCCCGCTCCTTAAGCCCGCTTTTCACTATGGGATATAATATAATATACAGGCTGTGGCGTAATGAATGGATAATATGGTACCTGCGGGTAGAGGACGTTGTGACGGTTCAGAAAAATATGTTTCATGTTTAGTAAAAGTCCCTCGGTTTTCGAGATAATTCGACATTATCGAAAATTCAAAAAAATTACAGCCTTTGCCACTCTTTTTCGTGGCAAGACTTCAAATGAAGGAATTCTTTCAATCTATTTTTGAATAGTATTCCTGGATAGAAGCGCTATCGAATGTAAATTATGATTTTAGGGGCGCAACCATAGTTTTTTTAAACAAAGATCTAACTCAAATTTCATGTTTTGCTTATATTTTATCCTAAATTTAACCTAACGTGGTGTAAAAAAACATGGTCACCTGAGTGCCAAATTAAAAAAAACATGCCTGTTTCATTGAGTTTCCGAAATGATATAACTCACAGTATTTCCAGCATCTAATACAAAATAAATTCCTATTACAATAGTGCTAAAATTTACTTCGTTACTTGAAATTAAGTTAAAAATATTGATTTCATAACTGAGGTATTTAAAAGGAAGCAAAACGAGAGAAAATAACAATTTTAAAATATAGTTTTATCAAATTAAATTTTACAAAGGCTGTTCAAAGTGGCCACCATGAGCTCTAATACATGCTCTACACCTTCCAATGAATGATCCCTTTATTCTGCTTGCATGTCTCATTTCAGTAATTTTTTGTGTAACCATTTGCACACGCTCCTGTAGCTGGTCCACTGAGGTAATAGAATCTTTGTAGACCTTCTCTTTGAGGCATCCCCAGTAAAAAAGTCGAGTGAGTTAAGGTCCGGTGATCGTGGGGGCCACAAAATTGTCCCTAATCGCCCGATCCATCTTCTGGGATACATTTCATCGAGATCGAGAGTCTCGAACGCTACGGGCGTAATGGACGGGGCAACCATCGTGCTGCAGCCACATTCTACTTCTCTCTTCTAACGAAACATTTTCCAATAAAGTGGGGAGATCGTGTCCTAAAAAATGCAAATAGCTCTCTGCGGTCAATGTTCCTGGCAATGCGAATGGACCGATGATGTTGCCGTTTAGAATCCCAGTCCAAAGGTTTATTTTAAATTGATACTGGGACCCGTCTTTTCTCACCAAATGAGGGTTGGTGAGCTGCCAACTGTGCAGATTGTGCATATTAAAATATCCGTCTATTTTGCACGTGGACTCGTCGCTCCACAGAATTTTATCGAAGAATTCGGGATCATTGTTCAATTTTCTTAGCATGTTTTCGCAGAAATCAACTCTTGCAGGATAGTCTCTTGGCAGCAAACATTGAACGCGCTTATAATGAAATGGGTGTAAATTCTCTCGTTTTAATATCCTATGCACTCTTCTAGCCGATATGCCTGTGTGTCTTGCTATGGTGCGCACAGAGTGGTCGGATCAGCTACGATTTCATCATGTATATCCTCTTCATTGTGTACTCGTGGCCTCCCGAAGCTCGTACAGCCGATACCAGTTCCAGGTATTCTGCATTCAATGAATGCATTATACACGCGAGTAAACACTGGATAATCGGAACCAATCCGCTTGGTTTTGTACTACGTAAATAGTTCAGATTTTGTATACTGGCATTTTACTAACTACTCTAGTCATGAAATTTTTTAAATATTTGAATTCAGTTGACTTCACTCCGTTCACATCAGCTATCTTCATATCGTAGTTTTCCAGACGCCAGCGCTATTGTGGTAGGTTTTGGAACCTCTATTTCCAGTAAATAGTAGGACACTTTTTCAACTTTCGCCCCTTATAAGATGGTTCTCCTTGTACTCTACACTCCATAATATTGTCCAAATATCCTCTATCTACGTTTCATATAGTGATTTTTTAATAACTGTTTTTACGGCTCTGGATTCTAGCTCTTCTGAGCATGAAGTTACAATGCATAATTTTCCTTCATAGTACACTGCTTCACAATATGTTTATGCGTCACATTGTGCAGCCTGATAGTTGACGATGGTATCTCAAGGCGCCCAGGCAGACAGGCACCTTATCTTGAGAATCACATCACCATTAGAGCACTTGTTTCACCGTTTCCACTAATAGTTCACATGCGCAGACATTTAATACACAAAATCACACCACTTTTACATTTCAAAATCCACTTCACCATTATTTAAACAATAATGCAGAAGCAGCAATCCGTCGCCGGTCAAGATCCCGCCAAAAACTCCATATAGTGATTTCTTTTATATGAATTTGTCGTTCTTCTCCGCTAGGAGTAATAGTGTTCTGTGGGTTTATCTCACGGAGTACCTTTGTATAAAGTTTATCTGTACGTTGTTAAGGCGACTTGCATATACAGCCGCCGCCAGAAACAGCTTTAAATATTTGATCACAGCGTTCAAAATCGACAGTGTTCAAATGTTTGCGTAGCCTGCCACACTTACGCAAAGTTCAGTCGCGCGAGCTAGTATATATACAGTAATCTCCCGATTATATTAACTTATCTATGACAGTAATCTATGCGGTTGTTGAGCGGGGCGGTCGTGCGCAGTACGTTTTAAAATTAGGTCCAATCATAAAGAGAGTAAAAAACAATCGAATGAATATGAGATTTATGGTTAGCTTTTATCTAAACAGTTAAAACCACAGAGTACATTGTATATATGGTTAAAGCCCCCGGATGAAGATGATGATAGAGCTGATAAACTAGTACTTATGAATGAAATAGATAATCTAGTATTCAAATATTTTATTGTATGTATTTCATTGTATCATTTTTGCACATGTAATAAATAATGACATGCACTTAAATAATACAGGCACACTTCATCTATATAATCGTCATCCATCTCTCGTTTATCAACGTACTTTGGAGAGATGTATTTGCAAAGCATGTCTGGCAGGTTGCGCTAATGAGTGTTCAAACAAGTGTTCAAAGTCCTTAAAATAAGTGTTCAATTATTGTTGCAATATCTGGCACCGGCTTAAAACATTATTGAAATAAATACGAAATAAAACATAAATAAATTATATATATTTAAAAAATAATGGTACCTATGTCTCTTGGTCAGTTGAACTGTACAGTTAAATCGTAGTGTGTATGTTGCATAATCGTGCAGGTTTCCTGTACAGGCAACCTGAAAATGTTAATTTTGCCTGTGCAGTTTAACTGTGCTAGTAAAACTGGGTGTGTATGACTGCCGCCTGCGCAGGCGTCACGTGTGGCAAGTCAAAATATTTGAGACATTCGTATGTTCTCCCTTCTCCCTTTAGACAATACAGCTTTTCTCACTACTGTATCCTGCTTTTGAATAAAAGGAACCACCGCCGATAACAGTTTGAGATACATCTTTTCATCCATTCGTAGATAATTACAGTAGGTTGTCTTTTGGCTCAAATTTTTATTTTTTATTTTTAAAAGATTTTTTGTATTGTTTATTTGTATTACTGTATTGTTTTCTTAGAAGTAACCACGCTTTACATCACTTTTCGCGGTATCTTCGTGTAAATTTCCTTTTCTTCATTTAAACAAACAATAAACCTATTTAGCGCTACTGCTTCGAGATCGAGCGCCCCTGTCGGGGCCAATGTTTTCAACTGACAGCTTATAGAGGTTTACTTCTACAGTAAAATTATTTTATCCGTGCAAGTGGGGTCATAAATCATAGCTCGGCCGCAGCCCGGCTAGGACGGTGAGCATGTTGCGCAGGCTCAACGCCATTTGTCGATAACAACAAATAAACAGTAAATAGTTTTAGATTTAATTTTAGATATAAGTTATCTTTATATTTATTTTTAATACAACTTGTTACATTGCAAACATTTGTAATTATAGTTTTTTTAATACATAGATACCTAATTAATAATTTATTTTGAATCATTATTATTCTTATTTTAATAAATACGATGTTTTATCTATTTTTTTTTCATTTTTATAACTAATCCACATAATGACAAAACTAAATACACTATCGATAACGCTTATCGACAATAATAATGCGCATCACAATGCTTGCCCCTAAGGCCCGTGAGTGGGAGAGAGAGCGAAATAGTCCGATGATTTATGACCCAAACTGCACGGACAATAATAATTCTAGTATAGTTGTATGTCCTCTACTCAGCTCAAGCTTACCTCACGGATGTAACTGTACAGGCGAACCCGATAGGTACGTCTAAGCAAGAAGCATAAAACCAAAAAAGCTTCTTGAGCCCAGGAGTAGGTCTCTTGTGGTGGTAGCGTGTAAGATATCTACTGTCACATATCGTCCCATGGGTGTGACCCAAGACGCGGCAGAGGGAAATTTAAACAGTTCCTTTCATAGTGAAGACTGAAGAACCTATGCTCTAAAGTTTGCACCGATTCTTATGCAAGTTGTACAACTCCGAGTATTCTGTGTCCACCACTGTGCTTTTTACTATAAGTTTTCTTCCTCGCACGGGTTCTTTGCAGAATCGGCTGCCACCGGTGATGTCTCCCATAATACTTATAATAATTAGGAACCTTCAAAAAACAAGCTTATTTCTTTTTAAAAGATCGGTAACGCACCTGTAATTCCTCTGACGTTGCTGTTGTTCATGGGCGAGCTGACAATTAGGTACCATCAGGTGAGCCGCATTCTCATTTGCACCCTCTTCTATAAAAAAAATATTCAATAAGATCATGCACGAACTCAATTCATAATATAGTCAGCATTCTCACAGAATATTATGATATAGTGATAAACCTTCGAAAATACGATACAGTGACAAGGCTGCGAAAGAAGATTTCTTGCTTAATTTTGATGGTACTAGAAGTTATGGTTAACAAACTATGAACAAAAAGGATTTATTTCTATTGAAAAATATTTGAAATGGTGAATTCTAGTGACAAATGGAATTAATGCTAACTGAGAAAATAAAGTAGCAATTCACAGTATTTCGAATCTCTCACGGAACAAGAATTTGAATGATCTACATATAATTGATCCGAGAGCAGGGGAAAACCCTGCAAGCATAGAATTATTACGCATAGAAACGCAGTCCAGTACAAAACACGAGCGTTAAAATGATGCAAAGTCATTATGTCTATTATGCCTACGCTCGTCACACGCACACATACACGCCATTCAGTGATACCAGTTTCTGGCGTTTGCAATCAAATTGTGCAAATTACTATTTTTTGATTAATTTTAAAAAATCGACATAATAAAGATTACGTATTACGTACGAAGATTATTTAGTAGAAGAATTTTATGAGAATATAAAATGGAATAAAATAAACACGATAATGATGTTACTAATATAAGTTTATTATACATATATTAATGGTAAAAAATGCAGACGTAATAAAATTTAAGAATATTATTAAACACAATTAATTTGCTCGAATACAATAAGCACATCGTGTAATGTTTAATTTTAACCGACTTCGAAAAGGGAGGAGGTTATCCATTCGGTGTATTTTTTAATGTTTTTTACCTCAGAATTCTACAATTTCTAAACCGATTTAGATTTTTTATTTGAAAATATAATATATACAGATTGATCCAATACACACTGAAATTTTAATGGTTATTTTCCCGAAGTAAAATGATTTTGCCTTAGTAGTACAATATATTTATTAAAATAAAATTATTAGGATGTAAAAATGGCAGATTTACAATCGAGAAAAACAAAACTCGAATGCGATCTCAAACCAATAGCAATATCTCGCAAGTAGGTCGGGCGTACAGGCTAGCTTATACCGAATTACTGTAATAAAGTCTGAAAAAAAATTCGCTGGACGTAATGTAGTGTTACGTCTATCGCACGTGCTACCGCGCGCTTCCTACACAGTGAAGGGCCACTAATAAATGTTCATAACATGAACTCTCAAGCGTAGTGTTACGACATAAACTAGTTTGGACGCCCGAATAGCTTGTGAGGTATTACTATTGTAAATCTGCCCTTTTTTAATTGTAATATTTTTTATTTTTTTTTTATAGGAGAGGGGGCAAACGAGCATGCGGCTCACCTGATGGTAAGTGACTACCGCCGCCCATGAACAACTGCAACATCAGGGAGGGAATTGCAGATGCGTTGCCGGCCTTTTAAAAAGGAGTACGCTGTTTTCTTGAAGGTCCCTAAGTCGTATCGGTCCGGAAAAATCGCTGATGGTAAACGATTCCACAAGGAAGTCGTGCGAGGAAGAAAACATCTTCTAAATTGCACAGTGGTGGACCGCCAATCATCCAGATGGTGTGGATGGTATCGGGAGTTCTGCCGCGATGTGCGTTCGTGAAATTTGGCGGCTGGGATTAATCCGAACAATTCCTCAGAGCACTCCCCATGGTAGATGCGAAAGAAAATGCAAAGAGATGCAACATCTCTTCGCAGCGCCAATGAGTCGAGCCGATCGGAAAGGACTCGGTCGTCGACGATTCGAGCCTCTCTGCGCTGGATGCGGTCAAGTGGAAGGAGCTGGCACTGGGGAGCCCCTGCCCAGAGATGGGAACAGTATTCCATGTGGGGCCGAACCTGCGCCTTGTAAAGTTGCAGGTGGTGTGCCGGCATGAAATACTGTCCCGCTCTGCTGAGCACGCCAAGCTTTTTAGAGGCCAATTTGGCCTTCTCTTCCAAGTGACCACGAAACTGCACGTCACTCGATATGTCGACGCCGAGGATTCCGATACTGGCTGAGGCAACCAGGGGAGTGCCTTGAAACTGAGGAGATACGACAAAGGGGTTCTTTTTAGCGGTAAACGCGCAAACTTGTGTCTTCTGAGGATTAAACTGGACTAGATTTAGTCGCCCCCAGTTCGAGACTTTGTCCAGGAAAGACTCGACTTCAGACACAAGTTTGTTCCGGTACTCGGAGACGTTTTCCCGAGAAATATTAGCACGGCCGGTGTATAGAGCATCACCAGTGCTGTCATCCGCATAGCAATGAATGTTACCAGTTAGCAACATATCATTGATATGCAGAAGAAACAGCGTTGGTGATAGCACACAGCCTTGTGGAACACCAGCGTTGATAGGCTTGTAATCAGAACATGCACCGTCTACAACGACCTTGATGTTCCGATCTGCAAGGAAGCTGGTGATCCAATGGCACAATTTCTCGGGAAGCCCATAGGAAGGGAGCTTCGAAAGAAGCGCTTTGTGCCAAACCCGATCGAAGGCCTTCGCAATGTCCAGACTAACGGCCAACGCCTCCCCCTTGGACTCTACTGCCTCCGCCCATCTATGGGTCAGGTAGACCAGAAGATCACCAGCTGATCGACCCCGACGAAAACCGTACTGGCGGTCACTAATCAGCTGGTGATCCTCAAGGTACCGGATGAGCTGGCAGTTGATAATGGATTCCATTATTTTGGAGAACAAGGAGGTGATCGCGATAGGCCTATAGTTGGACGGGTCTGAGCGGTTGCCTTTTTTAGGGATCGGGTGGACAAAAGCTGTCTTCCATGAATTCGGGACTACACCTTGGTAGTAGGAGTACCGGAAAAGACGCGTTAGGACCGGTGCCAACTCCGGAGCACACGTCCTCAGCACAATTGGGGGGATTCCGTCAGGCCCACTCGACTTCTGGATGTCCAGGGAGAGAAGTGCTTTGCGAACCGAGCGCTGTGAGAACAGCACATCCGGCATGGAGCACTCACACCGCGGGATGGTCGGCGGTGTTTTCTCCCCGTCATCAAGAGTCGAGTTGGACGCAAAAAGGGAGCCTAAAAGGTCGGCTTTGTCTTTTGCGTCATGGGCCAGTGAGTCGTCTTCCCTGTGCGGAGATGGTAGTGATGGCTTACAGAAATTCCCTTGGACAGCCTTGGCGAGAGACCAGAATGCACGGGTTCCCGAAGGAAGGCGAACTAGTTTCTCACCAATTCTGCCTATGTGCTCTGACTTTGCCTTGGCAATAACTCTTTTGAAGGACCTGGAGGCGAAGTTATACTTCTTTTTAAGTATGCTGTTGTTTACATCCCGAGTCGCCGAAGCCGCAGCCCAGGCTTGATAACACTCCTGCTTACTGCGTAATGCAGTTTTACAGGAGCGACCAAACCAAGGCTGAGATCTGCCTCCGATGGGTACCACAGATGATGGAATAAATAGTTCCATTCCCTGTAGCACCACATCAGTGACAGAGTCAGCAACAGCGCTGGGATCATCCGGCGAGAAGCAAACCCGCCCCCATGGATAGGATGCAAAGAAAGACCGCATTCCGTCCCAATCCGCCGACCTGTAATGCCAAACACGGCGGCAACCTGCAGAACGCAACCGCGAAGGGAGCGTGAGTGGCACCATACTCCGGATCAGACAGTGGTCCGAAGAGCCGAGAGGGGCATCGACGGAAACCTGATATCCGTCCGGATGAGAGGTCAGCAGAAGGTCCAACAGGGAAGGTGTATGATCCTCCACATCTGGAATCCGCGTAGGCGAAGTAACCAGTTGTGTCAGACCATATGCCAAGGCAAAGTCATAAACAGATCTCCCCGCATGATCGATTAAACGTGAACCGAGCCATTCGGCATGGTGGGCGTTAAAATCGCCAAGGATCACGATCTCTGCGGATGGGACCTGTTGTAGCAAGGAATCTGTAGCCATTTGGACGTGGTCGATGAGTCGGTCTGTTTCGGCATTACCGCTATGGGACCTATAGAGGCACCCGTAGACGCGCGGATGGTCGTCGCTGCCTACGCGTAGCCAAAGGATGGACAGGTCCGAACCTTCAAGACTGCCGAGGCGTCGAGAACAGATGTCCTCTCTGACATACACGCAAACTCCAGCCCGAGGCACAAAGGAGTGCTACAATTTGTACCCCGGGTAGGAGAGATACGAAATATCAGCCGGAGAGGAAACCTGCGTCTCGGTCAGGAAGAGCAAGGCCGGCTTCGCCGTCTCGAGATGGTAGTGGACGGCGTTTAGGTTAGAGTGAAGTCCCCTGATGTTGCAGAAATTCACGGATAGCATGGCAGGGGTCGCCTTGGTACTGTTGCTCAGTTTGCCCCGAGCAGTTATGTTTTTGAGCGGAATTTTGCCCCCCCCCCCCCCCCCCCCCCAGAATACGCGGGGCAGCCTGAGCACCCACGCTCAGGATTGGAATAACATGGTCGTGGATGCTCAGCGAGGGATTCTCCAGGGGTACTGGTACCCTCCTGGGGTAGTCTGATGTATGATTCCGCTACCATGTTGATGGGGGGGGGGGGGATTGGGCCTCCGGCCACCTGCACTCACCAGACGAAACGCAGAAACAGAGCTTCTACTTCACGCCGGTATTCTGTGAGGTCGTGGTACCAACCCGACTCGAGCCGGCCCATACGTGCAACAGCAAAAACTGCTGCGTGGCTCTACCATCGTTAATGTAATAAATTGACTCTACTATCGAGACAGTATAATTTGGCTGCAGGACAACAACCACTAAAATTTCAGCATGTAATAACGAATTGCTCAAGCTTAGAAATCGGTGTACATAAATATTGATAACCTTTCTTTTTGGGAGTCAGTAGGCTATGTTTGGGTCCAACGTAACATCTGGTTAATGTTTGGGTTGTAAAGTGACATCTGGTTAGTAAAGGCGTTCTTATTAATAATCTCATGATGTTGTAAATAAAAAAGTTTTTATTCTATACTCTAAACCGTAACCTTAGTCAATAAAAAAAGCAATCAAAATAAAATAGTTGCGTTAAAATGGCGTCTACGAATCGCGATTAGCTGATCACTCCGTATTCGTTTTAAATAGGCACCCATTGTTAATATAATGTTAACACTTAGAGAAGTAGGTATCTATATATAAACATTTGAGTTTTACACAGAGCGTTACGATTAAACGTTTTAAATACAAATAGAAAATAAATATTTTTGAAAGAAAATTGTCATTTTTTTTCCCCACAACTAGGAACATTTGTATTATGAGAGCTTAGGTAAGTATTTTTTTAGTTTTACTTACTTATAATGAATTAAATGTATAAACTTATATGTGAAATGTAATACCATCACTTCTTTTATGTTTATCATCACCGTTGTGACAATATTTTACAACACAAGCGGTAATTTTTACAATTTTTCGCGAGCTCTTCTCCGTAAGACGTGACGTTGCGCACTGACGCGTCGCTGAGTCAACTTACGCGGTTTCGCGTTAGTTTTATTTGCCTCACTTTCGGTGCGCGTACTAGTATTCTATGCGTAATAATTCCATGCCTGCAAATGTCGGTTGTAATTTAAAAAAAAAAAAGCTTAAATGGTGCCAGTCGAGTTGACAGAGAAATGCAATATATCAGGTAAACATAGTGATTAAAGCCTTATATGCAAGAGCGTAGATCTCTGAAGAAAATTCTGTACATACGTAGTATCCACTAAGTAGTCTGTGTTCTGTACCCTCTGTGTGACTGAGCTGAGATCTGCGCTTCCTGACTTTCAAGCAAATTTAAGCCATTTTACATATGTTTAAGGGTTTTTAAATCTTATTATTGACTGAATCTTGACTTTTTGAATGAATAAACGAGTTGCAGTCGTCAAACTTTCTCATTGGTTGCGAAAACAGAGTAAAAATCACAGAACACAATTACTCTCTACCAAGGTAAAAACTAAAAATCATTCTACCAAAGAGTATAGTAATATATAAGGAAGCATATTATGCATTCTACCGTTAGTATGTAAACTGGCAAAGTGTTTGAGCGTTAAAGTGGTTTTTTGAAGAAAAAAAGTGTAAAAAGTAAGTATTTTCCTATTATTTGTTGTATTTAGGACTGAAATCTTAAAATGGAATCAGTGTAGTGTTAACATTTCGATGGTTTTATTCGAAAAACATGTGCGCAGAACCCTTATTCTATATTTCCTTACTAATATTTGAAGCTGCAATGTATTACGACTTTTGCTTTACTTATACTATTTTGATATATATGTGATAAGTTTCGTTCTGATTTGCAACATTAGTTTTTTACGACCAAATTATCACACTAACTCCATAAACTATAAAAATATACCCTTACAGAATGTTCAAAAAATAATCATGCCGGAGCGTAGATCTACGCTTTCTGAATTTTGTTACACAATATCTATTAATTTTATAATTTTAAATATTTTCATGACAATTTAGGTAGAAATATCAGTCGCGTGTCGGGGCAAATTATTATTAAGTATTACAATAATTTTTGATTTTTATTTAGTTCTGGTTTTTTCTTTACCTTTTATCTTTATCTTCTGTACGAGTATGTCACTGAATATCTTAACGACTAGACCATAGAACACAATTACTCTTTATCAAGAGAAGAACGCCAACTTCATACTAAAAAACGAAAACACGTGTTTATGTGTGTATACGAAAAGCGCTACGGTGGACGCCCATATAAAACTTTTTTAGCGGGAATTTCAAACCTTTGTATTCTGTATAACTTTAAACTTTTTGTTTAAGGCTTATTCGAGTAATTTTGGCTCAAGCCTCACAAACCTATGGGCTGAATTCCCATATATTTGAGAGGTTGCACCAAAATTACTCGAATATACTTTAGATTAGTATGTGGGATAAAATAAAACTATAAATAAGTATAGTTCTGTAATTTTATTTTCTGGATGACAGATTGTTTTATAAACTACACATTATTATTGATGTTTTTTATTGCTTTTGCACGTAATATTTCCACGCACGTTACTAATATATAACACATGTTATTGTCAGAGAGTTATTCTTCACAGAACATTAACGTAAATTTAAATCAGCAAAATTCTAATGATGAAAACTTTACTCAGCCCAAATACGTGATCTGAAACAGATACAATTCGAGTCAATATAGTTATAAACCCTACAAATAACGGCCAATAAATTCGAAATGTTTATAGCCTTACCACAATATTGTCATAAGTTTTTCTTTTCCTATCATAGGAAACTTGCAGAAAGTGATCAGATGATTTTGTGCTTTTTATTTACACAACACTTAATCTTACTTTCGATGATGATCACAAATCGTGCATAAAACTTTGAAATAATGAATTAATTTATAGTCAATATCTTATACAGAATTAACATCTCACAAAAATTTTTTACTGTACATTCACGACGATATTATGACTGTATATTTGAGTACATACGAAAATGAAGTCCATCTAACTGAATTTAAGCAAAAATGAATAATAAATATTAAAAACTAAACCAATGAAATAAATTTTAATAAATTTCAGAAAATATTTTCAATATGAAAGACGTTGACATGTTGACAAACAAATGTCAGTTTTTTCTTCTTCTAATTCATGGCTTCTGTTGATAAAATTCTGCTAATATTTAATAATTTTATTTAAATCAATTAATAGGTAAACTAATTGTGCGCATATCAGAGTAATATGTATGTAATTATACTTTAAAAAGCAAACCAATAAAAGTTTAACAGCGAATTATTTTTTTTATTTTCTTTCCATATAATATGAATTTGTTTATCTAATTTTTAAAATGGCAATCTAAAACAAAATTAAAGAAAGAGACTGCGATATTTTATCTCGCTTTATTTTAACAAGCCCAACACGCATATTGACAAAATCATGATTGTGTGCAGATTTTTCAGCTTTCATACAAAGTTGCCTCACCCTGGACTAGACTGATTTGGAAATGTTTGTTTAAGTAAAAGTTCCTGATCCTAGATGGTTAAGATTTACAATTGGATCCGTTAGAAAATCTATTATTTGGTAATGTTTGTGAATGTCTTAGCGGATTTTGATGGATGGTTCAGAGACGCGCCCTCAAGGGGCACCGGCGCTAATTGCTGGAATGCGTGTTGAATGTTCACCAAGTGGCAGCTTACGCGTGTTACTAAATCAGCAAATTATAATCGAGAGATCACAGTCAGGAACCTTGCATGTATATAATATAATACCTACATAATATTTGCTTATTCATATGTATATTTGGATAATATTATTTATGTGCTTTTATTTTCAGCCATGGCTGCCGTCAACGCCTGATTTTCAAGAATTGTATAATTTTGAAGATGCAGAAGAAAATATTTTATTTTGATGTTTCAATATGTAATTTATAAGTTATCTTAAACACATAGATAAGACTAGCAGCCATCCATTTCATTTATTCCATCACTTTGTGCACGTAAACATGTATTATTTCATTTTATTTTGTCTTTAATGTTTTGAATCTTTTTTTTGTATTTGCGATTTTATCACATTTAATTACTTTGTACGTAGTTTAAAAGTATAAGTCAGGTAGATGGGGAGCCTGCTACTTTGGACTCCCGCACAACACCTCAGGGAGGAGGGAGCGGTTGAAAAACAGCTCTGTATGAGATCTGTATCTCGTTACCGACAAAGCTGAGTCGTCTCCAATAATTATAATGTTCTTTTGTTTTAACGTGTATGTAACTGTGTGTTTTTCGAGGCAATAAACAATTATTATTATTATTATTTTCTCATTTTATCTATTCTCGTCCTATCATTTTATTATTTACCGAATTTTTTTTTTTTTTTATAGGATAAGGGTGACAAGTGAGCACACAGTCCACCGGATGGTAAGTGGTTGGTGCGGCCCATAGACATCTACATCTATCCTCGTTTGCGAATCAAAATGCAGATGCGTTGTCACCCGTGAGGACTAAGATGGAATGCCTCATTTCCAGTAAAAAGGGCCTCCGGCCACCTGCACTCACCAAGCGAAACGCAGAGGTAAACCTCTACTTCACGCTGGTATTCTGTGAGGTCGTGGCACCACAATTATATCAACGTATTAGCTTTTTTAAACACACTTTATACATAAAACCAGAGCATAGATATGCGTCTTTGCTCCGTGGCCAGAGCGCAGATATACGCTCTCACTTTGTGAATGCAGCGTAGACTTATTACATATACTTTAATTAATTTTAGTTTATTTATGTTATATTTTGGCAGTATTTTGACATTTTGTATCCTATACTACAGACAGATAAAAAAAAAACAACACTTTTTGTGATACAACTATTGTTTTATTCAATTTCTTTAAGTTGATAACGAAATGTTTGATAATACTGGATGTTTGTAATTCTGGAATTAAATAAGACCCTATTATTATGTAAAAAAAGCGATTAATTCTTGAAATTTACATACTGATCTACCAAAGACTGCAATTTATCAGCGACAATTGTTGATTTTTACATTAAAATAGCGATCACAAAAAAAGTGTTCAGAATTAATGCTTGTACGCAAAATCGCCGGCAGAAGACGGATATTCCACGTTACGCGAACTCGGCACATGAGCGGTTAAATAGTTTTATGATATCGGGGTATTCTATTCATTACCCCCAAAAAACAGTTATCAAATGAATATACATAATTCAACAGAAGTACCGAAAAAGCGCCAATGTTAATGAAACAAGTAATAATTTTATATAATAGTTTTTATTGTACCGTAATACATAACATCTACATAATAGTATATACCTAACAAGGCATTAACAACTGATTGCTAAATTAATTCACGAAGATGTCGCTGTTCTAACTAAAACTGGCAAGCTAAGAATCCTAAGTTGTACAATGAAGAATAAAAATTATAATCAAATTCATAATTTATTTAATAAATATAAAATTAATTATTGTTTGCTATTTCCACATTTTTGCAAATGTTTTCTAAAAAATAAAGATTAGTTACATAAATATAGTACAGCTGTTTAAGTGTTTCGAGATTATCTAAGTTAAAAGGAACCCCCATTCTCCTCTTTACTAAAACGATTCAGTACAACAAGCAGCATGGATTAATTTGCTTCGACTTTTTGTCAACATGCGTAGAAAGGGTGATATATACACGGTTAATTTTAATGAATAATTTTAAGTGAATGGCATAAAACAGTCGTATATTGTACAGTTTATCACTTAGAATTATTTGTCTATTATCAACCTAAATTATCTTAAGTATCAGGTGGCGAGAGATAAAGATTGCGTGCCATTTTAATTTAGATGATCTCAAGAATTTCATTCGTTATACAGAAATTAAACTTATACTGCAACAAACTAAAAATAAGATTTTTAGGTGTCAAATGTTTGTTTTCTGATTACCTTTTTCATAAAGGGACGCTAGTAATTGCTTTTAAGTATGCCACAAGAAAAGTCTTAGATATTTTCATTTTTCAATCGTTCGTTTACATTATCGTTAAATACTTTCAAGATATCACAAGCGAGGATTTTTTTTTAGTTTAATTAATTATTCTAGAACTTTAAATGGTAACGAAGTCGCTTCTGCCGTTCCTGATGATGAGCTGAAGTAAGGTGATACGTCAGAGAGATAATTCCTAGGAATAAGTCCAATTAGAAGCGCAATTTTAGCTGCTATTGGTGCTTTTTCTTCATCATCTACAATGCTGTCTTGGTCTGGCATTACCTGGAACATATGAATGTTAAATGATATTGTTAAAATTATATAGATAAATATAAGAATCATACAACCGTAATTCGTTTTTTTTATATAGGACAGGGTGATAAACGAGCACACAGTCCACTTGATGGTAAGTGGTTGCTGTGGCCCATAGACATCTACATCTATCCTCGTTTGCGAAACAAAATACAGATGCCTCTTTTCCAGTGAAAAGGGTCTCCGGTGCTCTACACTCACCATACGAAACACAGCAGTGTTAAGTTGCTATTTTACGCTGGTATTCTTTGAGAGCGTGGTCCTTCTCCGGGCGGGCCGACCCATTCGTGCTACAACTATACTACTAATATAGCTGCAGCATGGCTCTACCACGTATATCGAAATAACCAATACTATAATTTTACATAACATTAAACTTTAATATCTCTTAGTAAAGTGACGATGTAAGAATATCCATGACCCGATATCGTCCCGTGGGTCACATAAGATGACAGTCAAGACAGACAAGTCGACAGAGAATGAGAGATGTGAGCTTGCTCAGCGTGGCAACTAGGGCAAACTTTCCCCCTACGAAGCAATCTATGTGTGAGGTCTATGTTCAGCAGTGGACTTTTGATAGGCTGAATTGGTACTTTATTAATTCAATATTTGCATACAGCTGAGGTAGAATATTACATAGAATTATGTCTTAAATACATAATTATACATACAACCTTATCATTGCAATATGTTAATTTATACATAAAGTTATCATAAAACTGTTAACATAAAACCTATAGCTTTCCAGTACAGCAAGCGGCATTTATTATGAGCGCTGACATTCACATGAATGTGCATCGTTTTGTGTTCTGATTGGTAGTATATAGTGATCAGCGTCTTTGACATCAATATCGCTGCTAATTGGTTCATTGAATTTTTAGTATTATATTTTGTATTATTATTTTTGGTACTCGTATCATGCCGTGCGTGTCGTACGCGACAGAGGGAAACTTAAACAGGAGATGGCCAGCAGCAGATAAAAACGCAAATTTATAAAAAAAACAGCAGTTGCCAATTTGCCTGCCAAGCGCGGGAATTTTGGCAAATACCTATGAGGTTAATCTATAGAATAGAATAGAATAATTTTTTTATTCAATATACATTACATGTGTAATTCTTATTGAAAGTCATTTTTTACTTTACCACTGGTTCGAAAAAAACCCTCTGTCCTGAGAAGAACCAGCAAGAAACCCAGCGGGACTTTTTTTTAAAATAAGTTTTACAATATAAATGATTACAAACTATTTACAAAATTTATTTTAGAAAGTGCTTGGAAGCGACCACCTCATTCCCAAGGGTTATTATCAACCATATATTCATTTATGCTATAATAACCCTTTTTATACAGTTTCAGCTTAACAAAACATTTAAACTTGGTAATAGAGAGAGCCCGTACACTTTCCGGGACCTTGTTGTAATAGTGTATACCACCGTTTCCCATTTGCCGGGTCGCGACCCAGTACCGGGCCATCAAAATAAAATACCGGGTCGCAACATTCCCCTCTAGTTTTAAAAATAATACGTACTATCGATCGACGTATCGTTAACATTTATTTTTAAAACATTTTTACTATTAATAAATGTGTATTATTTTACTTAATGGAACCAGCTTGGGTTTAAAAGTATTAAGTGGGTCACGAAGGTACAGTGTGAAAATTATCGGGCCATGGCAGAACAATGTTTGGGAAACACTGGTGTATACATTGCCCCAAGAATGAATTACTGACTCTGTGGAGTCGAGAAACTGGTATCACTAGCTTGTGTTTGTTCCTAGTGTTTACAGAACCTAGTGTTTACCTATGGGAGAGGCATATATTCAGCAGTGGATTCCGATAGTCTGTAATTATGATGATGATGTTATTGAAAGGTTAATGAAATTATTATCTATAATAATAATATGAATACAAAGTATTTACCTTGTCAGCTATATGTTTGTGTATAAAGCCGTCACCTCCTACATAAAATGTTGAGAATCCGTCGTACCACCTGTCTCAAAACATATTTATAATTAATAAAGTACTGTCTAACTCCAACATATCGTTTTATCTGGGGAGTTACAAAACGGATATGAAAAATTTATTTAATACAAAGGTTTTTTAAACAGTGGCTTTTAGTAGGTCGTAAAACAAAATAGAGATAATAATAAAAAAGTGTTATCAAAGATAATAAAACATAGTACAGAAGTAGTATTCTAGTATTTTTGTTTTTTGGTAATAATGTTTTCCAGACCGGATTTTCGTCAAAAATAACTTTTTGTGCTTATTATTGCTTTTCATGCATTTCTAACGATGGTGCAATGAGGGCATTCACAACTTTTTCTGCCACTAGGGCGGCGCCACTTTACAGTGAGGTAAAATATTTGACAGATTTCATAGCGGGGACGATAATTTCTTAGGAAAATGTAATATTTAAGGTTTCTTTCCGTATTGTTAGTTATATTTTATATTAATTACATTAGAAATGAATAAACCAAACTATAAATATAACTTAAAGTAGAAAAATTAAAAAAAAAGAGTTATAAAGTGCAAAAAATTAAAAATCAAACTACTGACGCATTGTGTTGTATATTAATATAATACTCTAGATAATGATAAACTATTATTTAAAACTAATTTCTCAATTAACTGACATTGTGTAACAGAAAACTTTACCTCAGTCGCTACTAGCGACATCTGGTGAGTGGAAGATTCATCATTACAGCCCTTCACAAGTCCACTGCTGAACATAGGCCTCCCCCAAAGAATGCCACAAAGCACGGTCCTGAGCCACCTGCATCCATCGACTTCCTGCATGTCTTACCAGGTCGTCACTCCATCTTGTGGGGGGACGCCCTACATTTCGCCTACCGGTACGAGGCTGCCACTCGAGAACCTTTCTTCCCCATCGGTTGTCGGTTCTTCGAGCTATATGGCCGGCCCACTGCCACTTCAGCTTACTAATCCGTTGGGCTATGTCGGTTACTCTGGTTCTACTGCGGATATCCTCATTCCTAAGTTTATCACGCAGTGAAACTCCGAGCATAGCCCTCTCCATAGCTCGCTGAGCGACCTTGAGCTTCCTCATACGGCCAGCAGTGAAGGACCACGTCTCAGTTCCGTAAGTCATCACTGGCAACACGCACTGGTTGTACAATTTCGTTTTAAGGTTTTGAGGTATGTCTGACGAGAAGATGTGTCGTAGCTTCCCGAACGCTGCCCAGCCGAGTTGAATCCGTCGATTGACCTCTCGGTCGAAGTTGGACTTACCTAGTCGGACTATTTGTCCCAGGTAAACATACTCGTCAACAACTTCGAGCTTAGTGCTCCCAACAACTACCGGCATAGGTGTGACATGGACATTAAACATAATCTTTGTTTTGTCCATGTTCATCTTAAGACCTATCCGTTGGGAGACACTATTGAGGTCATTGAGCATAGTGCTTAGGTCCTCCAGCGATTCTGCCATGAGGACTATATCGTCGGCAAATCGAAGGTGAGTGATGTACTCGCCATTGATGTTAATTCCGTATCCTTTCCAGTCCAGAAGCTTGAAAACGTCTTCCAATGCAGCGGTGAAGAGTTTCGGGGATATAACGTCACCCTGTCTTACACCTCTCTGCAATTGGATAGGTTTCGTACTCTGGTTCTGTACTCGGATAGCCATCGTAGCTCTATTGTACAAACACTTCAGCACTTCGATATACCGACAGTCAAAAGGGACTGCAGCACCGCCCAAATTTCGACGGAATCAAAGGCTTTCTCATAGTCCACATACGCCAGACATAGTGGCAAATTGTACTCTTCGGACTTCTGTACAATTTGCCGTAGGGTATGTATGTGGTCTATGGTGCTAAAGCCCTTTCGGAAACCGGCTTGTTCGGGAGGCTGGAAGTCGTCAAGTCTGCGCGCGAGACGATTCGTAATGACTCTCGAAAACAGCACGTAGACGCGGCTCAGAAGGGAAATCGGTCTGTAGTTCTTCAAGAGAGCGTTGTCACCTTTCTTGAAGAACAAGACCACCGCACTTCTGCTCCACGCCTCCGGTGTAATGCCACCATGGAGGACGGAATTAAAGAGCCTCTGAAGGACTTCAAGTACCGGTCTTCCACCCGCTTTCAGAAGCTCCGCTGTAATTCCATCCTCGCCTGGGGCCTTGCCGTTTTTAAGGTCCTGGAGAGCCATTCTAATCTCGCTCAGACTGACGTCCGGGATATCTTCGGAATAGTGTGGAATAAGACTCGCTCTTGGATCGTTACTCACACTTGCGTGTGGCTCCAACGATGACGTGTACAGCTGCCCATAGAACCTCTCAATCTCACTCAAAATCTCAGGTGCCCCGGAAACGATGCTGCCACATTCGGTCTTCAGCTTTGACAGTTGGCTCTTTCTGGCAGACAGATCTCTGGCAAAGACTTTGGAGCCTTGGTTCCGCTCGATCGCTTCTTCAATACGAGCTGTATTGAAGTTGAGTAAGTCTCGCCGCATGCATTTAGAGATCTGTCTGTTCAGTTGCCTGTATGCTGTCAAATCTGTTGAAGAATGTAGCCTCATCTCCCGTCTAACAGCCATGAGATTAAGAGTGTGATCGGAGAGTTTTTGTGTTCTTCTGCGGCGGGTCTTGCAGAACTTAGCTCCGACCGCATGGACAGTTTCCACGAGCTTGTCATTCATATCGTCCACTTCATTGCAGTCTACTAGGCACTGAAAACGGTTTTGTAACTCGAGCTGAAAGGTTTCGGGACTTTGGATTAGAGCACGAGGGGGACGGAGCGTTGACTTCGTCAGACGAGACCTCTACAACTTAACATTTAGGTTCAGTGTGCCTCTAACCATTCGGTGATCGCTGCCGGTTTTCACCCTCGCGATCACTGAGACATCACTGAACAGTTGTCGTCTGGTCGTCATAATGAAGTCAATCTCATTTTTTGTCGAACCGTCGGGGCTCGACCAGGTCCACTTCCTGTGGGGCCGCTTCTTGAAGAAAGAGTTCATCATAAAGAGTCCCTCTTTCTCCATGAAGTCGGCCAGCTGCTGGCCCCTTGGGTTAGTGGAAGATTATTAGCCCTCATTATATTCAAACAAGGTGCAGTTTTTTAATATTGCCAAAAGTACCCAATTCTAATTATTTGAAGTAATATCGACGATATAAGGTGAGCGATATTTAACTATTTTTTATTTTTAAACTACATGGGTGCATTTTAAATAATTAATATTTTTGAAATGTGCTATTTGAAGTATGTCTGCCAGTATTTTATATATATTTCAAATTCATGGGCTAGGGTAAGGGGGAGTGAATTATAGTGCCTCAGTGTTTGCGCAAGCACAGATGCACTGTCTACTCCCTCACTCTCATATTCCGATGGGACGGTAAACCGACACAACCGGAGAGAGAAGACTAAGAAACTGAGAATTTCTGGTAAGAAAAAATCCAATAACTGATTTTGACCCGACCTGGGACCTCAAGATTTTCAGTCTCGTTTACGAACACTAGACAAGGAAGCTAAGTTAGTTTAAGTACTGGGTATAGTTTATACAGGAAAAATATATAAAAATTGTATTTTTCTAAATTATGTACAGCTAAATTATCTTTAAGGAATTAAAAAAATTACAATAATCAATAACATGGTCTCGCAAGTAATTCATTTTTTTTATTTCTTATGCCAATGCTAACTTACATTTGGGCCATTGCTCCATCGAGCATACAGTGCCTAATATTTATACTAAAATATATATAAAACAACTGTCAAATATAGCTAACTAAAATACTTTGCAATTAATTTTGAAAAAAAATATCACTTACATTTCTTGATCCTTAAAAACTTGTTTCATATCCCATAGTTTGTATTTCCAGAACATAAAGAACACTTTGAAACCAGAGATGCCTCTGATTCGCCACCTCATTCTGCAATTACAGATGAAATTATCATCATAATGTATAGTGCCTTATTTTAAGAAAACGAATAGAACTTCATTTACATAGCATCAAATTAATAAAATCGTAATATTAATCATGACATATTTAACGAAATACTTTAAAGAGGTAAAACATCTAAAGTTCGTGTTCGAGCCTTGAATTTACGTTCTTTTAATTAAATTCGCAGACTCTAAAGCGTTCTGTAAATTAAAATAAATAGTAATGTAAATACTATTTATTTTTATGTACACAATATTTACCATGTGGTAGGACTCATTTCTGCCTAAAAGTCATAAATATCTAACGCCTACTGTTTTACTACGCACGCACACATTTGTAAGGTTCGATCGGTCGGCAAAAACGTCCTGAATCGCACACAGAGTAGCGCGCGTACGCGTAGTTCATTCCCATACATCACATTCAATTTGGGATAGTTTTATAATTTAAAATTAAAAATTTTGTACAGCCGACTATAATATAAGTTATTAAGAATAACTTAAAAACTATTGGTCTGGCCTTGATCAAATTCACAAGAGAAGTATCAGCTTTCAAATAAAAAAATAATCATCGAAATCGGTTCACCCAGTAAAAAGTTATGAGGTAACACATATAAAAAAACATACGGTCGAATTGAGTACAGTCCCCTTTTTGGAAGTAGGCAGAAAAAAAAATGTAGAAGCGTTATTTACTGGTATTTTCAAAAACTGCAATAACGGTATATCATTATTTATATATTTGAACTTAAGTTTACAATTTGGCTACTCTTTGAAAGATAACCATGTAGCCATAATTTAAGGCTGTGAGGTATTCCATCTTAGTCCTTTGAGGTGACAAAGCATCTATAACATTTTTTGTTTGCAAAATCTGCGATAAATAAGTTATTACTCACTTGATAGAAGAGTCTTCTGGATGTGCTGTTATTTTTAGTACTTCAAAGTTAACATAAGCAAATTTCAGATGACCCACTGTGCGAAGTAGTGCCACCTGCCGTACATACGGGAATAAACCTCTGAAAGTAAATATTAAAGATCATCATTACAGCCCTTCACAAGTCTACTGCTGAACATAGGCATCCCCCAAGGAATGCCACAAAGCACGGTCCTGAGCCACCTGGATCCATCAACTTCCTGCATGTCTCATCAGATCGTCACTCCATCAAGTGGGGGGTCGCCCTACACTTCGCCTACCGGTACGAGGCTGCCACTCGAGAACCTTTCTTCCCCATCGGTGGTTGGTTCTTCGAGCTATATGGCCGGCCTACTGCCACTTCAGCTTACTAATCTGTTGGGCTATGTCGGTTACTCTGGTTCTACTGCGGATAGCCTCATTTCTAAGTTTATAATAATATAATTAAGAAAGGCTCCACTTAATAAACTGGTAATTTTTTGCCAACTACATACAAATACACTTGTATAAGTAAAACCAACAACAACAACAACATAGGTAAATCCCTAAAATTAAGAAGATAATTTAAATGCGCTTGATTTAGTTATCAAAGCGACTGGCAAACATATGTTTATACATGAATTACATATGTTAACACATTATACCTGAAAAATAATGTGTTAACATATGTCAACACATTATTTCTCGAATGATGAAATATCTTAAAATGTTTCAAAATGATTTTTTTTGTAGAACAAGGGCAACAAACAAGCACACAGTTGATCAGATGGTAAGTGGATGCTGTGGCTAAAGACATCTACATTTATCCTCAATTAAAAATCAAAATGCAGATGCATTGTCACCCGTAAGGGCTAAGACGCAATGCCTCGTATCCAATAAAAAGGGTCTCCAGTTCTCTAAACTCACCATAGGAGACACAGTAGAATAAAGCTGTTTTGCTATAAGAGCACTATCTTGCTGTAAGAGACTGAACACACCCCAGTGAAGCTGACCCATTCATGCTACTGCCATAATATAGCTGCAGCGGGACTCTTAAATATTAATATAGCAAGCCATAAAAACCCTGTTTGATGTAATTTTCAAATTTTGTTTAATCTGTGCCTGTGTATGTTTTTTTGAATAAAAAAAGAAAAGTTAGGAAAGACATTTTTAAATATGGTATAATGGACCCCTGGTAACCAGCTCCTGTCTAATCCGGCACCCCCTGTAATCCGACGTGGTCTATTATTTATTATTAGATATTTTTTGATAATCTTCGCAAATGCATGATTGAACAAGTTATAACTTGATTCATAATTTTTGACTATTTTAGTGTGTACATTTGTTTGTACACAATTCCTAATGTAAAGTTATTGCATATTTTTTGTAAATTCTGTAGCATTAATGACGTTAATTTTATAATAAAATGTAAGCCTTCTATTGTGTTGTTTAATTTAGATACATAATGAAGTATAATTTGTACTTCAGAGTACATATATAACATATAGAATTTTATCATTCGATCTGGAATTTGTGCGATTACAAGGTACTCTTTTATAAAAAAATTCGGACTATAGGGGGTCTTAGGCAGTACTCTATAATCCGAAAATTTCGATAGTCCGACACTGCCCTGCAATATGTTTGTCGGATTACCGAGGGTCCACTGTAATTATTAATTTATGATGGTGTCAACTAATCAATTTGGGTTATGTTGTTTGGATTATCTCTTAGTAGCGGCGGCGTAAGAGAATTCAGTATAGTTACTCTATTTCACGATGAAGTTTTTGACTTTGGTTGTTGTTAGCTGTGCACATACACATTGTGTTAGTGTGCGTATGCCTCGGGGGATATCGGTAGGCTCCCGAGGCTACACACACTAACGCAATGTGTATGTGCACGGCTAACAACAACCAAAGTCAAAACTTCATCGTAAAATAGAATAACTGTACCTTATATCATCCCATAAGTGTCGTAAGAAAATAGAAATATTTCCTATTTCAGTTTCCCTTTGTCGCAAAGGGAAACTGAAATAGGAAATATTTTACTTAAAATTCGCAGTATATTAGCAGCGTTAGAAAATCTGCTACCTCATGAAAATCATTCAGTGGGTTTTGTAAAATCACAGGGGAGAAATAGAACAGGAATGGGCAGAATTTCCTGATAACAACTTAAAATTATAAAAGAACTATAGATAACTACCTTCCTGCCAAGCATGGCAAACATCTATAGTTGCCACGCTTGGCATTGAGGCAATTTATGGGGGTAGACCTATGTGCAGTATGAGACTTTGATGGATTGTAAAGATGATAATGATGATGGATTTTCCATCATCATTATCAGTCAGTCAGTTGCTAGAAATTCTAAGGTTGACATTTGGCAAAAATGTGCATATTACACTGCTTCTAGCACCATAGCATGTTCCTTTTAATCTGGACAATCAAATATGTAGAAAAAAATTATTGTGATGTAAATACACATAAAACACAGAGACACTCACTTAACCTAATAGCATGCCTCAATGTATCAAAAAGTCATAAATAATAGTCTACAAAATGCAGCTATTGATATATTATAGTATATAACAAAATACTTACACAGTTGTGATACCTCTGATGTTGTTAACAAAAATCATATTTGGATGGTAAATTGAATAATCCAGAGGCTTCACAAATAGTGCAGGCATCTGAAAAAAATATGTTTAGGTCAATGTTGAATATAAAGTAAGGAAACTATCCCACCATACATACTAGTCTATCAATGTATATAATCTTAGATGTAATATTCCAATGTACTGGGGTGAATCACCACCAACTTTCTGACTCTGGGCTATTTTGGGAGAATTTCTAGATTGAAAAAATCAATAATTGATTTTTACCCGACCTAACATTTGAACCCCATATCAATGATCATCAATTACACATACAACCACTTTTAAAATATTATTTATCTATCTATTACAGACTATAAAAGTCCACTGCTGAACATAAGCTTCCCCCATAGATTGCCTCACAGGAGAAAATTTGCCATAGCTGCCAAGCTTGGCTGGCTTGTTGGCAGCTGCAGTTTTTTTTTATGCAATTGTTCATGCAGGAAGATACTGCTGTCCATCTCCTGTCTTTGTTTCCTTCTGTTGCCTCTTATGACATCCATGGGATGATATAGGATAGGGGATAATATTCTTACACCACCACTTCATGGTAAAGACCGTAGTGTTAAATCTTAAAATTATTTAGACATTTAAATTTATTTTGCATTTTTTATAGGATAGGGTGATAAACAAGCACACAGTCCACATGATGGTAAGTGGTTGCTGTGACCAATAGACATCTACATTTATGCTCAATAAAGAATCAAAATGTAGATGCGTCGTCACCCGTGAGGACTAAGATGGAATGCCTCTTTTGCAGTAAAATGGGTCTCCGGTTCTCTAAACTCACCTTACGAAACACAGCAGTGTCAAGCTGCCATTTTACACTGGTATTCTCCGAGTGTGGTCCTTCCCCTGTCGAGCCAACCCATTTGTGCTACAACTACACTACTAATATAGCTGCAGCATGGCTCTACCACGTATAGCATTATTTTGAGAATAAAATTAAAATTCTACAACAGCATAATATAAATTCAAGAAATATTTAACATGACAAAAATGTGATAAAACATACAGTTTTGGAAAGAACATGAAACACTTTCATAAGTTGCTCTTCACTGGGCTTTCCATCTCTATTAGCTTCACTGGATGACTGTGTATCCGTTGATTGGACTGTAGGCCCAGTGCAGTATGATATGGCATCTCTCTCAAAGTTTGATAGACAAGTAGGTTCAACATCCTACAAAAGTTAAAAAATAATGTCAGTGTTAGCTAGTAAGAGATTAATAATTTATATTTTTGTAATAAATCTATATACAAGAAATATTTTCATATCAATTAAAATTAAAGTAATATAAATACATGATTATTTTCATTATTTACATTATCTTTATTACCTTTGGAATAAATTCTACATAACAAAAACAACTCAGAATGTCACTTTTTAAAAATTAATAGCTTTAAAAATATGTCTTGAACAAATATCAAATAATCTTAATTAGTATAAATTATTTAAACAAATTTTAAGAGATTAACAATACATAACATGGTAAAGATAATAACATAATATTTTAAGACTTTTACCTAATTAACTTATTTGTTCAATATTAATCCATTCAATTATAAAATATTAAAATATGACACTCACCTCTTTACACTTGGTAAAATCTAGAGTATTCAAACTATATGGCTTTTCATCAAAATTAAAATGAACCGCTTTCTGTTCAACATAATCATCCGAGGTCAAACCTAATGATTTAAATTCTACTATATCGCTATTATTATCTATATCATAACAGGCTTCAACAGTATCTCTTTTGAATAATCTTTGTTTTGATGAATTATTTGAAACATCATATACATCTTTAGCCACAACAAAATCGTCAGGGTCTATACTGCTGGGTTCTGAGACACATTTCACTGCATGTTGGCAGCTGGAGATACGCCGGTAATAGAGGACCTAAAAAAAATAACAAGTAAATTAGATTAGCACAGAGGTCAAAGGATGTCCTAACCTAATGATAGATATTACTTTTTATAGTGACTTTTATTCATAAACTTATTATTATAAATATAATTATGCTTATTGCAAAGTAAATACATACATCTCCAGAATCATCCAGAAACTGTGTGCGTACTGGGATTTTCCGGGACAAGCGGTTGGAATGATTTCTTGTAGAAAAGATGCCATTTATAGGTAAAATCTTGTGTGAAAACGTACGCAAACAGATAGCCATTCTCACATCAAAATTGTTAACCTCCGAGGTTTATTAATTTGTAAAAAATTCAAAATATGTCGTAATTTCTTGCATATAATATATTTATTTATATATATGCACCTTTGAGCATAGAAAATAAAGGAGATGGCAACCCTACAAAAAAATTGTGTCAAATTGAAACAATAAATGGCGGACGCTGTAAGCTCCGCCCATTTTTTAGTGATGTGAAGTAAATCAACTTTTAAAATTTAGTAACAGCTATATTATGTATTTTTATTTATTTTTAAATATGCAAAATTATATTTTCTCTAACGATTAGGGAGGCTAGGGGAATTTCGTGTGAATTTAATCGTCAGATAATTGCTGCTCCAGTTTTATCATTTAAATAATAGTTTGAAGACGATTTTGGTACTTAATGCACGGATAGCAAGCAACTCGTGCTTGTAAGTTGTAAGTTAGCAAGCTAGTTGCTCTGACTTCATATTATACAGAATAAGCTTTACTTTTGGGCTAATAAGTTACTATCTAAAGCCAGGAAGGTTAAACAGGATGGAGTTCTCTTTTTGAGCTAGTAGGACCCCCAACCATTTTTTTTTCTACTATTCTGGCTTGTGCACCAGTTTCATGTGGCCGGTTAAGCTAATATCTTTTGAAGTAAAAACTACTTTAGAATCACTGTGATTTAAATATTATTATACTTTACGATGCACTTGTGGTTACAAATTATTATATCAAATAAATTATTTGCCGTGAAATATTTTTAATTTTATATCCACCCCGTCTTAAAGACCAAGTGATGTAGACACAAAATAATAAAAATCTGCGGATGCTAAACCGCCTGCCAAGCGTGGTAGCTGTGACAAAATACCCTATGAGGTAATCTACAGTAGAGACCTAGGTACAGCAATGTACTTTTAGAATGTGATGGATGCATGGATGGAGTAGAAAAATAAATAAATTTAAATTTTTGTTAGCAAAAGAAAGCAGTTTAATAACGTAAATATTTTTATAAAATACTTATCTTGTTATACACAGTCAGGTCATAAGTATTGTCACACAGTAAAAACTTTTCTTGTAGAATGCTGGCCACAAAAAAGTTTATTGAATTCGAATTTCGAATTGTTCATGAAAATAAAACTATACTTTTTAGAATTTTACTCATTTTTAAATATGCAGTGGACGCTTAAAGAAGACCGTGTTGCAGTTATTGCGTTGCATCGTTGCGGTTACGCGCCAATTCAAATTTTCGACATACTGAAAAATTTGAATATAACCAAAAGATTCGTTTATCGTACCATCAAACGATACAATGAAGACTCTAGTGTGGATGACAGGTCAAGAAGTGGTCGCCCTCGGTCTGTTAGGACTCCAGCAGTGATAAAAGCTGTGAAGGCGCGAATTCAAAGAAATCCCAAACGTAAGCAGAACTGTTGGCCCTTTAGATGGGGTTAAGCAGAACCACGGTGAAAAGGGTGTCAAATGGAGACTTAGGGTTTCGGGCATATCGAAGAAAATCAGGACATCGTTTTATTGCTCGTCTAATGGACCTGAGACTGAAGAGATGCCGCGCTTTGTTGAAGCGGTACGCGGGAAAAAAATATCGGGAAATTCTTTTTTCGGATGAAAAAATTTTTACCGTAGAAGAGAGCTACAACAAACAAAATGATAAGGTGTAAGCACTAGTAGTGAAGAAGCGAGCAACCGTATTCCGCGTGTCCAACGAGGTCATTTTCCATCCTCGCTCATGGTATGGTTGGGAGTTTCTTATTGGGGCTTAACAGAGGTACATTTATGTGAGAAAGGTGTAAAAACGAATGCAGTTATGTATCAAAATACAGTCTTGACGAACCTTGTGGAACCTGTTTCTCATACCATGTTCAATAACAGGCACTGGGTATTCCAACAAGAGTCAGAGAGCTAGGTAAAGCAATGAACTTTTAGAATGTAATGGATGCATGAATGGAGTAGGAAAATAAATAAATAAAAAAATTTGTTAGCAATAGAAATCAGTTTAAAAATGTAATATTTTATAAAATACTTATATATATATGAAGCTATGATCTATGAAGCTGCAAATAATATTACAAATTAAACAACACCATGGTTGTTATAAAAGGTGACTTAAGGTAAATTATAGATAAAAATATGCTTAACATTTATGTATATTGCATTATTAGAAGGCACGGATGGGCTAATATATACAATATATAACTAAACAATATATAATAAAGTCAAGTAATAATATCCATAGTCTCTGAGGTATTTGCATGTTTGCCTACAGAGAGAGAGAGAGATTACTTACAGGCGCTACATTGTACTTTATGTAATCTTTGTTGCTTTGCTTCACTTTTAATATTTATATTGTTTAGTTATATATTGTATATATTAGCCCATCCGTACCTTCTAATAATGCAATATACATAAATGTTAACCATATTTTATCTATAATTTACCTTAAGTCACCTTTTATAACAACCATGGTGTTGTTTAATTTGTAATACAGGGTGGGCCAAGAATTCATTAACATTTAAATGTAACTTACCGCGCAAACTATTGCCGTGCGGGGCGCGGGCGCGGGCGGGGGCACTAGCACGCTTCTTGGAAATTTAGTCGCAATGGATCGCTTCACGGGGGCGCAACGCGCTTACTGCGTGAAACAGTTTTATTTAAACGACTTTTCATTCATTACTGTGAGACGCTTATTTCGCGTTGAATATGGTTTACACGACTTAAGTCAGTGTCCAAGTGCTCCTTTAATAAAGAAATGGGTGAAGAAGTTCGAAGAGACGGGATCTACACTAAATGTGAAACAAACCGGCGGCCCACGGACTTCTCGGAGCGAAGAGAACGTGCAGCAAGTTTCCGCTTCTGTTCGACGTGATCCAGATTTATCGACACGCAAACGTTAGGCTGAATTAGGATTATCCCGCACATCATTACGCCGTATTTTGAAATTAGATTTGAAATTACATCCATATAAGATCCAGCTAGTGCAAGAACTAAACCCTAATGATTTAAATTTGCGTAAGTCATATGCCGAAACAATGTTAACTCGTTTCAGTAATTTTCACAACATCTTATTTTCTGACGAAGCCCATTTCCACCTAAATGGACATTTAAACAAACAGAATTGCAGGTATTGGAGCAGCGAAAATCCTAAAGCTAAACATGAGAGGCCACTTCACTCTCCTAAGGTAACTGTATGGGCTGCAATTTCAGCAAAAGGAATCATCGGACCTTACTTTTTTGAAGATTCTCGAGGCCGTTCAGTTACTGTTAATTCTGCCGAGTATGTGAAAATGTTACGGGAGTTCTTAGCACCAATGCTACTGTAATTTGCTGGCTATAATCGTAACACATGGTTTCAACAAGATGGAGTCACGTGTCACACATCGAACGAGTCCTTGCCGGTGGTCAAAGACATGTTTCCGGAAAAGTTGACATCCAGACGGGGTGACATCCCATGGCCACCCAGAAGTCCAGATCTATCCCCAGCAGACTTCTTTTTATGGGGTTATTTAAAGAGTCGTGTCTACATTGATAAACCGAATACACTGCGTCAACTTAAAGAAAAAATCATCGAAGAGATGTCGGCGATCTCGCGATCTCTTTGCAGAAGAGTCTTCGAAAACTTCAGGACTCGCTTAGATGAGTGCAAAAACCGAAACGGTGGTCATTTAGACGAAATAATTTTTAAAAAATAAATTACAGTTAATTAGCTTTCTCGTAAATAAACGATTTCTAAAATATGTTAAATGGTTTTTTTATACGATTTTTTCAAATGTTAACTAATTCATGGCCCATCCTGTATTATTTGCAACTTCGTAGATCATAGCTTCATATATATATATTTATAAGTATTTTATAAAATATTACATTTTTAAACTGCTTTCTATTGCTAACAAAAATTTTAATTTATTTATTTTCCTACTCCATTCAGCCATCCATTACATTCTAAAAGTTCATTGCTGTACCTAGCTCTCTGCTATAGATTGCCTCATAGGGCATTTTGCCACAGCTGCCACGCTTGGCAGGCGGTTTAGCATCCGCAGATTTTTATTATTTTGTGTCTACTTCACTTGGTCTTTCTTGATTTTGTTGCCAAAGTCCAGAAATCACCCATGCTAAGCTGGGGTGGATATAAAATAAAAAAAAAATTACGGCAAATAATTTATTTGATATGATAATTTGTAACCACAAGTGCATCGTAAAGTATAATAATATTCAAATCACAGCGATTCTAAAGTAGTTTTTACTTCAAAAGATATTAGCTTAATCGGCCACACAAAACTGGTGCACAAGCCAGAATAGTAGAAAAAAATGTTGGGGGTTGCTACTAGCTCAAAAAGAGAACTCCATCCTGTTCAACCATCCTGGCCTTAGATAGTAACTTATTAACCCAGAAGTAAAGCTTATTCTGTATAATATGAAGTCAGAGCAACTAGCATGCTAACTTACAAGCACGAGTTGTTCCAAGTTTGTTCGAAAAAGTGTTCCGATACTTATAGGTGTGTAAAACGGTTTGTTATAATATTTAAGAAGAAATAAAAAAAAGTAAAAATCAGGCATAACCATCAAGATTGAAGACACTGAAGTTTGCACACGAAGACACATATATTGTGACTGTGTGTTTTCCCGAGAGTCTACATTGAATTCGTAAAAGTACTAAGCTAACCATAAATCTATCATGCATATAATATATAGATTTTATCAATTGTTAAAGTAAGTTAAGGAGATTTTATATACTACTAGCTGGTACCTAACACGTTGCAGCCATACCATACAAAAAATATATTGGTAAACCCAATTGAGCATGCCTTCGTATAGCATGATTATACGGATTTTTTTAAAGTAGTTAAAATACATTTCGACAGCACTATCGGCTTCAACACCCTCGAAAACCATGAAAATGACACCTATGATAAAAAAATTGGTACCTACTTCAGCCGCCATCTTGGATTTACATTTCGACAGCACTATCGGCTTCAACACTCTCGAAACCCATGAAAATGACACCCAAGAAGATAAAAAAATGTGCAAAAAATTAAAAAACAAACCACTGACGCTTTGTGTTGAATATTAATATAATACTCTATTATAATGATAAACTATTAATTAAAACTACTTTCTCAATTAACTGACATCGTGTAACAAAAAACCTTACCTCAGTCACAACTAGCGACATCTGGTGAGTGGAAGATTATTAGGCCTCATTCCCCTAGCCACCCTTATCGTTAGAGAAAATATAATTTTGCATATTTAAAAATAAATAAAATACATATAGGTGTTACTAAATTTTAAAAGTTGATTGACTTCAAATCACTATAAAATGGGCGGAGCTTACAGCGTCCGCCATTTATTGTTTCAATTTGTCACGGTTTTTTGTAGGCTTGCCATCTCCTCTATTTTCTATGCTCAAAGTTACACCCACGCTCTATTGACAGTGACAGTGACAATTAACATATGTCATTTGAAACAGCAAAGGAGCACTGAACTGGACAAACAAATTACGGACTTTGCTTTGAGGTTAAGTGAGAGATACAAGTGCCGTAGTTTTTTCGCTTAAATTAATTGTTTTATTAAGTGCTGTTGAGTTACTATAGTATTTTTTTGTCTTGGTGTTGGTTTTAACATCTGTAGATTAGTAAGTGTTTTTAGTTGTGCCGTTTTTATGTAAGTTTTACTTACTTACTTATCTTCACGCACAATCCCTGACGGGGTAGCCAGAGAGAACAGATCGCCAAGTGTCACGATCCTTACATACCTCTTTCGCTTCTTTCAGATTCATAATCTTCTTCATACATGCACGTCTAGGTATCCGAGTACTCTTGACCCTCCCCTCTTCGAGCAGTTTGCTCACATGGTCTTCGAAAGTTAGTCTCGGTCTACCTCGACACCTTTTAATATTAACTTTCGCGCTATATATTTTCTTCACCATTCGGTCTTCACTCATTCGCTCAACGTGCCCAAACCATCGAAGCACGCCCTTATCAATTTTTGTGATAAGGTCATCTTTCAAACCTGCCATATTGCGAATCTCTTCGTTTCGCTTTCGGTCGGCCATGGTAACGCCGCACATTTTACGAAGAGATCGCATCTCCACTGCATTCAACTTGCTTTTATGCTTCTTCTGGCATACCCAGGTTTCGCTGCCATATAACAAAGTCGGTACCAACACTGCGTTATGTATTGCAAGGCGTGCACTCTTCACTACGCCTTGCCTTTTGACTAATGCAGTCAGGGCACCATTGACTTTGTTCCCGGCAGCGACACGCCTGTCCACATCTAAATCACATCTTCCATCCCGGCTAAAAGCACTCCCCAAGTATACAATTTCATTTACCTGTTCTAGACATTCCTGATTTACCCATATTTCACACTTCGTTCTCTCTTCGTCCCTTTCAAATACCAGAACCTTAGTTTTATTGGCATTCAAACGGAGACCTTTAATTTCACATTCCTCTTTCATACACGTGACTAATGCCTGCAGTTCTGCCTCTGATGGTGCAATAAGCACTGCATCATCAGCATACAGCAGACAATTTACTTTTATGTCACCCAATTTCACACCCAAACAGCTATCTTTCAACTTCTGTAAACAGCTGTCGAGATACAGTATGAACAGCCAGGAAGACATGACACAACCCTGTTTTACGCCCGTTTGGACGCTAAACATGGGTGACAGGTCATGCCCTACCCGCACACAGGCTTTACAGTCACAGTAAAGTGACTGCACAGCCCTTAGCAATCGACCATCCACACCGTACCCCGGCAACAATTCCCACATTTTCTTCCTTACAACCTTATCAAATGCTTTCTCAAGATCCACAAAAGCACAGAAAATCCTCTGGTTAGCAGCCAGAAGCTTTTCCGTGATCATGCGGAGAGAAAACATTTGATCCGTGCATCCTCTTCCAGGTCTAAATCCGCATTGAGCCTCCCATAGAAATCTTTCCGATTTCTCTTGCATCCTACGTGTCAAAACCTTCGAGTAGACTTTACTTGCTAAACTGGTCAAGCTGATCGCCCGATAGCACCCGCAGTCAAAATGTGAACCTTTACCTTTATATAAAGGCACAATGACTGCGGATCGCCAATCATCCGGGACATCCCCCGTCCGCCAGCACAAATTGCACAGCAGATGAAAGCTGTCCCAGACGCGAGGCCCACCATACTTGACCATTTCAGCAGTAACTCTGTCTAGTCCCGCAGCCTTACCACATTTCAAACTTCGAATCGCACGTTCAATCTCTTTCATACTGATGACCTCAGTGTCATCGAGGTCCAGGTCTGGCGTACCAGTCACGGCGTCATCCCCGGATCCCTCACTAAGATCATCACACGCATACATTTCTCTATAAAATTCGCTCCATCGCTGCATGACGTCCGATTTTTCTGTGAGGACGTCATTAGTTCTCGAAAGCACTTTGTTCATTCTTAAGGCCGTCGCACCACTTCGGGTCCTTCCAACCTCTTTCCAGAAGAGTTTGGAGTTCTCCTTAAAGTTGTGCGACAACCTTTTGTCCGCTTCCATTCTACACCTTTCACGCATTTCCTCAATCAATGCTTTCGTGTGAACTTTCTGCAGCTTATATCTTTCTTTCATCTTCTCTCTCATATCCTTATCATTACTAGAGGCCAAGTAGTCTAACCATGCTTTCTTCTTCTTCTTTACAGCTTCTTTCACTTCATCATTCCACCATGCATCTCTTCTTTTACTACTTTTACTATATTTTACATATATATATGTAAGTTTTAGTTGTAGAAATATAATGGAGGACGAACCTCCCGACCCCGAAAGGGTTCGCAATGACTCCTTTTCTTTACCCATTGATAATGTAGATCCTATTAACCGTAAACGCGCCCAAGTAAGTAATGTGTCCGCCCATCCACAAAAAATAATTATTACCGATCCAAACCAACAGTTTCCTTCAGTACAATCATCATATACCCATCCTGACTTTATTAATAAAAAAGTAAAGTACTCGCAAGATGATACCGCGCCTTTTCTAGTTCACGTAAGTAAAACGTCAAATGATCAAGTATCCGGAGTAACTCTGAAACCAATCAAATTCGGTCACTTTCTGTATCATAATAATATTAAAAATATAGTTAGTGACGGAGTCAAAAAAGTTGGACGAAACAGGATATCGGTTGAGTTTAAAACAGCAGCGGATGCAAACACTTTTATTGATCACCCAGCTCTTCAGACCTCTAAGTATGAAGCAACTATCCCCTCATATAATATCACTCGTATGGGGCTAGTCAGACAAGTTCCCATAGAGTGGACATTAGAAGAGTTAATAGCAGCTATAGAAATTCCTTCTGGATATGGTGCTATAATTAAAGCTCGCCGACTCAATAGAAGATCAGTGAGTGACAGCAACAACATTTCATGGATTCCAACTCAGACAGTAGTTCTAACTTTTTCTGGACAAAAACTTCCATCCCACATTTACTGTTTTTACACCTCTATGCCAGTAGAAAAATATGTTTTGCCACTCATTCAGTGTCATAAATGTTGCAGATTTGGCCATGTTACTTCCCAGTGCCGATCATCCCCGCGCTGCTTTGTATGTGCACAGAATCACGAAGGTTTATCATGTACTAGGCAAACTCCTACTTGTCTATTCTGTTCAGGACCCCATACAGCAAAAGACCCTACCTGCCCTGAACATCTAAGACAAAAATCTATTAAGCTAGTTATGTCCCAAGAAAATATAGCATATTTAGAAGCTGCAGCTAGATTCCCTTTCGTACGTAGATCTTTTGCTGACACAACAAGAAGCCCGCCTCGTAATACTTCTCAACAGACCCCTTATCTCACAAATGACAGTCTTTCAACTCCTACGGCTCAGCCTTCACAATCTACGTCATATAAAAAAACTATCTTTATTCCTCAACGTACTTACAGACAATCATTAAATTCTGGATATGATAAGGCAGCCCATCAGGAACTTGTTAAGAATCCTACTTTGTCCCTTCCAAATGGGTGTGCTTTACTGGGGAATGACAACATTTCTAATAACGATAACTTCTGTGAACTTATGATATCAATGTTAATTAATATGATTTCCCGTTTTAGTGACGCAGAACTTCCTCTTAGTCTACGTCAAAAACTTACTCAGCTTACTTCAATAACTAGCAACATTCACAATTCTACAATGGAATTGTCGGAGTATCAAACATAAAAAGAATGAACTTATATTTCTTATTAACAAATTTAGTCCAATTGTTCTTGCCATCCAGGAGATGTGGCTTAAACCTGACTCCCAATTTAGGATCTCAGGTTATTCATGTCTTCGGGATGATAGGAGTGATGGACATGCTGGTTCCTCCATTCTGATCTCAAAAAAAATCACATATTCTTCTATACCGCTTCCTACCCACAGCTCCTCAATTAATGCTGTTGCAGTCAATGCTCTCAACATATCTTTTCTGTCTGTATACATTCCTAATCCTAATGTTACCATCTTAAATGAACTTTGTAATCTTATTTCTTCTCTAACTCCCCCTGTTGTTATCATGGGAGACTTTAATATTCACCATACTTCATGGGGCTCACATCACTGCGACTCACTATCATCTGTGTTTCTAGATATGATAGACAACTTAAATCTATGTATTCTTAATGATGGTTCTCCTACCCGTCGTGTTTCACCATCTCAGAATATAAGAAGCGCGGTGGACTTGACTCTTTGTTCTCCTGGCTTAGTTTCCTTTCTAACATGGAAAACATTACCAAATTCACATGGTAGTGATCACTATCCAATTTTTATCACCTCTGTTGACTCTACAAGAGCAAATTCGGAATTCAACCCCAGGTTAAAATATAATCTGTCAAAGGCAGACTGGCATCATTATTCTTCTGTCTTAGATCAAGCGATATCAACAATTCCTTCTTTGCATGATGAAAATATACATTCCGTCTATACAGAATTCAAAAATGCATTATTATCTTCCGCCAATAAGACTATTCCTTTAAAACAACCCTACAGAAACAATTTGGCCTCTCCTCCTTGGTGGGACCAGGATTGCACATCTGCTTGCAAAAAAAGGAAAGAAGCTGAACAAAAATACTCTTCATCAATGACCATGGAAAACTATATTTTCTATAAACAAATAGCAGCTAAAACGGTAAAATTGTTATCTCAGAAAAAAAAATCCGGCTGGCATAGGTTTTGTTCTAACTTATCTCCTTCCACACCTTCTTCTCTAGTCTGGAAAAATATTAAAAGATATCGCGGTTCTAAGGCAGTTGAACAGAATGTATCTTCCAATGACCCTTCAATTTGGCTTGAAGAATTTGCTCTTAATCTCGCCCCTCCTTCAGCGCCTACGCAAGCTGAATGTTTAGTCTTTCATTCTCGTTGTATACAGTCTCTAGATAAATTTGATGCCCCCTTTTCTTATGAGGAACTATTTACAGTTCTTCAGGGTCTTAAGGACTCCTCTCCAGGAGTAGATGGAATTCCGTACTCATTTATCATTAATAGCAGTAAAACAACTAAAACTGCATTTCTTGACATTCTGAACCACATATTTGACTCAGGAATTCCTCCCAAAGAATGGAAGACCCAAATAATACTTCCTATCCTCAAACCGGGTAAAGCCAGTGAGGACTTTTCAAGTTATAGACCCATTGCACTGTCGTGTACAATGGCAAAGATATTAGAACATCTGATAAAAAATCGGTTAGAATGGTTCCTAGAGAGTAAGGATGTTTTACCAAAAAGCCAATTTGGATTTCGAAAAGGCTTAGGCACTATGGATAGCCTCAGTACACTGGTAACTGACATTCGTATTGCTTTTTCGAAAAATGAATATCTTGTTGGAGTCTTTCTCGATGTTTCGTCGGCATACGACAATGTACTTCTTCCTGTACTCAGGCAGAAAATGCTGAAGCTGAGTATACCAGTGAAGATAGTAAACTATATATCAAACTTTTTCTCTTCTCGGTCTATTTTAATAAATTTTCAAAACTCACTACTTCCCCCCCGACATATTTGGAAAGGTCTCCCACAAGGCTCAGTCCTCAGTCCTATTCTCTATACTATATACACTTTCGATTTAGATCTTGCGGTCAATTCATTTTGTAATGTCCTACAGTATGCAGATGATTTAGCCCTATATATTTCTACAGACCACTTAACTACAGCTACTTCCCAGTTAAATTCTACTATGGAATATTTACAATGCTGGTTAACTGATCATGGTCTATCTCTATCTGTTTCCAAAAGCAGTATAGTGATCTTTACTCGCCATAAGAATGTCCCTAATATTCCAGTTTTATATAACGGCTTACCTATTCCTATTCGGGACAAGGTAAAATTTTTAGGTATGGTACTAGATAATAAATTATCCTTTACACCCCACATAGAATACATTTCCAAAAAGTGTGAGAAGAATGTAAATATTCTTCGTTCCCTTTCAGGAGTATGGTGGGGATCTCACCCCTTTTCACAAAAGCTATTATATAATGCTGTAATTCGTAGTCATTTTGATTACGGATGCTTTCTTTTAGAGCCATGCAATAAATCATCACTTAAAAGTTTAGACAAGATACAGTATAAATGTCTCCGCATTATAATTGGTGCAATGAAATCTTCCCCGATTAATGCCCTTCAGGTAGAGTGTGTTGATCCTCCTCTCAACATAAGAAGACAATATCTTTCAGACAGATTCTTCTTTAAGGTCTGTCAACTCTCTTCTCATCCCCTAATTCCCAGGCTGCACCTCCTTTCAGAATTCTTATCTACAAGTAGATACTAGCTCCATAAAGATTGTCCACATTTAATTAATAGCTTAGTTACGTTTCTCCAAATTCCTGGGCCCATTTTCTCATTCAATACAAGTCCACTCTTTAATACTCCTTTTGAAGCTATTATATATCAAGCTAACATTCACCTCGACCTAGATATCAGAAAAGGTTCCCCTGGGGCAGAATTAAAATTAAAAGAAGCCATAGGGAAAAATTGGAAAGATTGGATAACCATGTATACAGATGCATCCAAAATTACTGATGATGGCTGTACTGGTGCAGCTGTCTGGATCCCCAGGTTTAAAATAATCCTTAGCTTTAAGTGCCCTTCATTATGTTCCATTTTTACTGCTGAGACAATTGCAATCCATGAAGCTCTGAAATATGTTGAATCACATATCCTAGACAAGACAGTGATTTTTAGTGATTCTAAGAGCTGTTTGTCTGCTATTTTGGCTAACCAATTTCAAAGTAAATATAAATTTCCCCTAATTCTCGATATTAAAAACATTCTGTATAGATGTCATCTTAAAGGGATTTCTGTCTGTTTAGCCTGGATACCTAGCCATAGTGGTATCTGTGAAAATGAAAAAGCAGATATGTGTGCCAAAGAGGCCACTAGAAATGGCACCCCACTAAATATTGCCTATTCCCATGACTTGCTTCCCCTTGCTAGGAAAAAGCTTGTTAACACATGGAATGAGATATGGAAAGCATCACAGATACTAAAAGGCAAGCACTATGCTGCTATACAAGATAATATTCCATCAAGACCTTGGTTTTTCTTATTTAATAAAGCAAACAAACATGCTACTTCTATTGTCTGCCGGTTGAGAATTGGACACGCCTGTACCTATGTGCACCTAGCTAAACTCAGGATTAGGGATAGTTCTCTGTGCGAATGTGGTTTAGATGAGGGAAACACTAACCATATTTTTTTTAACTGCACCAAATTGTCATCATCTCTTTACGATTATCTGCCCCCTGACATCCCTCGTCCCATAGACTTTAACTCCCTTCTAATCTTCACAAATACCTCTTTTGTATATATTTTATGTGATTTTATTAATTCTAACAATATTAAACTGTAATTTGTTTGTCATATAATAACACATTAGTATTGTTTTAACAACATTGTCTGTCTTTTGTTTTAGGTAATTCAACAGATAAGTTGACCAAAATCATTCACATAATATTTGTTGTTACCATCTCTTGTATTATCAATTTCCCCTTTTTAAGCAGAGTTTGTGTCCCCATTAAACCTTTTCGCTTATAACATGTCATTGGCGAATTCATCGTAACCGCCATAAAGGAAGAAGAAGAAGAAGAAGAAGAAGCACTGAACTGAACTGAAGAGTGAAGAAAAAGGTCAAAATGAAGAGACAAATAATTGCAGTTATTGTTTAATGCGAATTTACAGCAACTCTTATTGCGTACAAAAAAAAAATTATTATACTGATGGCGTATTGAATTTGATAATCAACATTAATAATGAACGTTCAAAGAATAATACAGAGAGTGTGCGGCCAGTCTTTCACTAATATTAAAACTGTATGTACATTTAGTAAAATAAACCGTAACTTGATAATTGGTAATGATAAAACCAATATCATAGTTTGCGCTACAGATTTTATATTATATATTGCGCTATAGAATTATAAGTATTCTATAAATTTTTTTCAGTCTGTCTTTTCAATACGATTAAAACACACCAAAAATGATCTTGAAAATCATCAAACAAAAATTATGAGTCGAGGTTTACCCGAAAAGAAGCCTTTACCTGGCGTTAAAAGTATAATTCTTGTTGCATCTGGGAAAGGAGGTGTTGGGAAAACCACAACTGCTGGTAAATTTCTATTTTGCGTATGCTATATCTTAGGAATAAAGATAAGTCTAGACTTATCTAGTGGTGATTCTAGATCAAGTGTGAATTAAAAATATTATTAAACCACTATAAATGATAAATTTTAATTTGTTCAGTTTATTTTTCGTTTTTAAAATTTTATTTATTATCATTTTTAAATCTTAGTACTAAGTTTATTAAGCTTAACAGAAAGGGACTACTAAAAACTAACTATTTACTATGAATAGATCATATTTACAGCCTATTAGTGAAGTCCACTGCTGCATATAGGGCTACTATATTTACCATAGTTGTCAAGCTTGGTAGGCAGCTTTGCAATTGCAATTTTTTATTATATTGCTAAATAAAAGATAGAATTACTTAATATATAATTTTTGCAGTTAATCTTGCGTGTGCAATGAAAGTGATAAAACCAGATAAAGAAATAGGGCTCTTAGATGCAGATGTTTTTGGTCCATCTGTTCCTCTCATGATGAACATTAGCGGAGAGCCTATGCTCAATGACGATCATCTAATAGAACCACTGCTTAACTATGGTGTTAAATGGTATGACTTTCTTTTATTATATTTAGTGATATGTAATTATATTTTACCTAAATTTTATTTAGAAACTTCAGTCTGGGTTTTTGTACATGATAGAGACATGCTGCAGCTATATTAATAGTATAGTTGTAGTACGAATGGGTCGGCTTGACACGGGAAGGACCACACTCTCACAGAATACCAGCTTAAAATAGCAGCTTAACACTGCTGTGTTTTGTATGGTGAGTGTAGAGAACCGGTGAACCTTTTTACTGAGGCATTCCATCTTAGTCGTTACAGGTGACAATGCATCTGCATTTTGATTCTTTATTGAGGATAGATGTGGATGTCTATGGGTCACAGTAACTATTTACCATCAGGTGGACTGTGTGCTCGTTTGTCACCCTATCCTATAAAAAAAAAAAATCAACCTAAAATTGTCTATTTACAATCCTGATTTCACTAACTGCTCTAAAGATTATTAAAGCCAGGCCTTATTTAAATTTCATGAAAAGAGCAAACTTAATTCATAACTGCATCCAAATATCTGATCAATAACTATTGGTATCCTTTGATTCATCCATTGTGACTGCTTTAATATAATTGAAAGCTACTCAATTGCACAGAAGATTTAGATATTGTCAAATGTAAATATAATACGGGAACTCTATTTACATCACAATATAATGTTTGTGCAGTAAGATGAGAGGTTGACTAGGAAGCAGCGTTAGACATGGGGATAAGCACTCAAGACCTGACCTAAACTTTGCACAAGTTTTGGCTCTTAACTGAAATTTGAAATTAGGACCCACAGCATACTAGTCTATTTCTCTGACAACCAGGATATATTGTTGGCACTTAGGAACTTGCCCTTTGTTTCTTGGATAGAATTTAAAAAAAAATACTAATAAGGTACAAAGCCTTAAACATAAAAAGCTACATTATATTTGAAAGAGTTCTTAGTTAGAGAGTAGTACATCTGTTGTGTAGGTTATCAAATATGGATGTTACAATTTTTTTTAAAGTTAATTCAATGTTATATATAAATAAATAATAATATTTATATGGCCCTCTGTTTGTTGTAAATTTCCTTTCATTTCTGAGAATTTTAGTTCAAGAAAGTGTCCACTCCTGTGTGTTGGTGGACTTTGCATGTTCTCCAAATATTATTTTATTTCCTTTTCTTCTCAAACAAGTAGGTTTCCTCATGATGTTTCCTTCACCACAAGGCACATAGTAAATCAGCACTTAAAACAGCAATTATGAATTAAACTTTTTGCTGTTAGCATACTGTGAAAATGGAGGTGAGCGCTTAGATTTCTTTTTATAGTGTTAATAAAAATGGGATTGAAAGGAAATTGCAAAAATGGACCCACATTTTTTTTAAATTAACGAAGCATCGTGTTTATGAAAGTTTAAGTTAATTATAAGTTTATACAATGGTTCTAGAATACGGGAGACAAAAAAAGAAAAGAATTATAAATTATTAAAAAAATTGGTCTTCTTGCAATAACAGAACCTTAGTAGAAGTAAATGTAGTGATTTTATACTCTGTTCAAAATGATATTTCTTGTCATTATTTTATATTGTTGTTGCTTTCACCCAAAGAGATGTAATATATATGTACCGAGTGACGAAAAAGTTATCACATAAAATGAAAAGACGTATGCTACATAAATTTCTTTAAACATACACAACTAAAAAAATATATAACAATTAATACATTAGTCGCGGTAGCACTTTTTTCGTTTTAATATTAAATAACATCATGTAAATGCATACAGATATCACCTGATGAATTCTAGAATGTTAAAGACCCATGCCATTTTAAGGCGAATATAGGTAGTTTTAAAGGTTGTCAATCCGAACTACTCAAATAAAGAAAGAATCAAACAAAGACTGTAGTTACGGCTATCAATTTAAGGCATAATTTTATGCGCGAAATTAAAAACAAAGGGACCGCGCGTTGCGGGTATGCGAAAACAAATTCTAGCAAAAAAATTTACAAATAATGAAGTTAAGGCATAATTCTCTATGCGCGAAGTGACAAGAAATGGGACCGGGTGTCGAAATTATTATTTTTCTGGCGCGTGCGACGTTTTGTAAGTCACTTCAGATCAGTAACCTATATATTATCAAGGCTGATTTATTTCTTGTCAATTTTTTACGCTATTTATTTGGTTTGAAAAAGGCATTTTTTATTTTCTTTTATTATTGTTTATTTTATTATTTTAACAGACATGTATCAACTTGTATTAACTGCTGTGCTATTTAACGTGATAACCTATTCGCCACCCAGTATATATATATATATATATATATATATATATATATATATATATATATTATAGAGCGGGCATTGGGAAGATTTATATACAAAAACTTTGAGATAGTGCGCGTGTGGCGCCCTTTAGCCAAAAATAGCAAAACAACGCTAAGCATTTATTAAGACAACATTTTAGCTATTCCCCAGTAGGTGACGCTAATAAATATAACGTCGTTTTAGGAATGTTACCGTTTTAATATCAAAGTATCGATAATGTTGTTGAAGATTACTAAGTTTGAAATGCTTTTCGATATAATAATAGGAAATATACATTATTGTTTTATTGTATAAATCTATTTATCATGACTTCCATCACACGAAAAAATCATATTAACTTTTACGCCCCTTTAATGTCGTGAAATAAAATATTTAATTTCCAATAACTAAGAATCAATTCAAACAGCAGTTACTTTGGTTTGCCACCTTGGTGGCATCTTGGATGTCGTCACTCGGTCCATTAGCTGCTATAATAATAGCATATGATTGATCGGTCGGCGTTAAAGACACATCGAGAAACGCCAAATCCAATAAGAACTTAAAAGCTTTTTCACGTTTCATCGGCTGCAGTACTTAAAGACACTACCCACATCAATAAAAACTGTTATATTAAGTTTTTACCTTATTTTCTAATTCAGGCTTAACCTACAACTTCTTGCATCTAATATCTTTAACAGTACAAATTGTTTTTAATGTAACAAATCTGTAGCCCTCTCCTATCACTGTAAGCCAGGATCTATATATAATAGCTTTGTCCTTGAAAATCACAAAACAATGAAGCCCGGTGTAAAACCACCAAATAATGAAGCCTGGTATGTAAAAGAGAAGGCTTGCTGTATTGCTAAACATCAACACAGCAAGTATCCTCAGCATGCTCATAAGCAACATAGAAAATCTCATCAGCATACCAGCATAGCATAGTTGGTATATGCTACTCATTTTTGTTGGCATGGTTAAAGTATCGTTGATTGTTTTACCTCCTTAAATATTGTAAAGGATTAAATCGGCATCCTGTATATTTTTTTATCGATAACCCCAATCGATAAACGCCGTCAATCACTAACTTTAACATTGGTAACTAAATGGCGACATTTACTGGATAACAGAGGGCGCTTATTACAATAAAAATAAATGTTTTAGAACAATCTACTAGAAATAATAAAATTTAAATATTATTCGGTAAATATATGTTATATTTACGATAATAAACCGAAATCACTTTCATTTTTTGCTCCATATCGTGACTTACAATATCTTAATGCACAACCAGGCATATTTTCTTTAATTTTTTTTTTAAATATATGAAACGAATGCGTCTTGACTTTTTGTTTTTGACGATGTCATTAAGACTAAATGACAAAAATCGGAGATATATCCTATAGGACATAAGTTACAGATGACAATTTTGCTGCTGATGTCCGGTCTATTACTACTACTACTACTTAAATGTCTGCTTTCACCATTGTAACTTGTTTCCCTTTTCTTTAATAATCTAAATTTTCCCACAGCTGGTCAACTTTTCACATCTCTCTTCTAACAAGCAGTAATTAAGTTAAGGCAACTTAAATAATTATGTGTAAGAGTTTGATTATAAATGCCTATTAAGAATACTACTGTACTTCATGTCAGGAACTTCATGTCACCTAAAGGCGGCTACTGACATGCCTGCCGCAGGGGCAATCTAGGGAGCACAGCGATCGGAGCTGTCTCTACACACGCATGCCGTTCAGTATGAGAGTGTATGTCTCGCTGGACGGACGCGTTGAGAATGGCACCAGTTTTATCGAAATATCAATAAATCGGTATATATAGCCTTGGCTCTTTTTTGTATAGAATATAAGGGTGACAAATGAGCACAGTCCACCTGATCGTAAGTGGACACTGTGGCCCATAGATACCCACATTTATCAATAAAACAACTAATTAATTAATAATTACAACCACAATATAGTGCTTATAAGCTGCAGCATAGCTCTGCCACGCTATTTTTAGGCTATCAAAGACAACCCCAAAAAAATTGCCCCTGCTTGCCTACACACATCACAATTAAGGAGGCAATTTTTCAAGTCGGCCATGCGGCTGGGTGGCAGGAGCGCAAGCCCTTCCTTGCTCCCTAGATCGGCCGTGCAATTGGGGCAATTTCGTTCAGTTCGTTCTCTCTCAGTGTTCGTGGATTATCGTGCGTCGTTCGGATGAGTTCGTGACTCGTGTATTATTCATAATTATACAGAAACAGAAACAGTAACTTTTTTATTCAATATAGATTGTAAATAAATACTTATTGAAAGTCACTCTTTTGTTTAATTACCACTAGTTCGAAAAAAACGCCTCTGTCCTTGAAAGAACCAGCAAGAAACCCAGCGGGACTTTTTTTTAAATAACAGCTTACAATCAGAGGCGTAGCGTGGACTAATATAAACGTGGCCGAAATTGCATCAGCGAGACCACTTTTCTTTCGTTCCAAGGATATACCCAATAAATCTATCCTACCAAACATGCTTTGACACGACATACGAGGGCGACACTGAAAATTTCGGGAATCAAGGAAGTGATACAACATTACTATTTAAAAATGTATTTATTGCTTTTCGAAGTATTCTCCGCGAAATTTGACACATTTTTCCATACGATGGAACCAATCATTGAAGTAACCATTCCATTCGGAAGTTGGGGTCTCCAAAATGGCCGTTTTGTAGGCGTCCACAGCTTCTTCAGGTGATGAAAATCTCTGTCCACGCAATTTATTCTTTATTTTAGGGAAAGTATAGAAATCATTAGGACTTAGGTTGGGGCTGTACGGCGGATGGTCTAATAATTCTATGTTTTCTTGCTCTAAAAACTCTTGTTCTGTGTGCGGTGTGAGAATTCTCATTGTCGTGATGGAGGATGATGCGGCGGTTGCAATTCTCTTTACGGAGTTCAGAAACGACCTATGGCAAACAAATGCTAGCATACCATTCTGCATTAACCGCTCTTTGTCCCTCAAGAGGAATAGTCGTAACATGGCCGATTTTGGAGACAAACGTGGCCACCATTTTTTTTGCAACACTCCGTGAACGAACAATTTTTGTTGGCTTTAACTCATTTTCGAACACCCAAACTCGTGACTGGTTTTTGTTTCGGGTTCGTACGCATATATCCAGGATTCGTCACCTGATACGATGTTGTATACAGCATTTCAGGATCCTGCGTGGAATCTTTCGAGAGTTCTGACGCACCAAGTTACGCGAGCCGCTTTTTGCTCTTCACAGAGCGAATGCGGTATCCATCCATAAATGGGGAGGAGTTGAGTCTTGTGGATACCACTGTTTTTCTCGGTATTACTATTGACGCGAAACTTCAATGGGGCCCCCATATATCTAAATTAGCAAGCAGACTTAGTTCTGCAGCATATGCTGTAAGAAAGATTAGAAGTCTCACAGATGTTGAGACAGCTAGGTTAGTGTATTTTAGTTACTTTCATAGCGTAATGTCTTATGGAATTTTGCTATGGGGTAATGCGACTGATATTGAAGCTATATTTGTTTTGCAAAAGAGAGCCGTTCGGGCGATTTATAACCTAAATTGTAAAGAGTCCCTCAGACAAAAATTTAAAGAAATAAACATATTAACTTTGGCATCGCAATATATTTATGAAAATCTAATGTATGTACATAAAAACATAAATAGCTTTAATAAGAATAAAGATGTGCATTCTTTAAACACTAGGAACAAACATAAGCTTGTAATACCAGTTACTAGACTCCATAGAATCAGTAATTCATTTATGGGGCAATGTATACGCTTTTACAACAAAATCCCAGAACATATTCAAAGTTTATCAATAAACAAGTTTAAAAGTTTTATTAAAGAAAAACTGTACAAAAAGGGTTATTATAATATCAAGGAATACATGAATGAAAATAACCCCTGGGAATAAGGTGATCGCCACCATGCTGGTTCTATTAAAAATCATTTAAAAATTGTATAAATGAAATTATTGTTAAGTGAAATATGTTTGAAAAAAAAGTCCCGCTGGGTTTCTTGCTGGTTCTTCCCAGGACAGAGGTATTTTCCGAACCAGTGGTAAATAAAAAATGACTTTCAATAAGAATTATGTAATAATCAATATTGAATAAAAAACTATTCTATTCTATTCTATTCATCGGGAAAACAACTTTTTTACACCTAATTGTTCATGCAAGATTATTTGTATTTGACTCATGCCAATGTCTAAAGTTGCCTGAATTTCGCGGTATGTCACATGTCGATCTTCCTCAATCAGCTTACGCACAGCATCAACGTTTTCTTGGGTGACTGCAGTTTTTGGACGACCTTGACAGGGATCATCACTGAGCTTGACACGTCCACGTTGAAATTCAGCAAATCAGCGATAAATTGTGGTTTTGGATGGGGCTTCATCACCAAATGCAGAAATCATCCGGTCAATACACTGTTTTTGTGTTAAACCACTTCGAAAATCAATAAATCATCGCTCTTGAATTTTCTCGAGTCAATTCCATTTTCTCAACGACTAAACAAGTTTGACGAAACCTTGTGACAAGACCGAGAATCTTTTTTTAAATAAATAAATGGTATTCGATTTTTAAAACCAAGAAGTTTTCAATTAAAAAGATTTTAATATGACAGGAACAGTGGAAATATTCAATTCCCGATACTTTTAGTGCAACCCTCGTACGAGGGCGACACTGAATGTTTTTAAAACTGGCCACTTGTAAACGATGTAAAATAAATAAAAATAAGTTCAAATTTTGAAAATGGAACTCTTTGCCAATGTTATTGTGTATGTATTTTATTAATTTGTTATTTGTTTATTATTTGGCGGCAAATTGAAAATTGTCACATCAGCATGAATTTAACGCGAGAAAATTTTCGTACAATGATTTTTTTATGAATTTCGATGTCATTTAAATCAACAAGAAAGTTATGATAGACTTGGATTGCCTTTCATGATGAAGCCCCGTCGTGTGCCACTGTTTATAACTGGTTTAATGAGTTTAAACGTGGTCACACTAATTTCACTGATGATTTGTGTGAGAGACGGCCTTCTACGGCGACCACTGAAGATAACATCAGTGTTGTGCGGCGTATGATAGAGACTGACAAAAGAGTGACTTATCAGCAGATTCGGACAAGCTTAGGCATCGGTATGAGTCAAGTGCACAAAATCCTCCATGAACATTTAGCGTTCAGGAAGCTTTGTGCCCGGTGGATACCTCATAATTTGACAGAGGCCCAAAAACTCCGACGTGTTGATTGGTGTCGTGAAATGGTTCAAAGATTTAACGGAGGCGACTCAAATGCTGTGTTCGACATACTAACGGGTGACGAAAGCTGGATTTATTGTTATGATCCTGAAACTAAGAGACAGTCTGCTGTCTGGGTGTTTCCTTCCGAGGAGGTGCCAACTAAAGTGAAGAGAGATCGAATCGTGGGAAAAAAGATGGTGGCCTCGTTCTTCGGAAGGACAGGTCATTATTGTTTCACAGGATCTAAAAACAGTTACTGCAGAGTGGTACACTAACAATTGTTTGCCACTTGTCTTGGAAAAAGTTCGGGAGAAACGACATCGCAGCAGGATCCTCCTTCACTACGACAATGCCTCGACTCTCGACGAGGCCAAGCAAACTGTCGGCTACTTGGTGACGTCAGACGTGGAATTACTGGGTCACTCGCCCTATAGCACCGACCTCGCTATTTTTATTTTTTCCGAAAATAAAAGAAAAACTTCGAGGAAAGCGTTTTAACGATTTCTTGTTTACCGTCTAATATGACGGGTTTTCTACTCTCCTCAGTCAAATTAGACTTGAAGGGTAAACGCCTGTTTAAACGGAGTAAGTTGTCTTCTCCTATTTCCATAGATAATTTGCTTAAGCGTGAACTTCTTTCAACGCTTTTGCCTGCTTTCAAGCATTTTATTTCCGAACGGAAATCATAAGAGTACGATTTAAATCGTACATCTGGCAGCCCTTGTGTAGAGACAGCTCCGATATATTGCCCCTGCAGCATGCATGTCAGTAGCCGCCTTTAATGTATCTGGTTAGATAGATGAAGTAGTTATAATATGTACTTATTTATACAAATAATATACAGATACAATGGAGCATTAACATCTACCCATAATAGTTATTTTTTGAATAATAATTTTAGGTTAATTTCTACTTTTAGCTTATTTTTGAGTATATCTTTTTCTCCCACTTTTTTAAACTTACTTGCCAATTACTTTTTTGTTAGTTTTATCATAATCTACAACTATTTAACAAGTTTCTATTATGAACGCTACTCTTATCAGTGGATCCCAAAATACATGCTTTCTCGCCATCCTCCTTTGCTACATGCTAAACAATTGCAAAAGCAATTTTGGAAAGAGAAGCAATTAAAGAGAGTAAGACTTTCCATCCCAAGTTTATCTGGGTCTTGTGACACAAAAATGTAACCACTGTGTTACTTGCCTAGAATGTCGTACTGTGTTCGTATTGTGGAGACCATGGGCTAGCCACCTATTTCTTTATTTTACAATTTTCCATCTGAAACCATATTTTTGGCTATACCTAGCCCAAGTAGCTGCTGCTCTTTAGACTCTGCTTCCCTCGGGGATTACAGATGTGACACTGAGTATGTATGTATATGTAACTAGTAAGGAGCATTTTCTTAAACATTTCTACCTTTCGAAAGTTTGTCAATAACAGTAATATGTCAATGTTACATATTTTTAATCATTGTAATTATATTTTTCAGTATGTCAATGGGTCTTTTAGTTTCTGGTGAGAATGCAGTTGTGTGGCGTGGATTAATGGTCATGCAAGCCTTAGACAGACTTACACGGCATGTAGCATGGGGACCACTTGATTGCCTTGTAGTCGATACACCCCCTGGCACAGGAGACACACATTTGTCGCTTGCTCAGAACTTGCCAATTGATGGTAAATATTTTTACACATTTCTTATAGGAGTATAATGATGCACCAACTTTTAAGTGAAGGGTAGTTCATCAGCATGTGGTGTCCAATGACTGAGATTACAAAACATGGAAAAAGTATAGATTGGGAAAGTAGATAGCAGTGTCAGTAATGCAGGTTCATAAAACGGAAATGAGACTCATAATTTCGATTTCATTCATAGATTAAGTTTGTATCAATAATTTTCATTGTGTTTATTACAAATGTTGCCATTAGCAGGTTATTCTGTTGATCAACCATGAGATGTATATTACCTTATTGCACTAATAATAAAGAATATATTTAACTTATTTTACCTAGGGTGGGTAAACTGAATTACCCCCATTAGTTACCTCATCCTAAGTTCGTGTTGTAGCATTTTGTGTGGCAACAGCATAATAGAATTTACTAACTCATTCTGTGCCATATTAATCATAAAAGGCGACTATGGGAAATACGAGAGGAATCTTATGCCTTCCATTAGCTGGTAGCATAACCGTCTTGTTTACGCCAGCCGTAAAAAACTCAAATTGCTGATGAGCAGCAGCTTCATACATGCAAGATGTTTTGGTAATGTAGTCATCAATCTGTCTGCCAAGCGTGACAAGGCAAATCGTCCCTACAATTAGAGACCCATTGACTGGCGGTCCACCACTGCGATTTAAAAGAAGTTTTCTTCCTTGCACAACTTCCTCGTGGGATCGACTACCACAAGAGATTTTTCCGGACCGATACGACTTAGGAACCTTCAAGAGCTTACTCTGTTTTAAAAGCCTGGCAACGCATCTGCAACTGCCCTGGTGTTGCAGTTGTTCATGGGCGGCGGTAATCACTTACCATCAGGTGAGCTGTATGCTCGTTTGGTCCCTCTCCTATAAAAAAAAATTTGAAAACCCATGTCCAGGAGTGCACCAAAACAAGCACCAGCTTCTAATAGACTGATGAAGTATAATATATTGCTGCAGTAGCGTGTATTTGATCATGGGGACAATCATCTGTATCACTACAGCTCCTCATGTTAAGTCCACTCAACGACACAAGCCAACAAGCCTCCTTTATAGATTACCACAAAGAAAGGTTTTGAATCACGAGCATCCTACTACTTTCTGTAGCCATAACGGGTCTCGCTCTACCTAGTGGGGGAGTAACCATACACTTCCTGCTATGAGCCTGCAATATCGAGTCTCTCTTGAGCATACTGATTCAGAAGGCTATGATAGTTATTTATGTTGTAATGTGGACTTAGATGTTAGGATTGCACAGCGGGCTAACGTTTTACATAAATTATATTAATAAAATTCTGATTACTTTCTTTTTTTAGGTGCAATTGTTGTTACAACACCTCAATCAGCAGCTTTACAAGTTACAAAACGAGGTGTTAATATGTTTGAAAAATTAAAAGTTCCTATAATTGGCCTGGTGGAGAACATGTCCCATGCTATGTGTCTGAAATGTGGTACAAAAAACTTCATATTTGGTAATGAAACTAAAAAGACTGCTGACGAAATTGGCCTTGAGATCATAGAAAGTTTCGAAGTTGATTCAAACATGTCCGAGTGTATAAATAGTGGTAAGCCAGCGATATATGCACTACCGGACAGCATCCATGCAGAGAAGTATCGACAATTAGCAAACAAAGTGTTCAAGTATATAGCCAATAAGGATAATAAGCAGGCAAAAGCTAAGGAGCAGTAGGTCTCATTAAACATATACAAGTAGTTGTTTAATTTTATTTATTTTAAATATTTTACAAATATATCTGTTATATAAAAGATGTTTGTTTGACTTACATAGTAACATTATGGCAAATAGCTCAGATTTCCCTGTCATGATTGTGCGCGGGTTATACGCTTCTTATTATGAAATAAAAGATGAAATGTTATTTGATATTTATTGGGGAACATTTTTCCTGAAATTAGACTCGTCAATTAACAAAGTGGAAAAAATACTATAAAAATATTGTCTTTTAAATAATTTTTTAAAGAAAATCTTAATTTGCTAAATGATTTAGGAAACAAGCAATAATAATAATTTCTTGGCTCTTATGGCTACTGGAATATATTCAACTAAAATTAACAATATATTATTTTCTTTTGCTGTTTGGGAATTAAAAAATATATTCATAAATTCAAGACACATTTTAGTCAATAAGTACAAGAGAAGAACATATTCATTTATACTGACATGGAAGGATTCTGAATGTAAGCACTAAGGATAAAAGTCTTGCTTTGATCAGCGTCCAACAAAAAAAACAATCCTGGAACATATTGCATAGTATATAATAAAACAAAACAATTTCAGGAACTGATGTAACTTTCTGTAATGATTTGCTTAACAGATCATATTGTTGTTCCATGTTTAATATTATGTAAAAATTCATATAAAAATGACTAATGGCATGTACATTAAATGTTCCATTCGTCTTATCCAAATAAACAATTGACATAACAAGGATCTTTTAGTCAACATTTATTGGGCATATTAAATAAAAAGGGTATTAAACTAATATAAAGTCTTGTAAACTACATTATTTGTAAGTATATAATGTAATTTACATGCAAACATTCTTGTCAATTACATAACATGATAGAAGCATTACGTAAACAACAGCATTTAGAGCACATTAAGGTAATAAAAATAGCATGTGACAAAAATTGCAAATTACATATAAATTATTTTATTTACCTTTTCCATATTAGGCAGATACGGTTACAAAAACAAAAAAATGTCTAATGTATGAGTGCATCATTTCATTCTCAAAGTATTCAATTTTAATGTGCATAGTAAATAAATGATGTTTTAAAATTTCTATTTTCAAATATTATAAATCCTTATATTGTTTAATTGGGTATTTGACATTCAAATCGATAGAAATACTTTTTAAAAGGTGTCAAAACAACATTTCTTTGAAAAGTTATGGGGAAATAGTGTAATGATCTCATAGTTTTTATAGTACAACTAGCTGACCAGGCAGACGTTGTTCTGCCCTCTCCGACGATCCTGTGTCCTATAAAAATTCTTAAATTCGTAATAAAAAATATTGAGGGTCACTTATAAGGATAAAAACTATCCTCCTATCTCTCAAGTTGGACCAAACTGCACACAGTGTGCAAAATTTCATTGCAATCTGTTTAGTAGTTAGTTCATTGCGGACAAACAATGTGACACGTAATTTTTATATATAAAGATTAATCCGGTGTCTATTACTCAATTGGTAAAGTTAAAAGTTATAAGTAAATTTTACGTTTTTAATGAAATTGACTTTACTGTAGAAATTTAGTTAAAGCTTTAATAAACTAAATTATTAACTAAATCATTTAGTTTATTAAAAATATATGAATTAAAATATAAAGTATGAATTTGACAGCAAATATTTAGTCTTCTTTCGTGAATAAGACTATAGTCTTCTTTCGTGAATAAGACTATATAGCACAGTTTTAACTCATAACTGTCAATCAACAACACGTTTCGTAATAGGAAAAATTATGTATATTATCAGTAGTACCATCCACTGTGATCTATCTAACTATATTATTATAGTAGACGTGTTTTTTTTTTATGAAAGAAATTGAATCTGTGCTCATAATACAGAGATTTATTTAAAAAAGGAATGAACATGAAGCACCCATACTGTATGTAGACTATAACACAGTTCCATATTTTATCCGCATATTTACACAACACCAGAGAATTATGGTCCGCAGAGCCGCTGCACCATAACAACCTTACTTTAATATCAAGAGTCCTTGCATTGCCTGTTTGAGGCGCTCGTTTCTACCATTTCTTTTTATGCTCGTCCATACTGACCCCTCCTGGCCCAAGGTAGACTATCATGAGGAGACCACCGATTACCGACAGGGTCTGTAAAATGCAAAAACAAGTGTTTTGATATTAATTCTTAACTAGTAATAAATGGGGGGTTAGTGGGTTTATGTTTGGCCCAGTGCATGTTGTGATGGATTATGAATGGATCATGGACATTTAATTTCACTGCTGAGTAGGTGTAGGCACGGATCGAACCCGAGTTGCTAGCATACTATGATATTCATCCCCGACTTCCTTGCCACCATGGCTCTTAATCATATTATTATGTATTGAATATAAAAAATTTATTGTCATTTAAAATACAGCATGTTTTTCACTATAAATTGCTTAAAATTCAGCACCTTTTTGCTAAATCTCGCAACACCGTTGGCGGCGACAGCATCTTTGAACCAGTGTCGACATCGTCAAAGGTTCGTCCGACAATAGTAACAAGCAATCGCGATCAGAAGAACCGCTGGCGCGTGTATGCTGACTTTAACCTTGTACTTCCTAAATATGTCAGTTTAGCGCACGGATTGCCTCAGAGTGGTCATTTCAGTTTCTGTACATACTTATGATGTGTTTTGTCGTACTCTAATCAAGAATATTTTATTAGTTAATATGTTTGCACAGAAGTAACTATAATTATGTAGTGTTAATTTTCATTTTTAAATTATTGTTTCTTACGAACAAACGATAAACTGATAAGTAAGAACAGGTCAACAGATGTCGTGACTCCTAGATATTGTCGCCTAAACGGTCGCTCGCGCCGCATTTATTGACATGTAAGATTTCCCATTTTCTTTTGTACGGGATAATTTTTTAAAATTATGTTTGAAAAAATCCCGCTGGGTTTCTTGCTCGTTCTTCCCAGAACAGAGGTATATTCCGAATTGAGCTTAGAAGGAAACCATGAGGTGCCTTGCGCTTGCAGTACGGTTCTTACGAAATTTTGACGCCTAAGATATAGAAAGCCTGATGCTTCATCGCAATAAACACAACTAACAATTCTAACATATACTTCTAGTGCCAGATCTACTATTGTTTCTTAATTTACAGCGCGTTTTAGCACCTAGTGTAGAATATGCCGCTGACGCGGTAACTTTGCGTATTTTAGCTGCACCGTCACCCACGTGGTATGCTTTTGCTCTAATGGACATTAAAATCTACAAGCAGTTCGAATAGCAATACAATACAAAAGTTCACACGGAGCCGTCGAAATTAGCCTTAATGTTTTTATGAAAAGATAATGTAAACATACCTGGAAGAAGTCATATTTGAGGAAGTCCCTAAGTGGCTTGTATGAAGGAACATTCCACCAAGCATTGTGGTAGAGATTGAGAACTGTGAGTACCAGCACCAACATCAGCGCAGAGAGCTTAGTTCTGTAGCCCACTGTCACAAGGATCATGAGGATGCTGCCAAGAATATCTTGAATGATCTGAAATAGAATATAAAAACAGTTATTAAACATATATAAATTGCACAATTATCTAATTATATAGAAAAATATTTTTGTTTGTTCATATTTTATGCGTTGCCATACCGTTCATCAGATTGTGCTAAAACTTTATCAACTTATTGCTTGCATTTGTGAGAAGGTTATAGGCATGATACAACTAACTTACAATAGGTGGCGCGCGTATCGTACCGACTTTATTTGAAAGTTATACATCACTCAATTTTAATGAATGTATTATCATTCTCATTAAACAATATAATTCTTCCAAATTTAAAACGATATTTCGACTATTATTTTTTTCTGTGGCAGCAACGCACCGTGAACCAGATAGTTTATTGATATATTTAAGGGCAGCTAGAGCTAATTACAATAATACATGTTCACAAATATACTTAATTTTAAATGTGAAACTTATTTAAGGCAGTTACAACATGCTTCACACAAAGAGTAAAATTACGAAACAATAAGGTGCCAGATTTATAACATAAATTACAAAAAATTAGAAACTAAACCTAAAAAAAATTATAAAGTAAAGTAAATACTAAACACGACACAAGGAAACAGAAAAATAAAAATAACAAAATTAACATTATATATTATAGAAGTGTTAAATTCTGTACCACTGTTTCTTTTTATAAAGAGGGCAAGGAAGTGCTCAAAGCATAAGAAAACACTCTGTTCAAATACAAATTGTAAGTTACACAAATATTTTACCAAGAGAAATTGAACCTATGGCCTGCGGGAATACATCCAAACGCGACTATGCTACCGAGCTGTATAATTTATCTAATATTATTACGCCTCATAACGCGAAGCGTTATTAGATGTGTTCTACTCTCGACACGTCAAGGTCAAGCAATTTTGTGTCCTTAAAATGCCTCTATCACAATCATATTGCACTTATACGATAACATGAGTAGCCGTATATCAAGAAATCTCTAGTTAAACCATCTTATATATTTTTTAAATCATTTTATATTACTACTTTGGAAAAAAATACATGGACGTCCGGATGTTGATTTGTATATGGTCTTTTTTTTTTTATAGGATAAAAGTGACAAACGAGCACACAGTCCACCTGATGGTAAGTGGTTGCTGCGGCCCATAGACATCTACATCTATCCTCTATTACAAATCAAAATGTAGATGCGTTGTCACCCGTGAGGACTGAGATGGAATGCCTCATTTCCAGTAAAAAGGGCCTCCGGCCACCTGCACTCACCAAGCGAAACGCAGAGGTAAACCTCTACTTCACGCTGGTATTCTGTGAGGTCATGGTACCACCCCGGTTCGAGCCGGCCCATCCGTGCGACAGCAAAAGCTGCCGCGTGGCTCTACCACTGTTTAACGATAACTCCCGAAAAAATTAACGTATCGAGACCGGGTTCCGTTTTATTAGCTTCAGAATAACGGTCACCTGGTTCCCTATTTCATATCAATCAATAACCTAGTTTGCGTAATTTGTTAATAAAAAATTTTTCAACTTTTATAAGTCGTTTTCCACAAATTATATTAAGAAAATTGTTATTAAAAATTTAAACTCGCTATCATATATTTCTTTAGCATTTGATAGACAAAGGACAAATGTACCATACAGCCTATATCGATTTCATGCTTGCTACCTGTTAAAATAATGGCGCACTAAATTTAAAACACGTAAATAATATATTTTAAAAGTCAGGAATACAATTTATTTTTTCATCAAAATTAAATGAAGCATAAACTTTAGAAATTTCCAAACTAGTTTTATTTATAATTATTCTCAGTGTATTGGTGGCATTTGAGAATCTACTGCCCCATAATTTCACTCCGTCGGTGTCATAGGACAAAAGGAAATGAAACAGGAGATGGGCAGCAGAATCTTCTTGATAATATCTCAAAATAATAAAAAAACTGCAGTTGCCAACCGTACTTGACACAGGCAGAATTATATCAAGAGAAGCCATATTTTAAAAGAAGAAGAAGAAATATTCACTTGTGAGGCAACCTATAATAGACCTATATTTAGCACTAGACTTTTCATAGGCTGTATGAATGAACTTTTACGTAAAATCAGACCTACGAAAGTGCGAGACTTGCGATCCTAAATCCGCATGACAAACGTGATGATTAACACATAATCTCCCTAAGGGAGAGGGCAAAAAGCGGACTTTTAAGATCTGATAGTTCATCTTAGACCTTAAAATAAACATATTTACCTGCACAAAGGATATTTCGAATCTCAACAATGTGATGAACATAAAAGCAAGCAGGATACGTCCCGCAAGCTGCAGATACGTCTTCGGTTTGTTCTCGCCGAGGGACGGCACTCCAGCGAAGAGGCTTCGCCCCTCCGCTCGGGCCTCCGCTAACACCAGCAGCAAAGCACCAATGAGGGCCAGGTTACGAAGCAAGAATTGCATGTCCCACAGTATACTGTATGCGAATGTCTGAAATTTGGATAATAAAATGAAATTAATATAATAACAATAACAAGATGTTACACATATTAACATTTTGCAACTATATTTAAAATAATTAAAAATTAAAAATTCTGTACAGCCGACTTCAATATAGGTTTTTTGACAATAACTCAATAACCATTGATCTGACCTTGATCAAATTCATATGGGACCACACGAGAACTATCAGCTTTCATATAAAAAAAGAATCATCGAAATCGGTTCGCCCAGTACAAAATTATGAGGTAACACACATAAAAAAAAAACATACACTCGAATTGAGTACCGTCTCCTTTTTGGAAGTCGACAGAAAAATACAGTATAACGGTGGCAAACGAGCACACAGTCTACTTGATGGTGTGGTTGCTGTGGCCTTTACACATATATATCTATCCTTGATTAAGACTCAAAATGCAGATGCATTGTCACTCCTGAGGACTAAAATGGAATGCCTCATTTTCAGTGAAAAGGGTCTCCGTTTCTCTACACTCACCACACAAAAAACAGTATCATTAAGCTGCTATTTTATGCTGGTATTCTATGAGAGCGTGGTCCTTCCCCGGTCGAGCCGACACCTTCATGCTACAACTATATATTAGCTGAAGCATGCCTCTACCACGTATGTAGACGGCGTGTATATTGGGAGTGCCTGATTTTTTACCTATTAAGAAACTAGTGCTTGAGTACTATCCCACTTTTCATTACAAAAATAAAGGAGACAAGCAAGCACATTCCCCATGTTGGTAGATGCAGTGGCCCATAGACAATATCTATCCCCGATTAAGAATCAAACTACAGATCTGTTGTCACCCCTGAGGAATAAGATAGTGATTCTTCACTAAAAGTAAAAAGGTGATAGCAAACCATGGAATTTTAGCATAAAGCTTTTACTATGAATTTAAACACTTTCCAATATTATAATTAATTCATCAATAATGATGTGATCATTCAGGTCAGCACATTCTAAAGAAATTGTAATTGCCCCCACATATTCGCTTTCATTGGGATTTACGAAAGAAATAGGTCATTTTTATCATTACTTAAGGAATCTCATTTAGAAACGTAGTAGATTAAAAAATGATATTTGTTTGTGTATAAAATAAAGAAGTTTCATTTCATGCTGTGCGACATAAATTAGTTGCGAGGGACTATACTAAGATCATTGTTAAAGTCTGCAATTTTAAATACATATACACATATATGTCTATGTGTATATGTATGTACATCATGAAAGTAATATTAATATTTCAATTAATTTGTTAATACTTAGAATTAGTGCTTACCAAATTTGTTTTGTAGATTTACAGTGTTATGTTTGGTTATTTACTTTGTGGATAACTATTATTGGCTTTTTAGTGTTTAATAATTTAAGTAAAATGTTTAAGTATTAATAAGCTGTTGTTATCCTGAATAAGATAAAATAAAATGAATCAAGACTTCGAACGACAAAAGTCCTTGACCATGCATTTAATAATGCCAAGTATCTTCTTTAAATATAAAAATCAATTTCCGTGCATTGCTTGAAAATGGCACGACCGATTTTGATAAAACTTTTTGCCTGTTGGATTGAACCCCTGGATGGTTTAGATTCACAATTGGACGCGGTAGGTGGCACTGTTGTCGAGATCCAGAAATCACCCGTGCGAAGCCGAGGCGGAACGTTAGTTAAAGATATTTTTTAGGTTGAACGATTTACTCCGAAAGATGATAGTTGTTAGGACGCAATAAAAAAAGACATTTGATCGGCCGCTGCGTATTTGGCCGAGAGATTGAACACTACACTCGCATTATGTATGTATTCCGCGCCAAGAACGTGACAATGTGTAATAATGCAGATAAATAGGTGAATTATTTATTTTTAAACTTGTTGATTTTCAATGCAACATAATGTTTCATTTTGATTTATAATTTACAAGCCCTACTAAGTGATTCTTGAATTTGCCTGATGTAGCGAATGCTATGTTATTCAGATCATAATTTTTATTTTTCTACATCTTTTGGTGGATAGCTTACCATAGTTTAATGAAACAAAGAATATTATGGACTGCATATTTTAAATCCGGTAACTAACATTTGCATTAGTGTAGACTGTAGAGCAACTAACTCAAAACACTAATGTAGAGCGACCCTTAATTATAAACTCATGTAGTGCCCGTAGAACCATTACGCCACAATATCATCCCGTGGATGTTGTAAGAGGTGATACGTAGAAATATAACAGGAGGTGGGGGGAGAAAATAAGTACGTAACATTATTGTGGGTTAAGTGATTACGTGCCCAACATTACATTTTTAACCTACATCAAAAAGGAGCAGGTTCTCAATTCGAGTGTATGTTTTTTTTTGTATGTATGTCACGCGATATCTTCGCAGATTTTGAACCAATTTTGATGATTCTTTTTTATTAAATAGGTTATACTTGTAGGGGGGTCCCATATAAATTTGGAGAAATAAATTTCACCCCTTAGGGTAGCAAATAAGTAACTTAATTTTTAGCAATTTGAAGTTGGTTTATACTTTTTGTTAAAAGTTATAATAATGATAATTTCCTTTAAAGCTCGCCATTAAAATGATTATTACATGATCTGATGAAATATATTCTAAGATAAATTATTATCATTAATCAACTACAATATTTTACCAAATAAATAAAATACAACAGCCACGCCAGTGTGAAAATAATAATTATTGCAACATATAAAAATATTTCAAAACTGGCAACACACGAAAGCGTTAAAAATCTTGACATGAAAAAACACTAGAATGTTTTCGGAATTAAAAAACGGGATGTGAAGTCCATGGTTTTTTTGACTGTTTTACCGCGATGTAATATTAATGAGTTGAGTGAGTTTTTTTACCTGCAAAACCACAATAAAGAACAGTATTCCACACGCGATGTCCACCTTCAGCCTACCAAGCACCATTACGCAGCCGCCCAGTTGTCCAAATAAGTTTACAATCTGCAAAAAAAAAAACCAACATTATATACATTATACATATACATAACAATTATTTGTACGGCCTACAAATAATTGTTCCTACAAAGAATTGTTCCGGGTTTGGATTTTTGTACTTGTGCAATTTATGTTTGTAAACTGCCTCCACGATATAGAAGATAGATGAGGAAGATAGTGTGAGGGGAACTTTAAAAAACCTTGTGCAATTTATGTTTGTAAACTGCCTCCACGATACAGGAGAAGATAGATGAGGAAGATAGTGTGAAGGGAACTTCAAAAAAAAAAAAGAAGAAACGCGTAGCCGCACGATCTCTAATCTCTAAAGATTGCTCCTATTATAAGTAGTAATGATTTAACAATATACCTCTATGCCTGTACAATAACTTGACAATGCTCACATGTATGAAACCTCTATCTGTATTCAAACGCCATTATTTGGGAACATTAATATCAAAAATTTAAGAATAATAAAAACATAGCGTATACATTGCTATATTTTGGTTGTATCACGAATGGGTCGGATCGAGAGATGAAGAACCAACGCTTTCATCGCTGCAAGCTACACTATACCAGCGTGAAATAGGAGATTCATTAATCTGCTATTTCACGCTGATATTCTGTTTTCTGTTTTTATTTCTGAGTTTCGTATGGTAATTGTAGAGAATCGAGGACCCTTTTTACTGGAAACGAGGCATTCCATCTTAGCCCTCAGACGTGACAACGAATCTGCATTTTGATTCTTAACCGGTTCAGTGCGAGTGACACGCCAGGCGTGCCATCCATTAATTTTGCAGAACAAAATATTCCATTATTTTGCGAGTAGTTCATGCATGCAGGTTCATTTCTGGATATTTTGAAAATTTGAAATTTTTAGGGGTTGACAACTTTTTTTAACGTGTACATGGTACTATTTTTACTTTGTGGATTTTAAATCATGTTATGTAAAAATTGTCTAATAAGTAACAAATAATAGCACTCATTGCGATCGCTCACTCAAAACAAGTATCCTTCCATTTGTAGCTTATGTTTGATGTCAAATAAACTTAATTAGGTCTAAACAAGTAAAAAAAGCATAAAAAAGAACATTACTTTTACACATGGCGGATGGCACAATAGGCGTGGTCTGTGGCTCTCGACACGCCCGGCGTGTCATGATATATTTGTTCGCCGCCACAGCTAAAAGTTGTCGAAAATTGGTGCGGGAACGAATCGGTTAATCAAGGATAGATTTAGATGTCTATGGGCCGCAGATAACAAGTACCATCAGGAGAAATGTGTGCCCGTTTGTAACCCTTATACTACTTCCCGTAGGACCTACTTCGGATTCGTTTACAAGATGCGATCTTATGCGCCAGATAGTTCACTAGACAATCGTATTAGATTGGAACTAACTGCCTAACTGCCTCTACACAATATGAAGTTAGCACGCTAGGTTTATTATCGCTCTGCAAATTGGTAATGTCGATAATGTAATTAGTTACACCAGTTACTCGACTCTAAACGAGTCAATAATTCCTTCATGGGGCAATGTATACGCTTTTACAACAAAGTCCCAGAAAATTTACAGACCTTATCTATCAAAAGGTTTAAAATATTTACTAAGCAAAAATTGACCCTTACTAAAGGGTTATTATTAGTAGTCTAAAGAGTAGAAGATACAGGAGTATGAGGGGGAATGAGGTGATTGCTACCATGTTGTTTTTAAATGTTTTCATAACGATTGTATAAATATCATATTGTAAGTGATGCTTTAAAAAAAAGTCCCGCTGGGTTTCCCGCTAGTTCTTCCCAGGACAGAGGATTTTTACGAACAAGTGGAAAAATTAAAAAAACTATACTTTCAATAAGTATTACATGTAATCTAGATTGAATAAAAATGGTTCTATTCTATTCTATCAGCCCATGGACTCCTGTAACCACCTTCAAGGGTTTGTCCACAAGGTGGTATATTGTCACCCCTTTTTTGGACCTTTTTTTCTTTCATTCAACCCAACAAAGTCCACTGCTGAACATGGGTCTTCCCTCAAAGGGGGATTTAGTATAGTTGTTATCAGAAAGATGCTGCTGCCCATCTCCTGTTTCAGTTTTTTTCTGTCGCTTTTTACGACGACCTATTTTTAAGATAGGTGGTAAGTATCATTATTATGTATGTAGTTATGATTTTAAATTGTAGTTTTTGGAGTTTATTGAAGTTTACTCGTTAATAATCGTTTCAAATATATATATATATATATATATATATATATATATATATATATATATATATCAAACGGTATGAAAAATAGATGGATAGTAAAATCAAGCGTTAACAAAAAAGTGAAGCAGTTATGGTTTTCATCTGCGCAACATACTAGCGCTCGCGCATCCCATAGCTCGAAATGAATAATGTAATATAAGAACTATGATTAAAAAAAAAGTTAATTTATGTCATATATTTTATGTAATGTATTTTGTCAAATCATTATAAATGAATATAAAAGTTCATTTACTTCCTTTGTCTGTTGTATATTTGTATATATTTTAAGACAATCGTTTTTCAGGAGTAAACTTCAGTCACGCGTCGGAGCACATTTTTTTTACTTATTTACGACTAGCTGTTCCCCGCGACTTCGGCAGCGTGCAATTTATTACGATTGGATTTTAAGGGTTTTAATTTGTTTACGCGGAACCCTATTTTTTTTTTCTAAAATAAAAGTAGCCTAAGTTAATCTTTATAACATCAGTTTTCTGCCAGTGAAATTCCCATCCAAATCGGTCCAGCCACTTCGGAGATTAGCCGGAACAAACAGACAGAGAGAGATAGACAAAAAATTTAAAAATTGTGTTTTTGTCATAAGTACCGTATATACTTTCATATGCGTTTAGTAAAAATCTGTTATTTTGACATTACAAACAGACACTTCAAATTTTATTTATTTGTATAGATTTTACAAAAGCGTTATAATAAGACACTTCAAATTTTATTTATTTGTATAGATTTTACAAAAGCGTTATAATAAGTAGGAAATATCCAATATAAAATATTTAAAAAATATAGGTAGACGAGGTAAGCGGATTTCGAAATTGAAAACTAAAATTAGTTTCCATTCTCCTCTGTCCTGTCCTTTTTTTCTTCTTATTATAAGTTTAATTTGTCAAAACTTAGTAAAATGATTGTTGACAATTTAATTGTTCCGCATAACCTTAGAGTAATAAAATGTCATTACATCATTATTTTACTATATTATCACCAACGCCTGTTGAACTAGAAAATATTAGGTTAAACCGTTCCGTCTTCAAGTCAAAATATATTCGTATCACTCACGGTCCGAAAGTGAAATTGAAGAACGGGCCACCTTCACTTTCGTTGACACAGTCGTCTCGACCCAGTTACCGTCCGCATAAAAAAGTAACATTGGATGACACAAAAAGTGAGCGGTTTTTGACGAGCGCCGCTTTGAGAATTATTAGATATGTCCTTTCGAGTATTATTAGTAGTTATCAAATAATTTGCAGAATATATTATTTTAGTGCAGGGTTTCCCAACCTTTTTTTTTGGACCAGGGACCACTTTGATTTCTTTGTTGTTAGCAGAGACCGCAGGGTAAAAGAAAAAAAAAACTATTTTAATCACAACTTTTAACATAATTAGGTATACAATAAACTTGAAAAGAAGCATTCATTCACAGTATTATTTGTATATTTATTAAAGTTAAAAAAAGATTTATCATTTATTTAACATTTATCATTGTAGATTTTCAAAATCTTAGTGACAGCCCAAGATCAAGAAGTTGGCGGTGTTTCACCCCCGTGCCTCGGAACGTAAAGCCGTTAGCTATACGCCTGATCTCTCTCCAGTTGTGTATGAACTATGAAACCGAAGAAATAGAGAGTGTAATTCTGACCTGCACAGATGGCTAGTCTCCGTTGCGGTTGACCACTGTGACCGAAATTCGGTGTGTAGTATACCTTTTTCTTTTCTCTTTTACACAAATTAAATTGGCCTAATCCTAAATAGTTGCATTTTATAAGAATCTAGAATCGTCATCTATTTTTAGGCGGTTCGGTAGTCACACACTCAACATTCCATACAAATGAAATGATTTGATGATTTCACACATTGTGTGTGAGGGTGGTTATTGTAGGGGTGAGTTAAGCCAATCGAGCGGGACAAGAACAGCGATCAGCGACATACGTAAGACCACAGAACGTAAGACGTCGAACAGGATGACGTAAAGCATAATTAACATAACTAGTTTTCATGTTTTATTCACTTCAATTTTGGTTGGTAACTGTAATGTAATGAAAACAGCAAAAAAAAAAAAGAAATTCAATTATCATATTATCTCTACATACTTAATAATGACTAAATGTAGTTGGTACAAAATAAAAGAATGATATAAAATCATTGAGTTATATGTACTACATACTAGAGAAGCCATTCCAAACAAAAATTGTGTCCTACTCTATGTCTTCGCGCATGCGCGGGAGTAGTAATCGCGCATGCGCGAAGGCTTTAATTTAAAATAAAATAAGATATTAATATAAAATAAATATAAGAATTTAATATAAAATATCTTAATTTAATCTAATCAAACATATTTCTAAATAAAATGTAATAATAATTATTTTATGGAATTCACAAATCTTCAATTTACGCAATATTTAGTTTGTATGGATTGCACTACAGTTCAGTTGAACATAGTCAATGTTCGGAATGGCTTCTCTAGTACGTAGTACATATAACTCAATGTATAAAATAGTTTTAAATTAATTTAGCCTTAATTACGTAAAAAATACTTTAGCAGTAGCAGTGACACCACCCGGCGCGTTGCTGCCGCAGAAAAAATATATGTGGAAATAATGTTTTAAATTTGGAGGGGTTATATTGTTTAATTAGGAATGATAATATATTCATTGAAATTGAATGACATATTATGACATTCAAATAAATATGTGCGTACCAAACGCAAAAAAAAAAAAATTGCGCAAGTGCCAGCAATAAATTGAGAAAATTTTAGCGCAATCTGATGAACGGTATGGTAGCGCATAAAATACGAACAAATAAAACTAATTTTTATATATTAGATGATATATTTACCTATCGTGAAACAAAACAACAACAACAAATTGTATTTGTATTTGTAAAAACAGTTGGTGACCCGAATTTGGTTAAAACCAATCTTACCAGCCTCGAATACAGATGCAAAGTAACCTTTCGGTTTTCTACAGGATGCATTTCGGAGTGCGCGCAGGAATTGCATAATTTAATTCCTCCCTCTCCCTTTCACCATCGGACAACCAGACGTCCGGCGAGTCTCCACCTTTTCGTTGTTGACTTACCACGCATTCGAACCAAACGGTTCGTTACGTCGTTCATCATGCGTACAGCAAAGGAGTGGAATAACTTGCCAGCATCTGTCTTTCCATCTGATTACAGCGTGGATGTCTTCAAGGCAAGAGTGAATAGGCTTTTGCTAAGTCAGTGCGCTTCACCATCTTAGGCTACATCACCACTTACCATCGGGTGGGATTGTAGATAAGCGCTGGCTTAGTAAAATATAAAAAAAATCTCTTGAAAAATGTTCTATTCAGCAACAATCAAAACATTATATAGCTCGAAATAGTCAATTAAGTACTTCTTATTACAAAAAAAAAACACGCCAGATGAACAAGACATTTTTTTTAAATTAAAAAAACTTAATCTAAAAATAATGATCTCTTAAGTATAATATCTATTTCAAAGATTACGTGTCTTGGTCAAGAAGACAAGGTTTTTCGCAGAGTTATGTTAATTAGATTGTTGAATATATACCAACAATAAATTAAACAAGGTCGTTATAACATTTAAAACCTCTTTGAAACCGGACGACGCAGGTTATGTGTAGATGTCAGGAAGGCGGACAAGATTAAGCATCGCAATAATTTTTAGATAAGTGACAAGTGTCTAAGAAATAAAACTTAGAAAACCTAATTGAAAGCTATCCAGTAGTTTTTCCGTGATGCGTGCACAACTGCTAACCTAACAGCGTCAGAGGCTCTGTCGATCAACTGATGGCGAATATCCCGTAGTAACTGCGACAACCCTACGTCCTACAGATCAGGAGCAACAAGTACTTATTTTATAATAATTGTATACAGTCTCCAATTTTTTTTTATATAAGAGGCGGCAAACGAGCATACGGCTCACCTGATAGTAAGTGGCTACCGCCGCCCATGAACAACTGCAACACCAGTGGAATTGCGTTGCCGGCCTTTTAAAAAAGAGTAGGCTCTTCTCTTGAAGGTTCCTAAATCATATCGGTGCGGAAAAATCGCTTAAAAAAACACTTCCGATTCGGAATTCAAATATATACTTTATACTTGTACATTAGCTATTTCGTCTTCGAACTTCGAAGATAAGTTATTGGGTTTTACTACCAAGAAATTCCGAGTCCGTAGTCAGAAAGTTGTCGGTACCCCGTGCCTCGGAAAGCATGCACAGTTAGAGGTGGTGTGGGATCGTACTCCCATCGGACTATTAGAGTAAGGGAATAGAGAGTGCATCTGTGTTTGCGCACACACACTTGCACAATAATCCTTCTCTGCACAGATGGCCAGTCTCCGTTATGACTGGCCACAGTGACCGAATTTCGGTCTGCAGGAAATTACTATTACTAAATTGAAGGTTATATAATGTTTATTTTACACAAATTATTGTGCAATTGGCCTAACCCCAAATAAGCACGTAAGTATTTTATGCAAATTTTATGTGAATTTCGAGTTGGCTTATATTTAGGCAGCTCAGTAGCGTCGTACATCCGATACTCCATACTAATGAAATGATTTGATTAGATTTGACACATTGTGTGCGCGCAGATGGCTACTCTCTATTGCAACTAGCCAGTGTAACCGAAATTCTTAATTATGAATTGAATCATATAGGTACTATTTGTATTATAAATAACAGTAAATATACTTGTAACAACCTAAAAAGCGTTATTTCATATACCTTGCTATATTTTGAACATTAAGTTTCATAAGTCACCGCTGCAACATGACAGATTTGAAATTTCAAAACAAACGCACGTTTATATCGCAATAAATTCTGGGCCAAGTGCCGATAAAACACGAACATTACGTGATAAAGTTTGAATTTAGAATGGAAATATTCAAAAATCGAAATTCCACCCAAATATTATGAACCAACAGAGTTGTTCGCTCGCTTAAATATATGGGCTAGCCAGGGTACGATCCCACCAAAGCCAATGAAATTATTAATTTCAATTTATAATGCCGATTTACCACATTCTCAGTGATGAAGGCAATCATCATGAGGAAACCTGAGTGACCAACGAATCTGAATGGACAGGGTGAGAAATTGTATGATAATAGAAAAGTGTGGTTTGCAAGATGATGTGACCAGAATTAAGAAAGGAATGCTTCGGTGGTTTGGTCACGTAGAAAGAATGAACGAGGAAAGAGTGACAAAGCAAATCTATATTGCAGACGTAAAAGGCAGAGTAGGGAAATGACGCCCCAAACGAAAGTTTATCGACCAAATTGGCGATATATTGAAAATGGGCGAAATTAAGAGTACAATTAGCCGACGAGCGTGTGTCAGGTGTGTCAGGATCGTGCCAAATGGAAGTCCGTAGTCTCTGCCTACCCCTCTGAGTGACGGCTCCGTGACGTAGTGGCTTAGCAATGAGTTGCAACGCTTGGGGCCGCGGGTTCGAATCCCGCACGGAAAAAGTATTTGTACGGCCTACAAATAATTGTTCCGGGTCTGGATGTTTGTCCTTGTGCAATATATGTTTGTAAACTGCCTCCACGGTACAGGAGAAAATCCTAGTGTGGGGGTAACATTTTTGAAAAGAAGAAGAGAAGATGTCACGCGTGAGTGTTATGACAAACGAACTTAGAGTACGCCTGAACGTAAGTGGCTTATGCTGCCCATGGACACCTTCGGCAAACTTCAAACAAAGAAGGCTATGGATGCCTTAAAGGACTACTAAAATAGAATGCCTCACATAGGGTTGCACCCGTACTATATAATATAGTATTGTACTTTATTCTCAGTAAGTGTGCTTATTCGCTGTTATGAATATATATAGTATGCAAAAACACTAAAATTTGAGCCTGACAAAATATATTATAATAAATAAACTATATTTTCTTGCTCATGCTTATTGATATGCAAATAAAATAGAACATATGCAAATTAAAAATTACAGTTGTATACATACAAGTGGTAATATTAAAAATGTTGTACAACCGACTTCAATATAAATAAAATGAGAACATCATCAAAGTAGTCGAAGTCTATTAAATACGCATTAGGATAACAAAGAAAACTCAAAAACTACTGGTCAGATCTTGATCAAATTTATATGGGATCTCATCAGAAGCATCAGAATTCAAATAAAAAAGGAATCATCAAAATTGGTTCACCCAGAGAAAAGTTCTGAGGTAACACACATAAAAAATACAGTCGAATTGAGAACCTTGACCTTGAAGTCGGTTGAAAACATGAATACTTGCAACATTTTTTCTTTCTTTCGTAGAATACTATATTACTTTATGTTTTAATACTTTTGTTCGTAAAATCACAAATTAAATAATAGTACAAAAGAAAAACTTTTTGCCAACACAACCTGTACTGTTTTTGTGTATGTTAATGTATTTAAGTGGGTTCCTGAATGGTTTAATTTCACAATTGGACCCGGTAGGTAGCACTGTTGTCAAGACCCAGAATACAACCGTGCGAAGCCTAGGCGGATCGCTAGAAAATTATATAAACACAAAAAAAACACACAAACACTCACGACTGTCACCCAGAGGGATAGGCAGAGACTACGGACTTCCATTTGGCGCGATCCTGACACACCAATCCTTTACATCCATATATCTACGCATACACGCTCGTCGGTTAAGGGTACTCCTAATCTGGTCCTATTTCAATGTATCGCCGTTTTGGTCGATAAACCTTCGTCTAGGGCGTCCCTTCCCGACCCTACCGTTCACTTCTGCAACGTAAATTTGCTTTGTCACTCTTTCCTCGTTCATTCTTTCTACGTGACCAAACCACTAAAGCATTCCTTTCTTAACCCTGGTCACAACGTCATCTTGCAAAACACTTTTCTCTTATCACACTATTTCTCACCCTGTCATTCAGATTCAGCCCTAGCATACTCCTTAATGACCGACCGAATGAAAATACAAACGATATTTTTGTTTATTATATTCACTAAAATACTTTTTTATAACTTCGTAGACATATAGTTTTCGTGACGTTTAACTTCTCCATTTATAAATGTAATAATATTCAGTGGTGCTGATGCTGGAATACTATGAAATTTAAGGTCTTGCTTCGGAGCTACCTGGCCCTCTTATACGTAACTGAATAAACAGTACTGTAAGATGATCTGAAGACTTAAAATTAGTCAAGCTTTCAAAATTATATTTTTGTTGTAATGTCAACACTATTCAATATATTCGTAACATTTATCCTGTTATTTGTTCATGTCAAAAATAGAGTCAGTTTCAAGAGTCTCGTGGTAAATAATGTAGACTAAAATGTAAAGTATAGAATTTGACAGCAAATGACAAATTTCGGGAAGACTGTGGCGGCACGTCTTTTTTCGTGACAAAGACTATTATTAAACCACGTTTTGTACATAATAAGAACGAATCTACTTTTGTTTTATGTAGTAATAACATTTTTTGGGAAAAATATTAGTTCCCAGTAGTCTTACTATAGTAACACTACTTGGTAACACTATACCCCGAATTTTTAAGTTCAAAATAAAATCACATTGAAAAAGCAATACATATACAGAGCCATTAAGAGTATTATATATAATATTAAATAAACGTAAACAGGAAAAAAGGTATAATATAATATTATAAGTTCAAAAACTTTATTAAACTAAGTTTGTAAGTATAAAAAAGGGTTATTATAATATTAAGGAATTTATGGATGATAATAACCACTGCGAATGAGGTGATCGCTACCGAGTTATTTCTAATTTAATTTGTGTTGTTAATTGTGAAACTTACATGATTGTAAGCTGCTGGGTTTTTGGTGGTTCTTCCCAGCACAGAGGTATTTTTTTTTGAACCAGTGGTAATTAAACAAAAGAGTGACTTTCAATAAGTATTATTTATAATCTGAATAAAAAAGTTTCTGTTTCTATTTCAAGTCAGTAAAGGATTAGGCTTAACATGGTAGGGCCTCGCTGTACCTTTAATATGGTTGCAGCACGAATGGGTTGGCCCAATCGGAGAAGAACCAAGCTCAAACAGAATATGATATTGAGCGTAAAATAAAAGCTTAATGCTGACTGTGTATCGTGGTATTATGCATTACTAAAGTGGGTTCCGTGGAAAAGCCACAATAATTTCACACTTTGGTACAAATATTTTTTTGAATTGGCACAAAACCCAGAACCCCACAAATGATTACATATCATAGACAGTGATATGTAATTATTTGTGGGGTTCCAAATTTATGAGAAATTTAATGATTACATATCACTGTCTATGATATGTAATCATTTGTGGGGTTCCATAAAATAAAAAGAATTTGGTGAGTGTTGCATTACCTTAGAACTTTAGAAACTCCTGGTAGAGAGTGTAGGGCGACCATTAATGAAAGCAACCATTTTTAAAGGTCAGGGTGCAACGCATCTACATTTTGATTCACAATCATGTATATATGTAGGTGTATATAGACTCCATCATATCCACTTATCATCGGGTGACTGTTTTCTCGTTTGTCACCTTTATTGTAATTAGCAAATAATGATCATTCATCTACATCTCCATCCATTGAAGATTATTTTTTACAATACCTAGGTTACTGTTAGGATAAGGCTTTGGTGCTTGTCATATATTATAATGCTCGCTACTCAAGACACAAGTGTGTTCTTTCCGCTGAGGTGCATACATTGTAGTAAATCTCTTATGGGTATATTACTATGTTATTGTCCACGAGTCCACGACCTAATAAATAGCTTAGAGGTGACAGTTCACGTAACTACTGACTAACTCCTCTCGCACCATAATGTATGTAGGTAATACGGTAAGGGCAGAATCTGAGTGTAAGCACTCGCCCAAACCTTTTTTTTAAACACACAACCTGAATGCCACCCCGCCAGCATAAATGAAATTATTAATTACAATTTTGAGTGCCAATTTTATGCTCCGCGGTAAGGAAAAAACCGTAATGACACCTAGGTATATGAGAAATTCAAATATTTCGAAGAAATATGGATTCCACCAATAAGCATTGCAGCAGCGCAACGCACCCTTTCCTGCTCTAATAGGGCTTGTACACAAAACTGCGATGCAACGCGATGCGAATTCGCAACGCCGAAAATTGCGACACGAATTGCTGCGATGCGATTTCGTGCGGCAAGGCGTCTCCCTTTCACGATTAGGGTGACCATTCCTTCGACAACCGTCAACCGTACTGAACGTATTTTGAAAACTAGGTCGTATCGTACAAAGAAGTTTGCCCTATTGTTATTGCTAAGGAGATACAGGAAAAAGAAACAAAGAAGATTTTGGGCTCATCCATTTATTAATATTATGAATGCCGATGGGAACTATTTTCATCTAAAATATGAAGCTTTGAAAACCGACGAGAAATTTTTTTGATTATTTTAGAATGAGCATATCTTCATTCGAAGAGCTTTTAAGTTTATTATCACCATATCGTCAGAAACGATCGTACAAGGGGAGAGTTTCTCTTATGCATCTGGAAATGATTGGCCTCACTATCCGGTAAATAAAGTAAATCCTCGAAATTTGGAAATAAACTTTCACACACGTTCTTCCAAGCTTCTTGTTTGATGAATTTATTTTTATAATCTTAGTTACTAGTGTCTCAAAGAACAGAGTGCTCCTCAATCAGTGATATAAAAAAAATCAACGTCGTACTTTGTCATGTTTTTACTTTAAAGTATACGTCTTGCCCACACGCTGTCTCAGAGCGAACTAAAAATGGCGTCAATAAGTGTGACGTAACATCGCAGGAATGCGCGATGCGAATCAATTCGCAAGTTCTTGCGATGCGTCAAAAGAGCTCGCAGATTTTTACGATGCGACGTCGCATCGCAGTTTTGTGTACAAGCCCATACACCCTGTCAGAAATGATAGAAGACTTGTGCCCAGCAGTAGCCTGTTACAATAAAATATAATACTCAAAAAAACCGAGAGAATAATTGTCAAAATTGTTTTATAAGCTGCGAACGTTACATAATTACGTTTTCTTAGAGCCCCCGACCCCCACAAGTTACATCTTGTCATTGTCACAGTAAGCGACATCCCCTCCCTCGTATAGGTGCGAATGTAATCTATGAACGGTCCCATAAAGGAGCAATATATGTATTTCGTGCACTTATAATATTATATACATTAGAACACAATATCTGGCAGTGTGCTTTTTCAGGTTGATGGATAAGAAGATATTATTAACAAGAACAAACATTTATAGGACTGGTATGAAACATTCTAACAAGCTGCTCATTCATAGAATCGTTTGGCGTCATCACAATAACGTCACACCGCGAGATTTAATTGAAAAATCTTTCTCCGTGAATAGTGTATGAAATTTGTTTCAATTCAATTAATAAATGATTTACCAGCGTTATCAAGACATGTGTATATTTCAGGATTGATTTGCGGACTTCTAATATTTAGCGAGAGCAATGCCTGAGAGTTTTTACCATTTATTCAGATGGGTTTTTTAAACCTACAGTTTTAGCGAAGTCCCGGAAAGACTATGAGGCTGGCCACATACATACAATTCGGGATTCCGAACGCAGCAAATGCATATAAAATCAAGGACCTATTACACACGCACGGTAGTTTTCAGTTCGAAACTTTGCGAGAAAAACGAGATTCCGAATGTATGTGGCCGACTTTATACTTGCGAATATCAAGCTTTGGTAATTTTAAAGTAACAATATTTAGGCTTGTACACAACTAGAGCCCAATGACTTCGTCAATCTTACTTAGCGGTACCATGTAGCGACATCTATGGAAATGTATTAAATAAAGAACGATGTATTTAGCGCGTCAAATTTTCATATCGATATACATCGCAACCGCTTCCGTAGATAGATCATAGATGGCGCTAGAGTAGTCAAGTGAGCTCGGCCACGGTCCTTATTGCTTTGTAAGAGAGATAATAACAATTTAAATTAATTAATAACAAAACATTCCTTGGGGGAGAACTATGTTCTGCAGTGGACTTGTGAAGGGCTGTATGTGATGATGATGATGAAACTTTTTAAATAAACTATAACTGTTGAACTAAGAAGCTAGTTACATGCTTTAAAGTCAGGCAGTCGGCGAGTACTACTTTCGATTCCCAGCACCACATAACGAATACGATGGTTAATATTTTCGTACGCTGAAATTTTATCATTACTTAATTTAAGAATTTTTTAACAGTGGTACAGCCAGGCGGCAGCTTTTGCTGTCGCATGGATGGGCCGGCTCGAACCGGGGTGGTACCACGACCTCACAAAATACCAGCGTGAAGTAGAGGTTTACCTCTGCGATTCGCTTGGTGAGTGCAGGTGGCCGGAGGCCCTTTTAACTGGAAATGAGGCATTCCATCCTAGTCCTCATGGGTGAAAATGCATCTGCATTTTGATCTGTAACAGAGGATAGATGTATATGTCTATGGGCCGCAGCAACCACTTACCATCAGGTGGACTGTGTGCTCGTTTTTCACCCTTATCGTATAAAAAATAAGAAAGAAAATTTGTGGTTTGCGACAGTTGGCGATATCGGTGATTACAGATCCACCTGCCAAATATCGATTATGGTAATTTTTTTCATCCTGCCATACTTATGGCCCCTGTCAAGCTGATGCATGACTTATAATTTAAAAACCATAATCATACTGAAAGAACTTACAACAAACATTGTAGCAAGGAACTTTCCGCATCCCCACGAGATGTCCATGTAATCCCTCTGTTCGGACCACTGGAACCACATCCGGAGACCATCTTCGAGAAACGTGGAGATGAGACATAGGCGAGCAACCGTCGGTAATACATTTTTACCTTTACGGATCACCTAAAGAAAGAAAACATAATTATTTAACACCTATAAAAGATAGACCACAACTCCTCGCTAAAGAACACAGTTTCCTTCGAAGGATTATTTAAGTATTGAAATATCAAATGGGACCTTATCTATTATATAAAAATTAATGTTTATTTGTTCGTATTTTATGTGTGTTGTGTATGACATGTTGTGTGTGTAAAAATACAATGTGGATTAGAGCTGAAGACTTTGTTTATTTTGTTGTACTCATGCAAGTCTGTGCATGTGTGTGCACTAACTATTATTTATAAACAGTTGATGGAAATGTGGCTGGTGGAAGGAAAAGGGAAGATCTCCCGCCGGGCAAGGTGTTCAGCCCGGGGAGCGGCCAACGCTCCGAGTGGTAGTTCGGAGCTATTCTATGTATACTGTTTTAACTTCGGAACTTTGTTAGCGTGATTTAGGCTTCGATGCGTTTCGCTTGTGGCGCGACAAGAACGCCGTCACATCACCCCCCTGCTCAGACCGGAGGTCAATAGTGCAGTCCGATTGCCAGTGAGGATAGAGCATATTTAAAATTAATCAAAAAAATTGTGTAAAATAAAGGAATTTGATCTTTAAATTAAAATGACTTGCAATAAATCATTTTGTTGATTTTTGGCTGATTTTTGATGGCTAGTATATATACAACATTAGCATTTGAGATGTGCACTTTTGTAATATCTGAGTTTTCATCATGCACAATTTTTATGTTTTGCAGAGGTCTGGTTTATGGATTGAATGAATTCTCACACATACAGACAAATTTTTGGAGTTTGACAGTTGAATGATTGTCTAGTATCAATAAAACAAACAAGAATCAAAAGAAATAATATTATCTTTAATGTTCTGCATTGTTAAGTATTGTCGTGTATTAAACTTTGTCTTTCATTACATTTTAAATTAAGCGCTTTACAAAATAAAACATTCTTAAACAATATCAATGTTAACAATTGGAAGCATTTTGATTAGTTAGTATTACAACACAATATGTCGATTTTTCAGTAGACTTTAGATAGTCACTTATCTCTAACACAATTACATACATATTATATCTAAACAGCAATAATGTTTATAACATATTAAAAACTTACGTAATAATAAGATAAAGAGTCCATACAATTTTTTTATCATAAATCCATCTGCTTAAAATTGAATATCTACTTTTACCATTTACATTAATAATCGATGAAACCTCTACAAAAATAAATTAATTCCCGTAATGTAAAAACATGTAATACATGGTAGCATGTAAGTTTCAATGAGTTATATCATATTTATATTATAATATAATATTAAATATGATGGAAATGTATATGATTGACAGGGACTAAAATCCCCCTCAATAATTTTTGCCACAAAAATATACAACAATTACATATCCCACTCTAAGAGCGAGTGAAAACTAGCAAAATTGGTTATCTGACTGTGGCGGTAAAGTATGCCTCAGCACCAACTTTAGATACCATAATGTGAAAATTATTTCCTTTTTAAATTCTTGAAGATTTACCATATAAAGTTACATCCTATATAAGGTTCCACTGCTGGTCACCTGCCTCCTCTCGTATCTGAGAGGGTTTTAGGGCAGCGAGATGTCTCTCGCACTGCCCCAATTCTTGGTGGCAATATTCACAAGTCTTCAATTTTTTTTTATTTCTCAAACCTGCTGGTTTCCTCACAATGTTTTTCACCTCCGAACACATGGTAAATCAGAACTTAAATTGCAATTAACAATTTTATTTGTGCTAGTGGGTACTGAACCCGCGTTGCTCGAGTACTGTGAAATTAACATTGAGAGCTCAGCCCCTGAGCTACCATGGCTTTTTTACTATACACGGCTACACAGCTCTTTTACTATACATATTATAAGTTTATATATTTATAATATTTTTCATGCATAGAATAAAGGGAATTCATCCTATATCTTGTTTAGTATTTTTCCTAAAATTGTATGGCATTACATTTTCACTATCACATTTTTAAGACATGAAATAGTGTTTTTACAATGCTACAGTGGTATAATATAAAGCTTGCACACTACATAGAAAGGTTTTTTTTTATAGGATAATGGTGACAAACGAGCACACAGGCCACCTGATGGTAAGTGGCCGCTGTGGCCCATTGACATCTACATCTATCCTCTATTACAAATCAAAATGCAGATGCATTGTCACCCGTGAGGACTAAGATGGAATGCCTCATTACCAGTAAAAAGGGCCTCCGGCCACCTGCTGTTGATCTCAAATTGTATCATCTGCTTTAAAATCTCTGTAAGTTGTCTGTCTGTTTGTTCCTTCTAATCTCCAAAATGGCTGGACCGATTTTGATGGAACTTTCACTGTTAGATAGCTGAAATTATAAGGAGTAACTTAGGCTACTTATATTTTAGAAAAATAATTAGGTTTCCACGCAACAAAATTAAAACCCTAAATTACATGCGGGCGAAGTCGCAGGGAATAACTAGATAGGTAACAGGACATCTTTTCTAGGAGTCTATCTATATCACCCTATTTCCTTCTACCCCCACTGCTGTGTTAATGTTTATATTTATTATTAAGACATTTCATTTTAAATAAATGTGGGGCAAGTCTTTATGTTAAAAAACAGAAAATTAAGTACAATCTAATTTAGAGACGGCATAATTAATTTTTATACACAACATTTTATCTATTTAAATATACTGCTGCCATTTGTAAGAACTTTTAAAGATTTGATCTTGATTTTAAAAGGCTGATCTCATTTTGGTTATTTTAGTTTAAATCAAATAAGGCAGAATGTTATAGGTATCTATAAATTAATAAGTTACATATACTAATAAAAATGTATTTAACATCCACAGTAAAAAGCATTTAATAATAAACAAAAAACATAAAAATCCTAAACAAAAACAGATTTAATTTTTGAAGATAGTTATATCAATTGTAATAATATATTCGAACAATTTTACTTTTGTAGACATCTTTTAGTAACCAAATTTGGTGACTAGAATTGTTGTTGTCTTTTCATGTGGTATTGTAAGAAAGTAATTCATAAAAATAAAAGTATTATAACAACCTCTATTGAAAATTACACGAGCTAAATAAATTAATGATGTAAAAATAATTGAAACAGTCACTCAAATAATTATAAAACTGATATTTCATACACAACTTTAAAAATCTTGAAAAAATAAAGATTTAAAATATAAATTAAATACAATAACAATTCTTTTGGTAGACCAGATAATAATATTTTTAATAATATTATACATTTGCACAAACTATGTACCATTTACATATAGTAATCAAAAATAATTGAATTTATGATTGGGAAAGTGCTGAAAGAGAAAGGCAGGAAATGATATTACTAAGAATGTGATTGTGTTTCACTGTAGTAAGCAAAAATTAAGTATACATACCAATAATAAAGTAAAGAATAAGAATTAAATACTAAAAAACAAACATTCAATCTTACTATGTATATGTGTTAAATATTAAATTTTTCCTTTAGATATCCAAATAAGCACAAACTAAATAAAAATTACTGAACATTTACTTTACCAGATTTATTAAACATGTATTGCTTCAAGAAACTTATAATAGTTTCAGCATGCTACTTATTCAACAAATTTAATCATGAGGTAAAATGAGTCAGTCATAATTTACTGGTAAAAAAGTGAAGAACAAAAAATGTGTGCTTCTAGTATGTAACTAAAATCAAAAAAAACAAATAAGAATAAACATAAAATTACATACTGTATGTAACAAATAAAAAGAAAAATATACTTAAGGGAAGTCATAGCATCGGCAAATGAGTTAATTTTATAGGTATTATTTTAATAGTATATTTTATAACGAATATAAATACACGTAATGCCAATTAATATGTAAGTTGGGTGACGTGACAAATCTAAGACGAAGTATATTTTCAAATTACTGACGTTCAAGTTACTTAATTAATAAGATTATAAATATTTACCTGATCTGCAACATCTTCAGCAGTAGACACATATTCATTAGGAATTTGCATTTTCACTACAAACTCACTAGCACTACCACTAAAAAACGAAATTTCACTGTCGTTGAACTCGTAGTCAGATCTCGAGTGACGTGTGGATAGTTGGATATACTTCCTGTACAACCGACTGCTTATAAAAATAAATATTGGTATATATACAACAAAAATTTAAAGTAATACATTTAAAAACCAAAATTAAATTTTATTCCGTAAAATTTATAGCAATTTTATTATTAACATAACATAACAATTATTCCTAACAAATAAAACCCGGATGTTTTGGTTATATTATTTACTTTTAAATGTTTATAGGCAAAGAAATATATGTACATACAGTCTAGTTTCACGTAATTTGTTCAGAAAATTCATCACAAAAAGTTGACAGAGCAAATTATCGCTGATAACAAGTTGCTACAGTGACACAAACACAAAAACTTAAAGTTTTTATCTAGGCAGCGTTTAGACAACATAACACTTTTAGGCCGCCGACATACATACGGAATTCCGTTTAGATATTCCCATTCGGGATTCCGAACGCAGCAACGCCATATAAAATCAAGGACCCGCCACACACGAACGATAATTTTCTATATGGAATTTTCTCCGATTCGAGATTTCGTATGACCACCCGTGCGTCCGGAATCCCGACTGGATAAAAGCCGTTCCGAACGCAAGCCTTCCATAGATTTTGTATGAGTCGCAACACACATTCGTAAATTCCGTACGGAACGTGCTCAGTGTTCGTCGCACGACCAAAGTGAGTTGGTGTGTTTATGTACATTTTTACATTCAATCTTATATGTGTATAGTTTTTCGTAACCTTTTCTCGTATCTTATTTTGTTTAATAATTCATCGAAAAGGTTTACAAACATCCATATTTAAAAAAAATATATCTGGACAGACAGATTTTTTTACATAATATTGACTATATTGCAATCTTAGGGTGATAAGAGGATGCAGCCAGTAACAATGATATAGGAACAATGGAATCGCAATCAGAAAATCTTCGTCATTATTCGCTGGCAGAATGTCTAGACTCAATGGCTAACGTCTTTCATCTGAGTCTTGTTATTCCGAACGGAAATAAATGTATGTGTGTGATGTATTCACGGAATTACGATTCTAGATTCCGTAACGGAATTCCGTATTAATGAGGCCGGTCTTACCTCTGGGCTTAGACAGTACCACAGATTTAATACAATATATTGTTATTATATCATGCGCTAGTTATTAGTTTTTGTTATTGCAATATATTATACATAAGCATCATATGTGATATTATGTCTACGATCCTAACAAATCACAGACTAAAGACTGCGTGTTGAGGATTCTGGTCAAGAATAGGAACATATGAATAATTTATTTTCTGCTAGTTATCTTTATGATACTTCATCCTTTATTAATCAACTTCTTACTTTGAAAGTTCCAATTTTGGTATCTATATCTAATTTATTTCTATTTAAAAACAATTATAATAAAAGTATACGTTTTAAATATTGTTTACTATTTTTTTATCATTTCAAAATTTTGTATATCTATTTTCAACTTTACAGGGAGTTATGATAGGAACTTGACGTTGACTGCTCCTGTATATCAATTTAATAACAATTTCAATAAGAGTTTAATAAGTAAAAGCGGTGTTATTTTGAGTGTTAAATATATGCGCATTTAGAAACCATGTAACATAAATCTCAGACATTTTAATCCGATACCCTGAATGAGGGCCCCGAATATTTAAATATTATATTATATTATATATTTAAAGACATCAGTTATTACACTGCACTGATTTTAAACCCTTACTCAGTCATGGGGATGGGCAAGTGAAAAAAATATATCGATATTTATCGAATCGATATTTTTAAATAGTATCAATATATATCGCTTGATAAATATCGATATATCGTCATGTTTTACATGACGGAGTAGAGTCAGGGCCCAAATTTTATTATTGGACAACAGCAGATGATTGCTTGTGTAGCACAATGGTTTGTCTATTTAATTATAAAAGAAATATAACATTTACAAAAAAAAAAAAACAAATAAATTTTTTGACCCATTTTTCAATAATACTACAAATGTTATTTTTCTTTATTATTGTAATGTAATTGACATGTATTTCTATTATTTCATACATTTTGAATATTTTAAGCAGAATCTTAATAGATTTAAAGACAATATTAAGCCTTTCCTATACTGTTATACTTATATTCGAAATTAATTTATTTTAACTCAATAATAATTAACGCATTTTAATTGTTCAAAATATTAAATCCATGATATTTTAAAATGACTTTATAGTGAATTTAATTATTATTTACTAAGAGACCTCTTACATTTCGGCGTTACGCAAATTTAAGTATTTTACGCACCGAGCGGGCGGCGAGCTACGCGAGAGATATTTTTTTCATATCTATTCACTCAATCCCACTATGATGCTGTGAGTATGGCGATGAAACGATCTTGATCTTCCATAAATAAGATTTCTTAGGATGCAGTTCAGTGGATGAAAAATTTTTGGCGTGTCATTTTAATGTTGTCTTATTAATTTATTATAATCTATTTTGATATATTTTTCATTATTTATGAACCTTAGTGTTGAAATAAGTACATATAAATATTATAATTTTTACGCAGTAATCGATAGTTAACGTTCATAAAACATCGTTCATGAAGAACGATGTTTATGAACGATATATCGATGTTTGAAAAAAATGTATCGTTTGCATCCCTAGTGGCGCATCAAATAACTGCCTAAGTATTATAACACTGCAGGGTGGTAAGCAAACTAAGAACAGGGTCCATAGTGACGCCCTAATTAATAAATCTTACTACCTTATTTTTATTGCACCTCTCTTATTAAGGGCTTACGGACTCTCATTCAGTGTGCTGAAATAGGGGTATTAGTCAAACCTTATAATGTGACGCGTCAGCATATTATGAAGTGTTTTGTGAACAAAATACAAATCAGACTAACTTTTATGTCTAAAACCTTTGCCTGCCTTAATTGGCGAATCTTACACTACATCCAGTTTTCTACCGACTACAAAAACAAGGAGGTATTCAATTCGAATGTAAGTTGTTTTTTTGTGTGTTACTTCATAACTTTTTCTTCTTGAACCGATTTCGATTATTCTTTTTTTATTTATTTGGTCTTATGTAAATTTGGTCATGGTCTGAAAAGTAGTTTTTGAGTTCTACTTAATAATTTATATTGAAGTCGGTAGTAGAATTTTTTTAATTCTACCACTTGTTTAATTTCAATATCTATCGAATAGTGTAGAGAGGTACTTCGATTCACTTCGTCCAACCTCGCTTCGCCTCGGGCGACTTCCGATCGCTGTCGGTTTTTTGCGCCAGAATCAAAGGACTTCGCAAAGTACCCCGAAGTTACACGAAGCGTCTCACTACACTACTCGGCGTACGCCAGTTATGAATATTTTTTATATATATAAATATTAAATATAATAATAATAATATTTATTTATTTATTTCTCCCGCTTTTTATACAGTTTCATTTCTTACATAAATAGTTTAAGAGTTTTAAGTTGTTGTGGGAGACTGGAGCCCAAACTAGGTAACCCTGTGCTATGGGTCTCCTGGCTCCCCCTCTTGGCTTTATTATAATTCGATGAACATATACCTAGACATGAAGTGAGCGTTGCCTGTGAAGATCGAATATAAGATTTCTTAGGTGTAAATAACAATAAAAGGCATATTGAATATATAGTATAGCATGCAATATGTTTAAAATTGAAGTATATAATCAATTATTCCGCTATTTCAGTAAATTCTCTGTTTCTTCGTAATCTAATTTCATAAGCCAATCTGTTAACTTTTTTTACATTTATATTTTGTTAGTTGAAAAATTGAGTGTTGTCTATTAATTTTATTATATAACCTGCCTATTCTGTACCCATAAAACTTCTGGGCGAAAGTAGATTTTGCTTGTATCGTCTCGCATACCTCATAATTTTTTCTCCTGGTTTGTATTAAATTAGGTGTGAACTCAGTACAAATGTGTTTTTTTTAAATTGTAGACAATATATATAATTGCCGTAATGTAAGCACTTTAGCTTCCCTGAATAAACTGGTAGTTGAGAATAATTTTGGCTTATAAAGTGCAACTTTTAGAATCATTCGTTGAGCTCTTTCCAATTCAAGCATGTGTGTCTTATTGGAACCTCCCCAAACGGTAATACCGTAGGTTAATATAGATTGGCACAAAGATATATAAACAATTTTTAACAAAGTCCAATTTGTGACATGTCTTAAATTTTTAAAAATGTAAGTAAGTTTTCTGACTTTTTGGGTTAAATTTGTTATGTGTGCTTTGAATTTAAGATTATTATCTATTGTAATACCTAAGTATTTAATTTCTTGTGTATTTATTATATTAAAGCAGTTGCAGTTTGAACTAGGAAATTGATAACATGAATGAGCTATAATTTTATAATTGTTAATATATTTTGGTAATTTTCGAATCGAAAACGTAATATATTTGGTTTTATCAACATTAAGTGAAAATGAATTTATGGCTAACCACTGACAGACGGTATTAAAACCTTCTTGTGCAATATTAAAAACTTCTTCCCATGAATCCCCATAAAAAGTTAGTGTAGTATCATCGGCATACGATATTATTTTACAATTTTTTATATTTAAGTTCATTAATGTAGCATAAAAACAGCGTTGGGCCAAGAATACTGCCTTGTGGGATGCCGTAACTAATTGGTTGTTCATCACTTACTATATTACCTATCCTAACACGCTGTGTTCGATTATGTAAATAATCCTTAAGAAGAAGTAACTGTTTATCCCTTATGCCCAACTTTTCTAGTTTTTCAGTAAACTTATCGAAAGAGACTGTATCAAACGCTTTTTAGAGGTCAATAAAATTGGTAATTCGCACCATGAGCCAAAAATTGAATGAAATGGCCCCGAGTTCCCGGCGCCCCTTTAATGGGGCAGGGGTGCGAAGAATCTCCGGGAGGAAAACCGGCGACGAGGTTCGCCACCCGTCACGTCCTGTCTCCTGGAGGGGCGAAAAGTGGATTGCGGAGGCCCGTCTGGCTACGCTGAATGTATGTGGAGCAATGAATGATAAGATGGATGAAATATGCGAAATGATGAATGATAGAAGAATAGATGTGTTATGTGTGAATGAGACGAAACGAAAGGGAAGAGATGTCACTGCACATGGCATGTATACCGCTTACTGGTCTGGTGTAGACGAGACCGAGCGGGCATGCCAGGGAGTCGGTGTCATCCTTTCAGAAAGATTGGGTCAATGTGTGAAAGAGTATGAATGTGTAAGCCCAAGGCTGCTGTTGATACGAATGAAAGTGGGCTTAAAGAAGTTGTTTGTGCTTGGGGTATACGCCCCAGATATGTCTAAGCCCACTTATATCCGAGAGCAGTTTTGGGACATGGTAAGGCTGGTGTTGACGAAATGCAAGGAAAATGAAAGTATTATTATGTTAGGAGATTTTAATGGAAGGGTTGGAGTGAAGAGGTCTGGTTACAGTTGTTGACTTTCCCTTTCTAAAACCGTATTGAGCATTCGAAATTATTTCATTTGCTTCAAGATATTTAATAAGCCTACAGTTAATAATCTTTTCAAAGATCTTAGAGAGGGAAGGTATTATTGAAATAGGACGATAATTTGAGATACAGCCTCTTTCGCCAGTTTTAAATATGGGAATGACTATAGATTTCTTTAATGAAGGAGGAAAGATGCTTTTTGATATACATAAATTAAAAATATGTGTAAGGGGGCGTACAATTAAGTCTTTAAGATGCTTTAATACTCTAGCAGAGATCCCATCCCATCCTGCACCGCTGTCTGACTTAAGGCCTAAAATGTGCCTTCCGATTTCTTCTTCACTAGTGTTTAGGAGAACAAACAAGTTACACTTTGATGTTCTTTTATTTATTTTTTGAGGAAGTAAGTAATATAATAAGTAAGTATTTAGTGGAATTTTATTCGCTAATTCAGCACCTATTTTAGCAAAGTATTCATTCACCGCGTTTATAGATTTAAGGGGACTTATTTTAGCTTTGAGAAGTTCCAGCGGTGAATTCTTAGGATGGTCAAGATTATTTTTTTTATAGCACTCCAAATTTTTTTATTATCATTACCTGCTAGTTTTAATTCGTTGCTTTCATAATTTCTTTTACATTTTTAAGAATGTTATTACAATAGTTTCTATATCTTAAGTATGTGATTCTTAGTATCTCATTATAGGGGTCTTTTTTTAATTTAAAGTGCATTCTGTCTCTTGTTCTTATGCACCTAAGTAATCCTATTGTTATCCATGGTTTTATTGTTATTTTACTTCTAGGTATTTTTATGTAAATAGAATTTTTTAAAATCAATTTTTGTAAGTTTTCAATAATAAAGTTAATGGATTGACTTGGATTCTCATCATTGTTAAATATTATATTGAAATCAAAATTATTGCAGCCTTCAAGTAAAGTCTCATAATTAATTTTTTGTTTAAGTTTTATTTTCGATTGTATCAAATATTTTTTTGTATTTAAACAGAAGAACACAGGTTCATGGTCTGTAATGGCAAATTGCAAAATAAAAGTATATGAATTTAATTTCGTTTTTAGTATGATATGATCTAAACAGCTATTACCTCTAGTAGGTGTGTAGTAAGCAGGGGTCAAACCAAGGAAAGTTAAGTTTCGAGATAGCTGGATGTTGTTTGGTTTAGGTCTGCAATATTAATATTTATATCCCCTATAACTAGGATATTTTTGTGTTGAGTGTGTTTTACTAGTATATTATGCAGAGACTGAATAAAATTGTCAATTTTATGAAAACTGGGGGGTATATAAATGGCAATTATAACGGTGTCATTATTTTTGTTATCTCTCTTACAAAGCAATAAGGACCGTGGCCGAGCTCACTTGACTACTCTAGCGCCATCTATTATCTATCTACGGAAGCGGTTGCGATGTATATCGATATGAAAATTTGACGCGCTAAATACATCGTTCTTTATTTAATACATTTCCATAGATGTCGCTACATGGTACCGCTAAGTAAGATTGACGAAGTCATTGGGCTCTAGTAAGTAAACAATTTGCCTCTAAAATATTTGGCTCTTCAATTTTAACGACAAGATCATTATTAATCAAAACGAATACACCGTCGTTTTGATTATAGTTAGAAGTTGTACTAAAGGTCCTAGCATATAAGGTAGGTTAGTAACATGTGACAGTCAACATTCAGAGAGAATTATAATGTCACAAGTTAATTCTAATCTTCCCAATAAAGCATTAAAATTATTATAATTTTTGTTTATACTCCTAATGTTTTATTGTAAAATTTTTAGGTATAAATTAGGGTTCAGTAAAACATTTTTGCAATGTTCCGGTTCGCAAACTTCAAGTTTCGTTATTTCATAGTCATCTTAAGTATTAATAATATTTAAGTCCTCGAACGATCCAAAAAAATAAAATTAGGCTACTGATAAAGAGTTTCATAAACAAGTATTTTATATTTTACAAAAAATAATTTTTAATTTTATATATGAAGAGTTGTGTTGTGTAACTTTCTACATAATTATTTATTTAGTCAACGCATTGACGTCGTACTGTTCACAAAATTGGGTACCTATAGCAGCTGCCTCTTGAACGAGGTGCGGGAGACTCGAGACGACTGAGCTCTTCGCGAAGTAGCACGAGTGTGTGGTCACGTTCTTCGGACTGCGATCAACTTCGACGAGCACTTGGTCGAAGTTACTTCGCGAGTAGTGTAGAGGAAGCATTAGGCTTAAAGCCTCGGTCACACATAGCGAATACTCGCTGCGATTAGACACTCGCAGCGAGAATTTGCTATGTGTGACAGGCTATTCGCTGCGATTAGATTTATTCGCAGGAAGTTGAATTCGCTGCTAATTTAATTGAATATGTTCAATTTTACTCTCTGTGAATAAGCACTTGCTGCGAGAATTCACTGCGTGTGACAGGGTACTGCGAGGAGCCATTCCGCTCCAGACTACACGTATGTGCGTAGGTAGTTTCGTTGCTGCATGCCTGCATGATAAGTGTGTGTAGGCTAATCAAATGAGTTAACCGATAAACGATTCTCTAAAATGGGGTAATTATGATATAATTCGTTTCTTGGATGTGTATAAAAAAGGGGAGCTGTTTGACACAAACAATAGTTAAAAAAAACGCAAAGGCAGACGCCTTTATTGTTAACGAATTAATTGAGTTGGGATTCGAAATAGCAATCCAAGAGCAATTGAAAAGAAATTTTAAGAATATAAAAGATACATATTATAAATAATTCTCGTGTAGCACTCGCTGTGTGTGACAGGCATGCAGTGAATTTTCACTGCGAGTTATATTCGGTATTCGGAGCGAATACACTCGCAGCGAATATTCGCTGGTGTGTGACCGAGGCTTTAATAGTTTACTCCTATAATTTATATGTTATATAGCGGAGGTAAATGCCCATTCGGTAGAATCTACTAGTTAGTCTGTGAAATGCACTATATAGTATATTACCGGAGTTTTTTGGCGGGAACTTGACCGGCGGCGTATTGCTGCTCCTGTTTTTTATGGTTTATTATTTTTTTGTTTTTTTAAGGTTTATTATTATGCTGTTTATGGTTTGCAGTTGTTTTTTATATGTAAAAGTGGTGCGATTTTGTGTATTAAATGTCTGCGCATGTGAACTATTAGTGGAAACGGTGAAACAAGTGCTCTGATGGTGATTTGATTCTCAAGATAAGGTGTCTGTCTGCTTAGTGCTTAGACGCCTTGAGATACCATTGCCAACTGTCAGCTGTCTACTGGTTCAAGTTGCCGTCAATATCTTCCAAGGGCTGCACAATATGACGCATCAACCCATTGTGAAGCAGTGTACTATGAAGGATAATTATATACTATAACTTGAGGCCCAGAAGGGCTTGAATCCAGAGTCGTAAAGCCAGTTATATAAAAAAGTATATTATCTATGGATGTAAACATCACCATCATGAAGTTATAGATAAAGATGGAGACCACACTCCGAATACCTAGTTGAAGCTTAACCTATGTATTACTATCTCGCTCACTGTGGGCAGACCCTCCCTTTCTAAGTAGGTAACCTTTATTTTATTTTTCCCAGGATATCGCTATAAGTAGTTGAGTTACATAAAGTGTTTTATTTATAAATATCTATATCTCTGTTTACTACTAAGACCTAGCCTATATAGATTATATATTTTTATACAATTTTTTGAAATTGACTAGTTTTATGAAGAAAGGTTTTCATTTCCATGGGCAGAACCGGTATTAAAATATGACCACGCATTTCCGTCACAACCCATATAATGTAGAGCCTATTTAGAAAATGTGGAAAATAAATAGATCAGAGAATATTTTATAATTACCATTTCGATAATGTATTTTCTGGTTAGTGTATACAATTCCTAAATGGTACCAACGAAATATAAAATTAAAATTTATTATAACCCCGGGTGATCAATGAATTGGCCAAAATATACCTGATTTATTGTTCAGACAGGCTAAATCTATTTCTGGACAATCATTTTTAAAAAATATCGAGAGGACTAAAGCAGCGTAGCGGAGCTCCTGCCTTAGCCTTCTGACCTAACCCATCCGAGTCAGGCTGCTCTGAGCTGAAATGTGCATAATACTATATTCCACACATCCAGTTCATTTTAAGAATTATCTACAATTCCTAGGAATTCTATATAATAACGGATTTCATAGATTTCTAGTAACATATGTACTATAATAGGAACGATAATATATTATTATTTTAAGTTGTTATCAGGAAGATGCCACTGCCCATCTCCTGTTTCATTTTCCCTCAGACAGCTCTTACAACACCCTCGGAACGATATGGGGTAGTGGATATTCTCACACCGCCACTACATGGTTTGTTAAAAACCTTAAAAAAATAAATAAAACACTTTCCATATTAAAATTATTTATTGAATTTTTTCGCACCATGTGGATTACTCTGTGGCTTTTTGAAGTCCTTACAGATATGAGCAAAGCGGCCTTGAATAATATTTTCAATTTCTGACTGACCCGTATACTTTTGAATATTGTCCATTAAAGAACACCTATCCTGAATTTTTTAGTTTGGCGCGCCACTTTTTGCTTAAGAATCTTAGTTTTCGTCTCAAGTATTTCTTCTTTAGTATACTTTATTTTCACTTGCACGCCCCTATCAATCTTCGCGGGATCGTCTTATTCACTGCTGACCTAAGAAATCAAGAAAACTTTATGAAATCAGTATTTTTAGCATCGTACATCGTATTGCTCCGCTCATAAGGGTCGTAGCGTGATGTTAGCCTTCCTGAAGAATTGGTTTTAAAAATGCAAAAAAATATTTTTAAATCAGACTGGTATAGTTCCAGAGATTAGAGAACTCAAACAAAAAAAAAAAGAAACAAATAACTCTTCTACATCATAATGTCATTACAAATTTACATCACTTAATAGATAACACATAATACACCGGAGCGCGCCCTCATGAGCATGCGTCTTCATGAGCACGCAAAAATGAAGCATCAAACAAGAAGATTTATGCTTAGTGTCGTAGTGACGGTTACCACACTGCGATTGGCACTAAAGAGTTTAAATATGTATGTGTTTTAAGCTATATAATACATTATGTAATGTAATATTAAAGTCATAATAAATACAAATAAAAGGTATGTATTTAGTAATAAAGGAAAAGGAAACTTACAGGTAATTTGTTAAGATTGCATACATTTTCAAGAATTTTTCGACATGTTTTTTACTAATTTGGTCTTCAATATTACAGCCAGTACATTTCACTTCTGTTTCCTTAAGTGCAGAACTACTTTCATAAATGCCAGAACTACTTTCATAAATGCCAGAACTAGTGCTTGGTACAGCCAGAGCAGCTATTTGCACAATAGACTCTTCATGTAATGCACTTGTTGTCTGCAAATAATAACATATTTTACAAAATGTTTCTTTATATCATACATTTAAACTTCTACATTTCTAAATACATAATTATTATAAACGTTATTAAAGTATCAGAATAATGAGAAACAAGAACTAAATAAAAATAAATTCTCTACCAAAAGAATATATTATGTTACTAATTTTTAATTTAATATTATGAAATCTATGAAATCCGTCATTATTTAGAATATATAGGAAGTGTACATAATCCCTAAATTTCATGCATTTCCGGTAACATAATAAGAAACATGTACATATAATTAGTTAAGGTCACACGGAAAGTCTCAGATACATCGTCAATATGGTCACACTACTTCAGTGCGATTTGTTTTAAACAAAAACAATAAAATTGTTCAAACTTAATTTAATTCAATGTAAAACTATTTGATTTTGACAAAGTTATAATTCACTAATATGTTTAAATACTGATAAAACGTTTCAGCAAAAAAAAATTAAGTGAAAATACAAAAAAGTATGTTTACAAGTATTCAATGCCAGAAGTCACTATTTAAACACGTACGTGTGAAATCTTAAATCACCTCCTAGACACCAACTACTGCCGCAACCACGTACTACACAAGTTTGCACCATTTCTTGAATTATAACAATAATTAACTTTAAATATCTCAAAGGACGCTGTGAACTGGCTAAGTAAACAACCGCCATATTTGTCTAATTTATGTTGATTTTTTTTGGAGTTTATGGCCTGGTGTCTAGACCTTTAGGCCAAGTCTTGAGTATTTTTATTCGGTTTATTGCATACCTTAAGCGAAAGCGCAAGGTATGTTCTACTATCGCCTAAAAATTAAGATTCCAACGTTTTATCGAATAAAATCGTATCTAGCAATCATATTATACATATAAATGATATAAAAAGCACATTGGTAGAAAGATAAATGATTGTTGAACTTATTAATATTTTTTTTAAATTTCTATTTACAAATAAAAAAGAGGTTTTTGTGGCTTATGTTGTGGATTTATCAAGTCCGGAAGGCTTGTAAACACTCTAACTTTTGAAAATATCAATTGTTTAACTCAATCTATTTTTTAATCTCTTCATCTATCATGTGGGAAGCCACTGAATGTAAATGGCAGTGTAATTTTGTTTTGTTTAGCTATAATTAATTTTTTTCTGCTCCAAAATGGCGAAATTTTCGTTGATTTGGTAGCCTTGTATGTAAATTAATTCTGTAAAGGGAGCTAAAGCCACAGAGTAGTTTACTCACTCACTCAGTTCGACGCACAGAGTACTTTTTATATACTGGTCAGTCGCCGTCGTGAGTGGACATTGTTTCGGATGTTTGCAGCGGCTCAAAAAGATCGCTGTACAAATACACAATATTCGAATATCCAAATTTCTCAAATACCTTATTATAATAATAAGAGATTTTTTTATTACAATATTTTGAAAGCACAGAATAAATAATAGTAATACGTACTAAAAGTAAGTAGTATCAACTTTTTTGTCATGGGTGACAGTTTGATGGTTTTCGAGAGTGTTGAAACCGATAGGGTTGTTGAAATGTAAATCCAAGATGGCGGCCGCAATAGGTATAAATTTTTCATCTTGGGTGTCATTTTCATGGTTTTCGAGGGTGTTGAAGCCGATAGTGCTGTTGAAATGTAAATCCAAGATGGCGGCTGAATTAGGTACAAATTTTTTCGTCATGGGTGTCATTTTTATGGTTTTCGAGGGCGTTGAAGCCGATAGTACTGTCGAAATGTAAATCCAAGATGGCCGCTGCAATAGGTATAAATTTTTTCATCATGGGTGTCATTTTCATGGTTTTCGAGGGTGTTGAAGCCGATAGTGCTGTTGAAATGTAAATCCAAGATGGCGGCTGAATTAGGTACCAATTTTTTCATCATGGGTGTCATTTTCATGGTTTTCGAGGGTGTTGAAGCCGATAGTGCTGTCGAAATGTAAATCCAAGATGGCGGCTGCAATAGATATCAATTTTTTCATCTTGGGTGTTATTTTCATGGTTTTCGAGGGTGCTGAAGCCGATGGTGCTGTCGAAATGTAAATCCAAGATGGCGGCTGCAATAGATATCAATTTTTTCATCATGGGTGTCATTCTCATGGTTTTCGCGGGTGTTGAAGCCGATAGTGCTGTCGAAATGTAGATCCAAGGTGGCGGCTGCAATGGGTATCAATTTTTTCATCATGGGTGTCATTTTCATGGGTTTCGAGGGTGTTGAAGCCGATAGTGCTGTCGAAATATATTTAAACTACTTTAAAAAATGTTTTTTATGCGCTTGAGGTATGCTCAATTGGATTTACCAATTATTTATTAAAATTTCTCCAAATGTATAATTATCCTTCATAGTTCACTACTTCACAATATGTTGATGCGTCACATTGTGTAGCCCTTGGGAGATTTTGACGGCAACTTGAGCCAGCAGACAGCTGACAGTTGGTGATGGTATCTAAAGGCGGCTATGCAAACAGCTTATCTTGAGAATCCATCACCATCACTTGTTTCACCGTTTCCACTAATAGTTCACATGCGTAGACAGTTAATACATAAAATCGCACCACTTTTACATATCAAAATCCACTTCAAACTATTATTTAAATTATAAAACAGGAGCAGCAAACCGCCGCCGATCAAGTTCCCGCCAAAACCTGAAAACGATTCTAATTTATGTTGACATATAGGGTTAATGCTGCCACATTACCGAACGCTTAAGAAATGGGATTGTAATTCACTGATTCGTTAATCCAATAATGCATACGAGACCTTCAATTTTGGAATTTTTAATGTAACTTATCGTAGATCAACTATTTATTTATTAGTACATTATTTTACAGAGCTTAACTTCTGATTTTTTTTTATAGAATAGGGGGCAAACGAGCATGCGGCTCACCTGATGGTAAGTGACTACCGCCGCCCATGAACAACCGCAACACCAGGGGAATTGCAGATGCGTTGCCGACATTTTAGAAAGGTGTAAGCTCTTTTCTTGAAGGTTCCTAAGTCGTATCGGTCCGGAAAATTCGCTGGTGGTAATTGATTCCACAAGGAAGTCGTGCGAGGGAGAAAACTTCTTCTAAGTCGCACAGTGGTGGACCGCCAATTATCCAGATGGTATGGATGGTAACGCGAGTTTTGTCGCGATGTGCGATGGTGAAATTGAGCGGTTGGAATTAGTCCGAACAATTCCTCAGAGCATTGATTGATTTAGTTAGTGTGGAATTTATTTCTAAGAATTTACCGGGAGAAACAAATAAAAACATAGCAATATTGTGTTCCACACTATAGATCAATATATAATACTGGACAAACATCACTGGTAAATATAGGACAGTTAAGCCCGCTTTTCACTATGGGATATAATATAATATATATTACATCTCGAGATATAAATTAATATCGCTCACCATACATTTCATATGGAACCGTTTACACTGAGCTATAATATATATTACATCTCAAGCTATAAATATTTTTTCGATCGACCGAGCGATATTTTTATATTATATTTCGCCCCCTATACCCCGCACACCGTTCCGCGCCCCCGCAGAACGGTGTACGGTGTAAAGGGGGGGTAATCCAATCCAAAGTTAAAAGATATATCTCACAGTGTGAAAGCCAATCGCAGGATATAATATATATTTCGGGATATAATATATATTATATCCTATAGTGAAAAGCCAGCCTTAATATCAAAAAGTATAATAAGTATATACAGGAACTTACTATCACAGTAAATATATAGTCACGGCTGGTAATCTTAAACGTAGTGATTATATTCTCTTTGGGTAATCTTTGAGCAAAAATCTTTGACCGTATGAAATGCAGTGAGCAATTCAGAACATGAAGTTTCCCTCGTCCCTCCCACCCCTTGCCCCTTCCCGCTTCCGCCATTTTGTCATGTTAGCATGTTATTGTCGCGTAGCTGTTAAGTTAGAAGCTTGCTACATATATATTTATATATGGTTAGAAGTTTTCTTGGAAATTTTTAATTTGTTTTTCTATGAAGTATGAACTAACTATAAATTATAAATAAAGTTTTATTGGCATTTTACTGCTATTTTACGAAAGGGTGTTTATTGTTTAATAGGTTATATATTTCGACGGGACATTTTCTTTAGCTTTAGTGTATTTTGTATATAATTTTTAGTTTTAAAATGAATTTTTAAGTGTTCATTCCCAATTGTGCAAGTAACAGAGATCAGAGAAGAGTCTGACGAAGGCCATAGAAACAAGTGGTTGTACTTAATAAACTGTGACAAACTTAAAAATAGGCTGCGTTCTAGAAACCTTTTCACGAAACCTTAGTCACAAATTTTATTTTAATAAAGGGAAACCCTTTATTAAAAGTTTATATTTATGTTATAGTTTCATACTGCTAAATCTGACATTAATAAGGCTAAAAAAGGTTGGATAAACTCAACACTATTCGTTGGAGTAAGTTGAGTTAGGTTTATCGTCAAAGATGACAAAGGATGTACATTTAATTATTCCTTAATACACATAACTGCTCAGTATATTCAGTATTCATATAAAATTTAAAAAATTGTAATAAAGATGTACGGGAGTATTGTACATTGAATAAAACTACTTAATTCCTGGCGTTTCAAGTGATCTCTTTGATAACAACTTAGTAATAATAATAAACTGGTTGCCAACTTGTCTGCCAAGGTTTTATTTCAGATGATACAGTTCAAATAAACTTAGTGTGATATTTGATCAGCTATCATAAAAAAGGTATGAGGAATAATTTTGCTGTCAAAACATAATAACTGATGGAAACATATCAAAATGGCAAGATGATGTGTACTAAACAGACTGCAAGCATACTCAATCGCGCTTGTTACATAAACTAAATGATGAACATGTGATGCCCAATGAAGTAAAAAAATTAAGGTAATAATCATGTAAAATTTAAATTGCAAAACAATTGCCATTCTAAAACTTTAGTTCAGATAATATTTTTATTAGGATTAGTAATATGTTTATATTTTTTGAGCAAATCTGATCTCTGTCTAATTTCTACCAAATCAACGAAAATTTCGCCATTTTGGAGCCGAAAAAAAATAATTATAGCTAAACAAAACAAAATTACACTGCCATTTACATTCAGTGGCTTCCCACATGATAGATGAAGAGATTAAAAAATAGATTGAGTTAAACAATTGATATTTTCAAAAGTTAGAGTGTTTACAAGCCTTGCGGACTTGATAAATCCACATTATAAGCTACTAAACCCCATTTTTTATGTAAAAATACCAATTAATCGATTTAAAAAAAAATATGATTAAGTTCAACAATCATTTATCTTGCTGACAATGTGCTTTTTATATCATTTATACGTATAATATATTTGCTAGATACGATTTCATGCGACAAAACGTTGGAATATTGATTTTTAGACGCTAGTAGAACATACCTATGCGCTTTGCGATCGGCATGCAATACTTGATTATAATAATAATGAGAGATTTTTTTTATTACAATATTTTAAAAGTACAGAATAAATAATAGTAGTATGTACTAAAAGTAAGTAGTATAATTTTTTTTGTCATGGGTGACATTTTCATGGTTTTCGAGGGTGTTGAAACCGATAGGGTTGTCGAAATGTAAATCCAAGATGGCGGCCGCAATAGGTATCAAATTTTTCATCATGGGTGTCATTTTCATGGTTTTCGAGGGTGCTGAAGCCGATAGTGCTGTCGAAATGTACATCCAAGATGGCGGCTGAATTAGGTACCAATTTTTTCATCATGGGTGTCATTTTCATGGTTTTCGAGGGTGTTGAAGCCGATAGTGCTGTCGAAATGTAAATCCAAGATTGCGGCTGCAATAGATATCAATTTTTTCATCATGAGTGTCATTTTCATTGTTTTCGAGGGTGTTGAAGCCGATAGTGCTGTCGAAATGTAAATACAAGATGGCGGCTGAAGTAGGTACCAATATTTTCATCATAAGTGTCATTTTCATGGTTTTCGAGAGAGTTGAAGCCGATAGGATTGTCGAAATGTAAATCCAGGATGGCGGTTGCAATAGATATCAATGTTTTTATCATGGGTGTCATTCTCATGGTTTTCACGGGTGTTGAAGCCGATAGTGCTGTCGAAATGTAAATCCAAGGTGGCAGCTGCAATAGGTATCAATTTTTTCATCATGGAAGTCATTTTCATGGGTTTCGAGGGTGTTGAAGCCGATAGTGCTGTCGAAATGTAAATCCAAGATGGCGGCTGAAGTAGGTAGCAATTTTTTCATCGTGGGTGTCATTTTCATGGTTTTCGAGGGTGTTGAAGCCGATAGTGCTGTCGAAATGTATCTAAACTACTTTAAAATATAACGTAATTTTTTTAAGGCGCTTAAGGCATGCCGAATTGGATTTAACAATTTTTTTATCGTGTTCAAGGAATAAAAATATTGTAAAGATGTAGTCTACCAATAAGCACCTTGCCCAACTCATTATTTCAAATCCCTCTGAGAAATGAGACAGAGTCTGTGCCCAGCAGTAGAACATGAATGTAGACTCGAATAGATAATTGGCTACTTTACAAATACTTTTATCCTTCCAAACTTCTATCAAAAATTGCTACAGTATACTTAATTATCTTAGGTATCAATGATAATTACGTTCAAAAATTATTGGAAATTTCTTTATAATTGTGAAAGCTTCTTAGATTTATGTGAAAGTAACTTTGTCTGATTACAATGGCCTCTTCTTGTCTTGACATTTTCTATGCAAACATTTATAAACAACATTAATAACAATTACCGCACATATTCAAACTTGTAAGTTATATATTTAAATATTCCTTTTTCCAGCTCAAAACACTGGATATCGAATGTATTGAAGAGAACCTTTCCACTGAAAATATTTAAGTGCAAGCAGCAAGAGAGCAATTGAATGTTTACTCTATAGCACATACCACAGATGGGATTCTGAAAGGCACGGACATCATTAGAATCGAAAAGCGTACATTGACACCAATGCAAAAAAGCCTTAAACTAGTATAAAAAAGCTTAAAAAAATAAATCATATAATAATAATATATACAATGCATTTTATTTCTACGAATCCTCCATAATAAAATAATAATAAAATTAGTAATTAAACTTATATATATAAAAATATAATATATATATATATATATATATATATATTATACTAGGCTGAAATAAAATTATTCCTTTGCCTATATCCAATTCATATTTAAAAAAACGAAATGTTATATTCTGATTTGCTCTACGGCCCAAATTAATTCTACCAGTGACATCCAGGCCCGTGACAGCTTAGTTCCATTCTATGCCATTTGGCGCTACCGTCGCTAGTTTATTCTCTGTCTACGGACGCCATTTTAAAAAAACGCCATATTGTATTGTCAAAGCAAATTGTCAAAATTATCGATATTGATTGACGCCATTATTTAATATTTATCTAATTGAGGTCCGAGTTATGAGTTTTTTACGAGCGCAAGTGTATTGAAGTGTATTTCCTCGCATTTATGTTGCGTTGAGATCTTGGACGCAAAGTTTCCTCCGCTATTTGTGACAATTACAATATTCTGTTTTTGTGCTGGTCTAGTGCATATTGTATGGAATACGAAAAGTGCTGTCTTGGTGCAGATTCCCTAAAAACGATAATTTAAGAAACTTGTGGATGTATTTCATAGTATCCATAAGTCCCCAGATCATTGAACTTTCCAAAGAACAGTTTCTTGACAAGACAGAAAACTTCGATAGGTACTCTTATCCATGCTTGCTTACTAACGATTAAATAGCTCATGGTGTGCCTCTGACAGCAACAGGCGAGTAATTTTATTACTTATCATGGTACAATTTCGACTGCTGAAAGTTGTGATTTCTAAGTGGGTATCAAGTGGACTCCAGTAATGCAGTATTGAACCATACATTTTTATTTGCATCACTTTGTGATTACTTCACCAGCCATTTTTAATTATCACTACATGGTATAAAGTGGCAGTCACTTAATAAAATTGTCTCTGTAACTATTGAAAGACAAAAAATTGTATAGCCGATTGCTTAAATCGTTATAAAAATATCACAAGAACAAAACTTGCAAAAAAAGCAACAATTTATTACAAATTTTCAAAGCTGCTGCTCGAATATGGTTAAATTTTAGTTCTGTTTTAACAAATAATGATGTGATTGACATCTTCTAAATCACAACACTTTTTACATTTATAAATTTTTCACAGTTATATTTATTTCACTTTCCTTATTTTAAAAGGTTATTTAAATGTTCAAGATTTATTAAATCACTAATGTCCAAGATGATAGATCTGCTTTTCGGCTGGTACTGGAAGGCAGGAGCTCGTACTATCTGAGAATCTCATTAAAGCATTCATACAAGCATCTTCAACTTAAAGTTGTGACTTGTCGTCATAGTGGAGGAATATAGGTAGTTGCAAGACTGAGCGAACGAGACTGTTTCAGAACCTTTTACTAGTAGGTATGAGTATTAAACAATTAAAATTATAGTTTAGAGGAAGTGGTAACGTGACGGGTATTAATTTTTTGTATAATTGGTATCTAAAACAAATGTTATTTGACTTCCCTCAATTTTATATATTGTTCTATTTTTACTTTATTGTTATAACTTATGGGGTATATCAATTAATTTGTTAACTCTGCTGATTTTAATAATTTTAACAATTCTTCAATATCTGTAACCTCTCGAGCGCCCAAACGTCAAACGTCATAACATCGACAAGCGCCCAGCCCAAATTTAGCGTATGAAAGTAAGTTGGCGGCCAACGTTTAAATGCTGATTTTGACGTAAAATCATTTATGAGCACTAATAAATAATCATATATTCAGAATCTACATGAAATTTGCGTTTTTATGTATATAAAATTATCTAATTCTTATAGCAAGTGGAAATATTTTAAACGGTCTGATCACACAAATGTGTAAATGTATACACATAATTGTAGAAAAATGCATTTAAATAATAATATGAATCCTTAATAGCATAATAAAAGGCCTTATAATATTATATATTAGTTATTTAATTAATATAAATAGATAAAATCACCCTCTTCTCATAAAATTAATCAAAGAAATATATTTGAAAACGAAGTAGTTAAAGCAAAAATATCTTAGCAACAGCTTTGAATTCAAAGCCCTTTTTGGACTTAATTTCCACATAAAACATTTTTTTGTGGTCCCCTATTACGCTTAACTTGTTACCGAGTTTCTTTTATAATATATCGTGTGTTTAAAGTAGTCAGATCTTATAGAATCTTACGAAACAAAAAAAGATCCACAAAAAATACCACTACTAAAGATAAGGCTGTAAAAAATAAACTGTTTGATAATTTTATAAATGAGTTATTTGGTCAAATACTATACTAAATATGGAACAAATAAACATAAACACATATTTCTAATAATATGATAGAGTTATTAAAAACAATTAAAAACATTGACAAAATTTCGAACCAAACTGACAATATAGGACAAAAAATGTATAGACTCGTCTTTCGTCGAAAATTTAAATTTATTTTTAAAGGTATATCTAATATTATGTTAAATTCATCGGTGTTTTATTTTTTTACATTTTTATGTTTAATTTATTTTGTTAATAGCAAAAAATATTTCTTAAATTTTTTTAAAATGATTTTTGTAGGTCGACTTGTAGAAAATGAAACTATGGAAAAGTTGGATTAGTTGTATAATAACAATAATAATAATGAAATTGAGAACCTCCTCCTTTTTTAGAAGTCGGTTAAAAAGTTTAAATTATTATTTAGTGGCGTGATGTTGCGCAAAACAAGCAAATAGGCACAGAGTCACGTTGCAACCAGGGCAGTAAACGTGGGTTTACGGCATACAACGCAAACCCTGCGCAATACTTCCCGCCTGGGCCTGGAATAGTCTGGGTCTGGTCTGGTCTATTCTTTGGTTAGCTGTAAAAAATAATCTTCTGAAAAAGAAGTGGTGCTATCATGTAAGATAAATGCGTCAATTGGAGGTTGCCTTTCTTTTTTAACAAATCTGAAAAATAATTAAAAAATTTAGTAGTTAATCGTTACGTAAAATAAAATAATATAGGTACATAAAATAGGTATCCTTATAGTAGGTGTGTAGTCGAAAATTATGCCTATTACGCCTAATTTGTAACCACACCTAAATTAATAAACAAACAATTAGCAAACAGTTATATATCATTAAATCAAATATCAACATTAAATCAAAATATATCTTAACCAAACAAAATAAATACCAAAATAAATACAACTAAAACAAAATAAATACCAACTTATTAGACTAAAAATATTTTTAGGCGTTTCCACGACTTCTATGTTCATTTCTAAATTTATATTTCGCCGCCATTATGAATTCAGAATTCGGGGCGTCCCGCCACCGTATCACGGTTAAACTAGACATTGTCTTATAATTTTGTTATTTAGATTTATTTAAAGTACTTTCTATATCTTTTTTTGTAATATAACAATATTTCATGATATTTTTTCCCAGTAAAAGAAAAAAATTTGCAGAAATATTTCTTATTTTTTAAAATCTAGAACGATTTTTGCAACGGTTTTGTTTGGCTAGGCACATGGACTAATCTAAATATTGTACAACAAGTTCATAGTAGCAAAACTATAATGAAAATAATATTACCATATAATATGAATAACATTAGCTACTTACCAAAAATTTTGTTCTCACGATACTCAAATCGCAAAACAATAAATTCACACTTCAAAGTTGACCAAACGTTCAAAGCGATATGACTTCGCATACTGATAAGTTTATTTGACTGTTTGTTTGAACAATTGTCGAAACTATACGTGTTTGTGTATTAGATCTGTTAAACGTTTCATTACCTTTAAAATAGTATACATTAAAAAGAGATAAACATTGTTTTCGCGTCTTATTTAAGTATTATTTGGGACAACTACGTGACCACCGTATAACGGTCGATGGGCGCTTATCGGGGGTAAAACAGTCCACCGTAAAACGGTGGCTGGGCGCTCGAGAGGATAAGTAAATATCCTAATTTGCTAAAGATTACAGAAGTTTCGATTTCATTCCATCTAGTGTAGAGTGATTGGAAATTTTGTAAAAATAAATTGTAAATATTAATAAAATTACATATCATTAACTCTCAAATATATCAAGAATTAAAAAATTTAAATTACTGTCATTTCCAACACTGCATATTTATCAAGATGTAACATTTATAAAAACTAATTTGGAAATATTTAATGATTATTTAGTAATTGACAGTAAAATTATACAATTTCATCAGACAGCTTTATTTAGATAAAGCGTTTTTAGCACGCTGTTTAAAATCAACAATAAAGTTCCATCTATGTTTCACAAACGGAGAATATTCATAAATTTAAAACATATCTAACTAAGAAATGTTATTACTCAATTAATTAATATTTAAGCAATGCATCAATAGGCACATTACAATGACATGTATCTTTTTCAAAGATGTTACCTGTAGTATATTACTTGTATTCACAAATAAAAATAAATTTGAATTTGAATCAATCTTGATAAAATTATTTCTTGTAAATGGTACTTATTTTAACAAGAGATTCTATTTATTTCATTAAGGTAATCTTGTTCACTAGTGTGTATCGACGAGTTTTTAAATTACCAATCATATTTTCATACTTAATAGCATTTTTATAATCAAAGTTACCAGTAATAATCTTAATAATATATCTTAGGGAGTTTAGAATGCCTTGTTTGACTCTAAATGAAGGTGATAACTGTTCAAATTGTTCAATACTGGAATTTATTTCAAATTTAGTTTGAAACATTATATTAATTGAATGTTTAGAGTTTTTTTTGTCAATATAATTCTAACATGCTTATTTAAGTATTTAAGTTCATGTATCTATTAATATTAAATTCTAACTGCTCATGCGTAACATTTAAATCTGAAACCTTAATTATAATCTACTTTTCATCACTTACACTAACATGGCCATCTCTAAGTATCATACCAATATTAACCCTTTCGCTGTCCCGTGCACTACATATAGGGCACTGCTATTGTCTTACTATTGTGTCTGAAAAACGGACAGTGAAAGTTTTAATATTATAAGGCCATAGGAATTATTTTCTGCTCCATGTAATTCTCAATTTAATGTTGTGGTTAAATCTAATTAAAATTATTTGCAAAATGAATGGATATCTAAAACCTTCTGAATTATTATGCGTGGATTCTGAAGTTGGTTAACTATAATTTATTTAATTTTTTTTAATTAGCTATTGAAACCACTAAGAATATTTTCTAATTCAGTTGCAGTTTGATCTAGAATCACCAGAAAATTAAAAAGAGATGCATCTTTTCCTATAATGTAATTGTTACACAATAAAATATATAGTATATTGTTTGTATATGTAATTTTGTTTACGTCATAAAAAATCTTATAATATATTCACATTTCTTAATAAATAAACTTGAAATACATTGATCACCATCAAACACGATGATCAAGCTTGTTAGATCCTTAGGTCTAATTTGAAGAAAGTGACATAGTCTTCCTTGTTCCATTTTTATTAAAAAAAAATCAATACATGTATATTTTTTTATAGGATAAGGGGACACAAGAGCACAGTTCACCTGATAGTAAATGGTTACTGTGGCCCGTAGACATCTACATTTATCCCCATTTGCGAATCAAAACGCAGATGCGTTGTCACCCGTGAGGACTAATATGGAATGCCTCTTTTCCAGTAAAAAGGGTCTCCGGTTCTCTACACTCACCATACGAAACACAGCAGTGTCAAGCTGCTATTTTACGCTGGTATTCTGTGAGAGCACAACTATACTACTAATATAGCTGCAGCATGGCTCTACCACGTTATACATACCACATATACAAAAATATTCTGTTAATTATTCTTTTTCTATAATTTTAGCACTTCTTAAGATTATATTTACTTACTATTATATATTTTGTTTTTATTTAATCCAATTTATTTTATTTATAATAACATTTACTTAATTAATAACTGTCAAGTTTTGTGCAGAAGTCAAATAACTTTCAACGAATTTAGTTCAAAAGTTACAACATAGAGCCATAAAGAAATAACCGCAGGAAATAACTAGAATGGGACAGGATAGTTAAAGCTTTACTTAAAGTCCGCTCACTGCCATGTCTACCCGTAGAGCTGCTCTTGTCTAGATAGGAAGGTTTCTTCAGCTCCTGATTTAATAAACTTATTTGGTTCGAGGATATCCGGAACTGTGGACAAGACCAATTTGAGTGTACTTGAACTCAGCTGTAAGCTGTGTGCTGGCTGCGCCATATAAGTTTCGAGAGTGGTGCTGAAGCTTTTTAAAAACTACAAATATGTCTCGATGCCATTTAATAACTATTACATTACAATAATGTATTAAAACTAATTCAGTGCAATACTGACTTCCTTAACTACGTGATTACATTACTACGATGAGAACTATAATGAGTCTTATTCTAAATGCAAGGGCTTTTATAGGGTGGTCAAAACAAATCAAACACATCAAAAGTTCTAAATAATAAATTAATATTTCTATGTTTATCATTCAGTAACAAAATATGATTCTTAATTATTTTATTTATTTCATTACAGGTTACATTAGTGAAGAAAATAGTATCAAAGAAGAGAAACTTGGTTAATATTTTGACAAAGATTGCAACTAACACTTTAGATGACTCAGTTTCACAAAGACTTGTTAAAGCCCAATTGCTGTCAAGAAATAAACACTTATCGGAAATTTTGAAAAAAAAATTGGTATAAATTACATTTTTTTTTTACTAATATCTTTACTAATACTAGGTAAACCAGGTATAGAAATACAATTAATTACTATATGAAATTAATATTTTGTACAGAGAAATCCTATACAGACGTAACTTAACTTTTCTAATTTAAATTGTACCTAGATCCGGGAGTTATTCAAAATGTAAAATGGTTTCCAAATTTTAGAAACAAAATTGTATTTCATTATGGAATATTCTAAGCCACTTAAAATATACTATAAAATAATCTTTGAACTTAAAAAAATGATATGTAATAAATCACATAATTTACTTTTCATTACACATTGAAATCAAAATAATCATGCTTAAATAATAAGGATATGAATATACAAGTAGCTTTGTGTTAATAGTTTTCCATCTATAAAATGAGTAATGGTAAAAGATTGAAGACTATAGTTATTATATTTTTAAGTTTATGAAATTGCAATTTTAAATGAGAATTTAAGATTACTCATCTGACATTTCAAAATATGTATAATACAAAATATAATTTGCGTTTTATATAGTAATTATTTAGTAGATACATCAAACATATATTTCACATTGTTTTCTATTGTTTTTTGGTTTCCTTGAAATTAACATTTTTCCTGTTTTCTTATAGATAAAACACAAAAAATTCAGTCCTAAAACTGATCACTTGAATAAATTTTTCGATAATTTTTTAGGAACATAATTGATAATTATGTTCTTATTTGGTTTGCTCCACGGTTGGTTTGATAATGTTATTAAATTCCCTTCGTGAATACCACTGTATATTTCAATTTATATTCTCTCAACCAATATTCTTTTTAACCTGAGGGAAAAAAAAGTAATCTCTGTCATCCATTTTTTAAGCGGTAGAGCTATGCTGCAGCTATATTAGTGGTTTAGTTGTAGCATGAATGGTTCGGCATGACCAGGGAAGGACCACGCTTTCACAGAATACCAGCGTAAAATAGCAGCTTAACGCTGTTGGGTTTCGTATGGTGAGTGTAGAGAACCGGAGACCCTTTTTACTGGAAATGAGGCATTCCATTTTAGTCCTCACAGGTGAGAACGCATCTGCATTTTGATTCGTAATTGAGGATAGATTAGATGTCTATTGGCCACAGCAACCACCTTCCATTAGGTGGACTGTGTGCTCATTTGTCACCCTTATCCTATTAAAAAAATCCTCTTTTCTCATCTCAAGTCTTCTTAGCTGTCTCTTTACGTTATAATTTTACATGTTTTGCTTTATTTTTTAAATATTTATTTAAAATTTTTTATGGCTCTATGCAATATTTTCCTCATTTTGGTAATGTGTGTATTTATTAAGTCTTATATTTATTATGAGTTTATTACTATCGGTGGCTAGCTCGCCTGGCAAGGTCGCCATGTAATGACGTTATTAAATGAGACAACCTATATCTGCCAAGTGCTGTTTAGTAACATTAAATTTATAATTGGTATTACATTAGTGGATACCGTGAGCCACACTACAATTGTATAAAGGTTAACAAAGTCTGTTGTTGTAAGCAAATAAGTGTCTTTTGGCGAAAGACTTGCAGGTGCAATAACTGTAAAAGTAATTCAATTAAAAAGTACTTTTTTTAGATGATTTTCACTATGCAAACTATGGTGCAACAATGGCCTCAACAGCAGAAGTCGTTGACACACTGACAGCGTCATTGGATAACCGGGTGGTGTGCAAAGAGCAAAGTTAAGACGAGTGATTAAACAAACTTCACAACTTCATACTTTTTGGATTGAAGCCATTAATAAAATAAAATAAAAATGGTTTAGTAGACTCCGTTCTATATAATAGCAAACATGCTATACAAGAAAGAAAACCTCGACTTGAGCGCGTACCATCCCGACAAGGATGGATAACTTGAAAGTTTTATAAGGGTCTACAAATTATTATTTGAACAGTATAATGTAGAATATTATTATCCATTAAATATTAACCAAGACCCTTTTGAAATTTATTTTTGGATGTATAATAGCTATAAAATATAGAAATGTTGACCTAGATGCAAACATATATATATATGCCTTTAAATATTTGATGTTATCTAACATGGTTAGTCCACATTCTCTAATTGTGAAGAGGATTATGGAGACACATTATTAAATGTTAGTGTAGTTTCCTATCCCCTTCATCATCAAGTGCAAAAGAAAAATTGCTGGTGGGTGATGTAGTCATGGAAAAAATTATAGACCACTGCTCAGCTTACACTACTGAATACATTTTGTCAGAAAATATCGAAAGGTATTCGTTGTAAGGATTGCATCAAAACATTAGCACTAATGAAAAATTACTTATCTTGTACAGGGATGGTACTCACTTTATTCATAAGTATTTGAATTATAGCTGTATTGGAAGTAATGTAAAATGTAGTTTGAAAAGTAAAATATTAAGCACTTTGAGGTTTTCCTGGCTTGCTTTGAAAAAGTTTTTATTAGGTTACACGGGCACAATTGGTGCAACAAATAATAAAATATTGAAAGGTGACGTTCATGAAAAAATAAAAATATTAAAATTTTGGTGACTAAGCCTCACAAAGGCTTGCTTAATGTCCAATCTCTGTCGAAGTATAGAGAAGTTGAATGTTAAACAAATAACTTTATTATTAATATAATTAAAACAATTTAAAAAAACAAAATGACCAGGTTTACCCTAGATGAAAAATGAATAGGATTTCTAATAATGAAACAAAACTCCAAACACTACAAACTTAAGGAAAAAATTTTTGTCTTGTCTAACAAACAAATGTTATATAGACCAAATAATAATTTAGCATATCCTAGCGAAAAGTTCGTTATCTTATACAGGGAAGGTACTCACTTATTCATAACTATTTGAATTATAGCTGTTTTTAAAATTAATATAAAAAGTAACTTGTAAAGTAAAATATTGAGCACTATGATTAAATATGATTCCTGTGGCTTAATTTATTTAATTTGATACTTGCTTTATATAATGTACAATAAATATTGCTCTTTTTTTGTCAAATTGTACCTATAATTTAATCCTAAGATTATTTGTGTATGTATATGATGTTGGTGTGCTTGAATAAAAATTAAATGTTAATGTATTATAAGTGTTTCATTAAGTAATAGTATTCCTGTATAATGCACTTCTGTCGATGTCGATAAAATAAGAACACCACTAAACATCGATATCGATGATTTGAAGGATGTGTGCTTGCAATCTCTAAGCTATATTTTTTTTTATTACTCAACTGTCAAAATGGGCGACTGCAGCGCCAAAACGCGTAGTTGGGAAACTTGACTAAAAGTCACTGTCGTATCTGTAGCTTGCTACATATATATTTATCTATGGTGACATCCGTCTGAACGCGTAGTGTTTCTATATAGTTTGTGTACCTATATACTTTATATTTATACTGTGTTACTATACTCTTTGGGTAAATAGTAAACAGTGTTTACTAAACACCAGTAAACACCTGGTAAACTTTACCTATAGAAGCAGTAGTCAAATAGTATAACAATTGTTTTATATGTAATTGCAAATATAAAACAGCAAAGTATGTTTCTGTATTATTTAAATTAGATATGAATAAAATAACCTAATTGCAAAGTACCTAATTGTTTCAGAAAATGCTAGAAGTTACATGTAATGATCGTTTGGGTAAGAAAGTTAGAGTGAAGTGTAATCCAGACGATACTGTAGGTGATTTGAAGAAATTGATAGCGGCACAAACTGGAACAAGGCATGATAAAATTGTCTTAAAGAAATGGTACACTGTGTTCAAGGATCACATCAAGTTATCAGATTGTATCCTTTTTGCTTTTATATTTTAAATAATGAAACGTATCTTTCGGAGATCAATAATTCTAAGATTTAAATTATTCGACGCGGATTCGGTGCACATAACCTAATCTTTAATATATTGAATCAAGGTGCTGTAAGTTTCTGAGTGTGTTTCTCACTTTTTAAAGTTGTACAATGACACAAGTTTACTTTTTCAAGCCTTATTATTATTGTTTGTCACTTTCTCGATTTCAAGCCTTATATATAAAAATTATACTTTCATACTATGTCAATTTATAAATATAATAGTATTTTTTTCTATCTCAAGTGGATACTAAAATATTTAAATGATCCAAGCAGGGGCGTAGCTACCGCCGTATCAGCCGTATCAACGATATGGGGCCCCCGGGCTACAGGGGCCCCGAACGTGTGTAACCAAAAATTCCAAGCACTTCTACGGGACAGGAAAGGCTATCACTATTATCTATAGAAACAAAGAATTAAAAAAACTGAATCGTTTTCAGCTATGTTAGTATTGTTTGGCTAGGTTAGTTCCTAGAAATATTAATTGTAAGTAATAACTTTTCTCGAATTCTCGTGACAGCTGGTAGTCAACGAGGGCTAATAATCTTCCACTCACCAGATGTCGCTAGTTGTGACTGAGGTAAAGTTTTTTTTTGGAGTTTATGGCCTGGTATCTAGACCTTTAGGCCAAGTCTTGAGTATTATTATTCGGTTTATTATAATTTCCCCAAGCCTTGTCTTTATGTATTATTATCCTTCATAGTTCACTGCTTCACAATATGTTGATGCGTCACATTGTGCAGCCCTTGGGAGATTTTGACGGCAACTGGAGCCAGCAGGCAGCTGACAGTTGGCGATGATATCTAAAGGCGCCTATGCAAACAGCTTATCTTGAGAATCCATCACCATCAGAGCACTTGTTTCAACGTTTCCACTAATAGTTCACATGCGTAGACAGTTAATACATAAAATCGCACCACTTTTACATATCAAAATCCACTTCAAACTATTATTTAAACTATAATACAGGAGCAGCAAACCGCCGCCGACCAAGTTCCCGCCAAAACTCCGTAAAGTTTTTTTTTGTTACACAGTGTCAGTTAATTGAGAAATTAGTTTAAATAATAGTTTATCATTATTTAGAATATTATATTATTACACAACACAATGCGTGTGTGGTTTGATTTTTAATTATATTGCACTTTATAACTCTTTTTTTAAAAAAATCGGCTTTTAGTTATATTTTATAGTTTAGTTTATTCATATCTAATGTAATTTATATAAAATATAACTAATAATACAGAAAGAAACCTTAAACATTACATTTTCTTAAGAAATTATCATCCCCGCTATGAAATCTGTCAAATATTTTACCTCACTGTAAAGTGGTGCCGCCCTGGTGGAAAAAAAAGTCGTGGATGCCCTCATTGGTAGCAACGCCTTGTAGGTTGTTGTTCTTCGATCATTGCACGAGGTGTTCACCATTTGCATCATTTTTGTTATATCGCCAGGTCGTGTGATGACTGTTGAAGTCACCGGCATATAGGCATGGGTGTGGGAAAGCGAGGAAGTTGGTAGTCCATGAAGAGTTCGGTGCTTTGTATATATTTATAATGGTAAGGTTATTGATCTTTATTGCAGAGGCAAATACACCCGGACCCCAAGGCAAGTCTCCGCAGCGACATGTTTAATACCGTCTTTAACATAAGTGGCGATGCCATATTGCGCGTGGTTAATTGCATGAGCAAGGTAGTATCCCGGGATAGCACCACGTTTATATAGATCCTGTTCATCACTAGCGTGAGTTTCTTGTAAAAGGAGTACGTCTATGTCATTTTCTAAAAGAATCTTACTTACTACTTCGCATTTAACTTGACTAATACTTTCTATATTAAGTTGGCAAATTCGGGTAATAGGTCCAATATCTCTAGTCCGGTGGCTCTTCGAGAAGAGCTGATCACATTGAGGCATTTCAAGTGGGTAATTAAATGATGAAATGTACAGTAGGGCTACGATGGCTATCCGAGTACAAAACCAGAGTACGAAACCTATCCAATTGCAGAGAGGTGTAAGACAGGGTGACGTTATATCCCCGATACTCTTTACCGCTGCATTGGAATACGTTTTCAAGCTTCTGGACTGAAAAGGATACGGTATTAACATCAATGGCGAGTACATCACTTACCTTCGATTTACCGACGATAATGTCCTTATAGCAGAATCGCTGGAGGAACTAAGCACCATGCTCAATGACCTCAATAGTGTCTCCCAACGGATAGGTCTTAAGATGAACATGGACAAAACAAAGATCATGTTTAATGTCCATGTTACGCCTATGCCGGTGTTTATTGGGAGCACTAAGCTCGAAGTTGTTGACGAGTATGTTTACCTGGGACAAATAGTACGACTAGGTAAGTCCAACTTCGACCGAGAGGTCAATCGACGGATTCAACTCGGCTGAGCAGCGTTCGGGAAACTACGACACATCTTCTCGTCAGACATACCTCTAAGCCTTAAAACGAAATTGTACAACCAGTGCGTGTTGCCAGTGATGACTTACGGATCTGAGACGTGGACCTTCACTGCTGGCCGTATGAGAAAGCTCAAGGTCGCTCAGCGAGCTATGGAGAGGGCTATGCTCGGGGTTTTTCTGCGTGATAAACTTAGAAATGAGGATATCCGCAGTAGAACCAGAGTAACCGACATAGCCCAGCGGATTAGTAAGCTGAAGTGGCAGTGGGCCGGCCATATAGCTCGAAGGACAGACAACCGATGGGGAAGAAAGGTTCTCGAGTGGCAGCCTCGTACCGGTAGGCGAAGCGTAGGGCGACCTCCACGAGATCGAGTGATGACCTGGTAAGACATGCAGGAAGTCGATGGATGCAGGTGGCTCAGGACCGTGCTTTGTGGCATTCCTCGGGGGAGGCCTATGTTCAGCAGTGGACTTATGAAAGGCTGTAATGATGATGATGATGATGAATGAAATGATACAATATTCTTTGAACGACTGTGATAGTGCTGTGAGTTTGCAAGATTATAACGCAACAGTACAGCAGCCAGTAGTTTGTTGTTCGTTTAGCGCCACCCAGGGGACACGTGCAGGGTGTGGGCGGCAATTCCTGCGGACGTGAACAACTTCATCCCCCTACACTTCATTGGGGCCCCCCAACAAATTTTGATACAGGGCCCATCTAAGGCACGCTACGCCACTGGATCCAAGCATGCTATAGTAGTCACTGATGATTAGAAGTGTGTAATTCAGCATGAATCTAATTCAAAATACACTTGAGCCACTGAGCTTAGTGATAAATTAACCCATTTGTAGTCCCGTGTACTACATAAAGTTCATTGCTATGGTCTTACTATTGTGTCTGAAAATCAGACAGTGAAAGCGTTAAGCCATAAGCTCATAGCTCACAAATCTTGACATCATCCAAGACAGGCAAGAGATATTAAATAGGTCACATATAGCGATTTTGAAATTAATATTCTTCTAGTCATATTCTGTCTTAGATTGTAGGATATTTTTTACAAGCTTTTATTTAACTTCACATATCATAATAATATATTTAGTTGAAATACACATATCATGACACTTCTATAGAGCAGCCATAATTAACACTCACTGGTTTGGGGGTTTACACACAAGGATTTTATTAACATTACAGTACAGTATATTTTAATTTTGAATTTTTACCAAGGTATATCAATTTAACTTTTCTAGGTACCCTTGCATCAATCTTTAAAACTTTGTTAGTTAAGTTTGGTTTAGTTTACGATGGGCTATTTTCCACAACTCCACATCTATGTGCGTATTTTGCATGTGGGCAAAAATAATCTAATTATTCCAGCCATGAGATTTCCCAGAAGAAGCTCAACAGTCCTTTGATGTTGCATGCAACTTCGGGGAGTGATCGGGTGCCGAGATGTTTAGTCCTGTATGTAGCGACCTCCGGACATTTCATTAGCACGTGGGCCGCCGTTTATTCCTCCCCCATACATGCCCTGCACAGGGGACTATCTGTAACACCTATAGTAAATAAATGTTTGTTAAAGGTGTGCCGTGTCCTGTGATAGCACTCGTTACTATCCTGATCTGCAGCTTGTTCAGCCTCATTAGAACTTTGATTAAACAACTGTTTATTTCAGGCAGATGGGCTTTATACATGTGATTTCTGTTTCTCAACCTGTTATCAAATATCTAGTAATTTGACACACACTCATGAGCGCTAACACACTCAACACACACTTAGTACATAAATAAGTAGTACATACCGTTTGAAACATTATGGTTATTTTGAACCTTTATTGTTAATTTATTAGGTCATAAAATTGGAAGAGGGCGCTGATTACTGAGATACATAGGTCACTCAATAAGTTTTTAGATGCACGAAATTTTAAAAATGGAACGCACCCATGTTATATGTTTCTAAAAAGCAAATTTATTTAAAAATAGAACTCCATAAGCCAATGGGTCACACCAACATGTTCTAATTTGACAATAAAACTAATATAAATTTAAAGCTATGTTTATGAAAATAACAACAGATTTTGTTTCATCCAAATTGGTGCAGAAATACGAAAGTTATAACATTTTGAAGTTTCGCAATTTTTTTTAATTTTTACCCGCTCGTTCCCTGTGACGTGACGTCACAATCCGACAGAGCGAACGCGCAGTAGGTACTTGCTAAGTTCAGTACTAACCGTGCGCTCGGCAGTATACGGTCGTTTACCTACATATAATATCGAATGCCAGAGTTAATGTCCGGTTGACTGTATTAGATGATATAATACTTATAATAAACCCAACGACTATATAATAATTTTGAACTAATAATTTATGAATAATCTAATGTAACGGTATCAACATCAACAGGGAGTACATCACTCACCTTTGATTTGCCGACGATATTGTCCTTATGGCAGAATCGCTGGAGGACCTAAGCACTATGCTCAATGACCTCAATAGTGTTTCCCAACGGATAGGTCTTAAGATGAACATGGACAGAACAAAGATCATGTTTAATGTCCATGTCACACCTATGCCGGTAGTTGTTGGGAGCACTAAGCTCGAAGTTGTTGACGAGTATGTTTACCTGGGACAAAAAGTCCGACTAGGTAAGTCCAACTTCGACTGAGAGGTTAATCGACGGATTCAACTCGGTTGGGCAGCGTTCGGGAAATTACGGCACATCTTCTCATCAGGTATACCTCAAAACTTGAAAACGAGACTGTACAACCAGTGCGTGTCGCCAGTGATGACCTATGAAACTGAGACGTGGTCCTTCACTGCTGGCCGGATGAGGAAGCTCAAGGTCGCTCAGCGAGCTATGGAGAGGGCTATGCTCGGAGTTTCTCTGCGTGATAAACTTAGAAATGAGGATATCCGCAGTAGAACCAGAGTGACCGACACAGCCCAACGGATTAGTAAGCTGAAGTGGCAATGGGCCGGCCATATAGCTCGAAGAACCGACAACCGATGGGGAGAAAAGGTTCTTGAGTGGCAGCCTCGTATCGGCAGGCGAAGTGTAGGGCGTCCCCCCACTAGATGAAGTGATGAGCTGGTAAGATATGCAGGAAGTCGATGGATGCAGGTGGCTCAGGACCGTGCTTTGTGGCATTCGTTGGGGGAGGCCTATGTTCAGCAGTGGACTTGTGAAGAACTGTAATGATGATGATGATGAATCTAATCTAATCCAATGTGATCAATATTATTTAAGATGAATAATTTAATCTAATAATCTAATCAATTATTATGAATAATGTAATCAATGAACTATTAATAATATTTGACATTTTTATGCCCATGAGGGTGATCACATACTTTATTTATTTGTGTTTAAATAAGACTGTATTGTCAACTGTGAATCAAAAATGAACTATTTGATTTAATTTATAAATTAACGTATTGAACATTTAGCTTTTATATTATTATATTTATATGTATACTCACGGTGTGTAGTGCTGTATAAAAAAGAAAATGGAAGCGGGCTTTGAAAAAAGACAGTCAGCTAATCTGCCAAAAGTGGATATTTTTATGGTTGCGCAGTATTTTTCAGAAAATTATGATTTTTTATCATCAGAAATGCATGGAATAAAGCTCTAAAGATAAGTTACTAATAAAAGATTACGAAAAGTATACAGCTTTACCATCGATTAATAATTAGGCAGTAATACATGATTTACGACATAAAATGAAAAAAACTTACTTAAACTTACTAATGCAGTGAGTATTAATCAACTCGTGCTGTTATTTAGTACCTAGTGACCCGTGAAGAAATTTTGTTGGTTACGTAGTTCGTCAGTGGTTGCAAACATATTATGGTCCTAGTTTTACTTTGACTTACTTTTGAATAAACTGATTGCGGTATTACGTTGGTAGTTGGTACCTATACTGTTTTGAAAATGCAATGGTCGCAAACACTCAATGCATGTAATACTAAATTGATTTTGATGAAATTTTGCATTAAGGTATAATTTGATCTACAGGATTTTATCTTCTCATATCGGACTTTTAATCCCAAGGAGCGTGATATAACATAAATTAAGAAAAAAAGAAACAGAAAATAAAGGTTACTGATAAATAAATAACATGACAAGTAAAATATGGAGTAATAAATATGGAGAGAATAAGAAAAATATAACAATAAATACTACTGGTGGCTTCGACGTGTCGGTTTGTGACGTCACATCGCGATGCGGAGCAAAGCGGTCGCCCTTACAGTAAAACTATGGAGTGTAGAGTAGAAGGAGGACCATCTCTGTATATGAAAAGTGTCACTAAAAACGCGTCTAATAAGGGTGGCGCTGTAGTAGCATAGGATAAATTTAAAAAATAGCATCAAAATTAATTAGAATGAGATGGAGAAATAAACAAGGACCGACCAATCCGCTTGGTTTTGTACTACGTAAATAGTTGAGGTTTTGTATACTGGCATTTTACTAACTACTCTAATCATGAAATTTTTTAAATATTTGAATTCAGTTGACTTCACTCCGTCTACAACAGCTACCTTCATATCGTAGTTTTTCAGATGCCAGCGCTATTGTGATAGATTTTGGAACCTCTATTTTCAGTATATAGTGGGACATTTTTTCAACTTTCACACGTTATAAGATGGTTCTCCTTCTACTCTACACTCCATAAGTAAAACACCACTTTACTCATCAATATTTCAGTCATTTTTAAAGGTAGAAAAAAAAATAAGCATACCGTTGAATTCGTAATTTTTTATACAATTTTCTGATACCCTTAACAAAATTGGGTGGCCAGACCCATTGCTCAATATTAAAAATAAAAACAAAGTTCTATTAATTTACCTGCAACGCTTCCCGCGCTTTTCATTTAAAACAATGGATCTTAACCGTGAACATTTGGGCGCTATGATATATTATGATTTTAAATTTAGTTTAACCGAACAATTAAGTTTACAACGGTTACAGTCAGCATTAGGGGACTCAGCTCCATCACGCGCAACAATTTTAGGTGGTTTGCTGAATTCAAAAGGGGTAAAATTAAACTCCAAAGATTACCAAAGAACCGGGGCCGCGCAAACAGCAGTAACGGCAGAAAATGTATGGACTACTGAAATCTTGGTGCGAGAAGACCTATATACGGACATCGAAAAGATGGTAGGCATTAGTTCGGGGAGCATTCATACCATTCTACATCAACATCTTGGGAATGAGGAAGCATTGTTGTCGATGGATCCCTCGTTTGCTCTCCGAAAGCGAAAAACAGACTCCTGTGGATTGGTGCCATGAAATGCGTCTACGTTTTGAAAACGGGGCATCTAGGCGTGTTTCAGCAATCGTTACTGGTGACGAGACATGGATCTATCAATATGATCCGGAAAATAAAAGGCAATCATCGGTATGGGTCTACTCAGAAGGACAGTTACCGACAAAACTGCAAAGACCTCGCAGCGTCGGCAAAAAAATGGTGGCTAGTTATTTTTCGCGGAGCGGACATTTGTCGACGTCAATGGTGGAAAATTATAGGTCAGTCAACTCTCACTGGTATACTACAGTTGCATTACTCAAAGCTTTTCAAGCTGTGCGGGAGAGAAGACCAAAGACAGGGCTTCGGGGAATCATGCTGCATCACGATAACGCCTCTTCACATACCTCCCTTAGAACAAAAGCATTTGTTGAGGAATCTGATGTTGAAACTCTAAGTCACCCACCCTACAGCCCTAACTTGTGATTTGTTTTTGTTCCTAAGAGTCAAAGAAAAAATAAAAGGCAAGTTTTTTTCAAGCGCCGAAGAAGCCGTGGTTGCCTACGAAGAAGTTATTTCCGACCTGTCAGATCAATACTGGCAAAAGTGTTTTCAGAGTTAGCTTAGGCGAATGGAACTTTGTTTTGATGGAGAATATTTTGAAAAGATGTAAAATATTAATAGTATCTAGAATACTTTTTGTAGGGTAGACTGGTACGGTTGAAACGGTGGACGGTTGAAACAAAGCCAATATCTCGACACCTTGCGTGATGAGGTGAGGAGTGCAAAGGGAAAAAGAAGCGGAAGACAAGTCGAAACATGAATTTCAGTGTTGCGTCGCTCTTCGCGCGCTGTGCTTATGTATAGGAGGCCCCATTGTGTTTTTTGACGGAAAAGTAAGTATTTCTGTTCGTACATTTTTTGCAATTATTATGGTTTTATTAAAGTTAGAGTACTAACGGTATTGTATCGTTTTATTTGAAGTTTGTAAAATATGGCTGTATGATTAGTTTTTATTCAAATTTATTATCATTCTTACTGTGAACCGTTTTATACCTAGAAGGGGGGTTGGGGACAGTTGAAACATTTTTGTGGGTATGGTTGAAACAGTTTATTTATTTCATTTACTTGTTTCTTAGATGCCAAGTGAACGCTAAAGGAAGACTACGAGAGGTCAGGCCGACTTATCAAGAAAAAGCCAAAAGCCGGATCTTCGTTAAGAACAACAGCAGAAAATAATGGACTGAACCATTGTTCTCTGTTGAGGTATAAAGCAGATATCTACAACTGGTGATGATGAAAATCAATAAATGGGATGATAAGTCTTACTTTAATTTTAGATGTGCGGAAATATATTTTGGCCAAACTAAAAAGGATGCTGTCAAGACCTCGGACTTAAGATGACAACGAAATGGCTGGTGACAAGTTATTCATATTTCCCCGGTCGAGCGACCGATTCGTGCTACAATTATACTATTTATAGCTGCAGCATGGCTCTACCACGTCAAAATGTTATCTTTCCCTTACAAAAACTCCAACTGCTTGATTAAAAATAATGTTAGGTTATAAGTATCACGAAAGACTTGAATATTAATAAAAAAAATATTTGTGATGTTCAACTGTACAATTAAGAGTCCTAAAATGTTATTAGACGATGAATTAAACATGTTCATTAATTATATTTTGTATTATTTGTATTTCTCAATGGACCCCAGGCACTGTTTCAACCGACCCTGGCAGGGGGACGGTTGAAACAAATTAATTTTATTTTTAAATTTGATTTTACACACAAAATACAATACATCATCATCATCATTACAGCCCTTCACAAGTCCACTGCTGAACATAGGCTTCCCCCAAAGAATGCCACAAAGCACGGTCCTGAGCCACCTGCATCCATCGACTTCCTGCATATCTTACCAGGTCGTCACTCCATCTAGTGGGGGGACGCCCTACACTTCGCCTGCCGGTACGAGGCTGCCACTCGAGAACCTTTCTTCCCCATCGGTTGTCGGTTCTTCGAGCTATATGGCTGGCCCATTGCCACTTCAGCTTACTAATCCTTTGGGCTATGTCGGTCACTCTGGTTCTACTGCGGATATCCTCATTTCTGAGTTTATCACGCAGAGAAACTCCGAGCATAGCGCTCTCCATAGCTCGCTGAGCGACCTTGAGCTTCCTTATCCGGCCAGCAGTGAAGGACCACGTTTCAGTTCCGTATGTCATCACTGGCAACACGCACTGGATGTACAGTCTCGTTTTCAAGTTTTGAGGTATACCTGACGAGAAGATGTGCCGTAATTTCCCGAACGCTGCCCAACCGAGTTAATCCGTCGATTGACCCATCGGTCGAAGTTGGACTTACCTAGTCGGACTATTTGTCCCAGGTAAACATACTCGTCAACAACTTCGAGCTTAGTGTTCCCAACCACTACTGGCATAGGTGTGACATGGACATTAAACATGATCTTTGTTTTGTCCATGTTCATCTTAAGACCTATCCCTTGGGAAACACTATTGAGGTCATTGAGCATAGTGCTTAGGTCCTCCAGCGATTCTGCCATAAGGACTATATCGTCGGCAAATCGAAGGTGAGTGATGTACTCGCCATTGATGTTGATACCGTATCCTTTCCAGTCCAGAAGCTTGAAAACGTCTTCCAATGCAGCGGTGAAGAGTTTCGGGGATATGACTTTTGCCGTGTAGTGGCGGTTAAGAATATCCAATACCCCATATCTTCCCGTGGGTGTCGTAAAAGGCGACAAAGGGACACAGGCAGGAGATGGGCAGCAGCATCTTCCTGGTAACGGAAAAATACAATAAAAAACTGCGGTTGCCAACCCGCTCGCCAAGCGTGGCAACTATGGCAATATACCCCCATAATGAAAGTTACGAAAAGACGGCCCCCAGTCCCCGGCGGCCCCGCTATTCCTGGCTACGGTGGCGACCATGGTAACGGCGGGGCAGGGGGTGCTAAGAATCTCCGGTGGAGGTTCGGTTGCCACCTACACCGACTCGACCTGGCAACATACAACGCACGCACCCTGAGAACTGACGAAAAGATTGTGGAGCTGGAAGAAGAGATAGACAAGTTACGCTGGCATATTATAGGATTATCCGAAGTCCGAAGAGAGGGGGAGGACACGGTAATCCTCGAATCCGGCAACTTGCTCTATTACAGGGAGGGCGACCATCTGTCCTAAGGAGGTGTCGGATTTATCGTCCACAAGTCTCTCGTTAACAACGTTGTAAAGACTGAGAGTGTGTCGAGGAGGGTTGCGTACCTTATACTCAGAATCACCAAACGGTATTCGCTGAAGGTCATACAGGTTTACGCACCAACCTCGGCACACCCCGATGAGGAGGTGGAGGAAATGTATGAGGATATCTCTAGAGCCATGCATTCCTCCAAAACCCAATATACGGTGTTAATGGGAGACTTCAATGCAAAACTAGGCACAAGAGAGAACGGTGAGCTGAAAGTGGGGAAATTTGGAATAGGGCAACGGAACCCAAGGGGCCAGCAGCTGGACGACTTCATGGAGAAAGAGGGACTCTTTATGATGAACTCTTTCTTCCAGAAGCGGCCCCACAGGAAGTGGACCTGGTCGAGCCCCGACGGTTCGACAAAAAATGAGATTGACTTCATTATGACGACCAGACGACAACTGTTCAGTGATGTCTCAGTGATCGCGAGGTTGAAAACCGGCAGCGATCACCGAATGGTTAGAGGCACACTGAACCTAAACGTTAAGTTGGAGCGGTCTCGTCTAATGAAGTCAACGCTCCGTCCCCCTCGTGCTCTAATCCAAAGTCCCGAAGACCTTTCAGCTCGAGTTACAAAACCGTTTTCAGTGCCTAGAAGACTGCAATGAAGTGGACGATTTGAATGACAAGCTCGTGGAAACTGTCCATGCGGTCGGAGCTAAGTTCTGCAAGACCCGCCGCAGAAGAACACAAAAACTCTCCGATCACACTCTTAATCTCATTGCTGTTAGACGGGAGATGAAGCTACATTCTTCAACAGATTTGGCAGCATACAGGCAACTGAACAGACAGATCTCCATATGCATGCGGCGGGACTTACGCAACTTCAATACAGCTCGTATTGAAGAAGCGATCAAGCGGAACCAAGGCTCCAAAGTCTTTGCCAGAGATCTGTCTGCCAGAAAGAGCCAACTGTCAAGGCTGAAGACCGAGTGTGGCAGCATCGTTTCCGGGGCACCTGAGATTTTGAGTGAGATTGAGAGGTTCTATGGGCAGCTGTACACGTCATCGTTGGAGCCACACGCAAGTGTGAGTAACGATCCAAGAGCGAGTCTTATCCGACATTATTCCGATGATATCCCGGACGTCAGTCTGAGCGAGATTAGAATGGCTCTCCAGCACCTTAAAAACGACAAGGCCCCAGGCGACGATGGAATTACAGCGGAGCTTCTGAAAGCGGGTGGAAAACCGGTACTTGAAGTCCTTCAGAAGCTTTTTAATTCCGTCCTCCATGGTGGCATTACACCGGAGGCGTGGTGCAGAAGTGCGGTGGTCTTGTTCTTCAAGAAAGGCGACAACGCTCTCTTGAAGAACTACAGACCGATTTCCCTTCTGAGCCGCGTCTACGTGCTGTTTTCGAGAGTCATTACGAATCGTCTCGCGCGCAGACTTGACGACTTCCAGCCTCCCGAACAAGCCGGTTTCCGAAAAGGCTTTAGCACCATAGACCACATACATACCCTACGGCAAATTGTACAGAAGTCCGAGGAGTACAATTTGCCACTATGTCTGGCGTATGTGGACTATGAGAAAGCCTTTGATTCCGTCGAAATTTGGGCGGTGCTGCAGTCCCTACAGCGGTGCCAAGTTGACTGTCGGTATATCGAAGTGTTGAAGTGCTTGTACAGTAGGGCTACGATGGCTATCCGAGTACAGAACCAGAGTACGAAACCTATCCAATTGCAGAGAGGTGTAAGACAGGGTGACGTCATATCCCAGGGTGGCACGGGGAAATACAATACAGTAATCTCAAATAACATTACCCATTAGAAGACAGATATATGGTCTTTTAAATAATATATCATCGCTCGCTTAACTAATTTAGATGCAATGGACGATAAACACTAAAATGTTTCAACCGTACCTAGTCTACCCTATATCTCAAAACTTATTGAGTGACCTACGTACAGGTATAATTCCTAGTTCAGCAATAAGACACTTCACATATTCACTGTATAATTATCAATAAAGATTATTAATTTATGTATCACCACCATTATATTATGATATTAAATCATTTTATTATAAAAAAGTAAAGAATTAACTTTTATATAATTTTTTTTTTCAATTATTTCTTGTATGAAATTCATTTCCTTATAGCTATAACAGATGAAATCCATGATGGAATGAACTTGGAGCTATATTATCAATAAGCGGCTTAGCAGCAATTTAGTTTTAAGTTTTATAAAGTCGGAATAAACACTTGTTTTTATTTCTAATTACTTGTTGTTATTCCCTCAAATTCATAAATTTTCAACACAAACCTTTTATATCAGTTGTTCAAACATGTGGTGGTGCTACAATCATTTTCAGAGGTCTCATGGAATGTGAAAAACTGATTTTAGATGTAGAAGAATATCTTTAATTAGAGAAATATAACAATCAACTGTGTCAGTCGTGTAAGTGTCGTGACAGCCCCGTACCAGTAGGCGAAGTGTAGGGCGACCTCTCACTAGATGAAGTGACGACTGGTAAGACATGCAGGAAGTCGATGGATGCAGGTGGCTCAGGACCGTGCTTTGTGGCGTTCCTTGGGGGAGGCCTATGTTCAGCAATGGACTTGTGACGGGCGGTAATGATGACGGATGATGAACTATCAACTATTATCATCATTATTATATGTCATTACTTATCTTCTGCTGAATATACGCCTTACATAATGAAAGACTAAACATGGACCAGGGCTACTTGCATCCATCGACTTCCTGAGTGTCTTACAAGTTTGTCACTCACATCTAGGGGCTATTCCACAGAGGACCTGGAGGCGGAATTATACATATTTTTAAGAGCGCTGGTATTTGCATCCCGAGACGTCGATGCGTAAGCCCAGGCCTGGTAGCACTCTTGCTTATGGCGTAATGGAATTTTGCAAGAACGACCAAACCATTTGTCCAACCATTGGTATTCGACGTCCTACAAAAATGCCGTATTGTTTTGCTGTAAGTAGAGATCAGCCACGTCAAATTTGCAAAAAGATGGCGTTACTTTTAATATATGTATAAGTAATTTTAAATCACATTATTGCTATTTACTTCCTGTTAAACTTAAAAATTTCAATGGGTCACACCAACATGTTCTAATTTGACAATAAAACCTATATAGCTTTAAAGATACATACATAAACACTCACGCCTGTCACCCAGAGGGGTAGGCAGAGACTGGATTTCCATTTGGCACGATCCTGACACACCTCTCTCGCCTCCTCCACATCCATATACATCGCATACACGCTCGTCGGTTAAAGGTACTCTTGATTTGGCCCATCTTTAAAGATATGTTAATGAAAATAACAATAGTTTTTGTTTCATCCAAATTGGTGCAGAAATACGAAAGTTATAACGTTTTGAAGTTCCGCAATTTTTTTAAATTTATTTATTTTATGTAGAAAAAAAAAATAAGCATACCGTTGAATTCGTAATTTTTTATACAAGTTTTTGATACCCTTAACAAAATTGGGTGGCCAGACCCATTATATGTGTGCTATTGTATTTTTTTGTGCGCAGATTTCCCCCCGCAAAAAAATGACAGTTCTGTCGGTTTCTTTACTCATATGATTCTGTATCGGGAAAGAACGCTATGGCTACTCCTCTGCGGTCCGCCGAGGTGGCTCGTGTTGCTCTATATCTTTAAGTACTAATACACATTATGTGTATGTAATTACACTAAGAGCACTATACCTTAAAACAACTGGGGTAGACTTATATCTTTTTTATAAAAAGTATGGCTTATAACCATTCAGGTACGTAATCAATGCTATTGCCAAGTTTCATCAAAATCTATTCTGTAGTTTTTGCGTGATTGAGCCTTAAACATCCAAACAAAATTTCACGCTTGTAATATTAGTAAAATAGGATAGTTTTTATATATGGATAGACAGGCAGGAGATGGGCAGCAGCATCTTCCTGATAACATCAAAATTACAATAAAAAAACTGCGGTTGCCAACCCGCTCGCCAAGCGTGGCAACTATGGCAAATATCCCCCCCCCCCATAATGAGAGTAACAAAGAGACGGCCCCCAGTCCCCGGTGGCCCCGCTATTCCTGGCTACGGTGGCGACCATGGTAACGGCGGGGCAGGGGGTGCTAAGAATCTCCGGTGGAGGTTCGGTTGCTACCTAAAACGACTCGATCTGACAACATACAACGCACGCACCCTGAGGACTGACGAGAAGATCGTGGAGCTGGAAGAAGAGACAGACAAGTTACGTTGGCATATTATAGGATTATCCGAGGTCCGAAGAGAGGGAGAGGTCACGGCAATCCTCGAATCCGGCAACTTGCTCTATCACCGGGAGGGCGACCATCTGTCCCAAGGAGGTGTCGGATTTATCGTCCACAAATCTCTCGTTAACAACATTGTAAAGATTGAGAGTATGTCGACGAGGGTTGCGTACCTAATACTCAGAATCACTAAACCGTATTCGCTGAAGGTCATACAGGTTTACGCACCAACCTCGGCACATCTCGATTAGGAGGTGGAGGAAATGTATGAGGATATCTCTAGAGCCATGCATTCCTCCAAAACCCACTATACGGTGTTAATGGGAGACTTCAATACAAAACTAGGCACAAGAGAGAACGATGAGCTGAAAGTAGGGAAATTTGGAATAGGGCAACGGAACCCAAAGGGCCAGCAGCTGGTCGACTTCATGGAGAAAGAGGGACTCTCTATGATGAACTCTTTCTTCCAAAAGCGGCCCCACAGGAAGTGGACCTGGTCGAGCCCCGACGGTTCGACAAAAAATGAGATTGACTTCATTATGACGACCAGACGACAACTGTTCAATGATGTCTCAGTGATCGCGAGGGTGAAAATCGGCAGCGATCACCGAATGGTTAGAGGCACACTGAACCTAAACGTTAAGTTGGAGAGGTCTCGTCTAATGAAGTCAACGCTCTGTCCCCCTCGTGCTCTATTCCAGGGTACCGAAACCTTTCAGCTCGAGTTACAAAACAGTTTTCAGTGCCTAGGAGACTGCAATAAAGTGGGCGATATCAATGACAAGCTCGTGGAAACTGTCCATGCGGTCGGAGCTAAGTTCTGCAAGACCCGCCGCAGAAGAACACAAAAACTCTCCGATCACACTCTTAATGTCATGGCTGTTAGACTGGAGATGAGATGAAGCTACATTCTTCAACAGATTTGACAGCATACAGGCAACTGAACAGACAGATCTCCAAATGCAAGCGGCGGGACTTACGCAACTTCAATTCAGCTTGTATTGAAGAAGCGATCGAGTGGAACCAAGGCTCCCAGTCTTTGCCAGAGATCTGTCTGCCAGAAAGAGCCAACTGTCAAGGCTGAAGACTGAGTGTGGCAGCATCGTTTCCGGGACACCTGAGATTTTGAGTGAGATTGAGAGGTTCTATGGGCAGCTGTACATGTCATCGTTGGAGCCACACGCAAGTGTGAGTAACGATCCAAGAGCGAGTCTTATCCGACACTATTCCGAAGATACCCCGGACGTCAGTCTGAGCGAGATTAGAATGGCTCTCCAGCACCTTAAAAACGGCAGGGCCCCAGGTGAGGATGGAATTACAGCGGAGCTTTTGAAAGCGGGTGGAAACCCGGTACTTGAAGTCTTTCAGAAGCTCTTTAATTCCGTCCTCCATGGTGGCACTACTCCGGAGGCGAGGAGCAGAAGTGCGGTGGTCTTGTTCTTCAAGAAAGGCGACAACACTCTCTTGAAGAACTACAGTCCGATTTCCCTTCTGAGCCGCGTCTACGTGCTGTTTTCGAGAGTCATTACGAATCGTCTCGCACGCAGACTTTACGACTTCCAGCCTCTCGAACAAGCCGGTTTCCGAAAAGGCTTTACTACCATAGACCACATACACACCCTTCGGCAAATTATACAGAAGACAGAGGAGTATAATCTGCCACTTTGCCTTGCGTATGTGTACTATGAGAAAGTCTTTGATTCCGTCAAAATTTGGGCGGTTCTGCAGTCCCTTCAGCGGTGCCAAGTTTACTGTCGGTATATCAAAGCACTGAAATGTTTGTACAGTAGGGCTACGATGGCTATACGAGTACATAATCAGAGTACAAAACCTATCCAACTGCAGAGAGGTGTAAGACAGGGTGATGTTATATCCCCGAAACTTTTCACCGCTGCATTGGAAGACGTTTTCAAGCTACTGGACTGGAAAGGATGCGGTATTAACATCAATAGCGAGTACATCACTCACCTTCTATTTGCCGACGATATAGTCCTTATGGCAGAATCGCTGGAGGCCTAAGCACTATGGTCAACGACCTCAATAGTATCTCCCTAACTGATAGGTCTTAAGATGAACATGGACAAAACAAAGATCATGTTTAATGTCCATGTCACACCTATGCCGGTAGTTGTTGGACAAATAGTTCGACTAGGTAAGTCCAACTTCGACCGAGAAGTCAATCGACGGATTCAACTCGGCTGGGCAGCGTTCGGGAAACTACGACACATCTTCTCGTTAGACATACCTCAAAACCTGAAAATGAAATTGTACAACCAGAGCGTGTTTCCAGTGATGACTTACGGATCTGAGACGTGGTCCTTCACTGCTGGCCGTATGAGGAAGCTCAAGGTCGCTCAGCGAGCTATGGAGAGGGCTATGCTCGGAATTTCTCTGCGTGATAAACTTAGAAATGAGTATATCTGCAGTAGAACCAGAGTAACCGACATAGCCCAACGGATTAGTAACCTGAAGTGGCAGTGGGCCCTATGACGCATTTGTCCGGAAATTGGCGGCAGTAGACGATCTCATAAAGAAGTTGTGTGAGAGAGAAAACACCTGATAAATCACACAGCGGTGGACAATCAAACATCCAGATGGTGTGGATGGTATGTTGGAATTTGTCGCTATGTGCAATGATGGAATTTGGCGGCTGGAATTAATCCAAGCAATTTCTCAGAGCACTCCCCGTGGTAAATGCGAAATAAAATGCAAATCAATGCAACATCTCTTCGGAGCGCCAGTGAATCGAGCTGATCAGAAACAACTCGATCATCGACGATTCGGGCCGCTTTTCGCTGGATGCTATGCAAACACGCAAACCTGTGTCTATGAGAGAGAGGGCTGTGCTCGGGATTTCTCTGCGTGATAAACTTAGAAATAAGGATACCCGCAGTAGAACCAGAGTAACCGACATAGCCCAACGGATTAGTAAGCTGAAGTGGCATTGGGCCGGCCATATAGCTCGAAGAACTGACAACCGATGGGGAAGAAAGGTTCTCGAGTGGCAGCCTCGGACCGATAGGCGAAGTGTAGGGCGATACCTCACTAGATGGAGTGACGACCTGATAAGACATGCAGGAAGTCGATGGATACAGGTGGCTCAGGACCGTGCTTTGTGGCATTCCTTGATTCCAAGGCCTATGTTCAGCAGTGGACTTATGAAGGGCGGTAATGAGGATAGTTTTTGCATGACCAAACCATAAAGATGCAAACATTTAACAAACTACTTGCACATTTATAATATTAATAGGATGTACTGTATGTTCTGAGTGTGTAGATGGAGGGCTGAGGGCTACATATTTGTGCGACCTTGATGTGCGATGAAGCTAAATAAATTATACAGTTGAGCATCACAGTTTGAACATAGGCTACCGCCGGATCGTGTTGCTGGGAAATAAATACATAGTGTAAACGAGCAATTCCTTTAATTTTGAGCTCTTACAAACATACCCATTCTTCGGATAAGTAAAAGTAGTCGATTTCAATAGTCCGCTGGATTAAGAAGCTGCAGTCAAGGAAAACTACGTAATGTGAAGCACTAGCATATTATGAAGAGTTTTGTGAATAAAATAAATATTACACTACGCTATATGGTCTAGAATAGGGGTCGTCATATTGCGGCCCGCGGACGATATTTGTGCGGCCCGCGACAAAGCAAACAATTTTAGTTGATGATATCAAAATATCATCTACTAAACACATCAAGTAAACTAACTAAATAGAACTACGCGGTTAGGTATGAACTTCCTCCTGCAACTTGCTCTAAGTAAGTGGGTTGGGGGAGGGGGAAGTCACAGCAAAGGCGACCGCGATCTCCCGCGCTTTATGCCCCCATAGATAAGAGTGTATATACGGAAACTTGCCCCCGCCATCGCTTAAGCGCAAGCGCTCAGTGCGTGCGGCCATAATTTCATTAATTTGTTTTAACTTATTGCGTATGCATAGGACACTCGTCAACAAATTACGGGCGAGGTATTCTTCTTTAATAACATTATAATGGCGGGAGTATCATTAAAAAGTGCTAAAATGAGAGAAATTTCTTTTATAAGTGAACATACTGAAAGTACTGCAAATTGTTTAATACGCCGGGAAAGTGCTGTCGTAATAAAACGATACAATTTATTTCGCCACCTCACAAGTAAGCACAATTCATTCACTGAAGCCTTTCCTTTGGAATCGAATGAAAGGAAGAATAAAGTAGCTGCTTTGAAATCTGTAATTCGTCGTCAACAAAATATTATGAAGACAGCAGTTCGACAAAACGAGGCTGTTACAAAATCATCTTATAAAGTTTGTTATATACTTGCAAAAAGAATTAAACCTTTCACTGATGCTGAATTAACAAAGAGAGTGTATGTTAACTGTTTCTCAGACTTTGTTTCAAAAAAATTCGAATAATAAACAAATAATAGCGGAAGTAAAAAAGCTTACCCTTTTCTGAATCAACCTGTGGACGTTGGGTTGAAGATTTGTCAAAAAACATGTTTGAGGCAGTAATTGACAGGTTGAAAAACTGCAAATATTTTAGTCTTGCGTGTGATTCCAGTGCGGATATATCTTCTATGTCTCAATGCTCACTTTTTGTTCGGTACTGCACTATGGACGGAATCATAGAAAAAAACTTCTTAGCCGTCATAACCATGAAGGGCCATACGAGAGGTTGTGATTTTATGGACGCTCCGAAAGAATTTGTCGAAAAGTACGGTATACCTGTGAGTAAATTGATGTCAGTGTGACCTGATGGTTGTCCGTCAATGTTGGGTGCAAATAATGGTCTTATTGCCTTAATGAAGAGAGACTGGAATCTACCTAATTTGCTGCCCATTCACTTTTTTCTGCATCAAGAAACTTTGGCATGTCGAATTTCAAATAGTAAATTGAAGGATGTAATGAATACCTACTGTCATAAACATAATTAATTTCATTCGCGCGCGTGAACTAAACCATCGAAAATTTAAAGAACTACTTGAGGAATTACATACCAATTATGGTGATGTAGTCCTTCACACTGCCGTCAGATGATTGAGCAAAGGAAACGTTCTAGAACGGTTCTTTCATTTAAAATTCGAAATAATTCTATTCTTACAACAAAGTGGTAAAGAATGTCCTCAATTTCTCAACGATTAATGGTGGGAAGAATCAATGATGTGAGAAATATTAAGAACATTATCCAACCCCTGTCAACCTATCACACAAATGTGATCTACTATAGTTCGGCCGTTCAGAGAATGCGTCCCTGACACGTCGCGATTGAACTGACGACGTAACTTTGTAATGGCGTTGCAGTTACGATAAAAAATATTTTTGCTGGTTGTTTACCGTTTTAACATTTAATGAGCATTACAACAACATTATTATATCAATAATCAATGAATGTAATAATTTTGTACCAAACTGAGTGTCAAATAACTTGGTAAACAATATTTTTCTAAATCTATACTGCGCTATTACAAGGTTATGTCAGCGCTTTATATTTGTAGTGCTGTGCTAACAATAACAGGCAATAACAGTATCGTAATCTGTTCTTATACAGTTATACTTTATAAAATAATACGTTTTGTTTTTCTTTTTAAGAATTTGAAAATAATGGACTATAAGATAACTTTTATTAAATATAAAAATAAAACTATGACCAAACCGAACGCGCGAAAGAAAGTAGCATTTTTATATTTAGGTTGAAAATGGTAACCCCAAATGTTGTTATGGGCCGCCATTTTGTGACGGTAAAACAGTCGTCTGTTGTCGTTTCGTGCGCATAGACCACGTTATTCAAGTGTTTTCGATCTGTTTTTATTTGATTACCCGGCTTTCGTTTAATGGACTGTTTCTGCTTTTCAAACTGACATCGGCGCTAAATCGGACTTCGATTGTGTTTTGTATTGCGTTCTTTTTACCTTTGGAGCATAATAATGCCTAAACGTGGACAAACATTGAAAAGTGAAGCCCGTGAGTTAATCATCAAGCTGCAAGATTACTTTGAGCGGAAGCGGCAAAATGGCGGACCCCTGTTACCTGTCGAACAAGTATAAGAACGCGTCTCTCAGGCGCTTGGAGTTAGCAAACAAATGATAACAAATATTAATAAAGAAAAGTTCGGCTCTACTGGCACGGAAGATAATATTTTACGTACTCCGAAGAAGAAACGTAGAACTAAACCCGTGACAGATATTGACACATTTGACGCCGATGCAATCAGAAATCATATATATGGTTACTATTCCAGAAATGAATATCTCAACAGAAAGAAGCTTTTGGCATCGTTAAGAGAAGCTGGACTGTTTAGCGGGGGTAAAACTGCTTTAACCAAAATCTTAAGAGATATTGGTTTTTCGTATAAAAAAACAGACAAAAGAAAAATTTTATTAGAACGATACGACATAATTTTAAAACGGATAAGTTTTTTGAGAGAAGCAAAAAATATTGATAACTGGGATAATGTCGTGTTCATTGAAGAGACATGGCTAAACGCCAATCACACGGTTTCCCGTTCTTGGACGGATGATACAAAGCGTCGACGTCGAAAGTACCAATGGGTAAGGGCGCCCGTCTGATAATATGCCACGCAGGTTCTGCAAAATACGGCTTTGTGGAGAAGACATTACTGGCATTTCAATCAATAACCACAAATGACTACCATGAGGAAAGGAATGCCACTACATTTAAAGAGTGGTTCCAGAACGTGCTTTTGCCCAGCCTACCAGAGCCTTCTGTAATATTCATGGATAGTGCCTCCTATCACTCGGTTCAAAAACAGAAACCACCTACCCAAGCTAATAAAAAAGAAGAAATGGTGGCTTGGTTACAAGCAAAAGGCATTGACGCAAATATGCAGATGCTAAAACCAGAGCTAATTAAATTAGTTAAAGAAAATAAAGCGGCAAATGTGCGATACGAAATCGATGAACTGGCTCTGGAGTACGGTCATCGCGTTCTAAGAATTGCACCGTATCATTGCCAATATAACGCGATTGAGCTAATCTGGGTTCAAATAAAAGGTTACGCCGCCCGCCACAATACTTCCCCGCCATTCAGCACGAAAAAGATGATGACCCTATTAAAAGAAGCCTGCGGGGAAGTCACAAGAGATGACTGGGCAAAGTTTGTTGAGAAGACTAAAAATCTAATTGTGGAACATTTTGACCGAGATATCAGGATTGATTCTGTTATTGATAATAATATAATTATACATGTAGGCGAAGATGATGATGAAGACACCAAGGAGTCTGATTAATATTCTGTACGCACATTCAATTCAATGTACTTTATTGCATAGAAATACAGATTGTAACTTTGTAACAAAGAATAAATAAAACAATTTTATTATATTAATATTACCTTTTTTTGGTTTCCACTTAAATTACTAAAATATAAATTTTAAATGATTCCGCCAATTTAAAACGAAAATAATCTTAAAAATAACGCAGCGGTTCATTTTGGAGGAACGGTAACGAACTCAGTGTTATGTTGTGCCCATCACTAGTCGTGACTAACTGATAGGTGTCAGGAACGCATTCTCTGAACGGCCGAACTATAACACTAGATATAAGAAAACATTTACTTACAACTATGAATATTTTTTTGTCCGAAATAAATGAATTATTTTTATATTATTATATAATACCGACACCTCTCCCCCCGCGGTCCCATCACCACGCCATCAACGGTGCGGCCCCGTCAGGGTCGCGGAGGATAGGGCGAGTGGCGCATCGCCATACCAACACTCCACTTCCTCCGCAACTCCACATCGGCTGCAGCGGTAGGGGGAGAGGACACCCCTCTCACCGCAGCCCATCGACACACATCCGAAGTGGGCTCGCCAAGCGCCCCCCCCCCCCCACCGCCACGACAAGTCGGGTACCCGTTGGGGGGGGGGGGGGATACTGTTGAGCCTACCCAGATAAACCCCGCGCGTTGCGAGTTACTCTCTTTACATGGGGCTGGCATGGAAGGTGAACCTCGTGTTAAGGGCGACACCTAAGTATTTGGCGGTCGTGTGCCAGGGGGCAGGGGTCCCTAGTATACGGATTGGTGGAATGGTTAGTGGGGCGACGTCGTTTATGCTCGAAGTAAACGGCGGAGCTCTTCTCCGGGTTTACATCTATACGCCATTTTTTTCCTTGACTTTTGGATCTTGTTCCGTATAAAAGGTAGTGCGATACCTTTACAGTAGAGGGCAGTGACGTCTGCAAAGAGGGAGAGCTGAACACCATTCGACGGGATGGGAATGTCGTTGGTGAACAGGATATATAGAAGAGGGGCAAGCACGGAGTCCTGAGGGACACCGGTTCTGACATGACTCTGAGAGGAGAGCGTGCTTTCGTATCTAAAACCACAGAGTACATTAAATATGTCTAAAACGAAAGGTACGATCCTTCAGAAAGGAGGCCACGAGACGAACAATACGATCAGAGAGGCTTGTTTTGTAGTTTGTAGATAAGGCGTTCGTGCCAAACTCTATCTAACGCCTTTGCTATGTCGAAAAAGACCGCGATGGTCTTATAATGATGAGGATAAAAACCGCTGAGGATATATTCTTGGTGAACTTGTTGGGGACAAGGGTGTATCGCTCGGAAACCAAATTGGTGGGAGATGACAAGGGTGCTGCCGTCTGTGGGAAACAGATGGCGCCTCATGCGAGTGAGGATGACGCGTTCAAAGAGTTTGCCCATGGCATTGAGGAGGCTGATGGGACGATGACTGGAGGGGAGGTGGTGAGGCTTTCTTGGCTTTGGGATACCTATTACAGTTGCCTCTTTCCACGTGGTGGGAAAGTAACTTAGGTTAAGGAAGGGGTTGAAGATAATAGTTAATAGGGTTATCACCTGCTTAGGGAAATGTTTGACAGCTTGGTAGGAGATGCCATCCGCACCCGGGGCCTTTTTGCGCTTCTGTCCTTTGATGATGGATGACATCTCAACATTAGACACAGTGATAGTGTCAGAGGCTGTGGGGAGTGAGTTCCGGTGGCGGACCTCATCCTTCACTTTCTGGACGTGGGAGGGGTCAGTGGGGTGTGAGCTAGGAGAGCATTGAGCGGCGATGCTGTCTGCAAAGCACTCAGCCTTTTCCTTGTCCTCGAAGGCAATAGTACTGTCAGGACGAGAGCGAGGGGGAGTGTTAGTGATAGCGTCTTTGCGGAGGGCTCCTGCCATCTGATAGTACACTGTATAAAAAGGGGAGATATTGTATATGGTATATGTCTGTCTGCTTTGGTACATAGAGATAGTATCGCCAACTGTCTGCTGATTCAAGTGAACGTCAAAATCTCCCAAAAACCACGCAATGTGACGCACCAACATATTGTGGATCAGTGTGCAATAAAATAATTATTATTACTTGATATTGAATGAAATGTAGACATGGTTTAAAGAGCAAGCATCCAAGCCACAACTCTTAATAAGTATTGGTTATTTTTCTGTATGTCACATGTCAAATTGGGGTATTTTGTGCATGCTTTAAACTATAATTACAGGCGTTGTTTTGCTTGGAGGCAAAATATTCTAACGGTGCTTATGGCACCTTGTTTCCCAATCTGTTAAGTATTATTAATTGATATTACTATGGCTGAAACTGAAGGTATGATTTATTTTAAGTTTTCTTTATTGGATGGTGTTCCATTTTTACTAAAACATTTTGCATTCCAGAGTATAATCAACAAAAACCCGTGAAAACGAGCAAACAGCATAACATATTACCAATATGGGGTAATGAGCAGACAATGAATCTAAATCCTTTAATATTAGCAAACATTCAAGGTTCTAGCTACTTCAAAGGTAGGTAAGCAAACATAACAACATACAGGAGTTTGGATCCACATTATACGTATTATTTTACTTACTCTCGTCAATAACTTTTAGAGAAATTACTTTGTTGACATTTATTAATTTCTAAAATTGTCCCCAGTGCACCTATTCAAGTTGAAGACATATCATGAGGTAGTAGATGAGATCTACTATCAAGTAAAACATCTAGAGCCGTGGGAGCGTGGTAGCCGCAAGACTGCAGGCCAGACGGGCATGTGTGGCGGCGTGAGTATGTCATTAAAGACTAAATATTAAGTACATAAGTGTAATCATTATAAAATGTTATTTACTTAATTGTTTAATAGCTACTACAAAGTTTTCGGTCTACCTAACATAAAGTTTTTGAAAGAATCTAAATTCAGTTTTGTTGTGTTAATATAATTTAAACAAATTGGCTTTAGTATCCTGGGGTACAAGAAGCTAGGGGAGAGAGTAAACCTACAGCCTATCCCCGCTAATTTCAATTTTTTTATACATTTTTGAAAATTTCATAATATATATCAGTTTTCAGATTTAAAGCATATTAACAAAGTAATATGACTTGTCAGGTACTTGAGGTAGATAGGGAAGGATGTCACTAATTCAAAAACTGTTTAAAAAAAATGTTCCACTGAGTTTTTTCTGAAAAAGTGTTATAGTTTAACTAAAATGTATAGTGTTGCTAAAATGACTCAATATAAATAAAAAATTATAAAAAAGTAAAATTTCCCGGCACAGGCCTCCTCCCATATCAGAGAGGAAGTTTAGGGAATACTACCCCAATGTGTATTAGTGGAAATATATTTTTTTTAATCTTTCAGACATCCTGATTTCTTCACAATGTTTTTCTTTACTGCCGAGCATGTGGTAAAATAGTACTTAAAATTGCAATGAAAAATTTCATTGGTGCTGGTGGGGATTAAGCCTGGGTTTTCGCATACTGTGAAATTTATGGCTTATGCTATATATATCCTTTTTATATTTTAAATTCGAAATGTGTGGTTTATATGAATATATTTTATAAACCACACATTATTTTAACTGATTGTCATTCATAAATATCAAATGTGTACTAACAGAAGCTTAAGACTACTTTGTTTCGTATGGTGAATGTAGAGAACTGGAGATGCTGTTTACTGCAAACGAGGCATTCCATCTTAGTCCCCAGGGGTGAAAACACGTATGCATTTGAATTCTTAATCAAGGATAAATTTAGATGTCTGTGGGCCACAGCATCCACTTACCATCAGGTGAACTGTGTGCTCGTTTGTAACCCTTACTGTATTAAAAAAAATGAATATTCTATGTTTAGGTGAAGGGCTAAAGAGATAGAACACTAATTCAAAGTCAAAAGTTTTAATTTCAATATTGTAGTAAGTTGCCTAATAATAACTAATAATACCTAAGCTGTAAAAAAAATTAGATGCCTTACATGTATTGAAACAGTTAGATTAGTTAATTTTAGTTATTTCCATAGCATAATGTCATATGGAATCTTGCTTTGGGTAATGCGACTGACGAAACTGAATGTTACGGCCGGCAGCTGCCTATCCCAGGAGTAGAATCCTTCGCGGCCCATAGACGAAGAAGCTACAGGCAGATGCTGGTCGGGCGTCCTCACGCCACGGGTTAAAAGTCTAATTACACTAAATAATCCGGGGGGAGCGTTACAATTATTGTACAGAGCTTACTTACCTCTATTCAAGGCGACTGGTCCCTCAGGATTCGGTCAGGTCTCGTGTGGGTGTATTGTGCTAGGAAGTAAAGGTCAGTGATGTGTATTTGGGTGTGGCTGGTAGTGTTGTTGACCTTATTTGACCGTTCCCCCTGCAGCAGTTCGGCCCTCAGCTCCTCTCCAAGCTAAGGTCGCCTTCCGCAGTCACTTTCTTCCATTGTTACGATTTACTCGCGAAAATGAACACAGAACGTACGGGTCAAAGGTCACCGTTATTTCTAGAATATTAACTACCGCACTAGTAACTAATACAGTCGAATCCACTTATACAGATTCTGCGTTAAACCTAAAGTCCCGGGTAAACTCTCAACACGCGCCACCATTCCCAGTGGTATATTCACTATACGCGCCTAACATAAAATCAGATCTAAGAGCTCCCAAACCAAATGGACTGCCTTCTCTTTCGACGCAAAGAAGACATCTAATTTTTCGCTCTCGACTCCCACCGTTCAGTCAACTCGGACGTTCAACACACACAAACGTCATTCCGTATCGACCGAGCCGAGTGCCATCTAACGTCGATGCCTGACACTAACGCTTTTGCGTGAACAAACCCCCGTCCCGGACATAAGGATTTAGGTCCGCGAGCAAACCGGTCTGCGGGACAGGGTCGCGACGGCAAGTTGCAAGATCGAATCTACAACCAAACTAGGCCACCTTACGCACCCAATCAGATCTTGCAACACTAACCAACGCCCCAAAATTGCAGCCCTAACGTGGGCTAGCCGGAGAGTTGAACTGGATGCCCTTCCTGGACATCGCAGCACATAAATAAGTCCTATTCCTAGACAGAAGTCAGACGACCTCCTTCAAACACCTATCTGCGCTCCTATGATTAGTTCCGCAATTCGACCGGATCAGGTCTGCAAACAGCGACGCGACACGAAGCGGCCCAGAGGGACCTTCAAGCTTCAGTGCAGAGAGCACCCCCAAATTCCCCATGAACGTCGTCTGTGGAGAGCTGTACGAAACGCACAGATGGTCCCTAGCAGGTGATCCTATGCTCATATTTCAACTAATTTTTCAAAAGCATCAATGTTCAATTACAGAATTAATTAAAACAAGTAATCACCGATGCACATAGGTCAACTTGGCAAAGTAAACAAAACAATAAACGTAAGGGACAGCCCTATCTCTTATTTCAAATAAATATCTTAGACAGTGCCAACAAAATCTAAACCAAAAGAGAATTGACTCCTATTTCCTTCGGTAACCACAGGGTTATCTAATTTCAATCTTCCTTATCACAAAGCAAAATGATTAAACACTATCACAAACATATACATAATTTTCAAAATAGAGCGCCATTCAAATTTCAAATGAATTCAAACTTCCCTTCAGCACAGGCGCGACAATCAAATACAATTACAAGCATACGCACAAGCATTCAAAAAGGGCACACAATTTAATCTCCATTTTCCGTGCAACAACAAACGCAGTGATCAAATGTATTTACAAAACATATGCAGCAGCATTTAAAGGAGTATTTTAAATTCAATTCTTTTAATCACAACCGCTACAATATGAATTTCGCGGAAAACTCAAAGCATTTTAATTAAAATTTAAAGAATTTTTAACTAAGTGCTCGACCGAACCAAATCCTATACCCCTTGAGAGCGTGATTCAACGCTCCAGGGGGCCCTAATCTTCCCACCACCAAGTGGAGGCCACACCGCGTGAACCCGATACTAACAGAGCGCAACCGCTAACGGTCGCCACTCGGGTTGTACGCCCTCACTGAGGCCGTCGGCAACAGAACAGCTTGACAAGTGGACTGTTGACGGCTTAAGGCTCAGTAGAGGCAGCCATGGTGGGAGCTAAGGCGGCAGCTAGCTAGGGCCGCCTCCATCAAATGGGGTACAGTGGTACACCAGTCGCGGCCACTCAGCTAACGGGAGTGGGAAGGGTCCAGCGGACCGATGAGTGGCCGTGAAGTTCCTCTTCGCACGCTGAGGGGGGGTGATGACACCCCCGCCCCTGGGGGAATTACCCCCCGACTGGTCGGGGGAGGGACCCCTTTCAAACCTAGGGGCCTGGTGGCTAGCCGGCGGGCGCCGAGCGTCGCCCGTCAGAGGGAGTGGCGGAGCGCCCCCGCCCGTGGGGGTCGAGGGCCTGGCAGTGCCCCGAGAGGAGACGCCGTTTGCACCCAGGCACAGTACGGCATGGTGATTGCCCTGGCAATGCAGACAGAGCCGCTGGTGCGGACAGTCTCGCTGAAGGTGCCCTTCCAAACAGGAGTAGCACCAGCGGCGCTCCTTGACGATAGTTCGCCTCGCCGGAACCGGCTTACTTAATAATTTTGGGCAAGACGTTACCCGGTGATCAGATGCTCGACAATAGGAGCAGGGGGGGGTTGACGACGACTTGCCCGGCGGATTTCGCCTCTCACTGGGCACGGCTCGTAAGTCGTCGACGGTGCCCGCCGCGTGCTCGATCTGTCGGCACTGCTCCTCCAAAAACCGCAGCAGGTCATAGAAGGGCGGAATATAGGAGGCCTCGTCCCCGCCGTACCTCTCCTCAAAATGCATTTGAAGGTCGAGAGGTAGACGGGACAGCACGATGCGGAGCAACAAGAAGGCCCATTCGCCCACTGGTAAATCCAGCCGCCTCAACATATTACAGGCCACCAAGACTGGATCCAACAGGTCCGGACGTAGTCTGGCCCGGTCACTCAGCAGCGGGAGGCTCAGAAGCTGCTTAACATGTTCGTCCGCAATTCGCCGGACGTTGGCGTATCTTCTGGCTAGGAGGTCCCGAGCAGTTTGGTAGGCGTCGTCCGACAAGCTCAAATGGCTGACAACGCCCAGGGCCTCCCCCTCCAGTGAGGCCAAGAGGTACGCCATCTTCTGGCTCGGAGTCAAGTCACTCCGGGCGTCCACTAGGCCGTCGAAAAGACCAACGAAGGTCAGCCACTCGGAAAGGACCCCGGAGAACTTTGGCAAGTCCAGAGTTGGGAGTCGTCCCAACAGCTCCGGCTGAGGCTGCTTCCGAACGGACTCGGGCAGGCCACTCGTCCGAGCTTCACGCGCCTCTTCGGCATACCTGCCTTCAGCCTCGATCAACTCGTCCGTGAGCCACAAGAACTGCTCGTAGTCTGCGAAGCAGGAGTCCAGGACTCCCTTTTCCACATCCGAATCCTCGAGCTCAGCGTAAGCCTCCTCCACTGCAGCCCTTCGAGCATCGACCTGCTCGAACCGCTTCATCAAATTATGGACCCTATCCGGTCGACCTATCAAAGCATGGGCGCTGGTGGCCCAGCGTAACTCAGTCCGCAGGCAACGGATTAGCATCTTGGGCGAGGACATCACTACTAAATACAAATTACGACGCCGCTCGAGCACAATTACAAAAATAACAAATAAAAAATACAAAAAAATTAACAGCTAACCAATGCAGTTCCTATCAAATCGAGTTGAATAGAAATTACACAAATAAGAACCGCTATTTATTAAATCAAACACAAGTTAGTACAAAAGAAAAGGCAAATCAAATTAACAATAACAAATACTAGTGCGATCAAATCAAGTTAAATTCAAATTACGTAAATACAAATTACCACTCTTTAGTTCAAATACAAATTACAATACGAAAGATACATAACGAAGATACACATCAACAAAAAATGCCTTGCTCGGAAATCGACCCTTCGATAAGTAACACACTACAACCATCCGACAACGATAATTAACCGATTACGTAAAAATAACCATCTACCTACATGACGCAATCTCCCGCTTGCGCGCTAAACCGGGCGTGGCTTTTCAAATTTACCCGCAAACAACAAAGCAAGCTAACAAAGAAAGGAATTTTATTATTACGTATATAATAAAAAAAAATATTTTTACGTATTACGGACGGGCGTGATTGTAGACACAAAATTAAACCAATCAACCCAACGCTCCCTGCCACCAAAATTATTTAATTTTTATCAAATACTATGGTCGATGGATCGACCGGGAATCGATCCCAGCACCGCGTTCTGCTACCAAATGTTACGGCCGGCAGCTGCCTATCCCAGGAGTAGAATCCTTCGCGGCCCATAGACGAAGAAGCTACAGGCAGATGCTGGTCGGGCGTCCTCACGCCACGGGTTAAAAGTCTAATTACACTAAATAATCCGGGGGGAGCGTTACAATTATTGTACAGAGCTTACTTACCTCTATTCAAGGCGACTGGTCCCTCAGGATTCGGTCAGGTCTCGTGTGGGTGTATTGTGCTAGGAAGTAAAGGTCAGTGATGTGTATTTGGGTGTGGCTGGTAGTGTTGTTGACCTTATTTGACCGTTCCCCCTGCAGCAGTTCGGCCCTCAGCTCCTCTCCAAGCTAAGGTCGCCTTCCGCAGTCACTTTCTTCCATTGTTACGATTTACTCGCGAAAATGAACACAGAACGTACGGGTCAAAGGTCACCGTTATTTCTAGAATATTAACTACCGCACTAGTAACTAATACAGTCGAATCCACTTATACAGATTCTGCGTTAAACCTAAAGTCCCGGGTAAACTCTCAACACGCGCCACCATTCCCAGTGGTATATTCACTATACGCGCCTAACATAAAATCAGATCTAAGAGCTCCCAAACCAAATGGACTGCCTTCTCTTTCGACGCAAAGAAGACATCTAATTTTTCGCTCTCGACTCCCACCGTTCAGTCAACTCGGACGTTCAACACACACAAACGTCATTCCGTATCGACCGAGCCGAGTGCCATCTAACGTCGATGCCTGACACTAACGCTTTTGCGTGAACACTGAAGATAGTTTCAATCTTTAAGAGAAGCCAAAAAGTAAAGAAGAAGAAGAAGAAACTATCTTTGTTTTGCAAAAGAGAGCCATGAGAGCAATTTATAACCTAGGACTGAAAGAAGATCTTAGAGAAAAATTTAAAGAAATAAATATATTAACTTTGGCCTCTCAATATATTTACTAGAACTTATTGTATGTACACAAAAACAACCGACTTCACTATAAAAAGTATTAACAATAACTCAAAAATTATTGATCAGACCTTGATCAAATTTATATGGGACCAAATGTGATGCACCAGCTTTCAAATAAAAAAAAGAATCATTAAAATCGGTTCACCCAGTAAAAAGTTATGAGGTAACACATATAAAAAAAAACATGCAGTCAAATTTAGTACGGGCTCCTTTTTGAAGTCGGTAGAAAATAGTTTTCGGTAACATTCTGTAAATACTAGGAGGAAACGCAAGTTAGTTATACCAGTTACTCGACTCTAAAGGATCAGTAATTCCTTCATGGGGCAATGTATATGCTTTTACAACAAAGTCCCAGAAAATATACAGACCTTTTCCATCAAAAGGCTTAATTTATTTATTAACCCATTCAGTGCGGCTCGAAAAATCGCCTTTATTACGCAGTGGCGGGTGGTTTAAAGAGCTAACTCCGATAGGCGTCGGACGCATCTTATATTTAAATACTTTGACACCGATCGGCGTTTCCCGCACATGAAAATGATTCTTGCTTGTTTAGACAGAATTTTATTGACGCTTATCAGTCTACGCCATGTCAAGTGACTGCGTACTCAGTGGCCAAGTTACATTTGTATATAATTAGTTATTTTGTGATTAAAACAGTGAAGTTTTATTAAAAATACTAGTGATTTCCTATTTACCATAAATATGGCTGGAAATAGTGAGTGAATTTGTTTCTATTCTATTCAATATAGTAACGGATATTTTCCACATTATAGGAAGATTTCTAATTACACTTTCAATAACGAAATTGGGTTTTATATTAATATTTTTAATATTATTGAAATATGACTAGGGATTGCAAACCCTTTTTCCGATTTTTTAAATTTAAAAATACTTTTGATAATAGTATTTAGTCTACCATTTTAAATGTATTAAGTATAATAAGTAGTGTTTTTAATTAGTAGTTGCAAGGAAGAGAGGGGTTTTCAGTTACATACTATTTCTAGTGCATCGTAATTTGTTTCACTTAATAATTAATAATAACATTCTCTTGAAGGTGAGGTTCGACCATCGTCACCGAATTTATTGAGTGACGGTGTGAGACAATTTGGTTCACTAAAAAGAAAGCCATGTGATGATCAACATTATCATCTTGATAATGTTGATGCGAAAAAGTCACATCTAGACAAAATAAAGAGACGCAGATGCAAATTTATATAAACGCAACATTTTCGATTCTAATGAGTATAAATGTGACGTATCACAATTACACGATTTTGAATTTTGAAAACGGGGAACCAACTGACCATCGAAACAAAGCGTTTGCTCAACTGATCGCTTACGAATTAGATCTGGTTCCAATGGAAAAAAAGAACTGTAACATATGTTAATATAATAAATTTTATGAGGAAAGTACGTCACCAAAAGGAAGTAGACGACATAAGTTTACCCAACTAAGAAGACTCTGAATAATGTTTGTGGCATAGGTACGCTGTGAGCCTACATGTTGTTTGATGATTGTTGATATTATTAAATAAGTATTATGAACATTTACGTAGTTGTAGTTTTGTTACCTACTCCCACAAGTATGCGAAACAATGATTACCTATATGAACGGTTTTAACAATCCAAGATGTTGGATTTTATTAATAATCCGTTTTCGTTTTAATTTTCTGGACGCTCTTTTTTCCTTTCTACACTAGAGATGATGAAGAATATATAAAAAAACTAGCGAATCATATCAACGCAGCAAAATGTTTGACTATGAAATGAAGATTGCTCATAGTATGAACCTATTACTGTTTTTTAATTCTATAAAATAGAATACCTAGCTAAAATAAATAATATATAAATATTTAATCCAAATGTTTTCAATGATGATAACCTCTGGAAGACGTCGTTCGGCGTTTTCCGCGTCTGAGGATAGTTTTGTTATTTTTCTAAAATCATTATTTACAGAAACGGAAACTATAATGATGTTGTATGTATGTAAAATATGCACATATAAAAAGTATATCCTTTTAGAATAGAAATTGGCCAAGTTATGGCTAAAATATAATTTACGACGATCGGTGTCATCCGCCTAAGAATGACAATTTAAATTACGCCGTTGTGCGTGCACCGCAACGAAAGGGTTAAGCAAAAATTGTCTAGTAAGGGTTATTATACTACTAAAGAGTACATGACTGATAATAACCTCTGGGAATTAGGTGATCACTACCATAGTATTTCTAAATGTTTTCATAACAATTAGTTGCCGACAAACTGGCAGTTAGGCAAAATTAAAAATGTAAATAATGTAACACTCTTTCTTAGAATAAAATAAAAAAAATTGTTTAAAATTTTATATTGTAAATTATGCTTTTAAAAAAAAGGTCCCGCTGGGTTTCTTGCTTTTTCATCCCAGGACAGAGGTTTTATTGTGAACCAGTGGTAAAAGTAAAAGCTGACTTTCAATAAGTATTATGTACTATAATCTATATTGAATAAAAATGATCCTATTCTATTCTATACTAAGATTCAAATATAAATTACCACAAACACTAATTTCTGGTTCCAGGTCAGGGGTGTCGGGGCTGGTGGAATTGTGTCTACGGCATTCTGTCTGCTCTATAAGTTGTACACACTACGCTTGACGCGTAAGCAAGTCAATGGCCTACTGCAGCACACTGACTCCCCATACATCAGGGCTCTTGGTAGGTATGGTTTTAAAAACTTATTTATAAACTAGCTGTTCCGCGCGACTTTGCCCGCATGTAATTTATGATTTTAGTTTCGTTGCGCGGAACCCTATTTATTTTTTTAATATAAGAAGCCCAAGTTACTCCTTGTAACATGAGCTATTTAACAGTGAAAGTCCAGTCAAAATCGGAACAGTAGTTAAACAGACAGACAGACAAAATTTTAAAAATTGTGTTTTTGTCATAAGTACCGTATATACTTTCATATGCAATTAGTAAAAAGTATTTTGACATTACAAACAAACACTTCAATTTTATTTATTTGTATAGATAAACATTGTAAACTTCAACTTTAATGTTACACTGAAAATGTGTGAAGCATCCTCGGTTCTACAATTTTGTTTATCATACGAGACATACATATCTGTAATGTCAACATCGTGAGGAGGTAAACAATCCACTACTAGCGTTTCTACAAATTAGGATAGATTTGTTGTCCTTAGAAGGTTGATGTGAAGTGCCTTTGTCGATATTCCTTGACGACGATCTAGCATTTTATATCTGGCGAACAGGAAATATGTACTATCTGAAATCGTTCTATTTATGCTGCTTCTATCATAAAATACTTTATTTACTACTGTACTATAGTTGAATAAAACTAAATAGTAGTAGGAATTAAGAGGGTAGACGGGCTGCATTTTTTCCATACAAATGAATTCTCCTATTCTCTTCCTGGATAATGCCTCTAAGAGTAATCGTTTTTGTTTATAAAAATCTAGTTCTATTGAAGGCATGCCCATGTTATTTATTTTTTTCCAAAAAATTATTACAAAAATAAATATGACTTTCCAAAAACCTAATAAAATGCCCCGTTTATACCTCTGTAATAAGACGACAAAAGAAGAAATTTGAAAAGTTTTTAAAATAAAAACAAGTGATAGGAGCATTATAGATCTATCTATTGTTCCCTTAAATGTTGATACCAAAAATAATTTAATCGGCTTAGTTTTTTAGGAGAAAACAGTGGAATACGAAACGTCGATTGGTCATGGTTTTTGTAGGTAACATCGTTCTGAGCTGCAGTTGTCCTTATCGCACTCTACGAGGGAGGGGGGGACCATAAATAGCGCGATGGCAATAGTTTCTTCAAATAGCTATTTCTCAATTCCCACGTCTACGCTCTTAATGTTCTTTCGCATGGATTTGTGACCATGCGAAAGAACATTAAGAGCGTAGTCGTGGGAATTGAATTGAATTCAAGTGTGATTTAATGGTGGAGCTAATAAGGATAATATAATCACAGACTGCACTTCTCGGATCGTCGACATAATTTACCCATTTGCCAAATTACAGCTAGTTGCCTTAAGTCTGATGTCTTTTAAACTGTCGATACAAATTTTTAAGTTTATAATACTACCACTCCGGTTTCTCCTGGGTAGGATCTATTAATGTGGCGTTGTTTAGACTTAATATAATCAAAGACCTTTCATCAATTTTTCGTTTTCTCCAAAAAAATGTCTTGAAATATTTCAGATAAAATACAGCCTAGAGCGCTCCAGGTATTACTTTCTATATGTTTGTAAAGTGTCATCACAATTGGTTCAGCCATTCCGAAAATTAGCCTGTACTGTATGTACGCGTAGACAAAATCATAAAAAAATTTGCTATTTAAGCCTTAATAGCATGCAAATAACTCCCAGAGCTTAATAGAAGCCAGATATTATTTAATTTTTTATTTATCTTTTATTTAATATTAGTATTACAGATGGATACTTCAATTATATATCTATGTTTATTAATAAGATAAATTATCGCTTTATGATTTAACACAGGTTTTATGTACATCCGTTACACTCAGCCTCCAGCAGACCTGTTTGACTGGTATGTGGATTATTTGGATGACGAGGAGGAAATAGATCCTCGTGCGGGCGGCGGTGGCTCCACCACCATCGGGGCGCTGGTGCGGCAGATGCTGATAAAGTTGGATTGGTTCAGCACCCTCTTTCCGAGAATTCCCGTACCAATACAGAAACAAATTGAGCAGAAGTAGGTATAGTTTTACTTTTTCTTCTTTGTCACTTTAACCGGCTTTGAAGGGTGCTTTATTGAAAGATACATAATCCTAAATAATATCATTGTTATCTAAGTCTGCATCAGGAAATAATTCTTTTAGCAGCAGTGCTACAATAGCTTTTCACAAAATTCAACACTTATTTCAATTATTTCAATACTGTATTGTAGTTTCTGTAAAAACAATTTTTTTTTGTAGAAATTATAATTAAAATAATTAAAACATAAAGGGTTATTTTTCAAAGAGTAGCCAAATTTTAAATTTAAGTACAAATATATGAATAATGTTGTACCGTTATTGCATTCTTTCAAAATACGAGTTAATAAGGCTTCTAAATTTATTTGAAATTATCCCAAATTGAATGTGATTTATGGGCAACAACGTTTTTGCCTACCGATCGCCCGTTACGAATGTGTGCGTGCGCAGTAAAATCAGTTAAAATAAGGCATTACCACGCATTTTGAATTTAAAAGATAAAAAGGACACAATGTTTGAGATTTTTTAATTAATTTTTCTTCAACATCTACTTACTCTGAACTGTCTCTGTAAATTTGGCCAGTTATTGCAAAATAACCCTGTATATTATTTCTAGTGACACCTACCCAATTCACATACATCATTGAACTTCTTTCAAGAAACATACTCTTATATACTTGAAATTATGGTGAGTTCTTGTGGAGCAGGGCAAGTCAGTTTTTTACGTGGTAGAGCCATACTGTAGTTATATTGTGGTTGCAGCAAGAATGGTTCGGTTCGACCGGGGTAGAACCACGCTCTCACAGAATACCAGCGTAAAATAGCAGCTCAGTGCTGCTGTGTTTCGTATGATGAGTGTAGAGAACGGGAAACCCTTTTTACTGGAAACAAGGCACTCCATCTTAGTCCTCAGCATCTGCATTTTAATTCGTAATCGAGGATAAATGTAGATGCCTATCGGCCACAGCATCCACTTACCATGAGGTGGACTGTGTGCTCGTTTGTCACCCTTATTCTATAAAAAAGTTATTTAATATTAGCTTCCATAAACGTTGCATTATTCTAATCAAAAATAATAAGATTATATGAATCGACCTAGGTTGGCAGAACACAACAGACAAACGCAAGCTACAAAGCCTGCATCTAACTACAGAGGTGGGAGCAGCACGGGCTACAGCTCGGGTCGGATGGAGTCTGACCGACGTGAGCACGACGACAGAGATCGACGCGACTATGGCGATGTGGATAGGTGAGACGTTATTTTCGAAGTTTCAAACATTTTAAAAATAATTGTTACAAAGATAAACTTTTCAAAAATTTAAGTTATCTATTTTATAACTTTTTTAAATATGAAACATAAAGGGAAGGGATGGTTTTATACTTATAAGATTTAATATTCTTCTGTAAGATGTCATTTACTGCCAATATGTTCGTATTAGATTTTTGTTGAATATCCTGTATTGTTATGTTCACTTTGCAGAGCTCTGACCTCTATTTAAATGGACTGGCTATACACCGTGACTTAATGATTTGATTTTCGCCATTTTGGCGCTGATAGCAGAAGTGAACGTCCGAACTAATAATAGAGATAAGACAGTGTGAAATAATATATGGATAAAAATTCTACACCCAGGACTAGGACTACCTGTAACATCTATTCTATTTATGTATCATATTGATATAATGCCATACAATAAATAAATGTATTAATTAGTGTATTTTAACAGTGGTAGAGCCACGCGGCAGCTTTTGCTGTCGCACGGATGGGCCGGCTCGAACCGGGGTGGTACCACGACCTCACAGAATACCAGCGTGAAGTAGAGGTTTACCTCTGCGTTTCGCTTTGTGAGTGCAAGTGGACGGAGGCCCTTTTTACTGGAAATGAGGCATTCCATCTTAGTCCTCACGGGTGACAACGCATCTGCATTTTGATTTGTAATAGATGATAGATGTAGATGCCTATGGGCCACAGCAACCACTTACCATCAGGTGGACTGTGTGCTCGTTTGTCACCCTTATCCTATAAAAAAAATTAAAAGCTATGCCTTAGACACAAGCTTTATACGTCATATAAAACCAAGATCAACGCTGCGTTGGTCTATCTACGTTTTTATTCGTAACTACAAAACGGATTTTGTTCCGAGTTTCAACTTTAGATATGTTGGTTCATTTGTGAGGCTTAAATATTCAATTAGTAGAGTTAGAGTAAGATAATAAAAACATAATTTCGCAAAGAATTTATTGACAACAGTTCATTCATATGTAGTATTATAGGAAACAAGTCAGCTGCTAAAATAACGCCTATTCTAACTATATAGTTACCCTGTATATACAGGGTCTGTCTTATAGACAAAATAAACTATATCTTCTAATATATAAAAAGTAATGTTTTTGTTCGTATTTTATGCACCACCATACCGTTCATCAGATTGCAGTGAAACTTGGTCAACTTATTGCTTGCACTTGCACGAAGGTTACAGGCATAGTACAAAAAAACTAAATATTTAACTTATCATACATTCCTACACCCCGCGGTATAGTGCTAAGAATGCTGGCTGCGTGTCGTTTCTGAATGACTGTACTTAGCCTTTGAGCGAAGAAATAAGCAGCTCTCTTACCACCAGCAGCGACGATCAGTCGCGAATAGCTTTTTAGGGAACCACCTGAACTCCACGGACCGATAGTCTCTACTGCAAATGACACAAATATGTACTTACGAGGGGAGGTTAAAAAGTTCGCGGAATGGCGGGGTTGGCGAGGATGAGTTTTCTCATCCAGGTAGGCGCTAGTTGAGTGACTCATTGTTAGTATATATACCCAGTTTCAGCCTAATAGGGTCATTAGCTTTTGAGTTATCAACGAGTAAACAAATCAATCGGGAAGAAACTAGCCACTATGGAGAAAATTGAATATCGCGCCGTCATTAAGTTTCTTACCAAACAAGGAATGACACTTCAAACCATTTTTCAAGAGATGTCAGCTGTTTATGGGGACTCCGCTCCTGGGAAAACAATAATTTATAAATGTCACGCCCTTTTCAAACAAGGGAGAGACTCCATTGAAGACGGCCCCCAGACCTGGACGGCCGATTGAGGCTACCACACCAGAAATAATCGAAACAATTGAAAAACACGTATCGGAAGATGCCTGGCTAAAGAAAAAACAGCTTGCAGCATTAGTTGGAGTATCGGGAGCAACCATTCCTCATCGGGAGCACACATCCTACATCAACACCTTGGCATGACTAAAGTCTGTACAAGATGGGTTCCGAGAATGCTTTCATTCAAAAACGAGCGCGTCGAAAGTTGTCTCGAGTTTTTGGACCTCTGTGGAGAGCAAAGGGGGGAAGTTATGGCCCGAATTGTAACTGGCGAGGAAACTTGGGTTCACCATTATGAACCTGAGTCAAAGCAAAAGTCGATGCAGTGGCATAAAAAGGCACACCTTAGAAGTATAAGGTTTTTTTTATAGGAGAGGGGCAAACGAGCATGCGGTTCACCTGATGGTGACTACCGCCGCCCATGAACAACTGCAACACCAGGGGAATTGCAGATGCGTTGCCGACCTTTGAAAAAGGAGTAGGCTCTTTTCTTGAAGGTCTCTAAGTCGTATCGGTCCAGAAAAATCGCTGATGGTAATCGATTCCACAAGGAAGTCGTGCGAGGAAGAAAACATCTTCTAAATCGCACAGTGGTGGACCGCCAATCCAGATGGTGTGGATGGTATCGGGAGTTCTGCCGCGATGTGCGTTCGTGAAATTTGGCGGCTGGGATTAATCCAAACAATTCCTCAGAGCACTCCCCGTGGTAAATGCGAAAGAAAATGCAAAGTGAGTGAGATGCAACATCTCTTCGCAGTGCCAATGAATCGAGCCGATCGGAAAGGACTCGGTCGTCGATGATTCGAGCCGCTCTGCGCTGGATGCGGTCAAGTGGAAGGAGCTGGCACTGGGGAGCCCCTGCCCAGAGATGGGAACAGTATTCCATGTGAGACCGAACCTGCGCCTTGTAAAGTTGCAGGCGGTGTGCCGGCATGAAATACTGTCCCGCTCTGCTGAGCACGCCAAGCTTTTCAGAGGCCAATTTGGCCTTCTCTTCCAAGTGACCACGAAACTGCACGTTACTCGATATGTCGACTCCGAGGATTCCGATACTGGTTGAGGCTAGAAAGGGAGTTCCTTGAAACTGAGGTGACACGACAAAGGGGTTCTTTTTAGCAGTAAACGCGCAAACTTGTGTCTTCTGAGGATTAAACTGGACTAGATTTAGTCGCCCCCAATCCGAGACTTTGTCCAGCAAAGACTCGACTTCAGACACAAGTTTGTTCCGGTACTCGGCAACATTGGCACAGCCGGTGTATAGAGTATCACCATTGCTGTCATCCGCATAGCAATGAATGTTACCAGTTAGCAACATATCATTGATATGCAGAAGAAACAGCGTTGGTGATAGCACACAGGCTTGTGGAACACCATCGTTAATAGGCTTGTAGTCGGAGCATGCACCGTCTACAACGACCTTGATGCTCTGATCTGCAAGGAAGCTGGTGATCTAATTGCACAATTTCTCGGGAAGCCCATAGGAAGGGAGCTTCGAAAGAAGCGCTTTATGCCAAACCCGATCGAAAGCCTTCGCAAAGTTCAAACTAACGGCCAACGCCTCCCCCTTGGACTCTACTGCCTCCGCCCATCTATGAGTCAGGTGTCTCAATCGGCCGGAAAGATCATGGCGACGATCTTTAGGGATACAGAAGGTATACTTTTGATTGATTACAAGGAACGTGGTGTTTCCAGAACGGGAGAATACTACGCTTCTTTACTAGATCAATTAAATGAAGCTATTAAAGAAAAAAGGCGAGGAAAGCTTACAAAAGGCGTGCTCCTTTTGCACGACAACGCACCTGTCCACACAAGCCATATATCGACGGCTGCCATTCACCGGTGCAGTTTTGAACAACTGCGCCACCCACCCTACAGCCCAGACTTGGCCCCAAGTCACTATTATTTGTTTCCAAAAATGAAGAAAGAACTATATGGGAAAAAATTGGCGACGATGATGAAGTGAAGTCTGCAATTTCGGCCTATTTTGACACCCAAAACATCTTTTTTTTCTGCCGACTTCCAAAAAGGAGACGGTACTCAATTCGAATGTATGTTTTTTTTTTTATGTGTGTTACCTCATAACTTTGTACTGGGCAAACCGATTTCGATGATTCTTTTTTTATATGAAAGCTGATAGTTCTCGTGTGGTCCCATATGAATTTGGTCAAGGTCGGACCAATGGTTATTGAGTTATTCTTAAATAACCTATTTTGAAGTCGGCTGTACAAAATTTTTAATTTTAAATTATTAGACAGTATTAATAAGCTACTTGATAGATCTAATAAATGTATTAGGGCTTAGGGAGAATACATTAAAAAGGAAAAATAATTTAATGTTTCATTTCATTATCCTTCCCTGTCATTCCGCGAACTTTTCCCCTCATATCTCTGTTTCTTTATCTCTAGGTTACTTAGTTTTGTTGCATCTGATACCGCCCCTGCTTTAAACAACGAAGCATTTCTGAGATAAGAAGCTATCAAAGTGTCTTCGCAAGTATTATCCCACACTAAAGCTTTACCTCTCTCTCAAGCATCCAGTCCATACCGTCTGATCTTCTGCCATCGTCTCTAAATATTCTAAAGCTGTAAAGCCAAGGGAACATTTATAGAGATACGAGCTCTTCAGATGACAGGAAAACATTACATAATAAATGATATAGTATTAAGGGTGGATTCAACCAAATACCATGTTACACCCGAGTAACTAACCCTTGGATAATTTTACTCTTTGTTCTTACTCTCAGATAACTTCGTTTGCGTTTTTCCAACACAAACGTAGAGTAGCCAATACTGGGTATTGTTACTCTAGAGTTTGTGAATCAAAATAATTATCTGTTGTCGGCGACTTTGTTAACAGATATGGATAGAAAAGAACATCGATTAATATTATAGACAAAGAAACTCTTCAACGCTATTTAATTTCATTGTTTATTAAAACTCAGTAATATGAAGCCAAACACGTCGCCAATTACGATATTAAGATTAGTAACAATTTTTAAGTACCTATATTATCAAATAGTTTTTTTTATTATTAGCTCTAAATTCACTTACTTGTAGAATGTTATCCCACTTTCCTTTTGATAACGAGTTACGCACACTATTACTAAAAATAATTTTTATTATATAACTAAAATCAAACATAATCAAACTACACAAAATACTTTCATTTTTACTTTTAAAGTACGATTTGAACAACACTTGATAATGGCGGCGCTTCAAATTGACACAAACATTTTGTAGGGTACAGCCAGTACATCATACTTGTACTACTCTGTGTAAAAAGTATCGGGAACATGTCAATAAAAAGACCCGCGTAAAAGAGATCGTTCTAATTTTTTTACTGCATATTGATAGCACTGTACTGATTTAGCGCGCAAAGTTTGAGCGGGATCTGTCATTTAATTTGTTTTAAACTACACTTTTTGTTGGTCATAGTTTTGAGTTCTCGGCGATTTTTACAATGGAAAATATTGTTGAACAAAGAGTGTGCCTTAAATTTTGTGTTTCGAATGATATTTCATGTGCTGAATAACTAAAAATGTTGCGAAATACCTACGGCGAATCGTGTATATCGAAAACAAGGGCTTATGAATGGTATAAGGCTTTTAAAGAAGGCCGAGAAGTAGTAGTAGACTTGCCTCGTTCTAGTAGACCTTCAACCGCTACGACCAAAGAAAACATCGACAAAATCAAGAAGCTAGTGCTCGAAAATCGACGCATGAGTCTGAGAGAGTTGGCTAGTGAGGTGAACATATCTTTTAAGTCCGTCCACAACATTCTCATTGACATTTTAGGCATGAAACGCGTCGCCGCTCGACTAGTTCCAAAAGAGCTCAATTTTGTTCAAAGAGCGCAGCGAAAGCATGTCGCTGAAGACATGGTTTCCCGAGCTTCTACGGATCCGACCTTTATAAAACGTATAATAACTGGCGACGAGACATAGGTTTATGAGTACGACATGCAAACAAGCCAACAGTCTTCAGAATGGCGTCTCGAAAACAAGCCGAAACCCAAACCTAATTATTAAACATAAACCTTATTTTTTCCAAATTAAGCTTCTTGATTGTTTGATATTTACAAATATTATTATTAGGTGAAAATTTAATTTAGTAAAAACCAAGGTTTTCCAGGGTGATTTAGCTGTACCTACTTATATAAATAATTTTTTTATAAAACAAAAAATTGTACAAAATGTTTGTAATTTCGGCGTATAAAATGTCACTTACTCTCAATTTCAAAGAAAACACGTAAAAAAAAAAGGAATTACCCACTAAAAACAAGTCTCCCCTCTTTTGTAACTGATGTTTGATGTCAACTAAACTTAATTAGGTCTAAACAAGTGAAAAAAGCATAAATAAGAAAATTATTTTTACACATGGCTGATGGTACAATAGGCGTGTCATCAACTTCTGTTCTTGGTGCTTGACACGCCAGGAGTGTTATGAAATATTTGATCGTCGCCACAGCTAATAGTTGTCGAAAATTGGTGCCGCAACGAATCGGTTAATTATGTGATAAAAACCTTTGTTTTTCCAGATACTCAAAAGACAGACCAGCAAAGCGGGACGACAGAGACAGAGAGCGCGATCGAGATAGAGACAGGGACCGAGAGCGTGAAAAGGACAGAAGGGAAAGAGACAGAGACCGTGACCGAGACCGAGACCGGCGCGATCGATACCGTGATCGCTCTCGAGATCGCCACCATCAACGGTCACGGTCCAAAGACCGCCGCTACAGATAATGCCACGCTATCTTATAACTTCTTTAAAATTGTTTTACAGTATGTAATTGGTGAATACATTTAGTAATAATATTTGGACTTCCTTTATTTTAACCTTGACTTGTTGAAATCTGAAGTGGCAATGAAGAGGCATATTGAAATGAACTGAAATCACTTACAAGCTTTCTTTATAATTTTTCTTTAAGATATGTCTCGCTAGGTTTGTTGCTTGTTCTTCCCAGGACAGAGGTTTTTTTTCGAACCAGTTGTAAAGAAAACTACTTAATGAGTTTGATAAGAACTTGTAATCTATAATGAATAAAAAATTATTCTATTTTATTATATATTATTATTATATTTTTATTTTTTTTCTATTTTAAATAAATAAATAAGAACCTGTAATCTATAATAAATAAAAAAATATTCTATTTTATTCTTATACTTATGTAAGGATTTCTGTGCCCAAACAGCAATACTAATGGAAATATGAGAGAGTCGAAATAGCTACAAAATTCAGACTGATTAGGTTCTGTTATATTATAATAGTTGAGTAGTGGTATAATAGTTGACAGAAAGGCTAAAACCTAGCAGCATTCATTTATTTTATTGAACGGGCCTGACAAGCATTTTATCTATCCTTTCAAATTAATAGATTATGTAGATAATAGATAGATAGATATCAATAAATTTCATATCAATAAATAAACTATTACTGTATATGAATTATTTTGGAGGTGCCTTTTTGTGCCACTGCAATGGACTCCTGATTTGACTTCGGTTCATAGTGATGAACCCAAGTTTCATTCCTAGTCGCAATTTGGTTCATAATTTCGTCCCTGTTCGCACTACACTGGTCCAAAAAATCGAATGAAAGCGACCCGCTGCTGTTATTGAAGCGGTGTAAGCATTCTGTGCACACATCTTGCACTGACCTAAGACATGTAAAGATGGTAATTTTTTCTTCAGACAAGCATCTTCAAGAACAAGTTTTTTAACTTTTTCGACAATATCTGAGGAAATTGCTTCAATAGATTAGCCTGAGCGCCGATCGTCTTCAATTGAGTCTCTGCCTTGCTTGAAAATGCTATGCCACTTATAAATTATCGTTTTTTCAGGTCAAGAGTCTCCATAAACGGATGGCATCTTTTTGATAATGATATGTGGCGTTTTTTCTTGCTAAGTGAGGAACTTAATCACAGCATGAGATATATCAAAGGTTAATGAACCGATCTCACTAAAACTTGGTATAAATAGTTTGTATTAAGTCACCAAGAGTGACAGTTTAATAGAATCCCCCCTTCTCTAACCTTTCCATTCCGCGAACTTTTTGACCCGCCCTTGTATAAAATGATAAATCATGTACTTAACTTAACTTTATCTTCACGCACAATCCCTGACGGGGTAGCCAGAGAGAACAGATCGCCAAGTGTCACGATCCTTGCATACCTCTTTCGCTTCTTTAACTTTAACTTATCTTCACGCACAATCCCTGACGGGGTAGCCAGAGAGAACAGATCGCCAAGTGTCACGATCCTTACATACCTCTTTCGCTTCTTTCAGATTCATTATCTTCTTCATACATGCACGTCTGGGTATCCGAGTACTCTTGACCCTCCCCTCTTCGAGCAGTTTGCTCACATGGTCTTCGAAAGTTAGTCTCGGTCTACCTCGACATCTTTTAATATTAACTTTCGCGCTATATATTTTCTTCACCATTCGGTCTTCACTCATTCGCTCAACGTGCCCAAACCATCGAAGCACGCCCTTATCAATTTTTGTGATAAGATCATCTTTCAAACCTGCCATATTGCGAATCTCTTCGTTTCGCTTTCGGTCGGCCATGGTAACGCCGCACATTTTACGAAGAGATCGCATCTCCACTGCATTCAACTTGCTTTTATGCTTCTTCTGGCATACCCAGGTTTCGCTGCCATATAACAAAGTCGGTACCAACACTGCGTTATATATTGTAAGACGTGCACTCTTCACTACGCCTTGCCTTTTGACTAACGCAGTCAGGGCACCATTGACTTTGTTCCCGGCAGCGACACGCCTGTCCACATCTAAATCACATCTTCCATCCCGGCTAAAAGCACTCCCCAAGTATACAATTTCATTTACCTGTTCTAGACATTCCTGATTTACCCATATTTCGTACTTCGTTCTGTCTTCGTCCCTTTCAATTACCAGAACCTTAGTTTTATTAGCATTCAAACGGAGACCTTTAATTTCACATTCCTCTTTCATACACGTGACTAATGCCTGCAGTTCTGCCTCTGATGGTGCAATAAGCACTGCATCATCAGCATACAGCAGACAATTTACTTTTATGTCACCCAATTTCACACCCAAACAGCTATCTTTCAGCTTCTGTAAACAGCTGTCGAGATACAGTATGAACAGCCAGGAAGACATGACACAATCCTGTTTTACGCCCGTTTGGACGCTAAACATGGGTGACAGGTCATGCCCTACCCGCACACAGGCTTTACAGTCACAGTAAAGTGACTGCACAGCCCTTAGCAATCGACCATCCACACCGTACCCCGGCAACAGTTCCCACATTTTCTTCCTTACAACCTTATCAAATGCTTTCTCAAGATCCACAAAAGCACAGAAAATCTTCTGGTTAGCAGCCAGAAGCTTTTCCGTGATCATGCGGAGAGAAAACATTTGATCCGTGCATCCTCTTCCAGGTCTAAATCCGCATTGTACCTCCCATAGAAATCTTTCCGATTTCTCTTGCATCCTACGTGTCAAAACCTTCGAGTAAACTTTACTTGCTAAACTGGTCAAGCTGATCGCCCGATAGCACCCGCAGTCAAAATATGAACCTTTACCTTTATATAAAGGCACAATGACTGCGGATCGCTATTCATCCAGGACATCCCCCGTCCGCCAGCACAAATTGCACAGCAGATAAAAGCTGTCCCAGACGCGAGGCCCACCATACATGACCATTTCAGCAGTTACACTGTCTAGTCCCGCAGCCTTACCACATTTCAAACTTCGAATCGCACGTTCAATCTCTTTCATACTGATGACCTCAGGGTCATCGAGGTCCGGGTCTGGCGTACCAGTCACGGCGTCATCCCCGGATCCCTTACTAAGTTCATCACACGCATACATTTCTCTATAAAATTCGCTCCATCGCTGCATGACGTCCGATTTTTCTGTGAGGACGTCATTAGTTCTAGAAAGCACTTTGTTCATTCTTAAGGCCGTCGCACCACTTCGGGTCCTTCCAACCTCTTTCCAGAAGAGTTTGGAGTTCTCCTTAAAGTTGTGCGACAACCTTTCGTCCGCTTCCATTCTACACCTTTCACGCATTTCCTCAATCAATGCTTTCGTGTGAACTTTCTGCAGCTTTATATCTTTCTTTCATCTTCTCTCTCATATCCTTATCATTACTAGAGGCCAAGTAGTCTAACCATGCTTTCTTCTTCTTCTCTACAGCTTCTTTCACTTCATCATTCCACCATGCATCTCTTCTTTTACTACTGCCTCTTTTTATTGTTCCACACACTTCTTCCGCTGCACTTACCATTCCATCCCTAAGGTTCTGCCATGTTCTTTCCACACATTCATTTCTGCCATCGATGGTGTCAAGCTTTTTGGCTACCCTCGCATGATATTTGTCTCTAGTATCCGCTTCCTGAAGCTTTCAGCTTCGGATGCGACAGACCGACTGTGGTTCTGTTACTGCCGTCCGGTAGCGCCAACCCGCGAACAGACCCCTAAATCTAGTAATCACTAGATAGTGATCCGTTCCCAGGTCAGCACCCCTGAACATTCGCGTATCCATCACCTGTTTTCGCAGTCGGTCATCCACCAGAAATAAATCGATCATACTTCTCTCATTCTTTCTTCCTCTAGTATACATATGGATTTTCTTGTGATTAAACATAGTGTTTGTCACAAGAAGACCCTTTTCCTTGCATACCGCCAGTATAAGCTTGCCAGCATCATTAACCCTTTAATCGCCAACCTTTCCAAGCACCGACTCGTACCCTGGTCGAGCGGTATCAACCCATCCATTCAAATCACCACATACAACAATTCTTTCGTTTCCCCTAGCCAAATCTAGAACTTCTCTTACATTCTCCCAAAACACCTCCAGCTCAGCCCTGGACGACGAAGCTACCGGCGCATAAACAGCCAAAAGGAATAACTTCGTCAGTTCGCTTCTTTCAGATTCATTATCTTCTTCATACATGTACGTCTAGGTATCCGAGTGCTCTTGACCCTCCCCTCTTCGAGCAATTTGCTCACATGGTCTTCGAAAGTTAGTCTCGGTCTACCACAACACCTTTTAATATTAACTTTCGCGCTATATATTTTCTTCACCATTCGGTCTTCACTCATTCGCTCAATGTGCCCAAACCATCGAAGCACGCCCTTATCAATTTTTGTGATAAGGTCATCTTTCAAACCTGCCATATTGCGAATGTCTTCGTTTCGCTTTCGGTCGGCCATGGTAACGCCGCACATTTTACGAAGAGATCGCATCTCCACTGCATTCAACTTGCTTTTATGCTTCTTCTGGCATACCCAAGTTTCGCTGCCATATAACAAAGTCGGTACCAACACTGCGTTATGTATTGCAAGGCGTGCATAAATCATGTAGGTGCCTATAATACGTAAATAATGTAGATGCGCAGTAAGCAGGAGTGTTATCAAGCCTGGGCTGCGGCTTCGGCGACTCGGGATGTAAAAACCAGCACACTTAAAAAGAAGTATAACTTCGCCTCCAGGTCCTTCAAAAGAGTTATTGCCAAGGCAAAGTCAGAGCACATAGGCAGAACTGGCGAGAAACTAGTTCGCCTTCCTTCGGGAACCCGTGCATTCTGGTCTCTCGCCAAGGCTGTCCAAGGGAATTTCTGTAAGCCATCACTACCATCTCTGCACAGGGAGGACGACTCACTGGCCCAAGTCGCAAAAGACAAAGCCGACATTTTAGGCTCTCTTTTTGCGTCCAACTCTACTCTTGATGATGGGGGGAAAACACCGCCGACCATCCCGCGGTGTGAGTGCTCCATGCCGGATGTGCTGTTCTCACAGCGCTCGGTTCGCAAAGCACTCCTCTCCCTGGACATCCAGAAGTCGAGTGGGCCTGACGGAATCCCCCCAATTGTGCTGAGGACGTGTGCTCCGGAGTTGGCACCGGTCCTAACGCGTCTTTTCCAGTGCTCCTACTGCCAAGGCGTAGTCCCGAATTCATGGAAGACAGCTTTTGTCCACCCGATCCCTAAAAAATGCGACCGCTCAGACCCGTCCAACTATAGGCCTATCGCCATTACCTCCTTGTTCTCCAAAATAATGGAATCCATTATTAACTGCCAGCTCATGCGGTACCTTCAGGATCACCAGCTGATTAGTGACCGCCAATACGGTTTGTATCGGGGTTGATCAGCTGGTGATCTTCTGGTCTACCTGACCCATAGATGGGCGGAGGTATTAGAGTCCAAGGGGGAGGCGTTGGCCGTTGTTTGGATATTGCGAAGGCCTTCGATCGGGTTTGGCACAAAGCGCTACCTTCCTATTGGCTTCCCGAGACATTGTGCAATCGGATCACCAGCTTCCTTGCAGGTGCATGCTCCGACTACAAGTCTATTAACGCTGGTGTTCCATAAGGCTGTGTGCTATCACCAACGCTGTTTCTTCTGCATATCAATGATATGTTGCTAAATGGTAATATTCATGGCTATGCGGATGACAGCACTGGTGATGCTCTATACACCGGCCGTGCCAATATTTCTTGGGAAAACGTCGCCAAGTACCGGGACAAACTTGTGTCTGAAGTAGAGTATTTGCTGGACAGGGGGCGACTAAATCTAGTCCAGTTTAATCCTCAGAAGACACAAGTTTGCGCGTTTACCGCTAAAAAGAACCCCTTTGTCGTATTTCCTCAGTTTCAAGGCACTCCCCTTCTTGCTTCAGCCAGTATCGTGTGTGACGTGCAGTTTCGTGGTCACTTGGAAGAGAAGGCCAAATTGGGCTTAAAAAGCTTGGCGTGCTCAGCAGAGCGGGACAGTATTTCATGCCGGCACACCGCCTGCAACTTTACAAGGCGCAGGCTCGGCCTCACATGGAATACTGTTCCCATCTCTGGGCAGGGACTCCCCAGTGCCAGCTCCTTACACTTGACCGCATCCAGCGCAGAGCGGCTCGAATCGTCGACGACCGAGTCCTTTCCGATCGGCTCGATTCATTGGCACTGCGAAGAGATGTTGCATCCCTTTGCATTTTCTTTCGCATCTACCACGGGGAGTGCTCTGAGGAATTGTTCAGATTAATCCCAGCCGCCAAATTTCACGAACGCATATCGCGGTAGAACTCCCGATACCATCCACACCATCTGGATGATTGGCGGTCCACCACTGTGCGATTTAGAAGATGTTTTCTTCCTCGCACGACTTCCTTGTGGAATCGATTACCATCAGCGATTTTTCCGAACCGATACGACTTAGGGACCTTCAAGAAAAGAGCCTACTCCTATTTAAAAGGCCGGCAACGCATCTGCAATTCCCCTGGTGTTGCGGTTGTTCATGGGCGGCGGTAGTCACTTACCATCAGGTGAGCCGCATGCTCGTTTGCCCTCTCTCCTATAAAAAAACCTATATAGCAAATGTTATATAGCTATAATATAAATAATATAGAAATAAAATAATGAAGGCTAACTGTTACCGTTACAGCCTATTAAAGTCCACTGCGGAACATAGGCCTCCCCTATAGATTGCCTCATATTTTCTATAGTCGCCACGCTTGGCAAACGGGTTGGCAACCGCAGTTTTATTTTATTTTAGTTGTTATTAGGAAGACGCTGCTGCTCATCTCCTGATTTGTTTCCTTCTGTCGCCTCTTACGACATCCACAGGACATGGAGTAGTGGATATGGCGTGGATAGTGTATATTCTCTACACCGCCACAACACGGTACATTGAAGGGTAAAACTAAATTTATTTATTTTACCTAGACTCTTTCCTTTTTTAAAAACGTTACCCCCACACTAGGATTTTCTCCTGTGAAGGCAGTTTACAAACAGAAATTTCACAAGGACAAACATCCATGCCCCGGAACAATTATTTATAGGCCATACAAATACTTGTTTCGTGCGGGATTCCAACGTGCGGCTCTCAGCGCAGCAACTAATTGCTAAGCCACTGCGCCACGGACGGACTAGACGGCGAATAGAAAAAATTAAATTAATAAAAATCTTTTTGCATAGGTACCGGCGTAAGGAAATCCGTCACCTCATTTCTTCAAATTAGTGTCGAAAGAGACGATTATGGAAAATGCCAAAAACATGTGATGGCTGCTATAAATGACAGGTATTAATATCTCATTAATGCCAGACGCCCAGACAAAGAACAAGAAGCAGCATCGAAGATGGGAGAGGTCTGGTACTATAACGTCACAGAGTACTTTTTTTGGTAATCGCTAAACTGCCCGCCAAGTGGGCAAATACTCAGAAGAGATCAGGCGTAGGACCAATGGCTTTACGTGCTTTCTGAGGCACGGGGACGCAACACTGCTAACTTCCTGATTACCGGCTGCTACTGAAAATTTGTTGACAGCAAACCCAATAACTGATGTCAGCACGACCCGGGACCACAGATTAACTTACTTAAGTAACACAGATAGTAACTGTACGACCACTAGAGCAATGTGGCAGTCAATTTTATATATATTTTTTAGAACGGTTTTATCGGACGGTACGGATTTGGCGGATGGGGGCTAGGCTACAAAAAGTGTAAGATTTTTCCGTCACGACCCCTTCTGATGTAGTGTTGGCCTTGGCGGCTATAAGGAAGCAAGATGGAATGATATCAATGAAAGAAATATTATTTTATTTTAAATGACGCTTCATTTTTATAGACGCTAGTAATTAATTTACTTCTATTTGTTAATCAATAATATAATACGTTTATCAATAATAATATACTACGAAAGGAACTTCTTTCCAACAGTGTTCCACGACACTCACGCATGTTTTTTTTTTATATTGTTATATTACATTCATTAATCTTTCTTCATTGCAGCATATTTAAGTCCACTGCTGAACAAAAATCTCCTCCCATAAATTACGTCATAGGCAGGATATTTGCTAAAGTTGTCATGCTTGGTAAGCTGGTAACTCATTTTGCTGTCCCGTGTACTACATATAGTTCATTGCTATTGTCTAAGACAATTTGTCTTACTATTGTGTCTGAAAATCGGACAGTGAAATTGTTAGTTATCATGATGATAATGGAGTCTTATGACATCCATGAGATAATATTATAGGGTAATGAATATTATTATACTACCATTTCACGGTGATAGTTACATAATATTATAATTATTTGTTACTTTACTCCATAAAACGAAAACTGTATTGCAAAACTGAAGAGATTGAGGCAATAAAATGTCGAAAAAAGTTTTCATGAGATTGTGAAAATAAAAGTTGCACAAGAAGGTATATAATTTCAATTTATTGTGTATAGAAGCTTCAAGCTAACAATAAAACAGAATAAATAACTCAAGATCAATAAAGCAGCTGTTTAAACAAAGTTATTTTTCATGCCGCACCTTTAACATTCTCCTGCTGTTCAAACTTGGGATATTTTCCTTCCACATCGAACCATGATATTTTAGCATTTGCAAGATCTCTGACAACCAATGGTACATCAGTAAGAGGGAGTCGTACTTGTCTCATGCTATCTCTTTCCCTCAATGTGACCGTATGTGGCTCCTTCATTGTATCAAAGTCCACAGTAATAGCATATGGAACTCCCAACTCATCTGTCCTAGCATACCGACGGCCTATAGAACCAGAAGAATCATCTACTTTATGTGATACATCAACAGATGTTAATTCGTTTGACAATTCTTTTACAAATGGATGAAATTCTGAATTGCCACTTAGTGGTAAAACAGCACACTTCATTGGTGCTACTGCTGGGGGTAGTGAGAAATAGGTTCTTTGTTCATCACCTTCCCTCATCCTAAAGTTATGTTCTAAGATAGCATATAGAATCCTGCCAATACCGAATGAAGGTTCAATTACACTTGGTATTATTTCTTCTACGTGAATAGTTTTTTGACTTTTCTTAACACTTACAAGATTAGAAGTTAGTTTAAAGTTACCGTTTGAAGTAATAAGACTATACTCTCCATCACTTTCAAGTTTATTTTGTAATTCTTCTAAAGCTGAGGATTCTAATGCTGCCAAAGCATCATTGATAACTTTAGCATCCTTCTTAAATTCTTTGCCAATTGCTGCTTTGTTTGGCACAGCTTCCACAATGTCAATCTGTTTTGGAGCTGGTAGTTTCTTCTCAGCTGCCAGTCTTATACCAGTAGCTTTAGTATGTTGGGTAAGATCATATGCAGATCTGTCAGCACAGCCTACACATTCCACCCATCCATAACTAGTAAGGCATTCAGCATCCCAACAATCACATGCATAGTGAGCCATCTCATTGCCCATGTGTTGCCTGAACCGCAACTTTTTAGAATCAATGCCTACTGCCAGCATGTACAAGTGGATTCTCGCCATGAAATAGCCTAAAGTCTCGTTGTTGACAATTTTTTTTGCCACAGCTTCACCTATTGTCATAATCACTGCAGGTTTACCTTGTTCCTGACTATCAGCAGAGTAAAATAACATTTTAGTATCCTTTACTGATTCAAACTTTGGATGGTCTTTAGAATCACAGAAGTGTTCAATCTCACACATTGTAAATTCTCTTACTCTAAGAAGACCAGAGCGAGGTGAAATCTCATTCCTAAAGGAATTACCAATCTGGGCAGCAGCAAATGGTAAGCGACCTTGATTGAATTCTAGTAGGCGTTTGAAATTGACAAATATGCCTTGTGCTGTTTCTGGTCTCAAGAACCCCTTTACCAAGCCAGAAGGGCCAATTTGTGTGTTGAACATAAGATTAAATTCTATAGGTGGAGTAAGCTCATTTCCACTAATAGGTGACTTCATATCAAATCTTTTCATAAGAGCCGACATCTCTTCAGCATTCATACCATCCAACTTGACTAAAATATCCTCAATTTCAGATTTAAGTTCTGCCTTTGTATTTTTTTCGCTTTTTATTTTTTCTAGATGAGCTTTTATTAAATGATCTAAACGGAAACACTCTCCAGATTTGACATCCTTTGTCATAAGATCGGCAAACCTTTCTACATGTCCAGAAGCTTTCAATACAGGCTCAGGAGTAAGAATGGAACAATCAACTTCTAGCATTTGCTCCTGAAGGATGAAATATTTTCTCCATAGTTGAATCATGTTACTTTTAAGTGCACAACCCATTGGACCAAAATCAAACTGACCAGTTATGCCACCATAAATAGCAAAAGATTGATCATAAAAGAACCTCCTTTTAATGAGATCTTCCATTTTGGCCCGGTCAAATAATTCTTCAGCAGGCGCAAGGCTTAGCTCTTTTTCTTCTAAGAGTTTTTTTCTTGTCTTTAATTCAGCAACAGCTTTTTTAATGTCTATTTCTGGAGCTTTCTCTTCCTTCAATTTTCTAACTAAATCACCTTGACTTTTAACACTAGCCCGTAAAGGGGCCAGTATTTCTTCGATTTTTGGATCAGCCATAATTATTTCTCGTAATGGATTTGCTATTTTTATTTTTCGGTGAGGTTTATTACTTCCCCACTGACTATACGCAAGTTTCAACTGAGTGTGAACAGCTGGCAAGCACAGACGTTTACTAAATACACTACACTTAAGAACTAAGGTTACAATGTTTATCATTTATTATGTTAGGAAATAAAGGTTCTATTATCACATCTGGTAACCGGTGACTGGATTTCTCGTCGCGTGTAAGTGAAAATAATAAATGTCAAAATTGACGTGGCTAGCGCAGAGTACTTTTTTTTTTGGAGTTTATGGCCTGGTAACTAGACCTTTAGGCCAAGTCTTGAGTATTTTTATTCAGTTTATTATAATTTCTCCAAATGTATAATTGTCCTTCATAGTTCTCTACTTCACAATATGTTGATGCGTCACATTTTGCAGCCCTTGGGAGATTTTGAAGGCAACTTGAGCCAGCAGACAGCTGACAGTTGGTGATGGTATCTAAAGGCGCCTATCAAACAGCTATCTTGAGAATCCATCACCATCAGAGCACTTGTTTCACCGTTTCCACTAATAGTTCACATGCGTAGACAGTTAATACATAAAATCGCACCGCTTTTACATATCAAAATCTACTTCAAACTATTATTTAAACTACAAAACACGAGCAGCAAACCGCCGCCGATCAAGTTCCCGCCAAAACTCCTCTAGCGCAATGTACTTTTTTTTTGGAGTTTATGGCCTGGTATCTAGACCTTTAGGCCAAGTCTTGAGTATTTTTATTCAGTTTATTATAATTTCTTCATAGTTCACTACTTCACAATATGTTGATGCGTCACATTGTGCAGCACTTTGGAGATTTTGACGGCAACTTGAGCCAGCAGGCAGCTGACAGTTGGCGATGGTATCAAAAGGCGCCTATGCAAACAAACAGCTTATCTTGAGAATCCATCACCATCAGAGCACTTGTTTCACAGTTTCCACTAATAGTTCACATGCGCAGACACTTAATACACAAAATCGCACCACTTTTATATATCAAAGTCCACTTCAAACCATTATTTAAACAATAATACAGGAGCAACAACCGTCGCAGGTCAAGTTCCCGCCAAAACTCCTAGCGCAGAGTACTTTCTCCAGAAAGCATAGATAGAGAGGATTGATAGTGACAAATAAAGAGTATTTAATCACGGTATATAATAACTAAGGAGGTTATAATATAACATAGGGAGTGAGCGCTTGGAACATTGTAACCGTTCCTCATTATTGTTAGAGAGAGGCACCGAATTTGTATTTTATCTCTTTCTAACATAGATAAATGTTTACACAAAATAAAAACATTACCAACGTTAAGAAGTTATTGACTTAAAGTAAAATTTTAGACGTATGCTAGAACAATAATCTTACATTTTTTATCGCTAATCATAGTTGGGATATTCCATATTGTATTTCAATTAAGCACATTATTAAGTAGAAAAAAAAAACACGAATGTTCTTTCCCTAAAAACTAGGGGGTGCATTTTACGCTATAGATTACAACACTATTTCAAAATTTGACGTTGTCAAATGAATGAATATATTGTTTTTTTTTAATAGGATAGGGTGACAAACGTGCACACTGTCCACCTGATGGTAAGTGGTTGCTGTGGCCCATAGACGAATTAGAATATATTAATATCACGATATTAGAAAGACATTTGCGAATCAAAATGCAGATACGTTGTCCGTGAGGACTAAGACGGAATGCCTTTTTTTCCAGTAAAAAGGGTATCTAGTTCTCTACACTCACCATACAAAACACATCAGTGTTGAACTGCTATTTTAAACTGGTATTCTATGAGTGCGTGGTCCTTCCCCGGTCGAGCCGACCCATTTGTGCTACAACTATACTACTAATATAGCTGCAGCATAGCTCTATCATGTAGAAAACGCCTTGTACTAATCATTCGCTAAATCTATGTGGAGTGCACTCACTTAAGGAGCGTTAATTCAAGTTTAACTTTTTTTTAATAATAAAATGGCGTAGGGAAATGACGACCCCATCGCCCGCTGACGTAACAGCTAAGTGACAAAACTGCTACGTCAGCGCAATCAGTCAGCACCTTGCCAAGCGGTGTAAGCGCCGTGCCTCGGCAAAATTGAGGCGGTCCGTAGGGCTCCGAACTGGAAAAGTCCGGGACTCGACGGACTGCATCACTACTGGCTGAAGGGGTTCGTGGTGTGTCACGCTGTGCTCGCCCGACAGTTTCAAGAGGCTCTCGACCAAAAGTCGCTCCCGAGCCTCTTCACTACTGGGATCACTCATTTGGTTCCTAAAGACCGGGATTCCACAGACCCGAGCAAATACCGCCCCATAACGTGTCTATCTACCATATACAAGACAATTACATCCATTTTGAGTGCGAGAATCACTCGTCACCTGAACTCAAATCAGTTGATGTCACGCGCTCAAAATGGATGTCGGGGCAGTGGTCGTGGAACCAAGGAACCACTCCTCATCGACGCGGTCATTGGCAATGTGGTTGAACGCAACCGTCGGAACTTCTCCGCCGCCTGGATAGACTGCAAAAAGGCTTTCGACTCGGTGCCTCATACATGGCTTAAGAGGGTCCTCGAGCTGTACAAGGTTGAATGTACGGTTTGAGACTTCCTCGAGCAGTGTATGGGGCAGTGGAGTACGATCCTTTGTCATCTAGGCCAGCGGATGACGGCTGCGGAGAACCACATAAGGATAAGAAGGGGTATCTTCCAGGGCGATTGTTTGAGTCCAATCTAGTTCTGCCTCTCTCTGAACCCTCTCAGTATCTTACTGGAGGGCTGCGGGAGGGAATTTCAGCTTCGAAAAGGAGGTACAAAGTGACCCACCTTTTCTACATGGATGATCTCAAGTTATTCGCCTCCAGTCGCTCCCATCTTATGGAATTGCTAAACATCACGTGTGATTTTAGCAATTCTATTGGAATGGAGCTGGGGACGGATAAGTGTGCGATCCTCCATGTTGAAAGGGGAAGAGTTGCTAACTCTGAGGGCATAGACTTATCTATGCCCATCAACATAAAGACCCTTTCCGAGGCTGAAACATACCGATACCTGGGTAGTTCACAGAACATCGGTGTAGATGAGGCGGATATGAAACAGTCAGTTTGCGATGTGTTTTATGCACGCTTGACCAAAGTGCTTAACATCCTTTTGTCCAGTGTGAATAAGACGCACGCATATAACGGGTGGATCATGCCTGTTCTCATGTATACCTTTGGCATGCTCAGGTAGACTCAGACCAAACTGAACGTTCTGGACAGAAAAGTCCGCACTATAATGACGAGATCAGATGATGGCCTGGTTCCAGTAGAGCCTGGCGCGGTCATTTTCGAGCACAGCTTCGGGCAAATACTTATAATACGGCAGTTTCCGATCCACAAGACCGTATTTCAGAGCGAGCTCCTGGTGTAGAATCCTGGCTACTAAGTTGTGCCTGTGCAAATACTCAGAGTTAGAAAGCGCCGAACAACCGGAGATGACATGCCTAAGTGACTCACCGGGATGGCGACAAGCTCGACAGACGTCAACGGTGCCATCCTTTAGGATGTATCTCCGATAATTGATAGTCTTAATAACCTGATCCTGTATCGCACAGACAAAACCCTCGGTTTCCCCAAAGAGATCACCGAAACGTAGCCAGTGGAAGGAGGCAACTGTGTCTACGAAAGGCTCATGTAGAGCCTTGTAGAACCTCCCGTGGAGCTTCTTCTCCTTCCATACGGTCTCCCGGTCGGAAATGCTCTGTACTGCCGGGTCTTGCCATTGCTCGTTGGCTAAGGATAGAGGGGTAAGTCCTTTATCACAAGAAATGTAAATGTAAATGTATGGATCACGGAATATAAAAAAACAAGAGGAAGCCCAAAGTGGGCGGGGCGGGCGTGTCACAATTAGTGAGAGTAGAGCTTAATAGACCGTCAGTCGCGGACTCAAATTGTTGCGAGCTGACGGGTCGCTGCTTAAGTGATATATGCGAAAATATGCTGTTTTGTGCAATTTAGGAGTGTAAAAACGAAAGTAAAAATAAAAATATTTCGAATAGAAGTGTTTTGTACCAAAGGCACGTGTAATTTTTTAATTTTTTGGATAAAAACTTAACTAAACATGGACAAAATTTTAAATTGCCTTTATTACAAGCAATATTCAACCTTATTTCATTATGATAACGTTCAGCTGTAAATACATTTTAAATAAAATAGCTGCGATAGTGTTGTAACTACGCCGACATTAAAGTTTTCGATAAAATGTTATCACATTCCTGTTAATTCAGTAACTTATTAATGAAAATTTGCAAATGCTGGATGTCTTTGAAAATATACGAAATTGTAGCGTGAAGCCTACGAATGAATATTTGTTAGGGTTGCTAAGCCAGAGAAATAAGTAAGTAGTTTAGTAGTACTCATGACTTTTGGAAAAAAGCTGAAATAAAAGTGATCTTAATATCATGATCTATATTGGTAACCGAATTCATTATCATCTAAAATTTTATAATAAAGTGTGAACACGATAATTTTGAACAAATATGTGTTATTTCAATGAAAATAAACAATAGCTAAACTATTGTTTTTTATTATTATCCTTGTTTCCATTTCAAAAATAATATTGTAGCTTATTGTAAATAGATTTCCATTAAATACAATTAATTTTATGCTGGCTATATGAATTACAGGGATATACGTGGTACATTATGGCAATTTCATTAAATTTTGCTATTTTACTTATTTTATCGTATTTTGTTGTTTTTTTTTCAATTTAGTTTCTTCAATCAATTCATATACATGATAATAATCATATGATTATTATCATGTATATGAATATATTATAAGTACATGTTCCGCGGCAAGTAAAGCCTCATTACTGGCGATCTCGGATGATGCATCCTGTGGGACGTCATTATAGTGCGGACTTTTTGGTCCAGAGCGTTCAGTTCGGTCTGAGTCCACCTGAGCATGCCAAAGGTATACATGAGAACAGGCATGATCCACCCGTTATAAGCGTGCGTCTTATTCACACCGGACAAAAGGCTGTTAAGCACTTTGGTCAAGCGTGCATAAAACACATCGCAAACTGACTGTTTCATACCCGCCTCATCTACACCGATGTTCTGTGACATACCCAGGTATCGGTATGTTTCAGCCTCGGAAAGGGTCTTTATGTTGATGGGCATAGATAAGTCTATGCCCTCAGAGTTAGCAACCCTTCCCCTTTCAACATGGAGGATCGCACACTTATCCGTCCCCAGCTCCATTCCAATAGAATTGCTAAAATCACACGTGATGTTTAGCAATTCCATAAGATGGGAGCGACTGGAGGCGAATAACTTGAGATCATCCATGTAGAAAAGGTGGGTCACTTTGTACCTCCTTTTCGAAGCTGAAATCCCCTCCCGGAGCCTTCCAGTAAGGTACTGAGAGGGTTCAGAGAGAGGCAGAACCAGATTGGACTCAAACAATCGCCCTGGAAGATACCCCTTCTTATCCTTATGTGGTTCTCCGCAGCCGTCATCCACTGGCCTAGATGACAAAGGATCGTACTCCACTGCCCCATACACTGCCCGAGGAAGTCTCGAACCGTACATTCAATCTTGTACAGCTTGAGGACCCTCTTAAGCCATGTATGAGGCATCGAGTCGAAAGCCTTTTTGCAGTCTATCCAGGCGGCGGAGAAGTTCCGACGGTGGTGTTTAACCACATTGCCAATGACCGCGTCAATGAGGAGTGGTTCCTTGGTTCCACGACCACCGCCCCGACATCCATTTTGAGCGCGCGACATCACCTGATTTGAGTTCAGGTGACGAGTGATTCTCGCGCTCAAAATGGATGTAAGTGTCTTGTATATGGTAGATAGACACGTTATGTGGCGGTATTTGCTCGAGTCTGTGGAATCCCGGTCTTTAGGAACCAAATGAGTGATCCCAGTAGTGAAGAGGCTCGGCAGTGACTTTTGGTAGAGAGCCTCTTGAAACTGTCGGACGAGCACAGCGTGACACACCACGAACCCCTTCAGCCAGAAGTGATGCAGTACGTCGAGTCCCGGACTTTTCCAGTTCGGGCCCTACGGACCACCTCAACTACGTCATCCGGCGTTATGATGACGAGGTCTATGGGCGTAATATTCGCACACTGACTCGCCACAACTTCCGTCCATGGGCCCTCGCTGTGGTTTACGGGCTCTGACCACAGGCCGCGCTAGAATGCGATAGTGTTTGCCTGATTCGGTGCTGGGCCCGTTTCACGTACCATTGGTCGCTCCAGTGATTCATAGAGCCTCTTCTGATCTCTCTGGAAGAGACGATTCTGCTTGAACCGTGTCGACCTCTCGGTATATCGCCGAATCCGCTTCCCCCGAGCAGCGATTCTCTGCTTCAGGTCGTCTATGCGCTCCGTCAGTTTTTGCGTTATATCCGGCTGGGACAAACTGATATTTGTCCCAGCAAACGCCATCCTGAAGGTGCGCACAATTCTCGGCCTATTATTGCCCGACCTGAAGCTTATCAGTCTGCCGATGAGAGCCCTTGCCTTTGCGATACGGTCCTCAATCCTTCTTCTCCAGGCTGGGATGGCGCTACTGTGTCTAGTAGCGCGTCCAGCCGTGGGAAGTTTGGCGCCAATAATACAGCAAACTGCCAGTGCGGCGCCAAAAATAATTGAGTCCGTGTCGCAAAGGTCCCGGCTGGCTTCCAAATAGGTCACCAGCATTGGGTTGAGAGCCCTCACGACAGCCCGATTCCGCTTGCTTAGGGGTATATGGGGAAGTCGCGGTCGATTCTCGAGAGGTGTACAGCGCGTTTCCCTAATCGCCTCTTCCAATACGGTCCTCATTTTCTCTTGTTCGTGGTCGTGTCGTTGGTCGTGTAGCACCTCGCGCTCGGCTGGCGGCCCGCATGCTGTCGCGTCCAGCGCCAGCTCCAGACACGCCCCGGCGCCCCCCAGACAGCGGCCCTATACGCGGTCTATTCGTTTCCATCATCCATAAATTGGGCGTCAGTTAAGGACGCGTTTACAAAATTGACAGGTATAGAATCGAACTATAACATTGACACAGGTCACACACACAAGTGTACGCACGGCTAGCTGCGGGGATCGCAATCAAGTATAAACATTTTGATAATTTGAAAGAATGTTTTTTTTCCATATTTCTTATACCTGCAAAAATATACTTAGATACGAAATATAAATGGCTGCTCCAGAGACAGCTAGGCACTAGAAGCCCTTTACTGGGAGTGAGATGTTGGCTGTGGACTTTGGGCTGGTTTTGTTAATTATGATAACTTCAGCTCTGAACTTGGTGAAGTGACTTGAAGATATACTTGGGTGACTGCTACTGGAAGTCCGGGACGAGTAGTACCATGTATGCCGAGTCTGGGCTCATTATGTTAGTTATGATGAGACCTTACCTCTGGACTGGATGGAGACCTGAATGTGTGCTTCGGTGACTGCTACTGGAACTCCTAGACGAGTAGAACTAGGTGTGCCGAGTTTGGGCTCGTTTTGTTAGTTATGACGAGACCTTACCTCCGGACTTGACAGAATGACCTGATGGTGTACGTTGGTGACTACTACTGCAACCCCTGGACGAGTAGAACTAGGTGTGCCGAGTTTGGGCTCGTTTTGTGAGTTATCACGAGACCTTACCTCCAGACTTGATAAAGAGACCTGATAGTATACTTCAGTGACTACTACTGGAACTCCTGGACGAGTAGAACTAGGAATACCGAGTTTGGGCTCGATTAGTTAATTATGATGAAACGTTACCTCTGAAATCTAGAGAGACCCGATGGTGTACTTCTGTGACTACTACTGGAACTCCGGTACGAGTAGAACTAGGTGTGCCGAGTTTGGGCTCGTTTCGTTAGTTATGACGAGACCTTACCTCCGGACTTGATGGAGAGACCTGATGGTGTACTTCTGTGACTACTACTGGAACTCCTGGACGAGTAGAACTAGGTGTGCCGAGTTTGGGCTTGGTTTGTTAGTTATGACGAGACCTTAACTCTCTCTTTCATTAATAAGTTAGTGAATTAACAGGAATGTGATAACATTTTATCGAAAACTTTAATGTCGGCGTAGTTACAACACTATCGCAGCAATTTTATTTAAAATGTATTTACAGCTGAACGTTATCATAATGAAATAAGGTTGAATATTGCTTGTAATAAAGGCAATTTAAAATTTTGTCCATGTTTAGTTAAGTTTTTATCCAAAAAATTAAAAAATTACACGTGCCTTTGGTACAAAACACTTCTATTCGAAATATTTTTATTTTTACTTTCGTTTTTACACTCCTAAATTGCACAAAACAGCATATTTTCGCATATATCACTTAAGCAGCGACCCGTCAGCTCGCAACAATTTGAGTCCGCGACTGACGGTCTATTAAGCTCTACTCTCACTAATTGTGACACGCCCGCCCCGCCCACTTTGGGCTTCCTCTTGTTTTTTTATATTCCGTGATCCATACATTTACATTTACATTTCTTGTGATAAAGGACTTACCCCTCTATCCTTAGCCAACGAGCAATGGCAAGACCCGGCAGTACAGAGCATTTCCGACCGGGAGACCGTATGGAAGGAGAAGAAGCTCCACGGGAGGTTCTACAAGGCTCTACATGAGCCTTTCGTAGACACAGTTGCCTCCTTCCACTGGCTACGTTTCGGTGATCTCTTTGGGGAAACCGAGGGTTTTGTCTGTGCGATACAGGATCAGGTTATTAAGACTATCAATTATCGGAGATACATCCTAAAGGATGGCACCGTTGACGTCTGTCGAGCTTGTCGCCATCCCGGTGAGTCACTTAGGCATGTCATCTCCGGTTGTTCGGCGCTTTCTAACTCTGAGTATTTGCACAGGCACAACTTAGTAGCCAGGATTCTACACCAGGAGCTCGCTCTGAAATACGGTCTTGTGGATCGGAAACTACCGTATTATAAGTATTTGCCCGAAGCTGTGCTCGAAAATGACCGCGCCAGGCTCTACTGGAACTAGGCCATCATCTGATCTCGTCATTATAGTGCGGACTTTTCTGTCCAGAGCGTTCAGTTTGGTCTGAGTCTACCTGAGCATGCCAAAGGTATACATGAGAACAGGCATGATCCACCCGTTATATGCGTGCGTCTTATTCACACTGGACAAAAGGATGTTAAGCACTTTGGTCAAGCGTGCATAAAACACATCGCAAACTGACTGTTTCATATCCGCCTCATCTACACCGATGTTCTGTGACATACCCAGGTATCGGTATGTTTCAGCCTCGGAAAGGGTCTTTATGTTGATGGGCATAGATAAGTCTATGCCCTCAGAGTTATCAACCCTTCCCCTTTCAACATGGAGGATCGCACACTTATCCGTCCCCAGCTCCATTCCAATAGAATTGCTAAAATCACACGTGATGTTTAGCAATTCCATAAGATGGGAGCGACTGGAGGCGAATAACTTGAGATCATCCATGTAGAAAAGGTGGGTCACTTTGTACCTCCTTTTCGAAGCTGAAATCCCCTCCCGCAGCCCTCCAGTAAGATACTGAGAGGGTTCAGAGAGAGGCAGAACTAGATTGGACTCAAACAATCGCCCTGGAAGATACCCCTTCTTATCCTTATGTGGTTCTCCGCAGCCGTCATCCGCTGGCCTAGATGACAAAGGATCGTACTCCACTGTCCCATACACTGCCCAAGGAAGTATCGAACCGTACATTCAATCTTGTACAGCTCGAGGACCCTCTTAAGCCATGTATGAGGCACCGAGTCGAAAGCCTTTTTGCAGTCTATCCAGGCGGCGGAGAAGTTCCGACGGTTGCGTTTAACCACATTGCCAATGACCGCGTCAATGAGGAGTGGTTCCTCGGTTCCACGACCACCACCCCGACATCCATTTTGAGCGCGCAACATCACCTGATTTGAGTTCAGGTGACGAGTGATTCTCGTGCTCAAAATGGATTTAAGTGTCTTGTATATGGTACATAGACACGTTATGTGGCGGTATTTGCTCGAGTCTGTGGAATCCCGGTCTTTAGGAACCAAATTAGTGATCCCAGTAGTGAAGAGGCTCGGGAGCGACTTTGGGTAGAGAGCCTCTTGAAACTGTCGGGCGAGCACAGCGTGACACACCACGAACCCCTTCAGCCAGTAGTGATGCAGTCCGTCGAGTCCCGGACTTTTCCAGTTCGGGCCCTACGGACCGCCTCAACTACTTGATGGAGAGACCTGATGGTGTACTTCTGTGACTACTACTGGAACTCTTGGACGAGTAGAATAAGGTGTGCCGAGTTTGGGCTCGGTTTGTTAGTTATGACGAGACCTTAACTCTGGACTTGATGGAGAGACCTGAATGTGTAATTCAGTGACTACTACTGGTACACCTGGACGAGTAGAACTAGGTGTGCCAAGTTTGTTAGTTTTGATGCGCAGTTGCTTTTGAATTTGGTAATACAAATAAAATAAAAAGTAATAAAAATGAAAAAAGGAAATACATCAATAATATAGAGTTACGAAGTACACCATCAGGTCTCTCCATCAATTTCGGAGGTAAGGTCTCGTCATGACTAACAAAACGAGCCCAAACTCGGCACACCTAGTTCTACTCGTCCATGAGTTCCAGTAGTAGTCACTGAAGTACACCATCAGGTCTCTTCATCAATTCCGTAGGTAAGGTCCCATCATAAATAACTAAACGAACCCAAACTCGGCACACCTAGTGCTACTCGTCCATGAGTTCCAGAAGTAGTCACTGAAGTACACCATCAGGGCTCTCTATCATGTGCGGAGGCAAGGTCTCGTCATAACTAACAAAACGAGCCCAAACTCGACACACCTAGTTCTACTCGTCCAGGAGTCCCAGTAGTAGTCACTGAAGTACACCAACAGGTCTCTCATCAAGTCCGGAGGTAAGATTTCGTCATAACTAACAAAACGAGCCCAAACTCGGCACACCTAGTTCTACTCATCCAGGAGTTGCAGTAGTATTCTCTGAAGTACACCATCAGGTCATTCTGTCAAGTCCGGAGGTAAGGTCTCGTCATAACTAACAAAACGAGCCCAAACTCGGCATACCTAGTTCTACTCGTCCAGGAGTTGCAGTAGTATTCTCTGAAGTACACCATCAGGTCATTCTGTCAAGTCCGGAGGTAAGGTCTCGTCATAACTAACATAATGAGCCCAAACTCGGCACACCTAGTTCAACTCGTCGAGGAGTTCTAGTAGCATTCACTGTATACTTTCAGATCACTCCATAAAGTCCAAGACGAATATGATTTATATATATTTATTTATTATAAATCCCACTTGCTTTAAGCGAAACAAAACATTATAATAAGAATGTGTGATTATAAAAATATTTATATTATGTATTATTTTTCTTTGAAAGTCAGGTACCTATGTATCAAATTCGAATATTTTGTGTTTGTACAGCGATCTTTTTCAGCTGCTGCAGGCGATACAGCGACCACCCGCGATGGCGGCCGAGCGCCGACCACAGAACACTACTAATACCCTAAGCGCTACTCATTACTGACGATCTCGGATGATGCATCCTGTGGGACGTCATTATAGTGCGGACTTTTCTGTCCGAATAGGTTCTCGTGAAAGCCGAAACAGATAAGCTGATTAAATATCTGGACCTGGCTCACGAGGTGACCGACATGTGGGGTGGATTGCCAGCCGAAATTATACCTGTAGTCGTCTCTGCGAATGGGTTAATTCCAGTCAGCCTCTCGAGTCATCTGAGGCGACTGGGACTCCGTGTTGGACCGCTCCAAGCTCAAATGCAGAAGGCGGTGCTCCCCGATACCGCCCGCATCGTCCGCCGGTTTCTTTCCCTTTCCCCTAACCCTCAGCCGTCTGGTCTCCTCTGCCGAGGGCTTCCATCTGGTTGGGTTTTTATATATTTATGTATTTTTTATGTATTTATTTTATTTTATTGATATTTATGTACGTTTACCATGTTTATTTACAATTATATATTTATATTGCCCAACTAGATGAGAAAACTTTATAGATACCCCATAATAATAATAATATAACTATATTTCAGACATAATTAGTCCATATTAAGTGTAAGCATACTAGTAACAATTTTACTTAATAACTATGTTAGTAATGTTAGTATTTATGCTTACATAATAATAATAATATATATACATAATACATTATCTTTTTAATTCTATTGCCAGCTCTACCCAGTGTCGCTGAAAGTGGCAATCCGGTCTCGTCGCGATCGTTTTTAAAATACTGTTGTTACTGTTTCGCAGCATGAAATCCATTAGTTCTAGCATCCGCCAATATTTTAGAAGCACTACTGCGCCATGGCAGTCCCAACAGCATTCTAAAAGCGTTATTGTATTGAATGCGAAGGGCGCTGTAAGCTCGTCGCCTGTATGATACCCATAGGCTACTCGAGTAAAAAGATTGGCAAAATGCTTTGAAAAGAGTGACTTTTACGTCATCTGTATAACGAGCAAACCTGCGGGCAAGCATATTGCTCCTAACTGCTAGCGCCCTACGCTCCCTCTCTATATCACAATCATCACTTAAATCGCTCGTTATAATGTCACCAAGATACTTTAGAGTATTAACAATATTTAGGACTCCTGAATATTTAGAAATTATAATATTTAGAATAACAATAACAACAATAATAAATATAAAAATAACAATATTTAGAACTCCTGGACGAGTAGAACTAGGAATACCGAGTTTGGGCTCGATTAGTTAATTATGATGAAACGTTACCTCTGAGTTCTAGAGAGACCTGTTGGTGTACTTCAGTGACTACTACTGGGACTCCTGGACGAGTAGAACTAGGTGTGTCGAGTTTGGGCTCGTTTTGTTAGTTATGACGAGACCTTGCCTCCGCACATGATGGAGAGCCCTGATGGTGTACTTCAGTGACTACTTCTGGAACTCATGGACGAGTAGCACTAGGTATGCCGAGTTTGGGTTCGTTTAGTTATTTATGATGGGACCTTACCTACGGAATTGATGAAGAGACCTGATGGTGTACTTCAGTGACTACTACTGGAACTCATGGACGAGTAGAACTAGGTGTGCCGAGTTTGGGCTCGTTTTGTTAGTCATGACGAGACCTTACCTCCGAAATTGATGGAGAGACCTGATGGTGTACTTCGTAACTCTATATTATTGATGTATTTCCTTTTTTCATTTTTATTACTTTTTATTTTATTTGTATTACCAAATTCAAAAGCAACTGCGCATCAAAACTAACAAACTTGGCACACCTAGTTCTACTCGTCCAGGTGTACCAGTAGTAGTCACTGAATTACACATTCAGGTCTCTCCATCAAGTCCAGAGTTAAGGTCTCGTCATAACTAACAAACCGAGCCCAAACTCGGCACACCTTATTCTACTCGTCCAAGAGTTCCAGTAGTAGTCACAGAAGTACACCATCAGGTCTCTCCATCAAGTAGTTGAGGCGGTCCGTAGGGCCCGAACTGGAAAAGTCCGGGACTCGACGGACTGCATCACTACTGGCTGAAGGGGTTCGTGGTGTGTCACGCTGTGCTCGCCCGACAGTTTCAAGAGGCTCTCTACCCAAAGTCGCTCCCGAGCCTCTTCACTACTGGGATCACTAATTTGGTTCCTAAAGACCGGGATTCCACAGACTCGAGCAAATACCGCCACATAACGTGTCTATGTACCATATACAAGACACTTAAATCCATTTTGAGCACGAGAATCACTTGTCACCTGAACTCAAATCAGGTGATGTTGCGCGCTCAAAATGGATGTCGGGGCGGTGGTCGTGGAACCAAGGAACCACTCCTCATTGACGCGGTCATTGGCAATGTGGTTAAACGCAACCGTCGGAACTTCTCCGCCGCCTGGATAGACTGCAAAAAGGCTTTCGACTCGGTGCCTCATACATGGCTTAAGAGGGTCCTCGAGCTGTACAAGATTGAATGTACGGTTCGATACTTCCTTGGGCAGTGTATGGGACAGTGGAGTACGATCCTTTGTCATCTAGGCCAGCGGATGACGGCTGCGGAGAACCACATAAGGATAAGAAGGGGTATCTTCCAGGGCGATTGTTTGAGTCCAATCTAGTTCTGCCTCTCTCTGAACCCCCTCAGTATCTTACTGGAGGGCTGCGGGAGGGGATTTCAGCTTCGAAAAGGAGGTACAAAGTGACCCACCTTTTCTACATGGATGATCTCAAGTTATTCGCCTCCAGTCGCTCCCATCTTATGGAATTGCTAAACATCACGTGTGATTTTAGCAATTCTATTGGAATGGAGCTGGGGACGGATAAGTGTGCGATCCTCCATGTTGAAAGGGGAAAAGTTGCTAACTCTGAGGGCATAGACTTATCTATGCCCATCAACATAAAGACCCTTTCCGAGGCTGAAACATACCGATACCTGGGTATGACACAGAACATCGGTGTAGATGAGGCGGATATGAAACAGTCAGTTTGCGATGTGTTTTATGCACGCTTGACCAAAGTGCTTAACATCCTTTTGTCCAGTGTGAATAAGACGCACGCATATAACGGGTGGATCATGCCTGTTCTCATGTATACCTTTGGCATGCTCAGGTAGACTCAGACCAAACTGAACGCTCTGGACAGAAAAGTCCGCACTATAATGACGAGATCAGATGATGGCCTGGTTCCAGTAGAGCCTGGCGCGGTCATTTTCGAGCACAGCTTCGGGCAAATACTTATAATACGGCAGTTTCCGATCCACAAGACCGTATTTCAGAGCGAGCTCCTGGTGTAGAATCCTGGCTACTAAGTTGTGCCTGTGCAAATACTCAGAGTTAGAAAGCGCCGAACAACCGGAGATGACATGCCTAAGTGACTCACCGGGATGGCGACAAGCTCGACAGACGTCAACGGTGCCATCCTTTAGGATGTATCTCCGATAATTGATAGTCTTAATAACCTGATCCTGTATCGCACAGACAAAACCCTCGGTTTCCCCAAAGAGATCACCGAAACGTAGCCAGTGGAAGGAGGCAACTGTGTCTACGAAAGGCTCATGTAGAGCCTTGTAGAACCTCCCGTGGAGCTTCTTCTCCTTCCATACGGTCTCCCGGTCGGAAATGCTCTGTACTGCCGGGTCTTGCCATTGCTCGTTGGCTAAGGATAGAGGGGTAAGTCCTTTATCACAAGAAATGTAAATGTAAATGTATGGATCACGGAATATAAAAAAACAAGAGGAAGCCCAAAGTGGGCGGGGCGGGCGTGTCACAATTAGTGAGAGTAGAGCTTAATAGACCGTCAGTCGCGGACTCAAATTGTTGCGAGCTGACGGGTCGCTGCTTAAGTGATATATGCGAAAATATGCTGTTTTGTGCAATTTAGGAGTGTAAAAACGAAAGTAAAAATAAAAATATTTCGAATAGAAGTGTTTTGTACCAAAGGCACGTGTAATTTTTTAATTTTTTGGATAAAAACTTAACTAAACATGGACAAAATTTTAAATTGCCTTTATTACAAGCAATATTCAACCTTATTTCATTATGATAACGTTCAGCTGTAAATACATTTTAAATAAAATTGCTGCGATAGTGTTGTAACTACGCCGACATTAAAGTTTTCGATAAAATGTTATCACATTCCTGTTAATTCACTAACTTATTAATGAAAGAGAGAGTTAAGGTCTCGTCATAACTAACAAACCAAGCCCAAACTCGGCACACCTAGTTCTACTCGTCCAGGAGTTCCAGTAGTAGTCACAGAAGTACACCATCAGCTCTCTCCATCAAGTCCGGAGGTAAGGTCTCGTCATAATTAACTAATCGAGCCCAAACTCGGTATTCCTAGTTCTACTCGTCCAGGAGTTCCAGTAGTAGTCACTGAAGTACACTATCAGGTCTCTCCATCAAGTCTGGTGGTAAGGTCTCGTGATAACTCACAAAACGAGCCCAAACTCGGCGCACCTAGTTCTACTCGTCCAGGGGTTGCAGTAGTAGTCACCAACGTACACCATCAGGTCATTCTGTCAAGTCCGGAGGTAAGGTCTCGTCATAACTAACAAAACGAGCCCAAACTCGGCACACCTAGTTCTACTCGTCTAGGAGTTCCAGTAGCAGTCATCGAAGCACACATTCAGGTCTCCATCCAGTCCGGAGGTAAGGTCTCATCATAACTAACATAATGAGCCCAGACTCGGCATACATGGTACTACTCGTCCCGGACTTCCAGTAGCAGTCACCCAAGTATATCTTCAAGTCACTTCACCAAGTTCAGAGCTGAAGTTATCATAATTAACAAAACCAGCCCAAAGTCCACAGCCAACATCTCACTCCCAGTAAAGGGCTTCTAGTGCCTAGCTGTCTCTGGAGCAGCCATTTATATTTCGTATCTAAGTATATTTTTGCAGGTATAAGAAATATGGAAAAAAAACATTCTTTCAAATTATCAAAATGTTTATACTTGATTGCGATCCCCGCAGCTAGCCGTGCGTACACTTGTGTGTGTGACCTGTGTCAATGTTATAGTTCGATTCTATACCTATCAATTTTGTAAACGCGTCCTTAACTGACGCCCAATTTATGGATGATGGAAACGAATAGACCGCGTATAGGGCCGCTGTCTGGGGGGCGCCGGGGCGCGTCTGGAGCTGGCGCTGGACGCGACAGCATGCGGGCCGCCAGCCGAGCGCGAGGTGCTACACGACCAACGACACGACCACGAACAAGAGAAAATGAGGAGCGTATTGGAAGAGGCGATTAGGGAAACGCGCTGTACACCTCTCGAGAATCGACCGCGACTTCCTCATATACCCCTAAGCAAGCGGAATCGGGCTGTCGTGAGGGCTCTCAACCCAATCCTGGTGACCTATTTGGAAGCCAGCCGGGACCTTTGCGACACGGACTCAATTATTTTTGGCGCCGCACTGGCAGTTTTCTGTATTATTGGCGCCAAACTTCCCACGGCTGGACGCGCTACTAGACACAGTAGCGCCATCCCAGCCTGGAGAAGAAGGATTGAGGACCGTATCGCAAAGGCAAGGGCTCTCATCGGCAGACTGATAAGCTTCAGGTCGGGCAATAATAGGCCGAGAATTGTGCGCACCTTCAGGATGGCGTTTGCTGGGACAAATATCAGTTTGTCCCAGCCGGATATAACGCAAAAACTGACGGAGCGCATAGACGACCTGAAGCAGAGAATCGCTGCTTGGGGGAAGCGGATTCGGCGATATACCGAGAGGTCGACACGGTTCAAGCAGAATCGTCTCTTCCAGAGAGATCAGAAGAGGCTCTATGAATCACTGGAGCGACCAATGGTACGTGAAACGGGCCCAGCACCGAATCAGGCAAACACTATCGCATTCTAGCGCGGCCTGTGGTCAGAGCCCGTAAACCACAGCGAGGGCCCATGGACGGAAGTTGTGGCGAGTCAGTGTGCGAATATTACGCCCATAGACCTCGTCATCATAACGCCGGATGACGTAGTTGAGGTGGTCCGTAGGGCCCGAACTGGAAAAGTCCGGGACTCGACGGACTGCATCACTTCTGGCTGAAGGGGTTCGTGGTGTGTCACGCTGTGCTCGTCCGACAGTTTCAAGAGGCTCTCTACCAAAAGTCGCTGCCGAGCCTCTTCACTACTGGGATCACTCATTTGGTTCCTAAAGACCGGGATTCCACAGACTCGAGCAAATACCGCCACATAACGTGTCTATCTACCATATACAAGACACTTACATCCATTTTGAGCGCGGGAATCACTCGTCACCTGAACTCAAATCAGGTGATGTCGCGCGCTCAAAATGGATGTCGGGGCGGTGGTCGTGGAACCAAGGAACCACTCCTCATTGACGCGGTCATTGGCAATGTGGTTAAACGCAACCGTCGGAACTTCTCCGCCGCCTGGATAGACTGCAAAAAGGCTTTCGACTCGGTGCCTCATACATGGCTTAAGAGGGTCCTCAAGCTGTACAAGATTGAATGTACGGTTCGAGACTTCCTCGGGCAGTGTATGGGGCAGTGGAGTACGATCCTTTGTCATCTAGGCCAGTGGATGACGGCTGCGGAGAACCACATAAGGATAAGAAGGGGTATCTTCCAGGGCGATTGTTTGAGTCCAATCTGGTTCTGCCTCTCTCTGAACCCTCTCAGTACCTTACTGGAAGGCTCCGGGAAGGGATTTCAGCTTCGAAAAGGAGGTACAAAGTGACCCACCTTTTCTACATGGATGATCTCAAGTTATTCGCCTCCAGTCGCTCCCATCTTATGGAATTGCTAAACATCACGTGTGATTTTAGCAATTCTATTGGAATGGAGCTGGGGACGGATAAGTGTGCGATCCTCCATGTTGAAAGGGGAAGGGTTGATAACTCTGAGGGCATAGACTTATCTATGCCCATCAACATAAAGACCCTTTCCGAGGCTGAAACATACCGATACCTGGGTATGTCACAGAACATCGGTGTAGATGAGGCGGGTATGAAACAGTCAGTTTGCGATGTGTTTTATGCACGCTTGACCAAAGTGCTTAACAGCCTTTTGTCCGGTGTGAATAAGACGCACGCTTATAACGGGTGGATCATGCCTGTTCTCATGTATACCTTTGGCATGCTCAGGTGGACTCAGACCGAACTGAACGCTCTGGACCAAAAAGTCCGCACTATAATGACGTCCCACAGGATGCATCATCCGAGATCGCCAGTAATGAGGCTGTACTTGCCGCGGAAACATGGTGGGCGTGGCTTTTTAAGCGCGCTTACCATGCATAATTGCAAAGTGTGCAGCCTCCGTAATTACTTTCTGACGAGAGCGGATGATCCATACCACGTAATATAAAAAACAAGAGGAAGTAGCAAAATGCATAATTTGTAGCGAAACCACTGTAGCCAAACTCACACATTCACAAGAAAGAAATGTGTATCAACAATTCTGTACCATTTCAATAATTTTCGCTCGATTGGTTATTTAAAAATAAAAGAGAAAGGCATTATGTTACTTATCATTCATTTGAGTATGAACAATAAATCCTTAAGAATAGAGATTATATTCCATTTCATCAACGAAGTTTCTATAATTAATAAGCAAACTTAGCTTCTTAACGTTACATATCACATTAATAAATTCATGCTATAAGAGACATAATGGCAACAGAAATAACGTTGACATTGCCCTACCCATGCCCTAATTAACCTGTACTGCTACGTAAATGATGTTAGTGATGTAGTTACTCTGCCTGAATATGATCTGGCTTATATCGACATTGAGTATATACTTATAATATACTTATAATATATTCATATACATAATAATAATCATATGATTATTATCATGTATATGAATTGATTGAAGAAACTAAATTGAAAAAAAAACAACAATATACGATAAAATAAGTAAAATAGCAAAATTTAATGAAATTGCCATAATGTACCACGTATATCCCTGTAATTCATATAGCCAGCATAAAATTAATTGTATTTAATGGAAATCTATTTACAATAAGCTACAATATCATTTTTGAAATGGAAACAAGGAGAATAATAAAAAACAATAGTTTAGCTATTGTTTATTTTCATTGAAATAACACATATTTGTCCAAAATTATCGTGTTCACAGTTTATTATAAAATTTTAGATGATAATGAATTCGGTTACCAATATAGATCATGACATTAAGATCACTTTTATTTCAGCTTTTTTCCAAAAGTCATGAGTACTACTAAACTACTTACTTATTTCTCTGGCTTAGCAACCCTAACAAATATTCATTCGTAGGCTTCACGCTACAATTTCGTATATTTTCAAAGACATCCAGCATTTGCAAATTTTCATTAATAAGTTAGTGAATTAACAGGAATGTGATAACATTTTATCGAAAACTTTAATGTCGGCGTAGTTACAACACTATCGCAGCAATTTTATTTAAAATGTATTTACAGCTGAACGTTATCATAATGAAATAAGGTTGAATATTGCTTGTAATAAAGGCAATTTAAAATTTTGTCCATGTTTAGTTAAGTTTTTATCCAAAAAATTAAAAAATTACACGTGCCTTTGGTACAAAACACTTCTATTCGAAATATTTTTATTTTTACTTTCGTTTTTACACTCCTAAATTGCACAAAACAGCATATTTTCGCATATATCACTTAAGCAGCGACCCGTCAGCTCGCAACAATTTGAGTCCGCGACTGACGGTCTATTAAGCTCTACTCTCACTAATTGTGACACGCCCGCCCCGCCCACTTTGGGCTTCCTCTTGTTTTTTTATATTCCGTGATCCATACATTTACATTTACATTTCTTGTGATAAAGGACTTACCCCTCTATCCTTAGCCAACGAGCAATGGCAAGACCCGGCAGTACAGAGCATTTCCGACCGGGAGACCGTATGGAAGGAGAAGAAGCTCCACGGGAGGTTCTACAAGGCTCTACATGAGCCTTTCGTAGACACAGTTGCCTCCTTCCACTGGCTACGTTTCGGTGATCTCTTTGGGGAAACCGAGGGTTTTGTCTGTGCGATACAGGATCAGGTTATTAAGACTATCAATTATCGGAGATACATCCTAAAGGATGGCACCGTTGACGTCTGTCGAGCTTGTCGCCATCCCGGTGAGTCACTTAGGCATGTCATCTCCGGTTGTTCGGCGCTTTCTAACTCTGAGTATTTGCACAGGCACAACTTAGTAGCCAGGATTCTACACCAGGAGCTCGCTCTGAAATACGGTCTTGTGGATCGGAAACTGCCGTATTATAAGTATTTGCCCGAAGCTGTGCTCGAAAATGACCGCGCCAGGCTCTACTGGAACCAGGCCATCATCTGATTTCCTCATTATAGTGCGGACTTTTCTGTCCAGAGCGTTCAGTTTGGTCTGAGTCTACCTGAGCATGCCAAAGGTATACATGAGAACAGGCATGATCCACCCGTTATATGCGTGCGTCTTATTCACACTGGACAAAAGGATGTTAAGCACTTTGGTCAAGCGTGCATAAAACACATCGCAAACTGACTGTTTCATATCCGCCTCATCTACACCGATGTTCTGTGTCATACCCAGGTATCGGTATGTTTCAGCCTCGGAAGGGTCTTTATGTTGATGGGCATAGATAAGTCTATGCCCTCAGAGTTAGCAACTCTTCCCCTTTCAACATGGAGGATCGCACACTTATCCGTCCCCAGCTCCATTCCAATAGAATTGCTAAAATCACACGTGATGTTTAGTAATTCCATAAGATGGGAGCGACTGGAGGCGAATAACTTGAGATCATCCATGTAGAAAAGGTGGGTCACTTTGTACCTCCTTTTCGAAGCTGAAATCCCCTCCCGCAGCCCTCCAGTAAGATACTGAGAGGGTTCAGAGAGAGGCAGAACTAGATTGGACTCAAACAATCGCCCTGGAAGATACCCCTTCTTATCCTTATGTGGTTCTCCGCAGCCGTCATCCGCTGGCCTAGATGACAAAGGATCGTACTCCACTGTCCCATACACTGCCCAAGGAAGTATCGAACCGTACATTCAATCTTGTACAGCTCGAGGACCCTCTTAAGCCATGTATGAGGCACCGAGTCGAAAGCCTTTTTGCAGTCTATCCAGGCGGCGGAGAAGTTCCGACGGTTGCGTTTAACCACATTGCCAATGACCGCGTCAATGAGGAGTGGTTCCTTGGTTCCACGACCACCGCCCCGACATCCATTTTGAGCGCGCAACATCACCTGATTTGAGTTCAGGTGACGAGTGATTCTCGTGCTCAAAATGGATTTAAGTGTCTTGTATATGGTACATAGACACGTTATGTGGCGGTATTTGCTCGAGTCTGTGGAATCCCGGTCTTTAGGAACCAAATTAGTGATCCCAGTAGTGAAGAGGCTCGGGAGCGACTTTAGGTAGAGAGCCTCTTGAAACTATCGGGCGAGCACAGCGTGACACACCACGAACCCCTTCAGCCAGTAGTGATGCAGTCCGTCGAGTCCCGGACTTTTCCAGTTCGGGCCCTACGGACCGCCTCAACTACTTGATGGAGAGACCTGATGGTGTACTTCTGTGACTACTACTGGAACTCTTGGACGAGTAGAATAAGGTGTACCGAGTTTGGGCTCGGTTTGTTAGTTATGACGAGACCTTAACTCTGGACTTGATGGAGAGACCTGAATGTGTGATTCAGTGACTACTACTGGTACACCTGGACGAGTAGAACTAGGTGTGCCAAGTTTGTTAGTTTTGATGCGCAGTTGCTTTTGAATTTGGTAATACAAATAAAATAAAAAGTAATAAAAATGAAAAAAGGAAATACATCAATAATATAGAGTTACGAAGTACACCATCAGGTCTCTCCATCAATTTCGGAGGTAAGGTCTCGTCATGACTAACAAAACAAGCCCAAACTCGGCACACCTAGTTCTACTCGTCCATGAGTTCCAGTAGTAGTCACTGAAGTACACCATCAGGTCTCTTCATCAATTCCGTAGGTAAGGTCCCATCATAAATAACTAAACGAACCCAAACTCGGCACACCTAGTGCTACTCGTCCATGAGTTCCAGAAGTAGTCACTGAAGTACACCATCAGGGCTCTCCATCATGTGCGGAGGCAAGGTCTCGTCATAACTAACAAAACGAGCCCAAACTCGACACACCTAGTTCTACTCGTCCAGGAGTCCCAGTAGTAGTCACTGAAGTACACCAACAGGTATCTCATCAAGTCCGGAGGTAAGATTTCGTCATAACTAACAAAACGAGCCCAAACTCGGCACACCTAGTTCTACTCGTCCAGGAGTTGCAGTAGTATTCTCTGAAGTACACCATCAGGTCATTCTGTCAAGTCCGGAGGTAAGGTCTCGTCATAACTAACAAAACGAGCCCAAACTCGGCATACCTAGTTCTACTCGTCCAGGAGTTGCAGTAGTATTCTCTGAAGTACACCATCAGGTCATTCTGTCAAGTCCGGAGGTAAGGTCTCGTCATAACTAACATAATGAGCCCAAACTCGGCACACCTAGTTCAACTCGTCGAGGAGTTCTAGTAGCATTCACTGTATACTTTCAGATCACTCCATAAAGTCCAAGACGAATATGATTTATATATATTTATTTATTATAAATCCCACTTGCTTTAAGCGAAACAAAACATTATAATAAGAATGTGTGATTATAAAAATATTTATATTATGTATTATTTTTCTTTGAAAGTCAGGTACCTATGTATCAAATTCGAATATTTTGTGTTTGTACAGCGATCTTTTTCAGCTGCTGCAGGCGATACAGCGACCACCCGCGATGGCGGCCGAGCGCCGACCACAGAACACTACTAATACCCTAAGCGCTACTCATTACTGACGATCTCGGATGATGCATCCTGTGGGACGTCATTATAGTGCGGACTTTTCTGTCCGAATAGGTTCTCGTGAAAGCCGAAACAGATAAGCTGACTAAATATCTGGACCTGGCTCACGAGGTGACCGACATGTGGGGTGGATTGCCAGCCGAAATTATACCTGTAGTCGTCTCTGCGAATGGGTTAATTCCAGTCAGCCTCTCGAGTCATCTGAGGCGACTGGGACTCCGTGATGGACCGCTCCAAGCTCAAATGCAGAAGGCGGTGCTCCCCGATACCGCCCGCATCGTCCGCCGGTTTCTTTCCCTTTCCCCTAACCCTCAGCCGTCTGGTCTCCTCTGCCGAGGGCTTCCATCTGGTTGGGTTTTTATATATTTATGTATTTTTTATGTATTTATTTTATTTTATTGATATTTATGTACGTTTACCATGTTTATTTACAATTATATATTTATATTGCCCAACCAGATGAGAAAACTTTATAGATACCCCATAATAATAATAATATAACTATATTTCAGACATAATTAGTCCATATTAAGTGTAAGCATACTAGTAACAATTTTACTTAATAACTATGTTAGTAATGTTAGTATTTATGCTTACATAATAATAATAATATATATACATAATACATTATCTTTTTAATTCTATTGCCAGCTCTACCCAGTGTCGCTGAAAGTGGCAATCCGGTCTCGTCGCGATCGTTTTTAAAATACTGTTGTTACTGTTTCGCAGCATGAAATCCATTAGTTCTAGCATCCGCCAATATTTTAGAAGCACTACTGCGCCATGGCAGTCCCAACAGCATTCTAAAAGCGTTATTGTATTGAATGCGAAGGGCGCTGTAAGCTCGTCGCCTGTATGATACCCACAGGCTACTCGAGTAAAAAGATTGGCAAAATGCTTTGAAAAGAGTGACTTTTACGTCATCTGTACAACGAGCAAACCTGCGGGCAAGCATATTGCTCCTAACTGCTAGCGCCCTACGCTCCCTCTCTATATCACAATCATCACTTAAATCGCTCGTTATAATGTGACCAAGATACTTTAGAGTATTAACAATATTTAGGACTATACCATTGAGGTATATGGGAGGAACATGACGCGGCGGCTGTTTCGGTGCTCTAAAAACAAGAATTTCACTCTTTTTCGAGTTGTACTTCAAGCCCTGATCCTCCGCATATTTCTCGCAAATAGACAATAGTTTCTTTAACCCGCCCACAGATGGACTGAGCAGCACCATGTCGTCTGCATGGCTTATATTATTAACACATGTCTCGTCAATATGACAGCCGACATGTGTGCTAACCAGTTCCACGATAAGCTGGTTAAAATATAAATTAAATAACAACGGTGAGCTTAAACGGCCTTGTCTGACACCAGATTTTAATCTATATTCATCTGATAGCGTACCCGCCTATCTCACCTGGTTTTTTTTTTATTACTGTACCAGTACTTGATCAGAGAAGTATAATCTGCCGGCATACCCGCGTCTCTCAACTTGATCCATAGGATATCATAATTGACCAAGTCAAAAGCCTTGGATAAGTCGAGGAAACACGCGTAAACCGGCGTCCTCCTAGCAGTGTAATACCCGACAGTATGCTTCAATGTACGAATTGCACTATCCGTCGACAATCGTACCCTGAATCCGAACTGCGCGTTTACAGATACAGGTTACGGATTCTTTTCATCATCCACACGCCAATGGGAAACTTTAATGAAAAGTGTAGGCGTATCCGTCAAAAGACTTTCAGAGATAAGATGTATTGCTCATCATGACGCTATTAAACCACTATAGAATAATTTAAAGAAACTAGTATAAACACTCGAAGATATATATGATCCCAGCACCAACAGAGAAGACGTCGATACAAGAGAAGCAGCATCAACACTCTTACCAGCTTTGTATGACTTCAGTTTTTATGCTATCTTTACTTTTGGTGTAAAATCCTAAAAAAGAAGTTAGTCAGACACAAAAGTAAACACTAAATAATATAATAATTATCTAGATTATCACTGGAAAATTATGTGTTAAAATCAAAGCCCAAAAAATTTTCTTCAACGTATTCAACTAGTGGAAAAAGCTATTTCCTACGTAAAACAAATGTGAGAATGTGGACATTTCGATTGAAGGAAGAAAAGGAATGAGGAGATTTCGGAAACGTTTACCAGGAGAAATGACCTGATATGTTGGACTAACATTGCCAGAGGAGCTGCAGAGAGCGATGTTAGAATGTCTTGACAGATTTTACGAGGAACTAGCAGAGCAATGGATGATATTCTCGTAACATTTAGTGTTGTTCAGCCTTACACTCTGCTAACGTCACCGGATGAAGATCTTCGTGGAATAGTTCAAAATCTGACAAAAATCTACGGTGATTTTTCTGCAGGATATATAATTTTGGAGATTTTACGACTTGATAGCTGCCAGCATTTCTTCCCAAGAAGCGGTTCAATGTAATTCATTGGAGCTTTTCTCCTAAAATTGGGCTATTCTGAATCTTTTCCCATATCCAGCACAATATATATATATGGATCAATACTGCAGCCTTTAATACAACGTTTAGTTTGTAGTTAAAGATTACCGGTTTATGTTTGCGACTATAGGACATACAGCTACATTTACAACGTTTCAAATCTAAGAAGTTTAGGTCACAGTAATGCACAAGAAAATCTGTTAAGCCTAGAGCTTAACAGATTTTCTTGTAAAGCCTCAGCATCCATTGATTGATGTTATTTTCAATAATAATTTAAAATTCGGTGATGATTTAAGAGTCGGTGTCATGCTTTCAGAAAGAATGGGTCAATGTGTGAAAGAGTATGAATGTGTAAGCCCCAGGCTGCTGTGGATACGAATGAAAGTGGGCTTAAAGAAGTTGTTTGTGCTTGGGGTGTACGCTCCAGATATGTCTAAGCCCACTTATATCCGAGAGCAGTTTTGGGACATGGTGAGGCTGGTGTTGACGAAATGCAAGGAAAATGAAAGTATTATTATGTTAGGAGATTTTAATGGAAGGGTTGGAGTGAAGAGGTCTGGTTATGAAAGGATATTAGGAACGTTTGGCGATGAAAGAATAAATGAGAATGGTAAAGACCTCCTCACCATATGTGTGGAAAAGAATCTTTTTGTGGCGAACACTTTCTTTCGCCATGAGAGGATTCACATGTATACATGGGAAAGAGGGGATGATAGAAGCATGACAGATTTCATAATTGTGGATGGAAGAATGAGGAGCGCAGTGGTAGATACAAGGGTTTACCGGGGGTCCAACGTAGGGACGGATCATTACTTGGTCTTATGCCAAATTAATGGTCTATTCAAGCGTTGGCGGCATCGGACATCTGTGTCTACCACTGCGTTACAGCGTATAAGAATAGAGGTTACAAGATGAAGGTGTGAAAGAGAAGTATAAATGCAGACTGTGGGAAAATATAAGTGTGTTGAATGAATTTTGTATGAATGATTTAGACTTGAAGAATGTATGGAATAATGTTAAGAAAGTTTTGGTGGATACAACCACCGAAGTATGTGGTGTAAGTAAGAGAACGAATGAAAGGAAAAGTAATACGTTGTGGTGGGATGATGAGGTACGGATGGAAGTTGAACCAAAGAAGTGGGCATGGCTAGATTTACTAGCAACCAAAGCTGGTAATTCTGGCGGTATGAATGATGAAATTGAAAGAAAAAAGGCAGACTTTAGACGTATAAATAAGAGAGTAAAAGAAGTTGTTGAAAGGAAAAAGCAAGAAAGCATAGATAAGAATGATAGAAGAATATCTGATAACTTCCAGGCAAATATTAAAATGTTCTGGAAGCACGTAAGAACTGCCAGGGAAAATTCAAAACAGCCTAGAATGAATGCTATACGAGACGAGAATGGCTGCATGCTGAATGATGAAGTTTCGAATTTAAAGAGATGGAAGGAATACTTTGAAAGCGTGTTTAAGAGTGAAGAGTCGTCTGAAGTAAGTGAAATAGAAATTTCGGAAGAAGTGGAGAGAGGTAGAGAAATAAGTGTAGATGAAATAGTGACAGCAATGAAAAGCATGAAAGCAGGTAAGGCAGCCGGATATGATAGAGTATCACTCGAAATGCTAAGGGCTGGAGCGGGTGTAGTTGCAGGCCTGCTGTACACCTTTTTTAATTTATGTTGGAAACTGAAGCGGGCACCGAAAGACTGGTGCAAAGCCGTTATAGTCCCAATATATAAGGAAAATGGGGTCGCAGCAGGTCTGTAAAAACTACCGTGGTATCAGCTTGCTTAGCATTGTGGGTAAACTGTATGCTAAGGTGTTAATTGAAAGAGTTATGGAAGAAACTGATGGAAATATTTGGGATGTGCAAGCTGGATTTAGAAAGGGGATGGGGTGTACGGATCAAGTCTTTTCCATGCGCATGATTGCGGAGAAATTCTTGGCCAAAAACCAGAAAGTTTTTTGTGCGTTCATGGACTTGGAAAAGGCTTATGACAAAGTGGACAGGAACGTGTTATGGCAAACACTAACCTCATTTGGGTTGAGCGCTGGTCTGATACAGGCATTGAAGTCTCTATATAGGGACTCTAGTGCCTGTGTCAGGATCAACGGGGCCTACTCGGACTGGTTTGGCATCCATAAAGGTGTCAGACAGGGATGTGTGGCTTCTTCGTGGCTGTTCAACCTATTTATGGACAGTTGTTTGGAAAATTTGAAAGTAGAATAATGCGGGTTAAGAATGGGTGAGTTAACCGTCAAATGCCTTTTGTACGCCGATGATCAAGTCATACTTGCGTCTTCGGCAGCCGAGTTGCAAATGATGGTTACATTAATGAACAGGACATTCGAAGAAAAGGGAATGAAAGTGAACGCAAGTAAGGCGAAAGTTATGGTTTTTGAAAGAGAAGAAAGTAAAACGATATGTGAAATAAGAATAGAAGGGGAGTTGGTAGAACAAGTAGATGAGTTTGTGTATTTGGGATGTGTGTTTAGCAAGGATGGTAGATATGATAAGGATATAGAACGATGAGTGAATGCAGGAAATAGAGTGAATGGGGCTCTACACTCTATTGTGAAAAGTCAGAATGTGTCCAAAAAGGCACGTATGGCAATTCACAATGCTGTGTTAGTGCCTACTTTAATATATAGTAGTGAAAGTTGGGTGTGGCAGAAGAAGCACGAGAGTAGAATAAATGCTGTAGAAATGCGATCATTAAGGAGTATGTTAGGGATGATTCTGAATGACAGAGTGAGAAACTGTTTAATAAGAGAAGAGTGTGGTTTGCAAGATGATGTTGTGACCAGGATTAAGAAAGGAATGCTTCGGTGGTTTTGGTCATGTGGAAATAATGAATGAGGAAAGAGTGACAAAGCAAATTTATGTTGCAAAGGTGAACGGCAGAGTCAGGAAGGGTCGCCATAGGCGAAAGTTTATCGACCAAATTGGCGATATGTTGAAAATGGGTCAAATCAAGAGTACCTTTAACCGACGAGCGTGTATGCGTAGGTATATGGATGTGGAGGAAGCGAGAGAGGTCTGTCAGGATCGTGCCAAATGAAAGTCCATAGTCTCTGCCTACCCCTCTGGGTGACAGGCGTGAGTGTTTATGTATGTATGTATGTATGTATGTAATTTAAAATTAAAAAATTTGTACAACCGACTTCAATATAAATTATTAAGAATAACTCAAATATTATTGGTCAGACCTTGATCAATTGATTGCTTGGGACCACATGTGAAGCACCAGCTTTCAAATAAAAAAAGAATCATCGAAATCGGTTCACCCAGTAAAAAGTTATGAGGTAACACACATAAAAAAACATACAATCGAATTGAGTACCGGTTCCCTTTTGAAGTCGGTAAAAAAGAGCTTCATATCGTCGGCAAAACATGATAAGTGAAGTGTGATAGCGGTTAATGTCATTGATATAAATAATAACGGACCTAGCAGTGAGCCCTAAGGTACCGCTTGGAACTGCTACCCATCCCGATATAGTTGCTAACGACGACAATTTGGGACTGATAATTGATATAAGATGTGAAACACCTAAGCCAATCGCCGCTTATGTCTGTCTGTCAAAGGTTTACTATAATCGGTATAAACAATATCTACCTGGTAGCGTTGCCAATTTCTTCAGTCATAATGCATTAAAATTTAAAATGCACATTGTTTGAAACAGTAGAGCGTCCTCTTATAAATCTATGTTGAGCCGGATTATATGAATACTTTAAAGTCGCGTATAACTGATTAATTATGATTCGTTAAAAACTTCATGCATAACTTAGAAATCGGCCGATATTTGGTAACTTCAGTCTTGGAGCCCTTTTTAGGATGAACATGCGTGATAAATGCGCGCTTCCAAGCATAAAGAACTATAACTGTACTGAGAGACTTTTTTACAAAATAGAGGTACAAATAGTATGCCCACAGTTCACAAGAAAACAGATTTAGTTGGGTCCAATGTTTCAGGCAGCTACTAGACCATATTTTGGCTTATATCTATTGAGGTGATATCTATACTCAACTGTGACAGCTGTAGAGAAATTATAATAATTTGAAGACAACTGGGTATTACTATCACCGTTATCCAAAAGTAGTTTGAAAAAGCATTACAGATAAGTTCACCAGAGTTCAATACAGAACCTTCCAGTTTAAGACAGCTAGATATTGAATGTGATTTTAATTTTTGTTTAACGTATCTACGACGTGAAGTGTTTAGGATTTGTACCAATCGAATTTTCCACACAGTTTTTATGTGGTATTCTGTGAGAGCGTGGTCCTTCCCCGGTCGAGCCGACCCATTCGTGCTACAAATATACTACTAATATAGCTGTAGCATGGCTCCACCACGTTTAATATGTGTATGCCATGATAAAATATGCCCGTTTTGTGCGCAAGCTTCTTGCGTTTTGATAATATATACTTATGTTGTTACTGCCATACCCTAATCATAAACGTACACTATATATTATTATGTAGCACATCCATTTTTAAGCTTATCTATATCCAAAATAACAAATATGTTGCTATAAAATTAAAATAAAAAATATTTTGAAAGGAGGATTAATGATTAAGAGGAAATAAAGAAATGATATTAAAATATATTAGAAATGACACAAAGAATTAAAATTAAATTTAGTATGCATACGATTGCACCATCACTTCTTATTAGTTTGTGGCATACAATATAAATCGTATCCTTTTTAAACACATAGAATATTTTTAATTTCTATCACGAAAGCAGATCAACGGTTGATTTAACTAGGTCATTGATTAAACGCCCCTTGCTGTTTACAATTGAGATGTGGAAAAGAAAATATTAAGAAAATGAAAGATTAACGACTTATGTACAATATACTATACTGGAATGTATCAACGCCCTTAGATTGGATTCTGATTCATTTCATGTACAAAATTTTGTTTTGAATGGCAACATTACATACCTATCTCTTTCGCACATGAAATCACTGCTTATAATTTCGTAAGATGGAGCGTGATAGGAATAGTTTTAATTATTTGTTTTCTTTTCAAATATATCTCAATTTTGACAGCACAAAGAAGTCGGCCATTTTATAGCTAGCTGGAGGATTTCGGAAGAAGCTCTAAGTTTCATACTGAGAAGTTTTAATATAGTTTTTTAATTATTTAATATTTCATCCTTGGTAAACTGTTGTACAAAACTGTATACGTATTTAGTGTAAGATTTTAGTGCATTTATGTGTTAAAAGAAGAGAAATGGACGATCCAAATAGGATGATGGCGCACAGCGGCGGATTGATGGGACCCCAAGGATATGGCTTGGCTGGTGAAAGCGCTCCAGCAGCAGGAGAGGGTGAGGCTCGTAAACAAGACATTGGAGAAATTTTACAGCAAATTATGAATATAACAGACCAGAGTCTCGACGAAGCGCAAGCAAGAAAGCACACACTGAACTGCCATAGAATGAAGCCAGCTTTGTTTTCTGTGCTATGTGAAATAAAAGAAAAAACAGGTAATTTTTTCCGAGCAATTAAAGTAGTTTATTGATTACGTTTATATAAATATAGTTCCATAAAACTAGATTACTGTTTTGCCCTGCGACTTCCTTATATTTGTTTATTTAATATGAACAATTATATATTATATAGAGGCACATGTTCAGCATTGGATTGAGGCAGTTGATGATTAGCCAACTACTACATAATGTATATGTAGGAGTAAGTGGTCGGCCATGCTGAATAAGAAGTTAGGGATTACAAGATAATACTAAATTTTATTAATTATAAATTGCACCAGGGTGCTTGGCTTAGCTTTCCATTGCTGTCCGTCGAGTTGGGTGTTGATACATATTTTTACAGAAAGGTTACATTATTATAAGCACACACACAAAGTTTCAATATGCAGAAATGTGTACTTTTTGAGAAAAAAATTATTGAAAATCAATTATTTTTGCAATATTTATGCCAATCCCCATTGACATCAGTCGAGTTGGAGGTTGATATTTTTTTTACAGAAATGTTACATTATTATAAGCACACACACAAAGTTTCAACATTCGGAGATACATACTTTTTGAGAATAAAAATATTGAAAATCAACTATTTTTGCAATATTTATGTCAATTGCTGCCGTAAAACTGACGCTATTTTGTATTGTCGTTGACAGTAGGGATGTCGATTCTTTCCGAAAAAGTTCGATTTTTTTAAATTGATTCGAATCGTAAGCTGATGTATCGATTCACAAAAAAACTGTTTTCTAAATATCTATATTTTTTTATGTTTGTATTTATAATGTAAATATAAATCCATTTTACGAGAAAAAAATCCCCTTAATCATATAAAAATAGGGGGACTGATTCAGACAGATTTCTGTATCTATTTTGAGACTGCTACGTCTCCGGTGCTATAAGCATGTCAACCCCTAACTCGACGGACGTCAATGGAAAGTCATACCGAGCGCTTTCATAATTAATGATAATAATTAATTTTAAGTTAATTATTTGAGAGCATCTAGGATCAGCTAGCTTAGCACAACCAGTGCATCGAGTCACGCCATAGTCTAGCCTGCCCACTCCATGGCTACATGGTCATTTTATATCCGTTGTAAAACAAGTCAAGTTGTGGGGCAGTGGAGGAGATCGAGTGGTGTGCCAGGTGGTGTGATCGGTGCACATTTTGTTTACAATTTTTGCTGTATTAGCATACGACGATATTGACGGCTCCGTGGCGTAGTGGCTTAGCAATGAGTTGCAACGCTTGGGGCCGCGGGTTTGAATCCCGCACGGAACAAGTATTTGTACGGCCTACAAATAATTGTTCCAGGTCTGGATGTTTGTCCTTGTGCAATATATGTTTGTAAACTGCACCACGATACAGGAGAAAATCCTAGTGTGGGGGTAACATTTAAAAAAAAAATAGGATGACTATGTCGTAACGGCCATGCTGACATACGGATGTCCTCGTATGCAGCGACAGAATCACTATGGTTCTGAAACAATAAGCATTGCTGGATTATCCTGACAAAAATCATAAAGGAGATGAACTTGATTCCATACAAGCTTGGGCCTGGTGTGGACCAATTTAAAATATGTGTTAGTTTGAAGATTTAAATATTTGCTATTTATATCCAAAAATCATATTTTTCCGGGCCTGGGGTTTTTGTTTTTATGTTGTTTTATGATTTGTAGGTTATGTAGTAAAATCACTCGTTCTTGTGATAAGTTGTTTGAATAAATTGAAAAAACACAAAATAAAGCAGTTTTAAAGTAAAATAAAACTCAACTTTTTTAAATTGTTTAACTATTTTCTGCAATTATCAATAAAATGTCATCTAAAAAAACAGCCGGAGGCTGTACATTGTCTGTTCTATTCCTCTCAAAACTTAAGTATCACATTATTTTCATTATATGGGCGCAACACACGACTGTCGTGTGATCCGAGAGAAAATCCAAGAGTCAAGTTAAATAAATCCACGAAAGTATAAACACGAAATCTATCCAAAAAAAAAACAGCTACAATGCCAAATACGCATGGCGCATGACAAGCTGAAACTTGAAGTTACCAAGTTAAGTCTCCTTTGGAATATGCAATGATCAATAACCATACAGCCTATTCAGTTGTGTAGGATAATATTCAAATATTTTTTGATTTAATGACATAGCCTATTCAATTGTTTTCTAAATATATTATTTTATTCAATATTAATAACTACAGATTTGCGTCAATGTTGCAATATTATGATTTTTTTTTGGTAAGGAATGTTATTTTATTATAAAAATAGACTTCATTATCTATTGCCATAGACAGAACAGAAAGATATTTAAAAATGTTTCGTTTTTGCTAAAGCAAAATCATTAGCTTTCTATTTCAGTTTTAAAAAAAATGTTTTTATGATTATCCCAAGGAGTACAGAAATTAAAACCATTTATTTATGCTTATAATTTATTGTTATATTACCTACATATTTTTGTATCACTGTTACGAACTATGTCAACAACCCAATTTCATACATCTCTGTTTTACCGCAATAAGTAATGGTCTAGTGAGCCTGCAGTTATTAACAATCAGCTCTGGTCCGGTCTATATCAACCCTTCAGGCAATTATTATTGGACTGCTTTCCTTTGAACCCTGCAACACTAATCAGTTTTGGTCCGGCAATATGTCCTTCAAAACTCTTTTTTTTTCAATCATTCAGAATTCAGAATCATTCTATTTTCTCTTTTTTATACAAGTACTGTTTATGCTAGTCACTATTCCCTGTAGCCGTATCATTGGACTGGCAAAAGCACTCCAATGATAGTAAGAAGCATTTTTTTCTTACTCTTTTTTTTTCAAGTAGTGTAGCCAAGACATTATGGAGTGGGGCTGGATCCAATCCCACTTCTGATGTAGGAGAAAGGGGTTGACCATGTGGAATAAAAAGTCAGGGATCACAAGATAATATTTAATTTATTAATTATAAATTGCACCAGGGCACTTTTATCATTATTGATAATAATTAATTTCAAATTAATTATTCATGAGTGTCTAGGATAAGCTAGCTTGGTACAACCAGTGCACCGAGTCACGCCAGAGGCTAGCCTACCTGCTACATGGTTATTTTATATCAGTTGCAAAACAAGTCCAGTAGTGGGGTGGAGGAAATGAAGTGGCACGCCGGGTGGTGTGATTGGTGAACGTTTTGTTTATAATTTTTACTGTACCGTCATACGACGATGCCATCATGTAGTCATATATAAATAATATTTTTGTTAATTATTTATTTTACATTATTTTTATATAGTGCTTTCACTTCGCAACACGCAAGAGGAGGAACCACCAGATCCTCAGCTCATGCGTCTGGACAACATGCTTATTGCTGAGGGTGTTGCGGGCCCTGAGAAAGGCGGCGGTGCCGGAGCTGCTGCATCAGCATCAGCCGCTGCTGGAGAATGGGGTAATTTCTTCTGTATCCTGTTGAAGTATGATAGTTGATTGATGGCATTAAACTGCATGCAATTAAAAAAATGGTTTGTGTATATGAAAGGAAAGCAATATGAAAATTTTTATTTAACCATAATTGACTAGTGAAGTTAAAGAGTGCGCTTAAGCACTGCTATATAAATATTTGGTGAGGTTTTTGTCCATTTTAATCACTTTTCTGTTTTAGAAGGGTATATTGCTATAAAAGAATGATATAACTGTGCCATAATTCTGCCATTATTAAAGTAAAAGTTTTTGTATAATTTTTCAAACACAAATGTATTAAGGTTGCTTAGACTGTCATGTCATATGTAGTCCTAATTGAGCCACAAGCCTTAAACTTCTTATTTTACAATAATTATATATGGATTGCAATCCATCTAGCTTTGTCCATAAAAGAAATATTTTTTTAGGTTGGGATCAGATTTTGCTAAATATTTTTCAAATGTTATTGCTGATAATATAAATGTATTTCAAAAAAAAAAAATTTTAGCAATGCTTTTAACATTTTACTGTTGTACTTTTGTTGTTAACTGTTCTGAGCTGAAAAATTCGTGCTACGAATAGTTTGTAATTGAGTGGCAAAAATTGTAGTTCATAACCTCAACCATTAATATATAATATCAAGTTTAAATTATAATTATGTTGTTTTGTCTAACAACTCAAATGTCTGAAATATCTTCATCAGATCAAAGTTGAAATTTATGTTGTTAATTTAATTATCTGTAAACATGAGCATGTTTTTTATTTAATTTTATTAGTGCATGCATAGAAACTGGTGAGTGGGTATTATTGAAACTTAAGTATAATATCATTTAATAAGTATATTATATGTGTTATAAATTAATTAATAATAAAATATAAGAATTAGTACAATATGTTATTTATGAGTTGAGATTAATATTTATTAGCATAAGTTCAGTATGTACAGATAGATTTAATGTATTATGTAGCCATTTGCAGTGGTATAATGTAAGCTGGTATTGATTAACATATTTTTTTGGAATAGTATAGTTTGTAACTAAAACCGGGGAATAAATAGTGATCATGGGCATGATGAGAGTGGCTTTTTGTATCCATTTCATATTTATTGACATTAAATCTACCGGACACTTTTTTAATAACCAATTAATAATTATTATATCGTCAAAATACATATACTGTTAAAACACTCTACTGATAATAACAATTTTCTTTAGCTAACTGGATAGCCTGTTACCTAGAATAAAGTCCTCAAAATCAAAATATAAACTTCTTCCTTTATATTAATGCTATAATAATATCTAGCCTACAAGACTAAACTGAAGGCAATTAATAATGAACTTGTAATATTATATATTTATATAATAAGCTTTGTTGTTTTTTTTTAAATATTGGTAATGCTATTAAACATTACTAATATTCCCTTTAACCACTTCTGGTAAGCTTAAAATGCTTGTGTTAGGAAGTGGTTCACGACAGTAGTCAAATGGCGGATTCGAACCCACGACCTTTCGAGTTCACGGTCCGTGCCCTGCCATTAGGCTACTGACGCTTCAATCTTTTAATCTTATAATCTGCAAAAGGCACTAACAATAGTTAATAATAAAAAAAAATTGGTTACATATTTTCAAGCACATGTTTTTATAATACAAAGCTACAATGTATGTAGGTTTTGAATATCAAGTACAAAAGCCTAAGATATCGCCTCCTAACAAGTCCATGATGCTACCCTGCAATCGGCTACCTAACATAGAGTATTGGGATGGAGGTTGCATGTAACTATTTCTGTCCCCCCGTTTGCTGCAACTTAAGGCACTGTGGCTCAAGCAGATAACGCGATCGAGCACTCGGACTATCGCGCGAAGCTCGCCCAGATCCGCCAGATATACCACCAGGAGCTGGACAAGTACGAGAACGCGTGCAACGAGTTCACGACCCACGTCATGAACCTGTTGAGGGAGCAGAGTCGCACAAGGCCCATCACGCCTAAGGTGCGTTCACGTTTATTCTTTCTTCGTGTTTTAACCCACTGTTGAATAAAGGCCATTTCAAGAATGAGCCGGCTTACATAACTTAAAAAAAAATTGCTTTTATCCTCCATGTTTTAATACCATTTATTTTATATTCACTAATGCATTTAGTGGCCAAGTGATGGTGGTTTTAAAGATAGCATTATCCGATCTAATCCAGATATTGTAAGAGCCAACTAAAATAATTTTAGGTTGATATTAGGAATAGGGGCAGATCACATGTCAAGACAACTAATATTTGGATCACCCAAACCTTGATATAAGCCAGTAACTGCAAATCCTCTCCATCTGGTGATGCTTGTGTCGAGTAGTAGAGACTGAAGGCATGGGCATCTCAGCGAGTACTGAGTGAGAACTGCATTATGAGAAAGGACAGAAATAGAGCTAAGTCTCAAAATTAAAACTAAAAGCCTCTAGACTCACAACTAAGTAGTTCTTAGTATGTTAAGATTATCTTTAAAAAATAACCTATAGTCTTTTTTTTAAATGGCTTTAAAGTCGAAATGACTCAAGCTATGATTTGTGAGTCAAGTATTAAAAAGTCTCAAGTTTTATTTATTAGGGACACTCAAATGTGAACTCTCAAATTCCTGCATACCTCATCGATATATTTCATTATGATCCCTTTCAATACAACATCATTTCATCTTATTACAAAACCACCAACATTTGTCTAAGATATATGTTATCTGTAGTGATCATCATAATATATAGATGATTAGAACATCAGACATCTCGTATATTTAGTTGGTCCCTTTGGCTGGCCTGGGTATTTTACGTCTAGCGTAAACAAAACGGCTATATCGCCATCTATTACTGGCAATACATTTTTCTGTCATTTCCCATAGGCACCTTTTACGTCACTACCACACAACTTTCATATTTTATAAAAAAAATATAGATGTGACAAGTGAGCACATAGCGCACCTGATGGTAAGTGGATGCTGTGGCCCATAGACATCTACATCTATCCTTGTTTGCAAATCAAAATATGAAATGAAGCATATTATGAAACACAGCAGCATTAAGCTGCTATTTTACGCTGGTATTCTGTGCGAGCGTGGTCCTTCCCCGGTCGAGCCGACCCATTCGTGCTACAACTATAATATAACTGCAGCTCTAGCTCTACAACATATTATTTAAAAAACTATTCTTTCCACAACAGGAAATTGAGCGTATGGTGCAGATTATCCACAAGAAGTTCAGCTCCATCCAGATGCAACTGAAGCAGTCCACTTGTGAAGCCGTAATGATCTTGCGCTCACGGTGAGAATACCACTTTTCTCTTTATCCTGCTAAAGGTGTCATAAAGTAAAGGATATTTCAATAGTACATGTTACCAGTTAACATCATCATCATAATTACAGCCCTACACAAATCCACTGCTGAACATAGGCAAGTGGCACATTGCACGGTCCTGAACAACCTGCACCCATCAACCTCTTGCATGTCTTACCAGGTCGTCACTCCATCTAGTTCCCAGTATGTCCACATTATTTTGTAAGGAGTTGGTAAAGAAAGTAAAAGTTTTCAAAACTTTAAATTTATTTATGTCGGCGTATTTTACATTTGATTACCTCTGGAACATATTTCGTAGTAGCTACATACGTAATGATTTTCCAACACATATACATGTGCATGTCTACATTTATGCATGTACATTGTTACATCTGTTGTACATCTTAGTTGTGTCGACAGTAGCTTGTAACATTTAAGGGACGATTTACCACATACAAAAAAACAGCTAGAGAACATTTAAAGGACATGCGTCAAATTAGTATGGCAGCCTGCTTTTAAATGCTGCTTTAGTATCTCAGAAATTAGTGGTGGACTGCACTCACCAAAGGGATGTATGTAGACTTTTGCCTTTTTTTTTAAAGATACATCAAAAATATTTATTATTTTAAATCTCATTATAATTTGAAAACTTTGTTTAAACTGTATCTGAAATCATGGAGCTAACAGTTTAATAATTTTAAATTTTGTACAACCGACTTCAATATAAATTATTAAGAATAACTCAAAAACTATTGGTCAGACCTTGATCAAATTCATATAGGACCACATATGAAGTACCAGCTTTCAAATAAAAAGAGAATCATCGAAATCGGTTCACCGACAAAAAGTTATGAGGTAACATACATAAAAAAAGATACAGTCGAATTGAGTACCGATTCCTTTTTGAAGTCCGTAGAAAAGCGACAGCAGCCTAATTGCAGGGTGTGGACCGCGAACTCCAAAGGTCATCTGTTTTAATCCACCATTCGACTACTGTCGTGAACAACTCCTTACACAAGCATTTCAAGCTTACCAGGAGTGGTTACAAGGAATATTAGTAATGTGAATAGCATTGCTATTATTTGAAAAAACAGTTTTCCCTATCATCCCAAATAAAGGAAAAACTTCCTTATCTGGGGTACCATAATCCGCAAAATTTTACTTATGCTTTTAAATATCATGCTTTACATAATAATTCTCCAAAGGTAAGCATGTCTGTATTTTCTATTATTTTAATTGATTGTTGTGTCTTATTGTAATTGGAGTATTACTAAAATCATGTATTACATGTTTTGCATGTATAATGTAATGGCTTAGTCATTATGTTATGCCTTAAATGTTAAGTCTACGTAAGTTAGTAGAACATAAACAGTTTTTTATATGTGGTAGAGCCATGCTGCAGCTATATTAGTAGTATAGTTGTAGCACAAATGGGTTGGCTCGACCGGGGAAGGACCACGCTCTCACAGAATACTAGCGTAAAGTGGCAGCTTGATTCTGATGTGTTTTGTATGGTGAGTGTAGAGAACCGGAGACCCATTTTACTGGAAAAGATGTATTCCATCTTAGTCCTCACGGGTGACGGGTGGCGCATCTGAATTTTGATTTTTTATTGAGGATAAATGTAGATGTCTATGGATCACAGCAGCCAATTACCATCAGGTGGATTGTGTGCTCGTTTGTTACCCTATCCTATAAAAAAAGGAAAAAATTAAACATAACCTTTAAATTAAACATGACAATCGTAATATTTTCATGGATTGTATAATATTTTGTTTAAGTCATATATAAAAGAATAAACCATTTCAGATATATACTTTAATCGAAAACTTATATTTTTTTCCCATAACATACAATGCCTGAAAAGTTATAGCTACATAATTAACTAGTTTCAACATTTTTGATCACAATTTTTTTTTAAAAAGGAGAAATAATATTATGTTGCTTTGTGCTGCACTTTTATATTAATTTAAGGAAAATAATTGTTATTTAGCTTTCTGGATGCGCGTCGCAAGCGGCGTAATTTCAGCAAACAGGCGTCTGAGATACTCAATGAGTATTTCTACTCACACCTCTCCAATCCGTACCCCAGCGAAGAGGCCAAAGAGGAGCTTGCACGCAAGTGTGGCATCACTGTCTCACAGGTGATTATAAATTTCACTCACACATGAAGCTATTACTGTTTTCATCTTTTCACATTTCAAAAAAGAAAAAGCCACTGGAAAATTTCAGTATGCTGACAAATTGGTCTATTAAATGAAAAGCGAAAACATTTATTTTCAGCTGTTTGAGCAAACACATTCAGCTTTTAGTTAAGGGGGAAGATTGTCGTCTCCTGTAATGAATACCCCTTTTTTAGAAAACTGAAGTAGAGCTTATAGTTCACCAAATGGTCAATCTCACAGAATACCAGTGTAAAATAGCAGCTTAATACTGCTGTGTTTCGTACGGTGAGTGTAAAGAACTCTCATCTTAGTCCTCACGGCTGACAATGCATCCAAATTTTGATTTGCAAACAAGGATATATGTAGATGTCTATGGGCCACAGCAACCACTTACCTTCAGGTGGACTGTGTGCTCGCTTGTCACCCTAATCGTATAAAACAAATGGCCACTGCAGCCCACGGATGCCTGCAACCAACATCCAACACAAAAGGTTACAGATGCTGTACGCGTAACTATACTATATGCATAACTAACTAATGCAATGCAAGAGTAATTGATGTTGAGGAGTACCACTTTAATACTTAGACTGTAGGATGCAAATAAAACACTGTTTACCGTAATGCTATGTTAACGGTACACAGTCTTAAAATAATTGCTTAATATATATTAAACTATTTCATATTAAATAATTTCCTGTGATATTTCTTATATATATATCAACATTTAACGTAATTAACGCACATCCTCAGACACCCCAATTAGTATATTATGTTATAATCATAATACATACACTGAATTCTTAGTTAAACATGTTTATGCATTGATTATTTATTAAATTAGTTATATTAATTCCGGAAGAATGTTGTTGTCACCGTACAAAACCACGAACGCTAGGTATAGGTCTTGCTAGCCTTCGCTCGCATTCGAGACGAGTTAAAGCTGCCGCCGCTTGACACAACTGTAGGTAGGTATTAGTGCCGAAAAAAGCCGACAATACATGATAGGTTACGTTAAAGGAATACCTACCTATGAACATTAACAGATGTCAGAACTCGGTGCATTGAGTTGTTTATTTAAGTCTAGTAAACATTTGATTGCATCTTTCAATCACACTTCAGGCTTTGGACTGTCGACTCTGAATAATTTTGTTTATTGATTATGATACAATATCAATAGGCAATATTCGTTACAAAATGTTATGATTTTGCATAACATTTCAATTGTGATTGTAAATAATAATGAACTGCTAAATCTAAGGGGTAATACGACAACATAATTCAAAGACGGCGTGTTTAAAAGATGTGAATCAAGATTACAATAATTTTAAAAATCAAATATTTAACTTACTGATAGCCTAAACTCTCATGCCACGTTGTATTTTAATACATTTTCAAAATGTCCACCGCGGCTCCGTGGCGCAGTGGCTTAGCAATTGAGTTGCAGCGCTAAGGACCGCGGGTTCTAATCCCGCACGGAACAAAATCTTTGTATGGCCTACAAATAATTGTTCTGGGTCTGGATGTTAGTCCTTGTTCAATTTATGTTTGTACACTGCCCCCACAATATAAGAGAAAATCCTAGTGTGGAGGTTACGTTTTAAAAAAGAAAGAAAATCATTTAGAAAGCAATTAAGTGTCATTTTTCACTATTCTAAAATCGTTCACTGTAAATAAACTAATAAATGGTTGTCTCAGTAAAATAAACTAATGATTTAATACATCCTCGTGAAAAACAGTCAAAAGGCGCCAAATCAGGTGTTCTGGGAGGTCTATGGCCTGGCCGCCGCGACCTTCATAAGGCACTCCAAACTCTGTATTTGTAAAGACTTTAACATACTTGAAATAAGGGTCAATTTTCTTTATTTTGTATTGAATGATGGAATTTGTATTAATACAAATAAAACTGCACTTTTAAAAGTCTTATTGCCTTGAGTTACGGTCCATTTCATCAATTAAATTGTTTGCAGGTATCCAATTGGTTTGGAAATAAGAGAATTCGTTACAAGAAGAACATTGGCAAGGCTCAGGAGGAAGCGAATCTCTATGCGGCCAAGAAAGCAGCCGGTAATTGTATAAGTTTTGCGCCTTGGTCGATAGATTTTGAATATTTACATGAAAAAGTAATGCGAAAAATCTGCTACTTTATATTACTAGATTTAAAATAAATTTTTGATATAAAATTGTTGCAAAACATTAATCACTTATTGATCTGTAACTTTAATTTAACTGTAAAGTTAGTCTGTAATGTAATAATATGTATTATACAGATTCATACAAAAATATTTCTTCAGTAAATTTTAGGTTTACTGTGGTATTTAGAATTCTGCGAAGCTTAGGAATGTACTTACTAAATACCCGGTGAAATAGGTTATTGGGTTTAGTATATTTAATGAGCTTAAATAATACACAGAAAAGGGGAGTTTCGTCTTATTATCTGTTAATTCAATTTAATAATTGTAAGACTACCATATATTTGAGTAAATAAATAATTGTTATTCTTGTAGATTTCACTATTAGTTAAAGAAGGCTAGAAAGCCTTTTTAAATTTAATAGATACCTTGGGGTTGTTATAAACCGGGTACTATATTTTAATTTCCGCACACAGACCTGCCTTGGATTGGTGCGTGCAGGCGCGATGCTAGCTCCCCTCCGGCCCGACCCACTTCATATTACAGTAAACAATAATTCATTTTCAATTGACACCTCTTTTTAAAATATTGCCAAAAATAAGTTTTTTGAAATTAAATCACTTTGACACATTAAAATTCAATTCAAATTCAAACTTGATGTTGCAACATATAACTCCCATTAGAATGTATCATGTAAAGACAGTTTTAACAACGTGCTCCCCCCCCCCTCGCGATATTACTAAGCCCCTTTGCTGTCTTGAAATTGTATTATAAAATTGTTAATATCACGTGTATATGTTATGGACCAAGTGATCAATCAGGGAACTGTTTATAATGCCCGGGCAATATAAATAATGACAAGTCAAATCTGGCGATAATAATGAATACTGATTTTAAATACATTTATTTACATAACAATATACAATATTAAAAACTATAATGAAAAAAATAGATTGAAACTGATTTAAATGTTATTATTTATCACATTGTCTGGTTACTGTGAATATCGCTACGTAACTGTTGGTCTATTTGATATAAACGGTTAAGTTCATTGATGTTATGTACCAAATCTGAAATTAACAGTCCGATACTATAACAACCACAAACCACTTTGCAGTAATACCAAATAGCAGCAATTTATATGGAGTATTTCTTCCTTTACGTTACAAATAAAAAAATACCTTTGATGAAAAAACTTTATTATAAATATGTGACATTAAAAAATCCTGACCTAACTTAACCTATCTTTTTATTACTCTGCCAGTATGTAATGAACTTTATTCATAAAGCTCTTTTCCTATTTAATTATTTCAGTATTTTTTATCACATTGCCTGCTCATACTGGGCATTTTTCATATTGTCCGGGCATTATGAATAATGCCCTATTAATCACTTTGTCCATAACATATATATCAATCAGTAAAGATGGCGTGTTCAAATCCCTAGTTATATCAATAAAATTTACAGAATGAATGACTTGAGACATATGTTCTTACAGCAGCGGGTGCGTCCCCATACTCGATGGGGGCGGCGTCAGGCACGGCGACTCCCATGATGTCCCCGGCGCCCACGCAGGACTCCATGGGCTACTCGTTACCAGCGCCAGGCTACGACGCCCCGCAGCCCGGCTACGACGCCGCTATGGGCTACGACCCCATGCACCAGGATCTATCGCCTTAGGCCCTGCGAGGTGAGCCCACCATAACATCGGTGTACACACTGTGATCTCTACTCAACATTTTAGAAATTAGTAGGGGAATATTCTACATTAACTTGATTATTTACTTCATTTGAAATCCATAAAAGTCGAATATACATCATGTAGACGGCATTTATGAGATGATATTTTTAATTTTTATAGGTATATACCTGAACACTCAGTGTTACTTTGTACAATACAATGAACATTATTGCGCCTTACGTATATAATATAAGAGATTAGTTACAACACACATGAACTGTTATTTTACTAAATAAAATAAAAAGCCGAAGTATTATTAATTTAGTAACAAATAACAGAATTATTACATTGTGTTTTGCATTGATGAGACATGAAAACTAAACATAAAATGGCAACGGACATGGTTAGGCAGCTAATAACACCATCATTAATAAATATGCACACTACGTCATATTTTCATCCGTTATCAATTTTTTTTCCGGATGAACCTATTTTGATGATTTTTTTATTTATTTAAATGCTAGTGCTTCTCATGTGGTCCCATATAAATTTGATCAAGATCTGTTCAGTAGTTTTTGAGTTATCCTTAATCCTTAATAATGCGTATTTAATTGACTTCAACTACATTGATTACGTTGAGAACATCATCATTTTATATTGAAATCGGTTGTACAAAATTTTTAAGTTTATCACTTGTTTTTACACTAGTTGTAGCTAAAACTATTAAAAATAATGTGTATCTATTGTTTCAGGGCACGAGTGCAAGCATAATCGTGCAGCTTCCACAGATTTGCCATTTATATAACGTACGATATTTAATCAGCTGGAGGGCGGCCGGAGGGGCTGGAGGCGGCGCCGCGATGCCTTAGCGAATAGAACATTGTATACTATGAACTTTAATCTAGACACCTTTAGCTATAATATTTTTGGACGAACGTTGAACTTTGCCCTTTCTTGTATTATCAAACTTCCCGACTGGTGCGCAGTATTCGTTTATTATTATTTTATTGTTTTAACATGGCAACTCTTACGCTGCGTATACGATTAGCTATTTTGAAATTGTTTTTAAAAAACGTGGCAGTAATGCAGTTACTGTTTATTTATTTAAAATATTAATCATAACAAAAATAAGGCATCACATATGTCATATATGATAATTTATTGGAAATAATAATATTTTGATTTTTATATGTTTTTGTATGCGCAGTTTTATGTATTATAATTACAAAAACAGTGAATTATCTTAAAAAAAAATTGTTTTGCTTAACCATTTGGCAGTATTAGTTACGCATCAAGATCTCTTGTTTCTACATGTTTACTAACTTTTACTATACGGTAAATATACGATAGAATGTAAGATAATGTAGTAAAATACGACTAAGTATTCAGGTGTATTGCTGAATAGTGTCCTATCTATGGGTGCTTTCGTCCAACAACTCATCCACTGCAGACCACAGATAGCTTATAACAAACTTAGTTAATTTTGATGATTTATTGCTTTTTAGCTGCTTCAAATACTTTTCTAGGTTCATCTTTTTTATTCATCAAAACTATTTACCTATTCTTTATCCATTACAAACTTGATTTGTCGCGAACTATTGATTTTTTAAGGAGTGTATTCAAATATTGTACTCGCTAATTTATTTCAACGAATTTTCATTGTACATAAATGAAGTGTTACAAATTATTTATAATATATTTATGAGAGTGTAAAGATCAAGTTTAGGTTGATTTAAAAGCAATAACCGACCAAGTGTGAGTCGAACTCGCGCGTGAAGGGTTCCGTACCATCGTAAACACGACTCTAGCAGGGGAGGGCCTTTAATTTTTAAATTATTTTAATTTTTAATATTTGTTGTCATAGCGGCAACAGAAGTACACATTCTGTGAGAATTTAAACTGTCTAACTGTTACTGATCGTGAGATACAGCCCTATGATTTACAGACTGATGGACAGCGGAGGCTAATAGGGTCTCGTTGGTTTACCCTTTGGGTATGGAACCTTAAAAACCAATTATATATTTGTATAAGAATATCAATATGATAGAAATCTTCATTAGATTGTACGTAAAATTATATTCCTAATTTTATCAATGGCAATAGTTGAATGCATTTCTGAAAATTGTATGTTGTCAGTATTTATATCTATATTATGATATTTCGAAATAGTAACAGAAAGTGTTTGCAGTGCCTAGAAGGCAGTAGGACGGAGTAAGGCGGTTATAATGAAATAAATATTTTAGTTATAGAACGTTTTAGAGCGCTATCGGTGGTCTGGAGTGGAAGGAACGTTGCTCGCACCGGCGACTTGTGTGCAATTAAATATTTTATTAGTGACGGTTGTGTTAGGCGCACACTTAAGTGTTTTCATCTTAAACGTGGAGTCCTATTAACAATAGCTATTTTTATCACTCTATACTAATCATGTATTTGTTTCCCGCGTAAAATCGGGCGTTGTGAATAACAGAACAAAATATTATATTTTTTATCTGGTGCTATGATGTTGGTAGCACGAAATTTTATTTTTTCATGTAGTTTATAAGTTTAATGTAAATCATGGTTTTATTATTTTTCATATTTCCGTTTGATTTGAGCAAATTGAATATACGATAATGAATTACAAAAATTAATGAAAACGAATACACTTAGTGATAGTTTGAAAATGAGGAAAATTATATAGAGTTTAAGTTGATGTGTTCTAATTCGAATATCTGAAACAGTATACGAGTAAAAAATGAAGTAAAGTTGCTACAGATATTGCACCGCTGCCGTTAAAATTTTACAAAGATTTCGCGCCAGTTCTTATTTATAACAAGATTTCAATAAATTATATATACATAACTTCACGATTAAATTGAAATGAACCGAAAGCGGCGGCGGCGGCGGCGGCGTGCACGCCATGTATACGACGATTTCAATTTTATTGCGACCACCAGATTGACTAAAATACATTTTTGTGTAGTTACATTAGTGGGTTTTATTTTTCCCTTATTTATAAGCACATAGACGTTGTACATAGAATTTTTTTTTGAAAATTGTCACATGGTTCTAAATCTACTACAGTTTAAAAAGAATTAAACGAAAGAAACAATCTGCACAAGTACCTACGGTAAGTATCATATTTTTTGTCATTTTTTAAGTCAATATTTTTTATTCAAAATAGGAAAGTATAGAGCCATAGACAATCCATAGATAAAGCATCTTCTCTAATAAGAAACATGCATATAAACTACAAAGAAATGCAAAATGAGAGCCAATAAATGGAATACTGTTCTCATCTCTGGGCCGGAACACCACAGTGTATGCTGTTTCCGCTTGATCGCATCCAGCGCAGGGCGGCTCGAATCGTTTACGACCGAAATTTTTTGTTTTTTAATAAACTATGAGTGACAAACGAGCACAGTCCACCTGATTGTTAGATGCTATGACCCATAAACATCTAAATTTATCCTCAATTAAGAATCAAAATGCAGATGCGTTGTCACCCCTGAGGACTGGATGGAAAGCCTCTTTTCCAGTAAAAAGGGTCTTTGGTTCTCTACACTCACCATACGAAATACAGCAGCATTAAGCTGGTATTCTGTGAGAGCGTGGTCCCCGGTCGAGCCGACCCATTCGTGCAACAACCATAATATAGCTGCAGCGTGTCTCTACCACGTAAAAAGAAACTAGTTCTTTCTGATCGGTTCATTTATTGGCGCAGCGAAGCCATCTGCATTTTTTATCGCATTTAACACGGGGAGTACTTTGAGGAATTGTTCAGAATAATCCACGCCGCACAATCCACACCATCTGGATGCTGGGCGGTCCATCACTGTTCGATTTACTAAGAGTTTTCTTCTTCGCACGACCTTTTTGTGAAATCGTTTACAATTTTCTAGACTAATACGACTTAGAAATTTTTAAAAACGAGCTACTTTTTAAAAGACCGGCAATGCACCTGCAATTCCCCTGGTGTTGCAGTTGTTCATGGGTGGCGGTCGACACTTACTATCAGATGAGCCGCATACTCGTAATAAATTATGATTTTTCACGGAGTTTCTGAAAGACAAATGCTTACACATATCTGTTTCGCAGGGCATAGAACAGTTAGGTATGTCCGACTCACATCCACTAAAACCTATGGTGTTCTATCTGTTCCACCGCATACCAGCAGAGTCACGGGAAGGATTACATATCAGACCTCACTAGCGCCAACCGACCTATAACAGTCGCTCCTCAAGGGAGAGAGGATAAATCCTTCCCATTTTCCTTCTCCGGCAAAGCGTATCGGAAAATAAAGCGCATTTTCCTCCGCGGCCTTTGTATCAATCTGCGCAACCGACAAGGTTCATTACGGAGGCTATGGAACAGGAAAACTAGTTCCTGGAAGCATGGGTGACTAAGCTATGGCTTCTAAGCCCGCGCTACGGGCTACAAAGCGGTAACCATATTGGTTATATCGCCATCCTTATGAAAGATTAATCTTTCCATTAACGTGTAGCTTGCTGACAACCTAGCGTTATTGGTATATAATGAACTGCGGCCGTCTGGAGCCGCTAGTAAAAAAAATTGCCCCCTCCCTCTCATTATCATATCTTAATAATTTAAAATTAATTTTTTTTACAACCGACTTCAATATAATATTAAGGATAACTCATAAACTATTGGTCAGACCTTGGCCAAATTTATATGGGATCACATAAGAAGCACCAGCTTTCAAATAAAATAAGGAGAAATTCGCCATAGTTACAAATTTATTATTTGATTAGTGACCCGACCACAGCTACGCAGTTTTCGATTTTTTCGCGTATAATACCAATGACCTTAAAAATTCGTGTTGTGTATTTAGACTTCCCAGTACTAGTGACTGCCTACTAATGCAAGATCAGCATATACTGTATAATAGTTTAATACTTGGTCGATAAAAGAAAGAGTGAAAGTAGCAGCACTTTTCATTGCCCCTCTTTCATTAATAATGAAGTCGCGTGTCGCATGTTTGTAATAGCAAAAAATGTGAAACAGACAAGTGACGGTTCCGTGGCGCAGTGGCTTAGTAATTAGATGCAGCGCTAAGGGCCGCGGGTTCGAATCCCGGACAGAACAAGTATTTGTATGGCGTACAAATAATTGTTCTGGGTCTGTTCTATGTATGTAAACTTCCCTGCGATAGAGGAGAAAATTCTAGTGTGGAGGTAACGTTTTTTAAATGAGAGGAAGAGAGACAACTAATGAAATAAAAAATTTTGCACAACCGACCAATAATTAATACGCATTATTAAGGATAACTCCAAAACTACTGGTTAGATCTTGATCAAATTTATATGGAATGTATAAATTATATGCACCAGCTTTCAAATAAGAATAGAATCATCAAAATCGATTCACGTAGAAAAAAGGTCTGAGGTAACACATAAAAAATAAACTCGAATTGATTACCTCCTCCTGTTATTGAAGTCGGTTAAAAATGGTAAGTAGATAAATTATCTGAGTTTCAAAGACGTTCACGTTGTTATAATCTTAATTTTCCTCGATGTTGCATATTGCTCACATTGAACAATTAAGTTTTTATTAATCAGCAAATTGATGGCTCCGTGTCGAAGTGGCTTAGCAATGAGTTACAACGCTAGGGCCGCGGGTTCGAATTCCGCACGGAACAAGTATTTGTATGGTCTACAAATAATTGTTCCTGGTCTAGATGTTTGTCCTCGTGCAATTTATGTTTGTTAACTGCAGGAGGAAATCCTAGTGTGGGAGTAACGTTTTTTTAACAAAATAAAATAAATACTAAGACATTGCATAATACCTCGGTGTATTCTACTATATAGCAACTAATATCAAAGGATTCAATTTGTTTCCTCACTACACCTAACCCAGTACAGTAGATGCGGTCTTACAAAAGCGCGTAACGGGCTAACTGATACAGACACTCGCACGCGTCTATTTTGAATTAATACGCGCGGCGCATAATTTTTTTTCGACGATTTAAACGGTAGGCTAATTTCACGAAGGTCACTTTCGAGGCATGCTATGGGACAGGATGTTTGTTTGAATTGTTTGGCTAGCTTAGTTTCTAGGAGTATTAATTGTAAGTAATAACTTATAATCAATATGTAATTCTATTAATTCAATGCGAGAGTTTTTGTTCCTTTCGTGAAAAATCTTTACCCCTCATTTTTTTTATATAGGATAAAGGTGACAAACGAGCACATAGTCCACCTGATGGTAAGTGGTTGCTGCGGCCCATAGACATCTACATCTATCCTCTTTTACAAATCAAAATGTAGATGCGTTGTTACCCGTGAGGACTAAGATGGAATGCCTCATTTCCAGTAAAAAGGGCCTCCGGCCACCTGCACTCAGCAAGCGAAACGCAGAGGTAAACCTCTACTTCACGCTGGTATTCTGTGAGGTCGTGGTACCACCCCGGTTCGAGCCGGCCCATCCGTGCGACAGCAAAAGCTGCCGCGTGGCTCTACCACTGTTAAAGTCATTTGGGCCCCCCGACAAATTTTGATACAGGGTCCCTCTAAGGCATGCTACTCCACTGTATCAGAGAGTGATCCTTCTGTTCTCGTACCTACTATTATTTATTCTGTGATATTACAATAAAATTTTAAAACATTATATATTATAGGTCATTACCTATATGTGTTGATGAATTTATGTACCCACTTGAGAAGTGTGCTCGTGCTGATTATCTCTATTTTCAGAAATCCCAAAGCGTTCGATATATTTAAAGATATTGCACCGCTGCCCCCTAAAATCTGCCATTGCTTGGCGGTTTTAGACAATTTTTAACCGACTTTAAAAAAGAAGGAGGTACGCAATTCGACTGTATGTGTTATGTGAGTCACCTCAGAACATTTTTTATAGGTTAGCCGATTTTGATGATTTCTTTTTTATTTGAAAGCTGGTGCTTCTCATGTGGTCCCATATAAATTTGATCAAGATCTGACCAGTAGTTTTTGAGTTATCCTTAATAATACGTATTTAATTGACTTCGACGACTACATTGATGATGTTTTCATTTTATTTAAATTGAAGTCGGTTGCACAAATTTTTTTATTCACCACTTGTGTTGAAGTTTAATGGATTTATTTAATACTACAAACAATAAGTAAACCTTACCTAATGTTGATAAGACATTGATTAAATAAAAAAATGTTTGTGTACGTTTTTATCAGTCTTGTAATAACCTTCAATAGTGAATGAATAAGTAATCTATGACGAAATGGCAATGAAACTAAATTGGTTGAGTCAGTGTAGTCAGTGTCCACACCTTAGGGTATTTTACCCTAAATTTAGGGCATTTTTACGCGTTTAGGGTATTTTTTAGGGTAGAAAATTGTTTAGGGCATTTTTCAGGGTATAATAAATAGGTATAATATGTCTAGGGATTTTTCATAGAGTGTTTAAAACTCCTTGCAAACAAATTGGTGATTGATTGAATACGTGTTTCCGAACGTAACCTAACTTGTTGTGACGATGTACCGTTCTCTTCCGTTAGCAATAGACAAGAATCGATTTTTCTCTTTCACACTCGAAGGTTTGTGTACACGGAAGAGAGATAGTGTGCTTAGAGAGAAAAACCGGTTTATTTATGTTTGCCACCATCTTTGCATTGCACGCGTCGTTGTTTTGTGTCTTCTTGTTTTGTTAGAGACCGAAGCAAAAGAAGTTTTATCTAGGAAAGATGCCTCCTGAAACCGCTAAATATAAACAAAAATATAGCCACCAATGGGAAACGGACCCTTTACTGAAAGGTAAGTGCTATTTATGTTATAATAAAAATATTCTAGTATTCTTTCATAATATCATCCGATAAGTAGTAATCGTGTATCAGATTCCAATAAGTGTCGTGTTGAATTATTATAAGGCAAGTACGATGTTAAACAAGAAGTAGAAGAACGTGCAGGCAGTTTACTTAGTTCTACGAATATTTGTCAACTGAGCATTAATCTTAAGCCCTTAAGCTCGCTCTTACACACACACACACACACACACACACACACACACACACACACACACACACAAATAAAGCGACAAGCGTCATTCTGACTTCTGTCCATCACATTTGGTCTCAGCTCAGTGTTACCAAATAAATGACATTTACCCAAATATGGAGAAATTTGCTAGTTGATGTTAAGCCTGTATTTTTTTTTTAGATTGGATTGCTCCGGATCCAGCTGGAGAAAAAAGTGCATACTGCAAATACTGTCATGTATCCTTAGTGCCGCATAAAAAGAGCCTACTATATCACGCTCAAAGTAAAAAACATAAAAAAACTGTTTCTTTTAATAAAACAGCAAAATCTTGTAAACAAATCACATTTAAAAAGTTAATACCAGATGAAAGGAAAATTGCCGAATTGAAGATAGCCGCATACATTGTCGAACATTCTTCAACAACAAATGTTGACCATTTGGGTGAAATGCTCCCCAAACTTGACCCTAAGTCCGAAATATTAAATAATATAAAACTGCATAGAACTAAATGCACTATGTTAATAAAAAATGTTCTAGGTCCATGTATGTTTCAAGATCTACTGGAAGAAATTGGAAACTCTCCTTATTCCATAATTGTAGACGAGACTACCGACATAACTACCACAAAGGTGTTATGTATGATGATTCGCTTTTTTTCAAAGAAGAAGAATAATTTGGTTACAACGTTTTATAGAATAGTCAAAGTTACAGATTGCGATGCTACATCTCTTTACAATTTAGTTTGCTCCACTTTGCAAGAAGATGGACTTCGTATCGAAATGTTAGTTGGCATTGGTTTAGATGGAACTAATGTCATGGTAGGAAAAAATAATTCGCTTGCCGCTCTTTTGAAGCAAAAGTTACCTGATCTGATCGTGATAAAATGTACAAGTCATTCCTTGCATTTATGTGCAGAAAAGGCGGCGGAAACTCTACCACGTCAACTTGAGTTTCTGATACGTGAAACGCATAACTGGTTCGCCTACAGTTCCAAACGTCTAGATGCATATAGGGATCTATATGAAATAATGAATAACAGCAGGAATCCAAAGAAAATTGCAGGTTTCTGCGGAACTCGTTGGTTAGTGCGATACAACGCCATAACTACAATCCTTGATCAATGGGAAGAATTGAAACTTTTGTTCTTACTCTCAAAAAGAGAAGACAAATGTTACATGGCAGAAAAAATACATGATGTAATGAAATGTCCTGTATTTAAATGCTATCTTAATTTTTTGAAAGAACGACTGAAACCCGTTACCAGTCTCAACATGTTATTTCAGAGTGAAAATGTAGAATCTGTTAAATTACTGGAGGACGTTTATTTGTTATTGAGAGGATTGCTACAAAAACTAGTTGTACCCGCACAACTTGAGAAAGTGAGTGACAATGATTTAATAACATTTGATTTCAAACAATATTTAATGCATACAAGTGCTATTAACCTTGGACATGACACTGAGGTCTTATTGCGTGGAATAAATGAGAATGAAGCGTGCGAACTACGTGACCGCTGCAAAAACTTTATGGTCACTTTGTGCTCAGAGGTGCAAAGTAGAACTCCTGAGCACATTCATATATTAAAGTCGGTATCATTGCTGACCCCACAAATTGCCACCTCGCAAGTGAAACCTACTCTGACACTTTTTCTGCAAATGTTCCAAAGAGAGGAGGTTTATGGTAATAAGACTGAAGCAGCATCTGAATGGCACAACTTGCATCACAAAGAATGGAGGTATACGTCATCCAGCGTATCATTTTGGGCCGAGGTCAATGACGATTTAGATGCAGGAGGAAATAAGAGGTTCGCTGCCATCTCTAAATTTGCTTTGGCTGTATTGTCAATGCCGCTATCAAATGCTACAGTGGAAAGAGCTTTCTCCATTTATTCGATAATCAAAAATAAGCTTCGGAACCGATTATCTGTTGAGATGTTACAACATTTGATGCTGGTGAGGTACAGCTTAAAAATAAATTATAAGTCTTGTGTTACATTTACTCCGACAGACGCAATGTTGAAAAAGTTTTCGAATGAAATGTACGATTTTAAGAAAAAAATGACTGCAGAAGACATAGAAGCCCAGACTACTATGGATGCATTCCAAGAATGTTTGGAAACGGTGTAATAGTTTAGCTTTATTAATAAATTGCATTTGTACGTAAATTGATTTCTTTTTATTTTATAAAAATTTAGGGTAATAAGTGCCTAATTTAGGGTAATTTCGCTGAGCGTTAGGGTAAAAAATAAATTGGAGGTGGCAACACTGAGTGTAGTGCACAGAACACTAGTACCCTTAGGCGGGGTGTAGTGTGTGGTCACTGGTCATTAGACCGACTCGTTACTTATTAGACATGTTAAAATCCATCACAACTTTGTCAAATAACTTCGTGACTGCTGCAAAACATTGTAAGTAATTCTAAAAATAAAAGAATATCGCGTATGTATTTTTACTAAATATCACAGTAGGTATATTGCGCGATAGCGTAACAATTAATTTCATAAGTTATAAGATATATTGGATCACCGAGTTTTGTAATTCGTATTCACAATTTACTTACAAATCAAAACAGGATCATTGTCTATTTAAATGTTAAATATGTCATATTTTGGTAAGGGACATAAAGTAAAGGTTACCTATAAAATTAAGTAATAGGTTATACCTTTAATATTCAAGATTGTTTTGAATTTTCATTCTAATGCTTTTCTCATATATTTTATATATTATTTGTTTACGTAAAGCACAGCTCAGAATAATAAACAGTTCTCTAACAAGAGATACTTGACATAGGTGCATTAATTTTAAGGTTAGTTTTACAGAGTAAATTATTCACAGAGATTCATAAGGTGCGTTGGGGCGGGTAATGCCGAACGGATTTTCGACTACTTGAAAGAGTTTTAACTTAATTTTCTCGACATCCGTATAAATCAGATTTCTGGAACATGGCGCAAACCATGAATGTAGTAGTTTAGCTCTGATATTCTTTTGTTTTTGTAAACCCAACGGTTTCTGTTTTTAACGTGTGCGATAACAAGACAACATACTTTTTTATATGCATTATGATGAAGAATTTGCCATCGAGCATCAAGGGAAGGCGTTTAAAGCCACTTCTACTGCTTTGAGAACAAAGTCCATAAAAGGGATTTGTCCTATATTTACCGCTCAAAAACATATTTAAATATGATCTATAAATTACGAGATACATAAATGTTCCAAACGATTATCTTTTTTTGCGGTTCGCGACATCCGATCTTATCCCTGATATTAAAAAAAAAATTCTGTGGATCTCAAATTTTGTTATAGCACAAGATGGGATTACTCAAAATACGGGAAAGATAGGATGCATTTCATTTTTTTTGCGGCTTATGGCGAAGCAGGTAGTTAGGTAAGTAGTCAGTTGATAGATTATTTAGTGTGTGTTTCTATGACCAGGTATTTGCAGTGTTAATTAGAATAAGTATATGGGCATGATGTCGGAAAAAGTAAAGCAAATTTGACTAGACCAGGAAAAAGAACGTGGGGTGAAAGTTTCCCGTGAAACTGAATTCGTTCTTAACTTGATAATATTTAATGAGATGAGACAAACGTTATCTAATGGAGTTTTTCTACCGACTTCCAAAAAGGAGACGGTATTCAATTCGACTGTATTTTTTACATAGATTTAGTACTATATCTATGATTTTTTATGTGTGTTACCTCATAACTTTTTACTGGGTGAACCGATTTCGATGATTCTTTTTTGTTTGAAAGCTGGTACTTCTCGTGTGGTCCCATATAAATGATGATCAAGGTCAGACCAATAGTTTTTGAGTTATTCTTAATAACTTATATTGAAGTCGGCTGTACAAAATGTTTAATTTTAAATTATTATTATTTTAATAGCAATTTCGAGGCATCTGTGGATAAAATGTAAATGTAAGTAATGCGGCCGCGGCCTTGTGCATCATCGCATAAACTAGTGCAAATATTTCGGCATCTCAAATATATAGGTACCTAAAAATATATAGATACATATATATAATTACTAAGTCCCGCTTAAAACTAGAATCGATTTTGACCTTCCGAAGATGAATTCTAAACAACTTTTTGTAATTATCAGTTATTTAAATTCATTGAGTTAATGAATAGCTATGCTGGTAACACTTAATAAAGCGAAAATATAGGTACTTACATGTATTTAAAAGTAATAAAACTATCTTAAAAATTAAGCTCCATTAGGTAAATTAAAGCACAATTGATTTGATATTGATACTGAAACCCATTCCATAATCACTTGAGCAATCTTCGAAAGAATATACACGACAAATGAAAGTTTGACAACCACTGCCCTATTTCTAACGGGTAAAGGTCATATAAAATAAAATTAAAAATTTTGTACAGCCGACTTCAATATAAGCGACTTCAATATAAGTTAAATAACTTATATCAATATAAGTTAAATAACTTCTTAAATAAGAATAACTCAATAACCATTGGTCTGACCTTGATCAAATTCATATGGGACCACACGAGAACTATCAGCTTTCATATAAAAAAAGAATCATCGAAATCGGTTCACCCAGTACAAAGTTATGAGGTAACACACATAGAAAAAAAAACATACAGTCGAATTGAGTATCGTCTCCTTTTTGGAAATCGGCAGAAAATTCACCTAATCTTTACTCGTGCGGGGAATCATCGGATCTCGGCCTACAACGATCTTAGCCCTGTTTGGATTTGGATCAGTTTTATCTGGCTATAACTTCATAAAACTTAGTATTTAGATAAAATAATAACAAATAAAGCTATATTCTCGCTAAAAAAAATAAAAATGATAGGTAAAGACCTGATGGACAAGAAAAATACAAAAATTACCCTGTTTTTATAAAATACCGCGCAGCACACGTCGCTGAGCCGTGGTAGCTCAGATGGTTAGCGCTCGCTGTAAGCTTCCCCGGGTTCGATCCCCGCCGGCACCAATGAAATTGTTAATTGCAATTTTAAGTGCTGATTTACCACGTGCTCGGCGGTGAAGGAAAACATCGTGAGGAAACCTGCATGTCTGAAAAATAAAATAAAAAATATTTCGAAGACATGTGAAGTTCGCCAACGCATTGGGGCAGCGCGGCGGACATTTCCTTGCCCTAAAACCCTCTCAGAAATGAGAGGAGGCTTGTGCCCAGCAGTGGGACGTAAATAGGCTGCAACTTTACTTTTTTACACGTCCTACTTCTCGGAGCGACTGGCGGGAACTTGGGGTCGGGGCAGAATAAAATGGTGTCGCGTATCATATTGCTTAGCATTTAAAATCGATCGATCGAACCGATCTTCCCTAACGTACCTTAAATTGAAAAAAAAGTTACAGCGTATAAACTTCGCACTACTGGCCACACGCTACCTCTCATTTATGATTAAATTTTGTTCCAGCTGCAAAAATGTCTAGCATACACAGTACCTACAAAGAAGAAGTTCATGATGTGCCAATGTCCGTTATTATAAGACCTTTCATACCGGAACTAGATGAGAATAAAGTGCAATCGCTGATGGAAACAATACAAGTAAGTTTCTATTATATTGATGTATAGGATTATGAAAAGAATCGCTATATTTACACAGTGGTAGAGCCAGGTGGCAGCTTTTGCTAAACAGTGGTAGAGCCAGGTGGCAGCTTTTGCTAAACAGTGGTAGAGCCAGGTGGCAGCTTTTGCTGTCGCATGGATGGGCCGGCTCGAACCGGGGTGGTACCACGACCTCACAGAATACCAGCGTGAAGTAGAGGTTTACCTCTGCGCTTCGCTTGGTGAGTGCAGGTGGCCGGAGGCCCTTTTTACTGGAAATGAGGCATTCCATCCTAGTCCTCACGGGTGAAAACGCATCTGCATTTTGATTTGTAACAGAGGATAGATGTAGATATCTATGGGCCGCAGCAACCACTTACCATCAGGTGGACTGTGTGCTCGTTTTTCACCCTTATCCTATAAAAAAAATTATTTTGTTTAAGCCTGCTCCTTGATGATATACAGCCTCGCAACATGGTCGTTTGTCACCCTCACGGTACGGTGGCCAGCGATTGGTTGCGTGGTTGGAGGGTAGGCGGACGTTTCGCAGTAGTCTGTTTTTAATTTCACAGCAAATATCTGCGTACGTCAGGTGGTGATTGATCGCAAGATGTGATCGCTCGCTACGTAATTGGAGCGCGGTTGCGTCAGCAAGTAGTATAAATAGCAGTAGTTTCAGATCGCCGCACCTGCGCCCCATTTTCCCTAAAGAGACTCGCTTCCGATTCGGCAGAAAGGCGTCATAAGCCAATGTCAGTCTCATAGGTGGTGTTTAGTGGGTAGGCACTTAGGTTAGTCGCAGTGAGTCACACAACCACGGCAGCCGGCTGTCGTGGTATGCTTAGAGCATTCACCACCTCCCTTCCTCGCTTTCCGGAGGGTCGCCCTTTCAATTGCTTCTGGGCGCAAAAAAAGTCTCGCCGCTCATTAGCAGCCAGCCTCCGCAGAGTGTACTTCACCTGAGGATGCCTCGTGTAGAGGCGAAAAACGTGTCGTATTTTCGTTAGTGGTGTGTTGTGCCTAGTGTGGTGGTGCTGGGGGTGGTAGTGCTGGGATTGACGGCGACGGGTATAGTGCACGCGATTGTGAGAGGGTGGGAGGTCCCCTTAAAACTGGGCAGGACACATCATTTTCTTTCTTTACGCGGAATTAAGCAAATTAGTTTATAACAAGCCCATTATAATGGATTTTCGCAAAGTACATAGACTGCACTAAAAGTATCGGGAATTGAATATTTCCAGTATTCCTGTCATATTAAAATCTTTTTAATTGACAACTCCTTGGTTTTAAAAATCGAATACCATTTATTTATTTAAAAAAAGATTCTCCGTCTTGTCACAAGGTTTTGTCAAACTTGTTTACTCGTTCAGAAAATGGAATTGACTCGAGAAAATTCAAGAGCGATGATTTATTATGACTTTCGAAGTGGCTTAACATAAAAACAGTGTGTTGACCGGATGATTTCTGCATTTAGTGATGAAGCCCCATCCAAAATCACAATTTATCGCTGGTTTGCTGAATTTCAACGTGGAAGTGTCAAGCTCAGTGATGATCCCCGTCAAGGTCGTCCAAAAATTGCAGTCACCCAAGAAAACGTTGATGCTGTGCGTAAACTGATTGAGGAAGATCGACATGTGACATACCGCGAAATTCAGACAACTTTAGACATTGGCATGAGTCAAATACAAATAATCTTGCATGAACAATTAGGTGTAAAAAAGTTGTTTTCCCGATGGATACCGCATTCGCTCTGTGAAGAGCAAAAAGCGGCTCGCGTTACTTGGTGCGTCAGAACTCTAGAAAGATTCCACGCAGGATCCTCAAATGCTGTATACAACATCGTATCAGGTGACGAATCCTGGATATATGCGTACGAACCCGAAACAAAAAACCAGGCACGAGTTTGGGTGTTCGAAAATGAGTTAAAGCCAACAAAAATTGTTCGTTCACGGAGTGTTGCAAAAAAAATGGTGGCCACGTTTGTCTCCAAAACCGGCCATGTTACGACTATTCCTCTTGAGGGACAAAGAACGGTTAATGCAGAATGGTATGCTAGCATTTGTTTGCCACAGGTCGTTTCTGAACTCCGTAAAGAGAACTGCAACCGCCGCATCATCCTCCATCACGACAATGCGAGTTCTCACACCGCACACAGAACAAAAGTTTTAGAGCAAGAAAACATCGAATTATTAGACACAGTACAGTCCCGACCTAAGCCCTAATGATTTCTATACTTTCCCTAAAATAAAGAATAAATTGCGTGGACAGAAATTTTCATCGCCTGAAGAAGCTGTGGACGCCTACAAAACGGCCATTTTGGAGACCCCAACTCCCGAATGGGAAAAATGTGTCAAATTTCGCGGAGAATACTTCGAAAAGCAATAAATACATTTTTAAATAGTAATGTTGTGTCACTTCTTTTATTCCCGAAATTTTCAGTGCCGCCCTCGTAACGCCTGATTCTATTAATTATCTAAACAAAGAATCATCAAAATTGGCTCACAATCTACGAAGATATCGCGTAACATACTTGTTACGGCCAACGGCTGTTTCCACAAAAGTCAAATCCTCCGGGGCCCATTCAGCAGAAGAATTAACGAACAGACGCAGGTCGGGCCTCGATATGGCCGCGTGGAATGTTTCTAATTACTATAACCTATATGGGAGCTAACTAGAAGGCAAAGGACTTACCTGTAGCTGGAGCCGACCTCACTCCCAGGCTTGGGCAGGCCGTGAGTGTGTGTAATGGTGTTTGGTGAACAGTGTACAGTGAGGGTGAATGTGTGGGCCTTGGCAAGCATAGGCGACCAGCAGCGGCCGAGTTGCAGGCTGCTCCAAAATGCTGCATCGCTCCAGACTACTTCAGCGCCGAACCACTTCCTTCTTCTCTGTCACTACTCAGTCTCTTAGCTTCCTTGTACATTTAACTAACTTCAATTCGCCTATTTCCACACTCATCGCAGAATCGAACACGTGATACCCGACACGGCAACGGACAGTAGTTCAAGTTCATATTCAATGTCCCGGATTCACTTATCACAAATTATAACGATATCCCGACAATTACCTGGGAGAAGCTCACAAACAAGGAATGCGCGGCTCGTATCCTAGATCGTATATCGCCTCCACGCGCGTACACTATTCCGCACTCTCGCACGAGTTAACTGTCGCACAATTCACATATCTACGTGACGAAGAAACACGCGCCCAAAATTCAGATTCTAGACTCCAATCAAACAAAACCCGGTATCGCGCGAACTTCTGCAGTGCTAGGCGAAAAACCCGGCTTAACCCGGTCGCTGATAGCAGTCACTCTCACGGTGAGAGTGACTGCTAGCAGCGACCGGGTTAGAGTCTCACCTACTGTCTCGCCCGACCGCCAAGACGCTGGGAAGCTCCCTTCCGCTGCCCCCTCCCCGACACACGCGTGACACCTGGTCCGATCGGGCGATTGGCAAAGTCTAACGTGATTGGATGACGTTAAACATGACCAAATTTGGGCGTAAACAATACCTACATACAAATAATTTAAAATGAAAAATTTTGTACAGCCGACTTCAATATAAATTATTAAGAATAACTCAAAAACTATTGGTTAGACCGTGATCAATGGGACCACATGAGAAGCACCAGCTTTCAAATAAAAAAAGAATCATCGAAATCGGTTCACCCAGAAAAAAGTTATGAGGTAATAAACAAAAAAACATAAAGTCGAATTGAGTACCTTCTCCTTTTTGAAGTCGGTAGAAAAAACTTATACTCGAATTGGGAATCTCCTCCTTTTTGAATTCGGTTTAAAACTAAGAAAAAAACAGTAAAAAGTTCTTACTTGCACTGTTGAGTTTCAAATATTATATACTCAGTGTTACATTTCACTGTCCCGTGAATCGTACAAGAACATTGCAATTGTTTAACTAAAAAGTAAAAGTAAAGTTGCAGTCAGCCACGTGATAAATCAGCACTTAAAATTACAATTAACAATTTCATTGGTGTCGGCGGAGATCGAACCCGGGTTACTCGCGTACTGTGAAACTTACAACGCGCGCTAACCATCCGAGCTACCACGGCTCAGTTGTCTTGTTTAACTGTTGTGTATTTTTCGCTGACAGGGAAATTATCGAATTACAGGGGCTTCTACGATTCTTAAGGCGCCACGATTTGAAATTGATTTGGTTTTAGTTTTAGATTTTTGAGTATCGATATCTCGGAAACTAAGCGAGATATCGAAAAATTTTATTCTTACTTTTTGGCGTATCTCGTCGAGATTTATGCGAAACCGCCTAATCGTGGCGCCGTAAGAACCGTAGTGTTGCCGAATTACAGGTGATTGCTATTGAGTTATTTTTGAGGGTGTTTAGAGGAGGTTCTCTTGAGGTGCCATTACTTTTATAGATTTGCCCTATTGATTTGAGACTACTGAGACGGCAGCTGAACGTTTCGTGGCTTTCTTGGTTTCAAAGTGGAATCATGTTGGCTTCTTTCCCGGGTATCAATTTAATTGTCGTGTGAAATTTTCAAATGTTTCAAATGATCCAGGTATGACCAGCCGAAGAGAAGGGTGTTGAAGATGCCCACTAAGAAACGTGGTTAAAGATTAAAACAACGGCATTCAGGGCCAGGTCATATCTTCTCTTGAGATTTGTGATGATGCTTGTGATACTTGTTCCTCGAAAGGTAGAGGATCTGACAAGTAGCCCTTAAGTTTCGTATACAGTAATAATTTGCTCAAATTAGGCCCTCAAAACATTTGCTCCGTGCGGTATTTAAACCCGCGTCTCGCAAAGCCGCAACCAAACGTATTCTACTCACTGCGCTACCGAACAGTCTCATAATTTGTACTTGATTTCAAAATTTTGTCCCTTATTAACACGCTATATACCTTAAATAGATACGCATATTATCATTTAAAGGTAGACGTGACAGTTTATGTATGCATATAAAATCATATTTAAATTGTTTTAGGCAAAAGCAAATCAGTTAATAAGGGGCACGCCTTCCGAAACGTGTAGCAATTTTGTTAATATCAACTCTATACGTATTTCAACACCGTGGGCGTGTTAGATGATTAATTATTTTTATCAAAATGATGTATGACCTCCCGAAACGTTACCTGCATAGGGATTTCCTACGATGTGTTCATTTCAATCGGTACATTTCGATGGATGATATCCAGGCGCCGCTCAATCAAGGTGCTGCTTCTCGTAAACGTCTGGGTATTTTTTATTGAACTGGGGATTTTCGCCAGTTTTCGATTTTATTTTATTTTTAGAAAGAAGAAGAGGTTGGTAATGTGCCTCCCATAGACGTGCTGTGGATCAAGGGCTCCGAGGGTGGAAACTATTACTACAGTTTCGGCGGCTGTCATCGCTTCGCGGCGTACACGAGGCTGAATCGACCCACCATTCCCGCTAAACTGATCAAATCTACTATATCCGATCTACGAACTTACCTTGGAAGTAGCACACCGGACCTTAAGTGAATGTTGACGATGAAGGACGAATTACTAGTATAAGTTATAATTTAAAAAAAAATATTTAAATAAGTTATAGGTGTATGATGTATTTATTACTGCGTTTTCATTTTTTCAAAAATTTTTGGGCTATTTCTATACAAATAAATAAAATTAAAGTGTCTGTTTGTAATGTTAATATAACAGCTTTTTACTAAAGGCATATGAAAGTATATACCGTACTTAAAACAAAAAAAAAAATTTAAAGTTTGTCTGTCTGTCTGTTTGTTTCGGCTAATCTCCGAAACGACTGGACCGATTTTGACGGGACTTTCACTTGCAGATAGCTGATGGTATAAGGGGTAACTAAGGCTACTTTTAGTCTAGAAAAATAATTAGTTTCGCGCAAAAAAAAAAACATGAAATTCAATTGTAATAAATTAAACGCGGGCGAAGCCGCGGGAACTGCTAGTTTATTAATAAATAAGGCTGTAAAAATGAAATCTAAAATGTATCGTATTATTTCTTAATAATAAAGTTCATTCAAAGAGCTTTAATTTGGAATCTTGGATTTGTACGTTCAAAAATTTAAAATGCCATTATCCTAAAATCCACGTTTTTTACAAGTAGGTCACATTTTTTTTCTAGCAGCAGTCCGTTTGGATTATACCTTCTTTCTTATTTTTGCTTCCGAGCAGTAAAGCACTCACTACATTTTATAGAGGCTATGAGATATTTCACCTTTGTTCTCATGACAACGCAAGTTGCTTTGTCCGTTGCTAGGTTTCCTAGTTGTCCATGTGCTGCAGTAACTACTTGCCTTCCAGTGGTCTGGAAGTTCGTTTGTCACTCGCATTTTATAAAAAAAAATTGCGCGTTTGTCGCACTTCAATACTATAGTCACAGGATAAGTATCTGTAAGAATAAGGTCTAGGGACTTAATTATTTTAATACAACCTAATTGTAATTTTTTTTACTAATGTACTAAAAGAGTTAATATTATCTTTATAAATAAGCCAATAAAGAAGTGCTATTTTTCTATAACTTTTACACTCATTGTTTCAATTATAAAATAAATAGAAATAAAACAAATTTTCCATTTTCCAACCGTGTATTTATTATGGAGTCATTTTACCTAACTAGAGAACAATGAGATATGCTGTTTTTTTGTATAATATATTTACAAACATGAACATAAATAATATCAAAATACATTTATACACTCGTCGGCCGCTCATTCGCACACAGTGTAAACAAATGAACACAAAGTAAACTGTTACCACTCGCTGCAACGAGCTACCATTTATCACTAAAATATTAAATCACAAACAAATATGTGCGTCATTGTAAATAATTTATAATTATAATATAATCTTTTTATTTATATTTCACATCCCTCACGTTCATAGGCATTGTAAAAATTAGAAGAAAAGAGAGTTACCGCCGTGAATTAAATTTATAATGAGATATTTTATATGAATCCAAAATTTTTCAATACATTCAATTAATTAGTTACAATTACAGTACAATTCCATGAAAAGGTTATCAGCACTAACAATGAAAATATTTTTTTATTAAAAACAAATATAACAATTCCTGTAAGCCGTGTGGAAAAAATGCTATGGTCTTGAAAATATGGAACTTTCAGACATTAAAAAGTATCAAAATATTAGTGTAAAATATTAATAACAGTGAAATGAAATAATTTTTACTCCTCTGGCTCTACAAAGCTCATTAATGTATTTACAATATTATATCAGACCGAATTCCTTTCCACGGTAGCCCCGTGGAAAGGAATTCGGTCTGAAAACCTTCCAACTGAATAGAAAAAATATATATCTTCTATGTAACAACAACCATGTTTTCTTTATTATCTCTGTATTTATATGAAATATTGATTTACTCACATTTATAACAACGCCCGGAACCCTATCGCCGTTGGCAACATACAAACTCTTGTTATATATATTCAATTGATATATACGCTATAACTACACATTTCTTTCAGAAATTGTTATCCTCACAACTCGACATAAAGCAGTTATTACATAATATATATGATTTCATATTATATTAGATAGTATTACAATATTAATACACCGAAGCATAAGATATTTAAGATAAAATTTTAATATATTACACTATATTTATTATATATTTTACTTTTTAGCAAACTGAAAGAAGCTGTAAGAATTTAATCATTTTATATCTAAAAACGATTGGAGACATCAAAGAAACATCTATTCAATTCAAGACATAGTGACATCAATCGCAAGGTATTAATTAGCTATATTTGGTAGACATAGCAGTCTAAATACAAAAGCAAACTGAAAAAGGTAAGAACATAATATAATATCGATGTTTCTCGAAGTGGGAAGTTGTCCTATTGAAATTTAGTGTGTATACTTTTTTTTTTAAATTACCTTCATTGTGTTGAGGTATGTTATTTATAAACGCAATTATATAATTGATGTACGACAATGTCATAAGTGGAGAGTTATTTAAATGATGTAGTACATAATTATTATCTACTATTTATAATATTATTTTATACAAACCTAACACATAGTACATACAATTATATATTTCGGTACTGCGTAAATATAAATTTTTTATTAAAGTACCATGATGAAATCAAACTTCTCAAATTTGTTGTTTTCACAATTAGTATGCACTAATATTGAGAGCATGTAAGGTTTATTTTTTTTCTTTGGCTTCATTAGTGTCAATTAAAATACAGCTCGTGAAGAGATTAAACATACGACCATACTTTGAAATACTCATTACGGCGGAGCACATAAAACATGAAAATTCTTACAGCTATTTTCACAATTTGTATATAATAATTATATACTTATGTTAATATTTCAATATCACGTTTTGATATTTTACTCTACAGTGTGGAAGGACATCTTTCATAGAGCTTATTGTTTTTATGATTAATTAAATCAGGCGTTACACATAGAAGCGAAACACGTGCGGTATATAGACGGTAGTGTGTCTGTCCTAGTGTAGTGGTGTTGGGAGTAGTGGTGCTGGGATTAGTGGTGACGGGGATAGTGCACGCAATTGAGAGAGCGCTGGAGGTGCTCTTCAAACTGGGTAGGACACATGATATTTTATTACGCGTATCTTAGCAAGTGAATTCTTAAAATCTTTAACTTATTGTTCTTGCGATTGAACAAATTCCATTGGTCTGTTTTGATTTATTTAAAATTTGAATACCAAATGAGTGATAAATATTTTATTTAAGTTAAATATTTACGTCATTGTAGAGTAACGTTCATGCATGCAATTTTTAAATAAATTATTTTCACTACATACTTGTAAAATTAACTATGTATTTAAAATTGTACGTACAGGTGTCAACGCAGACATTTTTATTTGGTATATCTAATAAATAAAACCTTTATTTGAAGACGGAATTATCATCAAATATTTGTTCACTTTTTCATTATTCGAGAAATAAATTTCTAAATGGACTTTACCCCGAAGAAGTATCTAACAGAAAAACAAAAGTTAAGAAAGAACTAATTAATACTCGTTGGAATGTGCTGGTGAAATAAAATCAAATTAAAGTTTAAATAAAATTAGAGCGATGTGTTTGTGTGTGCATTAATATGAATAAAAGCGTGACATCGATATGACATGTTATGTTTAGAGCTCTTGTATACTTTATGTTCAGTTCAAATCCAGTTTTCTACGAATGTAATCAACCTCATTATTTTACTACAATATCCTGCTACTTCTTGTATACTTCCTTATTAATACATCTAGTTGCTGCAACTCGTGAACCTTTTTCTATGGGTTGTAAGTTTTCCGGGCTAAATTGTTGGCCCATTGCCACGTCAGCCTATTGACCCATTGCGATCATCTTTTGGATTTTACACAGAGAACACCAAGCCATAGCTCGCCGAGCAGCCGATCGTCTTCATACGGCCAGCAGCGACGAAATATCGAGTTCTGTAAGTTATCACTCGCAACACACACACTAGTGGTACATAACAATGTTCAGTTATTTATAGATATTTTAAGTATAATAATTATAAATAGTATATTAAACTAATATTTGATATTATATTTAACAATAGCTAGTACCTGGCGCGTTGCTGCCACAAGAATTAATTGTGGAAATATCGTTTTAAATTTGGCAGAGTTATATTGTTTAATTAGGAATGATAATACAATAATAGAAGTTGAATGATAAATAACTTCCAAATAAATTTGTCTGTACGATACGCACGCCACCTTCTGTAAGTTAATTGTACTATGCCTATATAACCTTCGCGCAAGCAATAAGTTGACAAAGTTTTAACGTAATCTGATGAACGGTTGGACAGCGTATAAAATACGAACAAACAAATACCAATTTTTATATATTAACATTAAAGAAGATTAATTTGGAATTTTTAACTTTTAAATAACACATTTTATAAGAGTATTTAAATTTTAAACACTTTACAATAATTAAAAATTGCAATGAACTGTACTATATTGTTAGAAACTTAGAATTATTGTGTTTACTTTCTATCTTTGTAATATTTAAAACAAGGGTTTTTACGGACGTGGTTGTTTTTGAACGTTATTACTTATACATAGTTTAAAAATATTAGTGCATGAAAACAGTAAAAAGTTAAGGAACATTATCGATTATTGCACTTTGCTCGTAAGCTTATACAAACTTATAACTTACGAAACATTTAATTAGAAATTAATTACGTAAGGAAAATTCAATTTATAAAATTGTACAAAGCTATTGACCACATAACTAAGTTAGTTGTGGAGTTTGGCACTTAATTTCACTAATTTTAAAATTATATGAAATTTTAAAAATATGTATTAAATTTGTCTATGCCTTTAGAACAATATTTGAAAGCAATAAAGTTAATGTTGACAATATAATGATTTTTCGTTGATATGTTAATTAATGTATATAAAACATAACTTTTGCTGTTACATTATGAATCAAATATAATATGCATTTGGCAAACTCACATCGAACCAGTTCCAATGGCGTAAACACTTAAGTATGCTTTCAAACCATCGATCACTAATAAAAAAAACTTGATACAATCCCATGCAAAAGTTCTCTAAAAACTGTCGCCAATTATTTTGACGTAATTCTAGTTGAAACAAATATACATTAATGTAAATTCAACCTTAAATGCATTGCCTAAAGTTGTATTCACAAAGCTACGCATACATACAAATTAAAAGCGCACCCAAATGTTCGAGTGGGCGCTCATTCGGTAAGGACATTTTTTGTCACTGATTGAGTATCTAGTTTTTTATTAGTGATCGATGTTTCAAACTTAGTGTCTGGTAATAATGTCAGAACAAAATCTTCTAATACTACAGATGTATAATATACAGGGTTATTTTTAAAAGAGTAGTCAAATTTTAAACGTAAGTTCAAATATATAAATAATGATACACCTTTATTGCAGTTTTTGAAAATACGAGTAAATAAGGCTTCTATTTTTATTTGTAATCATCACTGTATCACACATATTTAAATTATGAACGACAATCAGTTAAAATAATGCATTACCACGCATTTTGAAAGATAACAATTTTAATTAAATTTTCTTCACCATTTGCCTATATTACTTATTCCGAACCTTCTCTGAAAATTTGGCCGGTTGATGCAAAATAACCCTGCATAGATATAGAACAAAAACTTCTGTGTATACTATAATAATATACACAGAAGAATTCTGTCAGAACGTGGTTACGGAAAAGGTTCATCGACACTTGATTTTTATTTTTTAGTAGGTTAGCGTCATTACTTTTCAAATATTAGGTTTGTTGTATTAGTACGTAGCGTTTTTGAGGTTCCGCTGTTTTATTAGGACTTTACCGTAAACTTTCGTTCTATTATTCTGTTCTAATAGAGCTGTGATCATCGTAGATTGCTAGTTTTACCGGAATTGGATTAAAAATATACAGGGTATTTTTGAAACGCTCCCGAAAACAAAGACAGATAATAGAAGATACTACACCTTAGCACATGGGTCACAAATAAATTTGATTCCGACGAAAAAAAAATCATCTTTTCACAACGTTTTATTAACTTTATTCACGCTCCATCATGTTAGTACATCTAAATGAAACGATAATTTCATAAAAAAAATCTTGAAAATACTTAAACAGAAAACCAGCAATGAAACTTAAAAATTACATCAGCTGATAATAGGGTCAATATACGTCACGTAAAAACGCTGGCCTTGAACCTGGGCACTGAGCGATTTTTCGAAGTTTCATTTTTATTTTAATTTTTCATTTCTTATACAAAATCAAAGATAACGATGAGATAGTGTTTATAATTGTGTGAGTACTGAGTACCCAATTAGGTACGTTTATTAATTTCAATAATTTTTTGTAGTAAAGATAATGTAATAAAATGTACAAAATCAGGAAGGAGAGTAAAATTCCCTGAGTATTATCGCCCGTATCACGGTCTCTAGAGGGGGGTGATGTGGAGGCATATCGAACCTGGAACTTCAAAGCGCGGCAGCGAGTGAGCGTACAGCTGTCTTTATACTATGGTACAGCTACTCACGACTGTATCTAGGTCAAACGGCCACGCCTCAATCGACTTGCGCGTGAGCGGGTTCCCCCCGCCAGTCCGCATCTGCTATCGACGTAGAATTCATGTCAATCGTGCGCTTGTCCGGGCTATCGTATTCATTAATATAATTATTGTAGTCGCGAGGTACATATCGAGTTGTGTATAAGTTCTATTGTTTGTGTTAAATTGTCTTTCCTTTGTTTTCACTGTGTACATTATCCGCCGCATTAAATGTTCTGTGTATTTGTAGACAATAAACGTTTTGTGCGTTATATGTGGTGACTTTTATTGACACTCTAAACACCCATACAACCATAACTTTTAAATTCCATATGAAAATTAGTCGTAGGGATAAAACTTATAAATAATAAACGTTGACGATGTCTTAACATACATAACGCTTTAACGGTGTGTGGAAGGTTCTCCAGTGCGTCAAGGACTTTACATTGTGCGCATTTGTTTTAGCGTATTTGATTAATAATTTTAGTTTTTAAATCAGTTCCGTGTTGACTATCTAAAGAAACAGTTTAATTGTGTTGTTTATTAATTAATTGTTGTTATTACTTGCTATTTATTACTTAATGATATTATCCTTGTTGTAACGTTTTAAGTTTCTTGTTTTGTTTTTATAATGCCTAACGCGTACGTTTATAGAAGCTCGCAGGAATGCTTCGCGTGCATTGCGAATTTACCGAGAGAAATTCCCGACCGCTCGACTTCAGGCAGGAGGTGGAAGTCAAGTGGCTGTCCACTCGGAGGAGCGCATTTTAAATGTCGTTCGCCGGAATCCGAACCTAGGTACACGAAGTATCGCTAAATTGTTAAGGCGTCGGGATGGAACAAGTGTGTCATACTGTACAGTTCACAAAGTGTTAAATTGTAACCGAATGCGCCCAAACAAAGTGTACAAAGTGAAAGCTTTAGTTCCCGGCGATCACGACCGCCGGCGAGTTTTCTGCCGTTGGTTATTAGACCAGCAACAACGTGTGCCTGGTTTCATTCAGCACGTCACCACAGAGGATTTAGAGCGGTAAGCTGTTTCATACCTAATTTTTTTAAGTAACTTAGTACTGAAGTGATTTGAATAGGTACATAACTGAATACATCGAATAATAAACATACCTACACGATGAATAAAACACATGGTGCATCTTGGTTACATATCATTTAAGTATTTTTTTCATTAGCGGGGAATCGAACCAGTTATTTGGGTTATTTTACCTGTGAATTCGAATTAAAGTGGCTACGTGGAGACAAGCACAGTGGCAAAATAGTAGGTTAAGTAGATAAGTTAGGTATTTAGACAAGTGTTGTAAATTATTAGGTATTGTGATATGGTATGGCACATTAGGCTAGTGGGCGCGCGGCCTCTGCGAATTCTGCGTTCTCACGTACATTGACCCTTAATCAGCTGATTGTAATTCAGTAATTCCATTGATGGTTTTATGTTTAAGTATTTTCATGATTTTTTTTTTATGATATTATCATTTCATTTAGATGTACTAACATGATGGAGCGTGAATAAAGTTAATAAAACGTTGTGAAAAGATGATTTTTTTTTCGTCGGGATCAAATTTATTTGTGACCCATGTGCTAAGGTGTAGTATCTTCTATCATCTGTCTTTGTTTTCGGGAGCGTTTCAAAAATACCCTGTAAAAGAATATTATTTCAATATGGACCTTAATTTTATAAGACATAAATATTTCTTATGGAAAATATTTATTTCATATACAGTGGATTTCGGGTATAACGACGATGAAGGGACCACCCTATTTTAGTCGTTATATCCGGAAGTCGTTACAGGCAAAGGTAACAAATTCAATACATTACAGTTGCTACTCAGAATATCACTTTGTAACTGAACCATAAATTTAACTCCGAAACTTACACGCTTCCCTACCTACTTAGCTGATATCTATAAACAAAAGGTAATGGTCTCCATACCTGGTGACCATCTGTGTGGATGTAAACAAAAGATAAGAAATGTTTTTGAAAGAAAGAAATCTTTGTGTCTTTGGCGGCCGACTCCGGTCGCAATATCTGCATGGGATTTCTAGGAATTTGTTACAAATTATTCAATAAAAACAGTCGCTACACCCGAACTTGGCGTTACATCCGAAGTCGCTATAGCCACATGAATTTTGTACTAAAATATGCTTTAAATTCAAGGGACTTAGATTTAACGTCGCTATAGGTAAATGGTCGCTACAACCAAGGTCGTAATAAATGAAATCCACTGTATATTTTTAATATTGTAAACTTTTAGGTTTTCTGTATGGAGTAAGTTACCTATAATTATTTCCGCAAGAGCTTTTTTAAATAAGTATATCTTTTAATAAAGGAATTTACGATGGTACGGAGCCCTTCATGTGCGAGTCCGACTCGCACTTGGCCGGCTTTTTATTATTTTTACTTATTTTGAAATCCAGACGTTTCATTTGTTCGATTTAGTGGAACGGAATTCCCGGGGGCCTGGCTGTCGCAAAACACTCGAATTTTAAAATCCGTAAAATTAGTTTCATTAAACGTGCAGTATTCGCGTTAATACAAAGGAACTCTAAAGATTCTACCTACCTCGCTTACATTATGCTGCCGCCACTCCTACTTGTCTATTGTAGGAACATTGCAGGAACTGAGTGTTTACATTGCCGTTTCAAACTTGTTCCGAATTCAACATCACACCGGCCTACTCCCGACACAATCGAGTTCTGTATCAATCGTATTTCATTCGAACTCTAAGTAATTTCATACTACAGTCACCGCAGCTAGTCCACAGTCGAATAATATTTCAAATCGGAATTATCAAGACGGAAGACTTCAGCTGTCCTCCGCTCAATGGCGCTATATGTCGGCGAGAATGCTTTTCTTTGATAACATTGTCTTATTTATGTAATAAAAATATTTAAAAGAAAATTTATATTTTATTAAAATGATATCCGGATATAAAAATATCTGGGTAACATATAAATATCGTTATCGTGAGTGCTGAGAGGAGCCAACTTGTTTTAACTAGATTGGTTAAGTGGCCTCCCCCGAGGTGTGCTGACACCAAAATAAAAAAGTTCCTACTGAATAAAATTATAATGAAGAATTTAGAAAGGTAATCTGCACAGCGGAACCCTACATCAATCCTAAGAATTACGTTAAAACCGGTCTACATAAAAAGGTCTGCGCCGTGAAAGTTGGAACCTTATTCTGGTGAAGTAAGAGATAGTTGTAATATATCTTAGTGTTCGTTAATTTTCTATTATATCTCACATAGGTAAGTAGTTGAACGTTCGGTCAGCGCAAGTACAATATATTTGCAGATAAAGTCTTATATTTTTAAGTTCGTCATGGTGTAAAAAATATTTTATTAATCCATACAGAGTTCACAGCATTATTTCAATGCTGCAACATAAAAAATTAAAAACAACTATCACGACTATTTAATTTATAAATAAATTAGAAGAGAGAATGAACAAATTCGAGAAAAAGTTGCGTTAAATAAAAAAGATAAAATCTTCATTGAGAATTATTTTTAAATAATAATATGATTTGTAGGCACCGTCTACATAATATCGTCTGATATATACCTACATTAAATATGGCATTTTTTATTGCATGATATCATAATTAATGGAAAGGTCCTTGCTTTGAATACCAGCCTTGTTCGATAAGTAAATAATATACCTAAACTATTAGTATACTGTACAAGATTTTATCTAATTCGTATTATATTTAATAATGGGCCCGTTAACTGCCCACTGCTTAGAGGCTCGCTAGTTGACAGCGATAAAGCGAGCAGGAATTTTTTTATTGCTTTGCATTTTTGAACTTAATTGTCATCATAAAAAGTTTTATTTCTATTGCAACTAAGATAGTTTTAGGACCTTCTGAACAGTATTTGTGATTCGAAAACCGAGTTTATTATCAAGTTATTAAAGATCACATTTGTATGAATTGCAATAATTTGAAATTCTTCCTGTTCCGCGATCACGCCATAGCAAAAACTGTAAACTAATCCTTAAGAGTGTGGCATAAGATAACTTTTTATCCCATCCCTAATGTACCAAACAATATTCCTACAAACAATTAGTCGGAAGAATGTCTTACCGTTTACAATTTTTTAATAAAATATATATTAGTTATAGATGACTATGCTCTACTGGCGACGACTCGCCGCGAGTCAAGACGCGTCCTCAAATTGTATACGCGTTACTGCAGGTACGGACTAGCGTTCTTGTGTACGCGTATCCGACCACGCGTTCATTAGAACGCTTAGTCCGCATATGGCATAGGCTTAATAATAGCAATGAACTATATGTAGTAAGTACACAGGACAGCGAAAGGCTTAAGAGAGGCGATTATGAAAAATGTCAGAAGCTCTAATATATAGGCTATTATAGTTCATTATCGTGGCGTTGTATCCATCTCGTGTAATAGGTCAGATTCAAAATACTAAGGCTGGATTTAGTGCTCGACCGACGGTCAGCATGTACCGTACGCGCTGACGGTACGTCCTGAACGTCGGTCGAGGCGAATCGTTTATTGCTTAACTGACGGCAAGGTTTGTTAGACGTGTACAATTACCAAGAAAAATTGAATCCATTAGTTAACTCTATAATATGTGCGTACTATTCACGCAAACGATTACGGCATAAAAGACGGAGAAGATATCATCTGCACCCTTGAATTGTAGACCGTTTAATTGAAGGAGAATTTTGTTCATTGTATTCGAAATTGCGAGAACAATGTTCATGTATCTATGTTCATTTTCGTTCGCGATAATGCGTACACGGGTACAGTCGCTCTGTACAGCTCTGTCAGCGTTGCACTGAACGCATGTAGCGCCATAGGCCATAGCGAGTCAGTCAACCGACGTACGTCGGACCGACGAGCTCGACCGACGGTCCTCGTACACGCAACGTAGACGTACGCGCCTAGTACTTTATCAGCGGTGCACTGTAGCCGTTAATAGGTTTTCATTGAGCACTAAATCCAGCCTAAGAACGGCTATAGAACGCAGCGTTGAAGGTGCGAAACGTCCGGATCATGAACGACAATCCGCATGACAATCGTGGCAATTATGGCACATCCTCCCTACAACGGGAAGGCCCATGCCCGGAGTGGGATGTTACGGGCTAAAGAAGAAGAGGAAGATAAACTAATCCAAACACTTTTTAATTTCGCATCGAAGTATTGAAAGACTGACCTTTGTACATAGCTCCTAAGTGAGCATTGCATTATTCGATTTCATTCAGCATTATTTACATTTCCACAAGATAACGTTTATTCTTTAAAATACCCTTTTACTCGCGTTATTTTATGCGGTGGTATATGGCGTATATACATTAATTATTATTATTGAACTTCTTGATATTATATATATATATATAAAATATCTTAAAATTACTGTAAGTTCATATTTAAGACTTCATTTAGGCAAAATAGCACTGCTCCTGGATAAATATCTTCACTACTACTATTCTAGATTTAAAGCATTTTTCGCACCATCGAACATATCCATAGTGCTAAGTTTTAGTTTGAGGAGAGAAAGAGAGCAAAGGTACCATGATATAGAGCCACAGTCACGTTTTTTTATAAAATACAATTTAGACAACCATTAAATTACTAATGTCAACGAAAACATATCTTAAATAACTAAATGATGCACAACGCATGTTGATTATATGTTACATTCACATTTCATGTTTGTTGACTTGGCCATTTTATGTCTTTAACCATGAATATATAGCTTTTTCTTTAAAATTCATTTAATTAGATTTCATTTAGAATAGTTTACATTATTTTGTACACTAAAAGAAAACTATTTTCTATAATATATCCTATAAATAAGTTGAGATTTAATATTGTGCTTTCTTTATTTATACCATAGACTATTTTTTTATTTATATTTTACATTCACAATAGTGAATATATGCAAATATTTTTTGCATTAAAATAGATTTCTTATTAAGTAAATATAATAAAAATAACTTATTAAATCTACTCTCTTCCTAAAATATCAACATTTATATAATCTGGTTTGTATGACTCATATTATCTAGTACATTTCCAAGTCCCTTAAAAATATTAATCTGAAACAGATATGAAGTTTTACGTAGTGAGAGCAGAAATCACTGGTTTTATAAATATCCCCTTGTCATTGATTAATTTTAAGAGAGACTCAATATAAAAATATCTCTAGTCTATGATGAATATTAATTTTAAAACATTTTACGTCAATAGTAATCATACAATTACATAGTGTGAGAGTAAAAATGCATTGTGCAACAAACCAAAGACATCATATTCAAAAAAATATTCATCATTAATATGTTATATCCAGTTTTTCTTGCTCCAAACAAATGGTGAAATGTACAAGTACTACAGTCATGATAAAATGTGTATCGAGTCCAACATAGCGGTCGGCTTTAACAAAACTCGATAAGTGCATACAACGTCGTGATGCCTTACAGTTTCAGTACTCACATATGTAAGTACAAATTCTCAATTTTGACCAATTGTTATTTGTGCCGATCATTAACTGCCGAATACCCGACTTCGGATCTCAGTTTATATCACTAAATAAACTTCTGAGTCCAGCATATAGTTCAAGATTCATATCGGCAGCTACACATTAACATCTAACTTCACGGAAACAGAATTAGTCAGAACAAAGGACTCCTACCAGGCAAACACATGTGAGTAGTCCGGTGGCGCCACCTGGCGGCGGGAGGTGTTTAGACGAGGTCGTCGTCGGCGGGAGGTGCGGAGTGAAGCTCGCGCTCGGCGAGGCACAGCTGGCATCAGTCCAGTGCGCCGATGCACTCGGGCTCCTCGCGAACGCACTCCTTCGGGAAGTAGCCGGACCGGTTGTCGTCCTGTGGATCAGTAAATTATGATATTTTTGTTTAGAAGTCCGGCTGAGAAGGTAACACCCTCTAATCTATAACAGCTGCCAAATAGCAGTGCCTGCGTTGTGTGTTCCAGTCTGGAGGGTACAGAGAGCCAGTATAATCATAGGCTGTGAGCTATTCCACATTTATTCTCAAAGGTGCCAAAGCATCTGCGGTCTTCTTTATTTGAAAATGGTTATAGGTGTCCTTGGGATGCAGTAGCCACTAACCATCAGGTAAATTATAAGTTCCTGAGCAGGATATCAACAGTCAATAGCAGGATGGTAATACAGCACACAGGGTGTACCTTGTCGAGCGTCCTGCCCTTCCACCAGCCGCGGCTGTCGCCCTCCTTGCTGAGCACGAGCAGCTTGGCGCCGGGCCGCAGCGCCAGCTGGGAGGCCTCCAGCGGCCGGAAGTCGTGCACCACCGTCGCCACCACGCGCCGGAACGGCCAGCGCAGCTTCGAATTCAGCCTGACGAATCATTTCTTATGTTTACGTGAACACTACGCATTGAATATAACTAGTTTTTACGGATTTTATGGCGTTTATTAGCTTATTTTTATTCCCGACGTTACAAGTACTTTATTACACCCGTTGTAAGCAATATAATTTATAAAATTAAAAATTTTGTACAGCCGACTTCAATATAAGTTATTTAAGAATAACTCAACAACCATTGGTCTGACCTTGATCAAATTCATATGGGACCACACGAGAACTATCAGCTTTCATATAAAAAAAGAATCATCGAAATCGGTTCGCCAAGTACAAAGTTATGAGGTAACACACATAAAATAAAACATACACTCGAATTGAGTACCGTCTCCTTTTTGGAAGTCGGCAGAATAAAATAAGTTAAAAAACGCCATAAACAACGTAAAAACTAGTTTCATTCGGCCTGACGACATACATGGCTTTTTAGATTTGATACTGGCCGAATAATCAAAAGCTTTTTACTATACTACCGTGTAGTAATACCTCGTTTCATTTCGTCCCTTAGCTGTGGCGAAAATTTACTATGAGAAATGCCTCATGGCTTCTGATAGATAGCGCTATACCATCTCGTCGTTCACACGAGACGTCCACACCAAGCGTGGTAATCATGACAAATATTCCCTACATTGAGAGAAGGTCATGTCCAGCAGAAGACTTTTACAGACTGATGCACAAGACGAATAACATAAATTTTAAATTAACCAGTAACACTTAACTAACTTAAAAACAATAACGTTTAGTCTAAAAAAACTAAAAGTTATTGTTTTTGTGTAATACTTTAAAAACTTTGAAAGCGAAAAAATCAAATCAAGTTTAGGTCACACTTTTTTACAACTTATGTATTGATAAGTATGACATCTTTATACAAAACAGTTTTGAAAATTTATGTAAGACAGTTTTTAATATAGAAAAACCTGTAAGTGTTTTAAAGTCAAATGCTACGCCATTTTTAGGGTTCCGTACCTCAAAAGGAAAAAACGGAACCCTTATAGGATCACTTTATATCAAATACTCAAGTCTACTCTCTTAGAGCTGTGACAAAATCAAACTTCTAAGCCAACGCAATCTTTTGATTACACACACATTACAGCCGTTTATGCCGCAAATTTTCGACATTCGCAAGGGAATCAAAATCTACAGGGTACTTCCCGTAAACTCTGAATCTTTAAAATTGGTACGAAGCAACGTTTTATAACACAGATAAAGGAAAAATTGCGAAAAGCATACATTTTTAGTTACATCTTATAATAAAAATATTTTTAATAATTTTAAACTTATATACCTACGAATTTGTTCGGAACCCTCGGTGCGCGAGTCCGACTCGCACTTGGCCGTTTTTTTTTACAAATATGAATTAATTGAGGGGCGATGGTATGAATTATTGATTTCATTACACCAGTTGAGATACCACAAAGATCTTCAGTTTTTGAACATTAACAGTTTGAAAAGTTTTAATAATTATAGAAGTGTTAATATGTCTTAAAAATTAAGCTAATAAGACACTAATCATCAACAGTTCATGTATCTTAATTATGTGTTTAATAAAAACTTCACGTTATGTTTAAAATAAGAATACTCACCCGACGAAGTTTTCAGAGAGACTGGTCATCTCGTAGTAGCAGACGAGCTCGACGACGCTGCGGAAGAAGCGCGATTCGGAAAGGTAGTAGTGCGGCACCTGGTCGATGGGCTTGCGGCACACGCGCATATGCTTCACCGTGTTGTCCGTCCTGTGCGCATAAGCCACTCTCATTCAACTGCTCGCAATTTGCATCATGATCTTCTAATATATAAACATTAGTTTTTGTTTGTTCATATTTTATGCGCTGCCATATCATTCATCAGATTACGCTAAAACTTTGTCAACTTATTGATTGCACTTGTGAGCAGGTTATACGTAGTAGTAGTATAGTACAATTAACTTACACAATACATAATAACATAGTACAATTAACTTAATAGGTGGCGCGCGTATCTTACCGACTTATGACTCAAATTCAATGAATGTATTATCATTCCTATTAAACAATATAACTCTTCCAAATTCAAAACTATATTTCGACAATTATTTTTTTTCTGTGACAGCAACCGGGCAGGTACCAGCTAGTTTTAAATATAATTCATTTGAGTCAGAGCGAGAGCACGTAGTGCGTGTCAGTGGCGGGTGAGTTACTTGAGTGAAAGCACGTAGTGCCCGTGAGTGAGTTATTTGAGCGACAGCACGTGGTTCGTGTCGGCAGCGGATGATTTACTTGAGCGAGAGCGCGTAGTGCAATTCGGTACCACGTGAGTTACTTGAGCGATAGCACGTAGTACGTGTCGGTGGGTGAGATACTTGAGCGAGAGCGCGTAATGCGTGTCGGTGGGTGAGTTACTTGAGCGAGTGCGCTTAAACGTGTCGGTGGATGAGTTACTTGAGCGAGAGCCCGTGGTTCTTATTGGTGGCGGGTGATTTACTTTAACGCGAGCGCGTAGTGCGATTCGGTAGCGCGTGAGTTACTTGAGTGAGAGTGCGTAGTGCGATTCGGTAGCGCGTGAGTTACTTGAGCGATAGCGTGCAATTCAATCACGGGTGAATTACTTGAGTCAGAGCGCGTAGTGCGATTCAATTACGGTTGAGTTACTTGAGCGAGAGCGCGTAGTGCGTCTCGGTGGGTGAGATACTTGAGCGAGAGTGCGTAATACGTGTCGGTGGGTGAGTTACTTGATCGAGAGCGCTTAATACATGTCGATGGGTGAAATATTTGAACGAGAACGAGTAGTGCGTGTCATTGGTGGGTGAGTTACTTGAGCGTGAGCACGTGGTGCGTGCCGGTGGCGGGTGAGTTACTTGAGCGAGAGCACGTGGTGCGTGCCGGTGGCGGGTGAGTTACTTGAGCGAGAGCGCGTAATGCGTGCCGGTGGGTGAGATACTTGAGTGAGAGCGCATAATGCATGTCGATGGGTGAATTACTTGAGCGAGAGCGCTTAATACGTGTCGGTGGGTGAGTTACTTGAACGAGAACGCGTAGCGCGTGTCAGTGGTGGGTAAGTTACTTGAGCGAGAGCACGTGGTGCGTGTCGGTGGCGGGTGAGTTACTTGGAGGAGAGCGCATAACGCGATTCGGTGGGGGGCAAATTACTTAAGCAAGAGCGCATGGTGGGTATCGGTTGATGAGTTACTTGAGCGAGAGCGCGTAGTGCGTATCGGTGGGCGAGTGCAGCGCGGCGCGCGGTCGCACGCGCAGCAGGAAGGTGCCGTCCACGCGCCGCTCCAGCCGCGCCGTCGCCGTCTCTCGCCCCATTTCGCCCACGTACCTGCACAACACAATACATTTTGAACATTATATTATTATAGTTACTTCTAGTCATACTAATATTTTAGTACGCAGCAGAAGTAGCGCGCGCTTAGATCATGGTGTGTGTATGTGTGTGCGCGCGCGCGCGTGTGTGTGTGTGTGTGTGTGTGTGTGTGTGTGTGTGTGTGCGCGTGCGTGCGTGCGTGCGTGCAGTGCGTCGCTTACCACATGTAGTAGTGCAGAGCCTGATCGGGTTGGTGCGATTGCGGCGGCAGCGGGGGCGTGGGCGCCAGGCAGCCGCCACAGCGCCCCGACAGCGCGATGCAGTCCTTGTGCGCGCACGCGTTGCACACCGAGCACAAGTAGCCCTGCACACCACATCACACTGACGTTACAACACTATTCGCGGGCCAATGCAAATACAGCCCTAGTAAGCTTGCAGTGAAACGATAACGGACTTCCGATGCAAAGAGAAATAGTGAACTCCCAAACAAACTTTTATTGACACTTTTTGTATTTACTAATGAATAATATGTAAAAAATATAGATATTACAATCGTGAACAATTTTGTCTTCAGTCGTACTACTGTAGGAAGTCAGATATTAAAGATTATCCAGTTTGAAAAAAATTACATCACTGGACTGTATGGTATAAGACCTTTGCCTCTTTGCCTGCCTTAACTGGCGAAACGTAACTACAACAACTAGTCGATTTACTATTTCATTTATTCTTCATTGAGCTATTATGTACCACGTACTGGAGACACTGCTTTTAGATACGCTGTCCCATTCAACTGCGGCGACATCGCCCCACTTTACTCATTCACTAGGCGCTATTGCGTTGACACGTGCTTATTGATTATATATAAAAAAAATCTTGGTAAAATATGCCATGGTGTGTTCTTAGATATTGCACAAATAATTCAAGAAATGTTAACAAATACCAAGGAATAACTTTTCATCGGTGAGTAAGGTACTTAATTAATAAAAAAGTATTATAGATTAATAATCAAACATCATGACACAAAGTCATGGAATATAGATTATGAAATTAATTTATTCAGATGCGACTTTTCTGTGGGTACTGAAGTGGGAAACAATTGTGCATGATACAATTTTTTTTTGTAGAAACAAATAGAAGTATTCTTAATTAGACTAAATTTCTGATATTTAAATTTGGTAATTATTTTTTCATTTTATTTTTAAGTTTCCACGTCCAAGCCATGAAAGCAGGGAAAAGTGGAAAAAATTTGTCCATTTTTAACTCTCGCGTGCCCAGCAGTTATGAACGACTCTTATTCTAATCTAAATAAACATATTTGTAAATTAAATATCATATCAATAACTTTTATTAAACATACATTTAGTATGTTTTTATATACGTGTCCCAAAATTCAACGATAAGCCAACACCGGAGAATAGACCTGCCCCGGACAAATCGGGGAAAAAAAGAAAAAAAAATATATCCAATTATATTTTAAGTTATATAAAAAAAATGAAATTCTTCAGAAATTGAGACCGTTTATGATATTTTTCACTACCATGACCACAATTTTTTAAATATTTTTTTTCTTTTTTTTTTATAGGCAACCTGAATAGTACTGCTATCTACTACAATTCTTAAAAACTCCAGAATAACTCTTGTTTTATCACGAAAATTAATTAAACTTATTTTATTACCTAAATTTTTTGAAGACTTTTACTTTTAACCAAATTTAACTTATCGTGGTGTAAAAAAGTATGAACACTAGTATGGCAAGTTTTTTTAAAAATTGACGCAACTATCCAACATTCCAAAATGGTATAATACTCTAGGAAAACAAGTTATAAAAAAATATGGGCCTATTATTTCTTAACAGGGGCCAAATGACGGTCGGGTGTAATAAAAGTATTAGTTCTTGAAAAATGTTTAATATTTCAAAATAAATGGTACAAACAGTTTCACGTGTAATTTATTAAGTTATTAACATTATAGCAAATGTTCGAACTGTTTGCCACCAGTATTAATACATGCACGACATCGCCTTAAAAATGATCGTTTTATTTGTCTTGCATATCTTCTGCTATTAATGTAATCAGCAGCCTGAGTGATATTTCGACGAAGCTCGTCCAATGTCACAATGGGTTTTGAGTAGACCTTGTTTTTAAGACAACCCCAATAGAAGAAGTCCAGGGGGTTCAAATCGGGTGAACGGGGTGGCCATAAGATAGGACCAAGTCGCCCGATCCAACGCCCAGGATACTCTTGATTTAAATATTCTCGCACAGGACGGGCATAATGTGCTGGGCAACCATCATTTTGGAACCACATGTTTTGAAGATCACTTAAGGGCACGTCGTTTAACAATTCTTGCAAGTCATTTTGTAAAAAGTTTAAATAACTATTGCCATCTAAGTTTCCTTGTAACTCAAAGGGCCCAATTACTTTTCCATTTAATATGCCGGTCCATAGGTTAACCTTGAATTGATATTGGGATTTGTCTTGTCTCATGAAGTGTGAATTTTCATTACTCCAACTATGTAGGTTGTGAAGATTTAAATACCCATCTTTCTTGCACGTTGTTTCATCCGACCATAGAATTTTGTCTAGGAAGTGGGGATCTTCACTGTGCCTTTGCAGCATTACACGCAAAATGTGACCCGTAGCGGATAGTCCCGCGGTAATAACGTCTGCACACGCCTGTAGTGATATGGGTGAAGCTTGTGACGTTTTAATATTCGATATGCAGAACTTTTCGGGATTCCTGTAGCTTCTTCTATGGCACGTACCGAAGTAGTCGAGTCATTTTCTATCTCACTGAGAACTTCTTCATCACGATCCAATCTAGGTCTTCCAGCGTTTCTCCTATTGGATGGCATACGACCCTCCGAAAACGCTTGATGCACATTAATAAACACTCGATAATCAGGATATTTTTGAGCATTTGGGTATCTTTCTCGATACAGTCTGCTAGTAGCGTTAGCATTACATCGGCATTCTCCATAGATTAAATGCATATTAGCGTATTCCTGTGGTGTGTACGGTTGCGGCATGTTAAACGCCAAACAGTCCAAAATGCGCCAGAACTCTAAATCACAAAACACACAATCGTAGTCCAAGATAATGCCAGGTCAGTTCAGTTTGCAGATCACTTCCAGTCCAAATAATGCCAGGTCAGTTAAGTTTGCAGGTCGATTCCAGTCCAAAAAGCCAAGCCAAAAGTCGATAGTATGTACGAGGGCCACGTAAGTTGAATTGGGAACGGTGCGCAGTAAACAAAGGAGCAGAGCGTATTGAACCGACTTGCTGAGAATAATAACAGCTTCTCTACCTGCCCTGTTGTTGTCTCTTTTTAACGTAAATATCTCTATCTATCTATCTCTCTCTAACATCTAAGGTATTAATGCCCCATTCGAATTCCTAGAAATTGTAACAGGAACCCATTTTGGGCATGTAGTGAAAGTGATTACTGACAATTACAATTTAAGGAATTTGGCCCCTGTTTAGAAATAATAGGCCCAGGCTTATCGTTGAATTTTGGGACACGTTGTATATATACATATACATAGTTACCTTTTAAAATATTCAAATAAAAATATAATTAAAATGTTATTCTGATAATATAATATTATGTAATATTATATTAAATTAGCACATATAATATGCAAAATAAATGACAAATTTTAAAATACTCTATATAATTTACATAAAATTAACAATTATTACATACTGATCATTCTGCCTACGTATAATCTATGATTAAAGCCACCCGCGCATGCGCCACACTACTCTTCCCTGCGCATGCGAAAAGATATAAGCAGCGCACATTTTTTGATTTAAATTGCTGTTCTAGTATGTAAGCACATATTACTTCAATGTTATTCTTAGAAAAATTACTAAAAAAAGGTGAATTCTAAACTAAGAACAATATTCTTGTAGTTGTTTTTATTTCCTTTTTTTTTTGCGGTTGTTCATGGGCGGTAGTCACTTACCATCAGGTGAGCCGCATGGTCGTTTGCCCCCTATTCTATAAAAAAAAAAGTTGTTTGCAATTCTTTATACCTATGATATTTACGTGGTACAAAATAAATTGCTATATTATTCTCATCTTTCTTTGAAGGTCGCTTATCACTATAGGATATAATGTAATTTATTTTACATCTCGAGATATAAATTAATATCGCTCACCGTACTATGCTCGGGGTTTCTCTGCGTGATAAACTTAGAAATGAGGATATCCGTAGTAGAACCAGAGTAACCAACATAGCTCAACGAATTAGTAAGCTGAAGTGGCAATGGGCCGGCCATATAGCTCGAAGAACCGACAACCGATGGGGAAGAAAGGTTCTCAAGTGGCAGCCTCGTACCGGTAGGCGAAGTGTAGGGCGACCCCACATGCAGTGTGTTCCAATGATGGACGCAAACTGGTTAAAAGATAATATCTCACAGTGTGAAAGCTAATCGCGAAATATAATTATATCTCGGGATATAATATATACTACATCCGATAGTGAAAAGAGAGCTTTACAAGGTTCTTGTCGTTTTTCAATTCCATAGACACTAAAGCCCGTCACACACGGAGACGATGCTATAATATATATTTTGCCTTCATTTCATTGCTGGTCGGCCTAGAATCGTTTTGTCATAACGGTTGTTCTGATTTTAAAATACAGTAATTATGAATTCAACAAGCACATTGTCAATGGACTTAATTGACAGTTCTTCAGAAGACGATTCCGCCCTGTTAGGCACAAAAACTAGAACCAAATGGATTTAATCGCATATAAAGAATAAACAAACTCGTGGTGAATTAAATTTGTATCGCGACTTATCCTCAAAAAAATTGCCCAATATTTTAGTGAGTTCAAGATTGGCATTTAAAGAGCTTCATGAATTGATAAAAAATGATACAAGAAGAAATTATACAGTTTTGCGCAAGTGTTAGTTCCCAAAGAACGTCTTGCTGTGCGTTTAAGATAAGAAAACCATTAATAAAACAAAGTAGGTATAAACCAATCCGTTATTTTTATTGTCAAACCTAATTACACTCTATAAAAACGAATATTAAGAGATTGTTCTGCCCAATCAGCAATTTGTAGTAATGGGGGACTTGATAGCGTTAGGGCTATTACACACTTCAGCTGTTGGTGAGGTGTAAGACGGTTGTACTGAAGTTGTGCGTAAACTGTCTAATTGAATAGGACAATCAATTCCCGATGTGAGTATATTTAGAGATTGTTCTGTAGAATTAGTAGTATGTGGTGGACTTTGTATAGAATAAGGACTATTGTAGACGTAAGCTCTTGGTGAGGTGTAAGATGATTCAGCAGAATTTGGTTGTAAAAAATATTGATCTCTCATTGGTAGTTGAAAAGGAGTACCACCAGTGAAATTATAAATCGAACAACCTGTAGAATTGTCTGAGCGGTTTGATCCCATTAAATGTTGCTCTTTGGCTTCCATTACAATATTATATATTTGGCGCTCTACTCTCATTTGTAAATACTCCGGCAACTGGCACGTAGTATCGCACATACTCAAGAAAAACTTCCATGGCAATGGTTTCATTTTTTGACTGGTTAGAAGAGTTCTTCATTAACTATCTTCTTAGGAGGTATGTTGCGGCAGTTCTTTTTCCCTTCTTTTCCGGTCATTTTCGAGCATGGAATAGATCGTTTTGTTTCTTTTTATTCTTACTTAATTCCAAGAGTCCACAGACTCATCCCTTGTTAAATTGTTATCGTGCTGGGTTTCTGTGTTTTACGTATGGATTTAAAAACTCCATGAGGTATCCGTACTTCTTTTTTTCTACTGAGTTCCTTCCATATTTTTTTTATTTCTGTCACTGAAACAAAAAATAACTATTAATAAAATTTCTGGTACCTTTCAACTGGGAATTCATTTTGGACCATAAGCTTCAGTTATAGAATAGGAGAATCTACTGTATCCAATATAGTGGAAGAGGTATGTGATTCTTTGTGGCAGCACCTTCAGCCAAAAGTTTTCGCAGAACCTACAAAAGAAGAATGGAAGAATATTGCTTTAGTTTTTAAAAGAAACATGCCAGATTGACCATTGCTGCGGTACTATAGATGGCCAGTACGTTTTTATTCATTAATACTATAAAACCAATTCGCGGTCTGATTATTTTAATTATAAATACACGTTTACTATTGTGTTGCGAGTGGTAGCTGACGCTACACGTAAGTTCAGGGTAATAGATGTAGCCTCAAAAGGACGATGCAGTAATGGTGGAATTTTTCAGACAGTGGCTTAGGAAGAAAAATGTTAACTAATGAATTACAATTTCTTGATGAAGAACCCTTAACTTCGGGCGGTATAAATATGCCATACGTTTTTCCTTTAGTTTAGTTTAGCCTTTGCGCTAATGAAAAATTTAATGAGAGCATATCCGACGGATCACTTAACTGAAAGTCGTAAAATTTATAACTATAGACCTAGTAGGGCGCGCAGTCATAGAAAATGCCTTTGGTATATTAGCTACTCGTTGGAGTCTACAAGAGACCATTTGAATGCAAAATTGATCTTGTGGACACAATAGTTATGGCCACTTATGTTTTACACAACTATCGTATAGACAATACCAATGGTTATTGGTTATTTCAACGTTCAAAACCATCACAATGTCCGAATTGACAACGAGCATCAGTTGCTCATGTTACCTGACAATTTAAATAGTTATGTTAACGACTGTTTCTTTATTCGAGAAGAATTTTGTCATTATTTTAATACCGTGGGAGCATTCCCACGGCAATCAACACTAATTAGGGACAGGCTAAACAAAATTAGGCGTAGTTAGAACGTAATATGTAAGAAAAAAAATTATGTTACTTACCAGTTGTAAAATCACCCTCATCAAAAACATACCTTATACTCTTGGTCATACTTCTTGCCACGCTGCGTCTTTTAAGTCGTTGTCCTTATACTCGTATAAATCAACTTGCAATAAACAGGGACGTTTTCGTATAGTTTCAATCAAATGCTCCATTATTATTAAAGTGACGTGCACGTTCTTTGAGAAATTAACAGAGACTGCATCTACTAGGCGTGTGTATCTCTTTACGGAAACGACTCACTGATACGAATCACTGAGGTGATACAAAAGATTGGTTCAGTAACAACGTTTCAAATGTATCATTTGGATCTGGAACAGTGAAACATTACTTTGCTCTTTGCTCATTTCGCGCGACGCGTCGCTTGCGAGGCGACTGAGCCACAAGCGAGAGAGACGATGAGTGGCGACTGGCGTGTGAGCGGGCGAAATAATTATAATCCACACAAGTCAGATAGAGATAACAAATAAGAAGTGTATCACTCAGCTCGTACGGATTTTCGTTGACGTTAAAGGCTTATTACATTACACGATTTATCGGGCCCTGTCTATCGTGTGCCCTGCCTACCAGGCAGGGCGCTGCTTATTACACTACGCTAGAAATCGCTTCCTGCCTCAGTTGTTACTCGAACGTGGAAACGATTGCACGTCTAGCATTATGGCGCAGACTTTATCTAAACGTCAAAAAATGCTTTAGTGCTAACTTTGGCTGGCGGTATCGTGCAAGGCCAAGCTAAAAAAGGGAAGGAAAGGAAAATGTGGATGAAAAAATATTTGCTCCTCAGAGAAAAACTATCGAATATGCAAATAGTCAGCGTTTTGGACCCAACAGACCTACGAAACTATTTAAGAGTAGGTGAAAACCAATTCGACGAGTTATTAAGCTTAGTAACTCCTTTAATAGAAGAAATGAATACTTTAATGATTTCTTATATTTACGCGAACATTACACATTGAATAAAACTACTTGTACGGATTCTATCGCGTTGAATTAATTTTTTTATTAATTCCCGACGTTTCGGGTGCTTTACAGCACCCAGTCCCACGTGACTATGGGTGCTGTAAAGCACCCGAAACGTCGGGAATTAATAAAAAAAATTATTAAACGCGATAGAATCCGTAAAAGTAGTTTTATTCAAAATAATACTTTTTTAAGAGAGATTCGTTGTCACTTTACGATTTTGGCCACTGGAAACTCCTATCAAGATTTGACAAGGCATATCTTTGTAGATGTCGATGACATTGAGAAGGACCTTTTTCTTTAACGTATGACATAAATACGAATAATGATTTAGAGAGTAGATCGATACAGTAGAACTTTAAATAAACAGACGTGTAGACTCTGCGCATGCGGCCACGCAACTGAGCTCCCTGCCTCCCTGTCTCTTATTACATACACTACACGATCCACAGCGCGGCAGGGAAGCAGGGCGGTCGGAACCACTCGGTCGCCCTGTTTAGGGACCCTGACTCCCTGTATCTTATTACACTACCCTGTCCCTGCGGGCAGCGCCCGAGAAATCGTGTAATGTAATAAGCCTTTTATTCATGCACGTAAAAATTACCACTAAGGAGCTAATGTGTCAAATACTATACTATACGGTCGTATTTTGTATGTAATGTTTGCATTAACAAGTTGTCATTTTACGTTGATGCGGCACTTGTCAAATTGTTTATATTCATTAGCGCCTGTTTACGAAAACATACTGAGTTATGTTTAGGATTTCTTTGCGTAGTGGTTATTGTGACTTTACTTTCTTCCTTTTCATCATAAAGTTTAGAGTTATGATACTTAACGAGAAAATTCTGTGTACATAGACATTGCCGTTTTGTGTAAATGGACATTTTTGTAAATAATGAATTGACATTTTTTTTTATAGGATAAGGGTGACAAACGAGCACACAGTCCACCTGATGGTAAGTGGTTCCTGCGGCCCATAGAGTTCAGTCACATACACACGGACCAAAGAATTATATAATAAAGATAAAGGAGTATTAGGTATCGAACATGCCCGTGGTAAAACTCATTGCTGTTGTAGTTTTATTTAGTTTTTTTTTATATAGGATAAGGGTGACAAACAAGCACACAGTCCACCTGATGGTAAGTGGTTGCTGTGGCCCATAGACATCTACATCTATCCTCTATTACAATTCAAAATGTAGATGCGTTGTCACCCGTGAGGACTAAGATGGAATGCCTCATTTCCAGTAAAAAGGGCCTCCGGCCACCTGCACTCACCAAGCGAAACGCAGAGGTAAATCTCTTCTTCACGCTGGTTTTCTGTGAGGTCGTGGTACCACCCCGGTTCGAGCCGGCCCATCCATGCGACAGCAAAGCTGCCGCGTGGCTCTACCACTGTTAAAACATTGTGACATTTTTGTTAAAGTATGAAGGAGAATCGATTTTATATACAATCTTATTACGGTACACAATAAATAATCTAAGCACTTATATTATTCAGCATTGTTGCCACATAACATTTCATAAATCAGTCAGTAATAAACGCCCACGACGCAACTTGTTCTTATTCATACTTGTTGTATTCGGAACATTCTTTCTTTTATATCTTTAGAGTCGATGATTGAGCCAAATGAAACATATCAGTGTTTCGGAACATTTCAGTGATCAAGATGCAAATGTTCCAATCCCAAAAATGATACACTTTGCCCACCTCCAGCATCTACACTCCACAGGCGGACGGGCGGGGCGCGACGTGCGGTACGTGGTCCGTAAAGCGGTAAGAAAGGAAGGGGGGAGACGTGCACACGATCACGTTGGAACATGCTGTGCATTCAAAATATGTCGTAATATGTTTTGCTATACCATAATAAATATTAATATGCGATAATATAAATTACGGTGTATATATATAATATATACCGGGTTTGCTTTACGGAACATACACACACAGATACGATAGTATAAATACCGCGGCTGGACCCTCCTCTTTTCTCGCTCCACAACGATTCCCTCTAAATATTATCGGTCATACATTACAGCTTATCAAAAGACCACTGCTGAACATAGGTCTTTTCCATAGATTTCCTCATAGGGGATATATTTGCCATAGTTCCCTCTATTAGTAAGTGGGTTGGCACCACTTAGTAAGTGGGTTATATCTACGCTGCGCAACGGGCGTGACAAGGGGCTAATTCCGTGAGGTTGTCACGCACACGCTCGAGCCTTACCCACATTACGTTAACAAAAAAATATTTTTCTCTTATTATTTATATAATTAATTGGTTAAAAATTGGTTGCCGACGCTATAGTTACAGATTTATTATTTGATTAGCGCCTCGACCACAGCTTTGCAGTTTTAGAATTTTTCGCGTATAATGCCAAAGATCATAAGAATAGTTCAGTGTAAGTAGATCTCCCAGCACTAGTGACTGCCCACTAATGCAAGATCAACATATTATACTGGTTATTATTTTAACACTTGGTCGATAAAAGAAAAAGATTGAAAATACCAGCAATTCTGATTGCCACTCTTTCACCAAGAATGCTGTCGCGTGTCGCATGTTTGTAAATAGCAAAATATGTGAAACAGACAAGTGATGTCTCCGTGTTACAGTGGCTTAAAAATGAGTAGTTTGTACAACCGACTTCAATATAAATGAAATGAGAACATTATCAATGTAGTCGAAGTCAGTTAAATACGCATTATTAAAGACAACTCGAAAATTACTGATCAGATCTTGATCAAATTTATATGGGACTACATGAGAAGCACCAGCTTTCAAATAAAAAATCGGTACACCTAGGAAAGAGTTCTGAGGTACCACATAAAAAATACAGTCCAATGGAGTACCTCCTCCTTTTTTGAAGTCGTTTATAAATGGGAAGTAAGTAAATTATTTAAGTTTCAAAGACGTTCACGTTGTTATAATCTTAATTTTTCTCGATGTTGCATATTAACCTTCCTCACATTGAACAATAATGTTTTTATTATCAGCAAATAACTAATGCATTGCATAATACCTCGGTGTATTCTACTACCAACTAATATCAAAGGATTCAATTTGTTTTCTCACAATACTTCACCCTAAAGTAGGATTGGCCTTAACAAAGGTGCGTAACGGGCTTAGTGATACAGACTGAAAAATGTTGCAGTATAGACTGATAATCAGACTCTTTAGGCAAGCAACAGTCACACAGAGAACGGGAAAACATAGAGGGAGTAAATAAGCAGAAGCAATCAATAAAGTATAAAATTACAAACACAAAACATCGAGACGCACGTGCAAGTGACGAATGAAGATTTTTAAACTTGTCAGGAGCAGCACCTACAGATGTTGAGATGTTCTTACGTTTTTTTTTTTGGAGTTTATGGCCTGGTATCTAGACCTTTAGGCCGAGTCTTGAGTATTTTTATTCGGTTTATTATAATTTCCCCAAGCCTTGTCTTTATGTATTATTATCCTTCATAGTTCACTGCTTCATAATATGTTGATGCGTCACATTGTGCAGCCTTTGGGAGATTTTGACGGCAACTTGAGCCAGCAGGCAGCTGACAGTTGGCGATGGTATCTAAAGGCGCCTATGCAAACAGCTTATCTTGAGAATCCACCACCATCAGAGCACTTGTTTCACCGTTTCCACTAATAGTTGACATGCGTAGACAGTTAATACATAAAATCGCACCACTTTTACATATCAAAATCCACTTCAAACTATTATTTAAACTATAATACAGGAGCAGCAAACCGCCGCCGATCAAGTTCCCGCCAAAACTCCCAAGTTCTTACGTTTTTTGATGACAATGTTACCATATTCGAATTGTATCGTGATTTCATTTATGTAGTTATTAAGTTCCTATATTATCGTCATTGACTGTCCAACTTCGCGATGTGACGCTTTAGTATATTGAAAACACTTTTGTGAATAAAATAGAAATAGACGAGGCTGTATGGTATAATACCTTTGTCTGCCTTACTTGGCGAATCGTGACAATTACAACTACTATTTAATTAAGTTTTTAATTATGTGACGATTTGTTTCCAGGCTTCGATAGGCCATACGTCTGATTTGATAAAACAAATTAAATTATTTTATTGATATGTATAATGGTGACATAAGTATAATTCCATCAACAATTTTTTCACCATTGTTCTTTCAGGAGTTCAGAAATTTAAAGCATTTTTAAAGTATTACGTAACAATAGTTATTGAAAGATTGAAAGTATTTTGTTTGAAAACTCTGAATGTAGTAACTGCTATTGTGTGTATACAAAATAAAATGTAATAAAGTGGTTAATGTTGTAATTGATAAATTAAATTTCTAACAAAGAAATTTAATTATATACCTGAAATATTCTTCCTTTGAGAAATTTTGAACAATGGTGACATGTGGCTGGCTTTTCGAATGTGTGCAGAACGAACTTGTGATTTGTGCTCCGGCAACCTGCTGGCTCGAGATTGTCACTGCAAATTTAAACACCTAGGTTAATAAAGCAGTACGAATAACAATTAACTTTAGATAATTAATTACTTATCACGTTACAGCCTATTAACGATAACGGTAATTTAAAAAAAAATATGATTTTGTAAATTATGGAAGAAATTATGTTTAGAAAATATTATTATAAGTTGTAGAAGGTGGTGCGCTTGTTGCGGCGCAGAGGTGCAAGTGCGGCTAGTGTGTGTGCGTGTGCGAACAGTGCGAGGGCTCACTGACATGGCGTCGCGGATGGCCTTGAGCCACTTGCGGCGGCAGTCGTCGGTGCGTGCGTACAGCGTGAAGGTGGTGCGCTTGTTGCGGCGCAGAGGTGCAAGTGCGGCTAGTGTGTGTGCGTGTGCGAACAGTGCGAGGGCTCACTGACATGGCGTCGCGGATGGCCTTGAGCCACTTGCGGCGGCAGTCGTCGGTGCGTGCGTACAGCGTGAAGGTGGTGCGCTTGTTGCGGCGCAGAGGTGCAAGTGCGGCTAGTGTGTGTGCGTGTGCGAACAGTGCGAGGGCTCACTGACATGGCGTCGCGGATGGCCTTGAGCCACTTGCGGCGGCAGTCGTCGGTGCGTGCGTACAGCGTGAAGGTGGTGCGCTTGTTGCGGCGCAGAGGTGCAAGTGCGGCTAGTGTGTGTGCGTGTGCGAACAGTGCGAGGGCTCACTGACATGGCGTCGCGGATGGCCTTGAGCCACTTGCGGCGGCAGTCGTCGGTGCGTGCGTCCAGCGTGAAGGTGGTGCGCTTGTTGCGGCGCAGAGGTGCAAGTGCGGCTAGTGTGTGTGCGTGTGCGAACAGTGCGAGGGCTCACTGATATGGCGTCGCGGATGGCCTTGAGCCACTTGCGGCGGCAGTCGTCGGTGCGTGCGTACAGCGTGAAGGTGGTGCGCTTGTTGCGGCGCAGAGGTGCAAGTGCGGCTAGTGTGTGTGCGTGTGCGAACAGTGCGAGGGCTCACTGACATGGCGTCGCGGATGGCCTTGAGCCACTTGCGGCGGCAGTCGTCGGTGCGTGCGTACAGCGTGAAGGTGGTGCGCTTGTTGCGGCGCAGAGGTGCAAGTGCGGCTAGTGTGTGTGCGTGTGCGAACAGTGCGAGGGCTCACTGACATGGCGTCGCGGATGGCCTTGAGCCACTTGCGGCGGCAGTCGTCGGTGCGTGCGTACAGCGTGAAGGTGGTGCGCTTGTTGCGGCGCAGAGGTGCAAGTGCGGCTAGTGTGTGTGCGTGTGCGAACAGTGCGAGGGCTCACTGACATGGCGTCGCGGATGGCCTTGAGCCACTTGCGGCGGCAGTCGTCGGTGCGTGCGTCCAGCGTGAAGGTGGTGCGCTTGTTGCGGCGCAGAGGTGCAAGTGCGGCTAGTGTGTGTGCGTGTGCGAACAGTGCGAGGGCTCACTGATATGGCGTCGCGGATGGCCTTGAGCCACTTGCGGCGGCAGTCGTCGGTGCGTGCGTACAGCGTGAAGGTGGTGCGCTTGTTGCGGCGCAGAGGTGCAAGTGCGGCTAGTGTGTGTGCGTGTGCGAACAGTGCGAGGGCTCACTGACATGGCGTCGCGGATGGCCTTGAGCCACTTGCGGCGGCAGTCGTCGGTGCGTGCGTACAGCGTGAAGGTGGTGCGCTTGTTGCGGCGCAGAGGTGCAAGTGCGGCTAGTGTGTGTGCGTGTGCGAACAGTGCGAGGGCTCACTGACATGGCGTCGCGGATGGCCTTGAGCCACTTGCGGCGGCAGTCGTCGGTGCGTGCGTACAGCGTGAAGGTGGTGCGCTTGTTGCGGCGCAGAGGTGCAAGTGCGGCTAGTGTGTGTGCGTGTGCGAACAGTGCGAGGGCTCACTGACATGGCGTCGCGGATGGCCTTGAGCCACTTGCGGCGGCAGTCGTCGGTGCGTGCGTACAGCGTGAAGGTGGTGCGCTTGTTGCGGCGCAGAGGTGCAAGTGCGGCTAGTGTGTGTGCGTGTGCGAACAGTGCGAGGGCTCACTGACATGGCGTCGCGGATGGCCTTGAGCCACTTGCGGCGGCAGTCGTCGGTGCGTGCGTACAGCGTGAAGGTGGTGCGCTTGTTGCGGCGCAGAGGTGCAAGTGCGGCTAGTGTGTGTGCGTGTGCGAACAGTGCGAGGGCTCACTGACATGGCGTCGCGGATGGCCTTGAGCCACTTGCGGCGGCAGTCGTCGGTGCGTGCGTACAGCGTGAAGGTGGTGCGCTTGTTGCGGCGCAGAGGTGCAAGTGCGGCTAGTGTGTGTGCGTGTGCGAACAGTGCGAGGGCTCACTGACATGGCGTCGCGGATGGCCTTGAGCCACTTGCGGCGGCAGTCGTCGGTGCGTGCGTACAGCGTGAAGGTGGTGCGCTTGTTGCGGCGCAGAGGTGCAAGTGCGGCTAGTGTGTGTGCGTGTGCGAACAGTGCGAGGGCTCACTGACATGGCGTCGCGGATGGCCTTGAGCCACTTGCGGCGGCAGTCGTCGGTGCGTGCGTACAGCGTGAAGGTGGTGCGCTTGTTGCGGCGCAGAGGTGCAAGTGCGGCTAGTGTGTGTGCGTGTGCGAACAGTGCGAGGGCTCACTGACATGGCGTCGCGGATGGCCTTGAGCCACTTGCGGCGGCAGTCGTCGGTGCGTGCGTACAGCGTGAAGGTGGTGCGCTTGTTGCGGCGCAGAGGTGCAAGTGCGGCTAGTGTGTGTGCGTGTGCGAACAGTGCGAGGGCTCACTGACATGGCGTCGCGGATGGCCTTGAGCCACTTGCGGCGGCAGTCGTCGGTGCGTGCGTACAGCGTGAAGGTGGTGCGCTTGTTGCGGCGCAGAGGTGCAAGTGCGGCTAGTGTGTGTGCGTGTGCGAACAGTGCGAGGGCTCACTGACATGGCGTCGCGGATGGCCTTGAGCCACTTGCGGCGGCAGTCGTCGGTGCGTGCGTACAGCGTGAAGGTGGTGCGCTTGTTGCGGCGCACGAGGTGCAAGTGCGGCTAGTGTGTGTGCGTGTGCGAACAGTGCGAGGGCTCACTGACATGGCGTCGCGGATGGCCTTGAGCCACTTGCGGCGGCAGTCGTCGGTGCGTGCGTACAGCGTGAAGGTGGTGCGCTTGTTGCGGCGCAGAGGTGCAAGTGCGGCTAGTGTGTGTGCGTGTGCGAACAGTGCGAGGGCTCACTGACATGGCGTCGCGGATGGCCTTGAGCCACTTGCGGCGGCAGTCGTCGGTGCGTGCGTACAGCGTGAAGGTGGTGCGCTTGTTGCGGCGCACGAGGTGCAAGTGCGGCTAGTGTGTGTGCGTGTGCGAACAGTGCGAGGGCTCACTGACATGGCGTCGCGGATGGCCTTGAGCCACTTGCGGCGGCAGTCGTCGGTGCGTGCGTACAGCGTGAAGGTGGTGCGCTTGTTGCGGCGCACGAGGTAGAAGTGCGCGGTCCAGCGCGCGTCGCCACGCAGCGTGCGCCGCGCGCTCGCCTCCTCCACACGGTACTCGGCCAGTCGCACGCCCACGCGGTACGAGTACTGGTTGTCCTGCGCGAACAACTTTGTATCAGTTAATTATGTTCTTTAACCCATAACTGTTTGCTACTCGACATGGACCCCCAATCATATAATTTATTTGCCATAATCATGAAGATTAAGTCCGCTTTGACTCTCTCTCACCGGAACTGGAACCGTTTACACTAAGATTTAACATACACATATTACATCTCATACTATAAATATTTTTTCTATCGACCGACCGATATTTTCATATTATATTTCACCCCGTGTACACCGCATACCGCTCCGCGCCACATCCACAAGTTCGTACCTCGTCGTTTTAAATAAATATTGTCGCTTTAAATTGAAAATTAAAGAAGTGTCATCAGCAAATAATACTATATCATGGTTATCTACTGTGTAAGGTAAATCATTAATACATACAAGAAAAAAAAAACGGGCCGAGAATTTAGCCCTGAGGCACATCCATTTATACCATCGACCTAGAACAGCTCATACTATTAATGACGACTTTTTGCGTTCTGTTACTTAAATACGAAATAATTAATTTAAGATCATAACTTCTTACACTGTAGTGTTGAAGTTTCCTGATTAATGTTTCATGGTGAACACAATCGAAGGCCACAGAAATGGATAGGTCACAGAATATACGATATATTAATATCTAAACATAATTGACAAGTGAAGCTGGCTGCCTGGATCGCTCGCTAAGACGAGACTAGGCCGAAACGCATATAATATCTTATTTACTTTTAGTATTTGTACTGATTTTAAAGATAACATGTGTGGAGTGGGCTAAGCCCACGCTGGCCTTTTTATACTTGTAAGATATATTTAATCAGCTCAACACCAGCATCAGTTGTCGAGCGAACCTTTGTGAAACCGAATTGATTTTTATGAATAAATTATTTATATAAAAAAAGTCAACATTTGATGAAGAATAATTTTTTCAAAAATTTTACTAAGTGTTGGCAGTACACAAGTAGGTCTAAAATTGGAGAGGCCTCATGTACTACCAGATTTAAATAAAGGTATTACTTTCATAGCTTAATTTTTTTGGGTATTTGGAGGCGCGATTGTATCTATTATAGACGCAATAACTTTAACGGAAGTCCCCCACAGATCTGCAGTTTTCTTAATATCAATAGTTTAAAAATATTTTATAATATCTTTTGATGATACTATATGAAATGTAAAATTCTTTGTATACGCATTTATATTTTCTTTAATTAATGATTCGGCAACGGCAGTAGCAGAATACAGTGACTTAGTGGTTAAGAACGGAATATCAGTAAAAATATATCTCAAAAATCATTGCAACGTCAGTTGTTAAGTTCGTTTCTAACATGTATTTTCAGAAAGTCGAGAACATTCTGAATAACCCCAGACCCAGACACGATATTTCAATATTTATTAAATTTTTGGGAGTACTTATATGTCAGCAATGTGCCGCCATGTTTGTTTTTATGTGATTTCATGCACCCTAAAACCCTTGAAAGGTAACAATGCTTATAAAGATATCGAATTTGTCAAAATACGTAGAGTAGTTTAGAACTAGAACTGAAGAAGTGATGATGAACATACATAGCCTTCTATAATCGTAACCATCCTTTTGACTTCGCCGTAGTCAGGTAAAAATATACAGTTACTTCATCCGAGTCCAATCAGAAGACTAATAATAAAATATACTGCAACCGGTATCGATAATTTAAGTCGAGGAAGACAATGCATGGTGCAGCACTATTTTTTCCCACACATAAACATTAAGGTGAACGCACATTTATCAACACCGTATGCGCCGTACACAAATCTTTAGTAATACTAACAACTTTTGCAGTAACTACTGGTGTTAAACGGTAGTGATATTGATTGCTCGGAATCATTCGGATCGGTATAGAAAAAAATCTTGTAATAGCCTGCTTATTGGTACAGGAAGAAGAAAATAAAATTCGAAGAAAAAAAGATTCTGGATTCACAATATTAATTAAATAACCCTTCCTTGGCAGTCGGGTAAAAAGGCAGTTGTATGGAGAACATTAGACGTTTATAAAGACTTATTACATAATGAATTGAGATTTTTGCATTTGATGGATTTGTCACCCTTTGTCTGACGACTCATTGTTGCCTACACAATAAAAATAAATACTTCTGAAATGAAGTAAAAATATATTTCGAAAAGTGTGAGTGGGTTAAATAAAGCTGGAGTGATCATCTTGACATTAATTGAAACCTTATTTACCGAACCACTAGAAAAACACTAGCCACTATAAACAATATTTCTCCATTAGTAGGGTAGTGGAAATCACCAATTTTAGTGGAAAATCCACCAAGTTGGCAACATTAGGCAACATTGAGTATCAGCACGGGAGACCGGGCCGCATTTTATAAAATACGGCGTTTACAGTGCGAGTGAAATGTGCTAGGTTTCATATGATTTCATCATACAACGAATTTTAAAATGCGGCGCGTATGACGCATACGGTGCTGATAAATGTGCGTTCAGCTTAACACGCACACTGGTGTATTTTGATTTTGATCTCGCTGTAATCACTCCATCGCCAATCTAGTATGTACTATATCTATTTTTAATTATACAGAGAATTGAAATGATACACTATATGTAATTTTCTCTAATATAAAATATTGTAAAATATACTAATACATCAGCAAGTTAGCGAGATTAAAGCCCGCTTTTCACTATGGGATATAATATAATGTATATTACATCTCGAGATATAAATTAATATCGCTCACTATACATTTAATATGGAACCGTTTACACTGTGCTATAATATATATTACATCTCAAGCTATAAATATTTTTTCGATCGACCGAGCGATATTTTCATATTATATTTCGCCCCCTGTACCCCGCACACCATTCCGCGCCCCCGCAGACGGTGCACGGGGTAAAGGGGGGTAATCCAATGACCAATGACGAACGCACATTGGCTAAGAGATATATTTATTTATTTAAGCTTTTATGCACAAAGTTGTACATATGGCGGACTTAATGCCATAGGGCATTCTCTCCCAGTCAACCATTAGGCTAAACAGAGATAGACAAACAAGAGGCGGTGCAGCAGTAATCAAAATAGAAAGCGCTAAAAGAAAAGAAATTGTTTATACATATATACATATAATTATAAATATACACACACATACATAGACATATATACTTAAATACACACAATATATACATATATAAATACATACACATATATACACAATACATATAAATATTATCTATGTCAGAACAAATATGAAATATACATATGCGTATGAAAATAAAAGCTATGTTTGTTCAAACCTGCAACAATTTTTCATATGCTTACGGACTTGATTTTTAAAAAGAAACTTGTTGGAAGCTTTTTTAATGTCAAGAGGGATGTCGTTCCAGAGTCTGATGGCCGTGAGGGCGAAAGATTGAGATAAATAACCAGTACGGTGTAAAGGAGTGAGCAACTTAAGGTTAGCCGATGAACGGAGAGAGCGATTATGAGAATCTCCCAGGTATTGAAATTTGGATTTCAGATACTCGGGAGCACATGGATCGTTCAGAATCGTGAAAATGGTGCAGAGCATTCTGACATGTCTGCGCTGACGGATAGGCAGCCAATTTAGCTGAGCACGAAAAGAAGATACATGGTCGTATTTACGGAGACCATAAATGTATCTGATACAATTGTTAAGTAGACGATCCAATGTATTAAGATGATGTTGAGACAGGTCTGAGCAACACACATCGACATAATCAATAATCGGTAAGATAAGGGACTGGACAAGTAAAATCTTGGTATTGGTGGGAAGAAATTTTTTTAATCGATATAGAGATCGCAAAGTTCCAGTAGTTTTGCGACTCACCTCCTGTATATGTTTGTTCCATGTTAAGCAACCGTCAACGTACAGACCAAGGTTCTTTACATAAGGAGAGAATGGTATGACATTATTTTTAAACATAATTGATGGTATGGTGGGAATATCTAGTTTCGATAATAATCGTGGGCTACCTAAGATTATTGTTTGGCACTTAGATGGATTCACGTTTATGCCATACACAGTGGACCATTCGGAGATGTATTTCAAGTCATCATTCAATAATGAGATAGCATTAGAGATGCTTGAGGGTTCCATTTGCACATATAACTGCAGATCATCAGCATACAGATGGTAAGAGCATTTGAGATTTAATGTGATGAGATTGATAAAAATTGAAAACAGAAGAGGAGAGACTATACCGCCTTGAGGGACGCCAGTAGACACATCAAACCAGTCCGATAGTATATTATGTCCAGTGCGCACGGCCTGTTGGCGCCCTCGAAGATATGATGAGAACCATTCCTGAGCTGAAGACGAGATATTCAAATGAGAAAGAAGGGCCAACAAGATATAATGATCAACAGAATTAAATGCGTTAGAAAAATCAATTAAGATGAGGACGGTCAGTTTTGATTTTTCCATCCCCTCTCGAACATCTTCCGTCACCTTGAGAAGAGCAGTAGTAGTAGAATGACCAGGGCGGAAACCCGACTGATAAGGAGAAAGAATATTATTTGAAAAAACAAAAGAAGAAATCTGTTTATGAGCAACAGCTTCCAGAACCTTAGAGAGAAAAGGCAGAATAGAAATTGGTCTGAAATTGGACATAGCGTTGCAATCGCTGGATTTAGGAATGGGAATAATAAAGGCTTTACGCCAGAGAGTTGGGAAAACACCATTCATTAGCGAAAAGCTAATGATATGAGTTATCACGGGTAAAACAGCATCCAACACGTGCATAACCATTACCCTACTCACATCATCACAACCAATGGCTTTCGATTTAATAGAAGAAAGTGCTTTGCGTATCTCGCCTTCGTCTACAGGAGAAAAAGTGAAAGTTTCGTGAGAATAAGGAGGCATGGAAGATATAAATGAGATAGCATTAGCTCTAGAAATATCAGAAACTGCTTGAGAAGACAGAAAATAATAAATATATCTCACAGTGTGAAAGCCAATCGCGGGATATAATTTATATTTCGGGATATAATATATATTATATCCCATAGTGAAAAACCAGCCTAACATTCATCGATTCGCTAATAGAAAACTATAAAAATGAATGAATTCAATGTTAAGTCACGTCACTGTCACAAGGCTAAACATTGAAATATATAATTTCCATACATTTTTAGGGTTCCGTACCCAAAGGGTTATTAACGGGACCCGATTACTAAGCCTCCGCTGTCCATCTGTCAGCGGGCTGTAGAGCATGATCAGTTATAGGTACAGTTGAAATTTTCACAAAATGTGTATTTCTGTTGCCGCTATAACAACATATAACAAAAATAAAAATAAATTAAAAATTAACTACTAGAAACGTGTTTTTTTGCATACATAGTATTAAATGATGCGCGATAGTACGGAACCCTCCATGCGCGATTCCGAATCGCACTTTGTCGGTTTTTTATAGTTCTCTGTTAGCTTTAACGATTGTAATGTCAACTTGGCTAAACCCGCAAGTCATGCCAATGGAACATGCTAATTTACAAAATGGTTCACTATCAATAAATTTTACAAGAACAGATGATATAATGTTCGTCACCCACCGACCTTGACAGGTTTGCAGAGCAACATGAGCTTGTCGAATACGAAGACATATCTGGAGCGCAGCTTCTGGTCCTCGTGAGCCTTGACCTTGAGCTCGCCGTCCAGCAGCAGGCGGCCGTACGCGGCCAGCCCAGCACCGCCCGCCCCTAACTCGCCATACTCCCAATCGATTATGCTCTCCTGGTACAACAAAACCGAAACTAGGTATGCAATAAGTTTAGAGTGCTGATAAATTTATTGATGGATATCGGAGGTAGGTCTGAGAAATTAAAGTAATAGGGAATCTCTTTAGCATTTTAAGGTTATTACTGGATGAAGACTTATTGTAGCTGCAGCAGCTTGCATAACGACCTTGAAAGATTTTTACATATTGAACACGATTGACATGTAGCACTGAAATTGAACTCTGCTGTGAATCATTTCCCGGTAGGAATCACTCCGCTACTGCGTATTTTTGAGGTGAAAACATTTTAGGCGTTCTTTCTAAACAGTAAACTAAACAGTGAACCATCACGCTTGGGTCGGTGACGCTGACTCGGAGTTACTCTGCTCCACTCGACATCAAGCGTGCTCGGGTCGGTGACGACGCACTGAATCGTGTACACTCGGCTCCAGGCGCCATCAGCATAGAACACTTACTCTCTACCGAGAGGTCAGTGCGGGGCGCGTGGAAATGGCAACATAGTGCTATTTTAATGCATAGACTAAGTTTGAGGCTATGGACTCTAATGCCGTGTTGCAAACGACCAAGTGTCGGCGTCTCTTCTAGTGTATAGTACATGTTACTTCAATGTCTAGACACTGGAAATTTACCTGCACTTTAGCAAGCAGCGTCAGAACTTCGCTATCCCTCTTCACTTCGTTGATATATTGCGCGACGTCGACCATGGCCTCTTTCGCGCGTTCCAGTCCTCGGAAGTCCTCATGATTCTAGAAAACGCAACGGAATATATTGTCAAAATGACATTAATGAAATAGTTTATATATGGAAGAAGAACCGAGAACTACAAATTTGCTTCAAAAAAAGTATTATACCATTTCCAAACCTGAAATGTCAAACATATATCGGTCCTTGAGTTGGGTCCGTATTTTAAGGTAATAGCACTCAGGTTCAGTACTGATCATGGTAACACTATTCATGTAATGTCACAGATTCGAGATTCGATGACAAGTTCTTTTTATTTTTATAGAATAAGGGTGACAAACGAGCACACAGTCCACCTGATGGTAAGTGGATGCTGTGGCCCATAGACATCTACATTTATCCTCGATGAAGAATCAAAATGCAGATGCATTGTCACTCCTGAGGACTAAGATGGAGTGCCTCATTTCCAGTAAAAAGGGTATTCGGTTCTCTACACTCACCATACGAAACACAGCAGCATTAAGCTTTTAGCCTAGTATTCTGTGAGAGCGTGGTTCCACCCCGGACGAGCTAACCCTTTATATATAGCCAACCATAATACAGCTGCAGCATGGCTCTACCACATAAAGAGTTCGTTTGTCACTTCGAATTTATATAAAAAAAACATATCAACTTGGGCAGCCGTCTGAGATGGTATAGCTTACCGGCTGCGTCTCGTGCACAAGCTTGTCCAACAGCAGATGGTACTTTAACACTCGCTGCATCGGGACAGATAATATGTCCCGCAGTTGTATACGGCCGTCGCTGTGTTCCTTTTGACATTTCTGCAACAATAAATAACATTATTACTGCATTATTGCTTATATTTATGATAAAATTAAAGTTTAATAATCTAATAAAATAAAATTAAATCTAATAAAAAATATTTATGTTTAATGTTTATTACCATTTAAAATATTTCATTTTGTTTAATATTTTTGTTAGACTTTATGATGTTTCTTCATTGCCGGTATGTAATAAATGATAAATCAGATTTGTAATTCTCATTCGATATTTGTTTATTAATTTGAAATTTTAAAACGAATACATATATAGGCATGCTTTGTGATTGTGGAGGATTGACTTCTTTCACAATTTTCGCGCTCTCTGCTAATATAATGAAAAATAATATAATTAAATAATTTAAATGTAGTAGGTAGTGTAGATTTAATTGTACCTATAATATTTGTATGCAATTAAGAGTTGAATGCAGCAAATGTAATTTTTTCAAAGCTCTATTCTATCTCATTAACTGTATTCACAAATAAAAATAAATTTGAATTTGCTTTTTGAAGTCTAACGCGCGACGCATGGTATGTATGTATGACCAGCTCATAGCGGTGAAACGAAAAAGAAATCAAAAAGTAAAACGAATTCAATTGAGTAACACTTAAGATGGACTTGTTACGGTGCGAGAGATTTACATACCGCCAACTGCTTAGAGAAGGTGGTGTCCCTCGCATCAAGGGTCTTGAGCGTGTCCTGCGCATGGGTGAGGTTGGAGCAGTAATCGCCGTACAGCAGCAGGCGCTCCCGCCACGCCAGGAACACGTCTGCCAGTCTTGGTGTACCGGTTCCGGGCACGCACGCCTCCGTCGCCAAACGAAGCTGACGCAGTAAGCCCGAATGGATCTCGTGTAACTCCTGAATCCAACAAGTCTTCATCATTTTTTTCTTTGTTTATTTCTTTATTTTCATGTTTGTAATGTCAATATAAATTTGGCTGTTTTTTTGCTATCTATTGTAAAGTCTGTTAGGGGAGGGATTGTAGCCAAAATATAGGATAATTTCCTAGTTCGGCGTCCGGTGACCAAACAATTTCGTTTTATGTTATTTTAGCCAGAAAAGATAAAGCCTTGTAAATTTATATGTAGTTTTGGTTTGTTATGGAAATAGAAATATTTTTTTTGGTTGGACTGTAAACATATAAAAGGACATGATAAATATACATAAATATATATTAAAACTAATCATATATTATTATTAACACTTCTACTGCTGGAAGTGACTCAGCCCCATATTAAAAGATTAATTGCTCATGTTTGACAGACTTTTTGGTGAGCTGACTAGAGTTGAGAGAGACTAGACGATTTCTTCCAGTAACTGCTAAGCGATTTTATATCTTAGTCAACCCTTATGGCAATGATTCTGCATCCTAGAGAACTAGATATGTTTTACCATTCCATCTTAGTCCTCAGGGGTGACAACGCATCTGCATTTTGATTTTTAATCGAGATTAGATAGTGATGTCTATTAGGAGTGAGGCGAATTTATCGTTAAAAAAAGGTATCTTAAAATAGCAGACTGTAATTGTGACAAACAAACTGAAAGAACAGCTCCTGTTCCACGAGATAACAAATCCACTAAAAGACATTCATAAGTTTTTCTTTATTCATACATATGACCTTTGTGTGTTTTAAACAGTGGTAGAGCCACGCGGCAGCGTTTGCTGTCGCACGGATGGGCCGGCTCGAACCGGGGTGGTACCACGACCTCACAGAATACCAGCGTGGAGTAGAAGTTTACCTCTGCGTTTCGCTTGGTGAGTGCAGGTGGCCGGAGGCCCTTTTTACTGGAAATGAGGCATTCCATCTTAGTCCTCACGGGTGACAACGCATCTACATTTTGATTTGTAAAAGAGGATAAATATAGATGTCTATGGGCCGCAGCAACCACTTACCATCAGGTGGACTTTGTGCTCGTTTGTCACCCTTATTCTATAAAAAAAAAAAGATAAAAAATGTTACTGCGACACCCTGTTACTCGTCACAAGCTCTTTCCTTTTCCCGCATAGGTTCAACACCTTAGTTAGATAGAGAAGTACCCTATGGAAGTATCTTAAAATAGCAGCCTGTCACTGTGACAAACTGAAATAACAGCTCCTGTTACGCGAGATAACGAAGTTCATTATATAACAGTCACAAGTTTTTCTTTATTCATACATATGACAGTTACCTTAATTAGAATAAGATGAGAAATGTTACTGGTACACTATGACACCCTGTTACAGTTGTCACAAGCTCTGTTCTATTCTCGAATAGGTTCAAGACCTTAAGTTAGAAAGAGAAGTACCCTATGGAAGTATCTTAAAATAGCAGCCTGTCACTGTGACAAACTGAAATAACAGCTCCTGTTCCGCGAGATAACGAAGTTCATTATATAACAGTCACAAGTTTTTCTTTATTCATACATATGACAGTTACCTTAATTAGAATAAGATGAGAAATGTTACTGGTACACTATGACACACTGTTACAGTTGTCACAAGCTCTGTCCTATTCTCGAATAGGTTCAAGACCTTAGTTAGAAAGCGAAGTACCTACCAAGACTATAGTAACAGACTGCTATTTTGTAACAGGTTTTTGGAACAGTTATTTATGTAGAACTGGAACAGGCGGGACAGTAATGCGATTTTAACTGTTACAGCCCACTTCCTAATGTCTATGGGCCACAACGTCCACTTATCATCAGGTGAACTGTGTTCATTAGTCACCCTTATCCTATAAAAAAAAATTAGCGTTATAGATATCGTGTTGACATGTGTGTGTGTGAATATAAATTTTACAGTAGTCTGTATGAGAATGTTATGTCTTGCATATTTTAAGTAATGGTTTTGCCAGGATTTCTGTGAAGCCAAAAGATTTATCGATAATGGAATCTAGCGTTTCATTAACCTTACGAAACCAGGGACTAGATAAGATGATAAATTCTTTTACGCCACGCCACAACTATAATAAAACCGTTCTTGTTTAATTTATGTGCTAAATTACATAGCTTTTCTGTATCATTTCCTCGGATCACTAATAATCTTTTACGCCATAAAAAATTGTGTATAGACATTTTCTGGTTAACTATGCTTACCATCGTTCACGTTATAATGTAAGGGTTGAATTTTTAGAATATTTGTCCACTGTATAGGAAATGTATTTCTTTTTATAGAAGAGGAGGCAAACGAGCATGCGGCACACTTAAACGTAAATATCGACCACCGCCTACGAATAACTGCAACACCAGGGGAATTGCATGTGCGTTGTCGGCGTTTTAATAAGGAGTAAGCTCATTTCTTCAAGTTCCCTAAGACATATTTGTCCGGAAATTGGCGGCGGTAGACAATCTCACAAAGAAGTCGTGTGAGGGAGAAAACACCTGATAAATCACACTGTGGTGGACCGTCAAGAAACCCGATGGTGTGGATGGTATCTTGGGTTTTGTCGCTATGTGCAATGGTGGAATTTGGCGGTTGGAATTAATCCAAGCAGTTACCCAGAGCACTCCCTTTCTTTACTTTCTACTTTCTTTGATAAATGTTAAGTGATGAGATAGATGAAAAAGACTGATCTAAATTTAGGCATAGAATGTTAAGATATGTGGATGTAATAACATGTCAAATAAATAACTTTATTTCCCCATGCTGTACTTAATTTTTTACTTTTGAAAAGCAATTATACCTAATTGATTTGCTCAAAAAAAGGTGGCAACTAGAATCTAATGTCTCCGCCTATCTACGATTCAGGTATACTAGATCACCAGCTATGCATCCCCGACGGAAACCGTATTGGTGGTCACTAATCAGCTGGTCGTCCTCAATACTTGTTGTACGTACCTATAGTGTTGACATAAGCCTATTTTGTCCCGTGGGCGTCGTACAACTTAAAACAGCGAAAAATAAATAGATAAGAATCCATCGAGCGAAAGAAACATTTCTTTAATTATTGCCAGACGTGAATAACGTATTCCGGTCCAACGGCCGATTGTGACTGTAACGGCAATCCTTCCAGTTTGGGAGTGGTCCGTGTCCAGTAATGGGTTGTTACGGCTATGGATAACATTAAGCCCCGGATACACTCGAGACATTTTGTCTCACAACATGACCCGGAACACTCAATCTACGTGACGATGCAACGATGCACAGTGACCCGCAACATGGCCCGCAACATTTTATGTGACGCGGGAAATGTTGCTTGTTTCCGCTCCCAATGCGAGTGCACGTGTCCCGCCTCAGTGTCGCGCCATTTGTTACCGGGTGTAGTCGTGTGCCTTGCATGTTGCAAAATATGAGTAGGGTGGGGAAATGATACCGTGCTTTTATTTCTTGAGGTTTACCAGGGTCATATTTGTTGTAGGATACTTCAAACCACAAATTTCTGGTACTATTCTACCGATCATTTGTTTCGACACTTAAAAAGTGTACGACAAAGAAGCATAAGAATCTCCAGTCAACAAATATGTTAATGCAATGACAAGTCTGATATGAGAGCCAACAGCGTTCCGAGTATTGTATCCTGTTTGGCTATAGAAGATCCGATCATTTGTAATAAAGTTTCAAAATCAGATGTTGACATTGGAGTAAAATTCACACAAGATCCGTCAGACATTCGGAGAACACTTAAAATATTAAGTCTTGTTTGTTTTCGTTGTAGAAAGAAATTCCGCATCCACCGCCTTCTCTTTCACTCCCGAAATAACTACTATGTACGCAGTACTAATCGCCACAACCTCCTCGGGCGACATTTCTATAAGCAATGACTAGTGTGCCTGCAAAATGTACCGCGACTAATCCACATTCCCACGACATTCCACGCAGTTGTTGAGCGACATGTTGCGCAACATGCCACTCCTTTTGTCCCCAAGTATATTCAAGGCTTTAAACATAATTGATTGTAAAAAAAAAAAATTCGCATGCCATACAACATCATAATCATCATTACAGCCCTTCACAAGTCCACTGCTGAACATAGGCCAACATAATGTTTACGAAATAAAAAGAATAATAGAACTCGTTCTCGTGTCGATTGAAGATTGCACGAACCATAAACAATGTCCTCTTTTATCTATAGAAAATAGGTCGCATAGTACCTAGTTTACAAAATAGCAAGTTGAAAGGATGTTACAAAATAGCACGTTGATAGGAAGTTACAAATAGAATTACGATATTTTATTATAATTTATTTTGTGTTTCGTTATTTCATTTTTATTATAATGACCCTCGGTTAATGTTTGAATTATTTTTATTAATCTTTATTGCATTATCTTAGAAAAAAAAAATTCAAAGGGAGAATTGGACGTAGGTGTAGCAAATGAAAGAAAAAAAGAAAACAATGGTAATTTTACTATTTTTTAGATATAAATCTATACAAATAAATAAAATTGAAGTGTCTGTTTGTAATTTCAAAATACCAGCTTTTTTACTTAATCCATATGAAAGTATATACGGTACTTATGACAAAAACACAATTTTTAAAATTTTTGTCTGTCTGTCGGTCAGTCTGTCTGTCTGTCTGTTTGTTCCGCCTAATCTCCGAAATTTCAACGGGACTTTCACTGGCAGATAGCTGATGTTATAACGAGTAACTTAGGCTACTTTTATCTTAGAAAAATAATTAGGGTTCCGCGCAACATAGTTAAAACCCTAAATTACACGCGGGCGAAGTCGCGGAGAACAGCTAGTTTTAAATAAAAATAGTAATGTTCTAATTAATAATAATAATGATAGGCTGTAATGAACGAAAAAAAAAGAGTGGATTTTGCCCTAGTTGACTTGTTTGGCAGCAAGTCAGCAACCGCGATATTTTACTGTTTTAATTTGTTATCAGGAAGAAGCTGCTACCTATCTTCTGATAACAGAAACAGGAGATAGGTGGCAGCATCTTTCTGATGATCGTGATTATCGTATGAAGGTTTTGTTACCTTTGATTAGATGATACGAGGTAGTGGACTCTCTGTTACTACACGTCACGCTACTAACAACTTTGGACTTCTTTGAGAAATCGGCTACTACCAACGAATTTTCCAGACCAATACTTAGGGTACTTCAAGAAAAAAAGACTCCTTTGTAAAAGGCCGACAACGCATCTGCGAATCCCTTCGTGTTGTGGTTGTTTATGGGCGGCGATAGTTTAGGTCGTTTCCCCCTCTTCTATAAAAAAAGGTGTGGAGGTGTGGAGGACAAATGGCGAGACTAGAGTTCCCGCAAATTCGAAGGCATTCACTCGTTCTAACCATCCATCCAACAACCATGTAAGTAAGGTAGTGTTTTAAGATAAGGGTTTGGCTCAAAATCAAACCATTATCATCATCGTCATCACAGCCTTTCTAAAGTTCACTGATGAACACAGGCCTCCTTCATAGATTGTGCCATAGTGGCCACACTTGGCATGCGGGTTGGCAAGCGCAGTTTTTTATTATTGTTGCTGCTATTGGAAAGTTGTTTTGTTTCACTTGTTCTATTTAAGTTTCCCTCTGTCGCTTCTTACGACACCCACGGAATGATATGACACGCCATACACGATTACGTCGCTACTACACGATAGAAACTTACTCAAAGTAGAGCAGTAGTATTAAGCTTACCAAATGCAATTTGCCAAAATTCGCCAACCCGCTTGCCAAGCGTGGCAACTGTGGCAAATATGCCCCTAATGAGGTAATCTTTTGGGGAGGGCCATTTTTTTATAGAATAGGGTGATAAACGAGCACACAGTCCACCTGATGGTAAGTGGTTGCTGAGACTCATAGACATATACATCTATCCTCAATTAAGAATCAAAATGCAGATGCGTTGTCATCTGTGAGGACTAAGATGGAATGCCTCTTTTCCACTAAAAAGGGTCTCCGTTTCTCTACACTCACCATACGAAACACAGCAGTGTTAAGCTGCTATTTGACGCTAGTATTCTGTGAGAGCGTGGTCCTAGTGGACTATAATAGGCTGTAACGATACCAAATGTAGCGTTATAAAAATGGAATCCAGGTAGTACTTCAACGAATTAACACATTAGCCAATTATTATGTCTGAAAATATGGTACGGGATATATGCTTACCTTAATACCAAAAAATATAACTTGCAAGTCTTGAGGTTTGAGGTACGGTGTGAGCGGTCTCAGGAAGTATTTAATTATTTTACTCAGCACGTCAACGTAATTGCATTCCGTATCCACTAGCTCCCTTATAACATAATCGCGTTTCTCTAGGCTGTGCGACGATGTTGCAAGCTGGAAATATATTAAAAAAAAAATAAAAGACATTGGTCATAAAAGTGAAAGTAGGAACAAGCAGTACGTCAATTCCAAATTCATGATAGAAAAAAAGTAAAATTAACCATTCTAAGCGCAATTCTACGAAACATTATGGACAAGCTATCTCAAACTACTAGGTGAATGAAAAATAATGATACCAGAAATAATGAGCGAATGAATAATTCAAAGTAATGCACGGAACGTCGCGCCGTACTTTTACTTGTCCGTCCGCGTCGCGATTCCGAAGTCAGGCATGAAATTTCTTTATTCCCACATTTCGTCACGCCGAAAATTGTCTAATATTTATCGAGAATATTGCCAAATCGTTATGTGCTAATATTTTCACTTTCAACTGTCGATTCGTCCTTTACCAAATTTATTTTGTAATATAAAACTTACTTGATGGATTCCCAATCGCATATGAACGACGAAAAGACGGATTTCACAACAGAGTGCAGTACTTTTATTATATCTGGTAAAATTATCACTATATCTACTATTAATGCTCTATAAATACAAACTAACTACAACTACTAAGAATAAATAATCAAAGTGCATATTTTGCCTTATTCAAAAATTAACTTACAAAAATTAATTTCATAGCAATCTTATCAAAAATATTATTTTTATTTATATTTAGATTTTTATCATAGCAGTATAATATTACAATTTTTATTGGTCCGTTTAACGTAAAGAGTAGATTCCTTACAATTTGGCAGTATTGACGATATCAGTACAAATCATACTCTGGTGTTAATATGCTGAATCCCTTTTTCCGCCTAAATTCACTTTAGTAAAATAAATTAATATTCAAAAAGCATTAGTAAGCATCCCTTTAGTATCGTGACCTGTTCGAAATAAGGTGAAAGAATTCCGTATTCGACGTGCAGTAATCATAGTATGGGAGCACGTGGGAATCGCAATCACGTAAGAACCACTATCTTGGTGTAACTGTAAGTATTTCGTTTTGCCAAAGCGCAAAGAAATGCAAACATCTAATATAAACATATTTATCAGGGGTACAACATCTGTTTTGTAGCATCGTCTCTGAGATTACTTTTCGCGTCAAAGGTTATAATTATTGACAATGTTTGCCGACAAAAAGCAAAGGCTTTTATTTTTTAAGTGAAAACTTCTTCAGCCGCGTTGAGCGATTTTTGGTAGGGGAAAAACTTATGGGTTCGCGTCACCAATGACCTTGACATGCTTGTGACGTATTGCGCGCAAGCGCTGTGCTTCTTTTTAGCCCATATTCTAGGTAGTGCCAACTAATACTACTTTTTTGAATGAGAATAATTTATAGGTATATTATTCGATGTTGTTTTATTTTCGTTGTTGTTCAATTAATGTTGTCAAAGTTAATTAGATCTAGTATCGCAACATCATTAAAAAATTAATTAAAATATTGATAAAATTAAACCACTAACAAAAGTTATTATGGATTTTCCTTAAATGACGCCAATTCCCCCGTGCTCTTTTAAACAATAGACATGTTTTAATTCGTCAGTATTACCTTTGCCCCATCATTTGATTGTAATCGAGGCAACACATGCACTTTGATGAAATAAAAAAAAGTGAAACCAAAATGGCGGCGGCGTACAGCGAAAGCGTTGTTCTGCAGCGTGTGCGCGGCGTGCGCGACCGGCGTGGGCGTCGGCGCACTCTTCACGGCGCACAGGTCGTGGTAGATCTCCTCGTCGTGGATACGCGCGCAGTAGCTCGCGTACTCACCAACGTCGCCGACGCCCGGCGGGCACACGCCGCCGCTGAACACGCCCGTTCACATCACACGTCACACACGCACAATTCCAATACGCCCTAACTGCTTGCTCGTTGTCGTATGCCCGTTTTTAACTAGCCTTTATTAGCTTCGCGTGTATTCTACCTATCTATGTAAAGGAATGTTTTAATGTAATTTCCACCAACGGCCGATTTTGAATTCAAAATTTACACTCGTATCAAATAACCGATGACAGTACAACAATTGAATAACTTTATCCTAGTATCTCAATCAGTATTATCAGGATAAAATAAAATAATTATCAAGATCATCACGACTTATGATCAGTACGTGTTAAGTTTTTGTCTAAACTCTACATTAAACTATATTACTTTGACGTGAATACGTCTTTAAAATTGCTTCCTTAGTGTGAGACAATTCAGAAAACTGATATTTACAAAATCGGGGAAGACAGTTTGGTGTTACAGCTAGATATTTGTCATCTACATCCAATATTAATTACACTACTCGATAGCAAAATAATAAAAAAATCGTTCCCTTGAGCGAGGACTGTGACACTGGACAGTACAGTGACAGCACAACGGCTCACTACGCTCAGTCACATAATAATATGTGTGAGGGAGTGGCGTGGCGGCAAGCCACTCTCTATACACTTTCTTTACTTTATGTTAGGACACAAAGCGATACACCAGTGTCTGGTAGTCATTATAGTCGTACTATATAATTGAAAACGGTCACAGCAGGATTACAAAAAACTACTGTGGAATCAGCCTGCTTAGCATTGTTGGAAAACTTGTATTTCATAAAAATTTAAAGAGTTATTAAAGAAACTGATGAAATAAAAATTGATAGACTGGAGATGGCAAGCCGGATTTAGAAAGGGGATGGATAAACTAATCATGTCTTTTCTATGCGCATGCTCACAGATAAATTTTTGGCTTGACTTTAAAAAGACCTAAGACGGATTGGACAGGCATTAAAATGTCTCTTTATAGGGACTCTAGTGCTTGAGGATAAACGTCACGAATGGCAATTGCTTTGTTAATTAGTAAAAGTAATGCTGCAGAAATGCGGTCATTAAGAAGTATGTAACGGGTGACTCTGAATGATATGGTGGGAAATTGCGTGATAAGAGAAAAATCTTGTTTTGTAAGATGATGTGACGAGGATTAAGAAAGAAATTCTTCGGTGGTTGAGACACAATCATAGTTTTAAACATTAAAAATAAGTGACAAAACTAGTTTATGCTGCAGAAGTCGAGAGTTGGCAAGAGACGCCCTAAGTCGTTTATCGACCAAATTGGCGATGTGCTGAAGATGAGCTCAATTAAGAGTACCTATAATCGATGATCATGTAAATGTATACATAGATAACAAGATATATGATGTGAAAGAAGCGAGAGATGTATATCAGGATCGTAAATGGAAATCTCTAGTTAATCTCAGCCTACACCACTAGATGACAGGCGTGAGAGTTTGTTTTATATTTTATGTATCTGCATGCCTGTTTGTGTCGCGTTTTATAAAAATCTCGAAATTAAAAGTAAAAAGAACGAGATATAATTTTCGGACTGACATCTGCAGTACGAATATAAAATGATTAAGCATGTATGTAACCCGTGTAGTGTCGGTGTAAGAATATCCACTACCCCATATCATCCCGTGGGTGTCTTAAGAGCGAAACTAATCAGATGATGCAGCAGCGTCTTTCCTAATAACGATTAAAAATAAAAAAAAACTGCGGTTGCCAACCCACTTCCCAATCCAATGTGAGGCAATCTATGGAGGATACCTATGTTCAACAGTGTACTTTAACAGGCTGTAACTGTAACCATGTAAAGTATAATTAATAAAAAAATAGCAAACACTCTCTCCGTTAGTTATTGCTTTATTTTATTTACGCATCTATCTATCTTATGGTACTGATATATATTCATAATTTCGGAACTACCGTAAATATTACACGTGGTTAACATCCTCCTTGTTTAAAAATATTGTGAACACGAATAGTATTGCCAAATTTAGTGTGTAGTGTTTAGTGGAGGTGGCTTACACATGTAAATTGGACAAGGAAAATAATCCTAAATAATTATTACTAGGCCATACAAATTACGAAACACATGTTCCGTGTTCCATGGGATTCGAACTGGCGTCCCTGCAGCATTGCGACCAAACACTTAGCCACTGGGCTACGGAGCCGTCAAAAAAGTTAAAAGCCGAATAGTGAACAATTTGACATAGGTTTCGATGAAGCCATTCTTCAGATTTTCTCCTACCCTATTTTTTATTAATTCATACATTATAGTTTACAACCTATTAAAGTCCACTGCTAAATATGGCCTTCCCATAAATTACCTCTTAACACACACTTGGCAGCTAGAATGGCAGTCGCAGTTTATTAGGAAGACACTGCTGTTCATCTTCTGGTTTGTTTCACTCTGTCGCCTCTTACGACATCCACGGGATGGTATGGCGTAGTGGATATTCTGACACCGCCACTACACGCCGTATTCTTTAATATATTGTAATTCCTCGAGCAGAATGTGTAAAGTTACAACAATGAGTTTCATTAAATGCAAATATTATCAATAGTTTATTTGTCTATATTCGTTTTGGATAAAAGCTATCTAGTCTATGTATAAAAAACATATTATAGGAATTTTTATTTGTTGTGAAAGTAAAGTAAAGTAGAGTTGCAGCCTATTTACGTCCCACAGCTGGGCACAGGCCTCCTCTCATTTCTGAAAGGGTTTTGGGGCAAGGAATTGTCCGCGGCGCTGCCCTAACGCGTGTTGACGAACTTCACATGTCTTCGAAATATTTTTTTTCTTATTTCTCAGACATGCAGGTTTCCTCACGATGTTTTCTTTCACCGCCGAGCACGTGGTAAATCAGCACTTAAAATTGCAATTAACAATTTCATTGGTGCCGGCGGGGATCGAATCCGGGTTGCTCGAGTACTGTGAAGCTTACAGCGAGCGCTAACCATCTGAGCTACCACGGCTTTTTTTCTCTTTTTATTTGTTGTAACTAAGAAAAAAAAATCTTTTTAGAACACGACCTTCGTAACAGCCCAATTTCTGCCAAAAACGACTAAATTGATGTCTTACAGGCAGTAAAGCTCGCTCTGCTCTATACAACCTGACCTACATTTTGAAGGCACTTGAAATACATCATTGAATTTAGCGCTTAGCCGGCGACAAGCAAGCTGACCGGGCGGAATTTTGATACCTTCTCACTGGATATGTCACGTAATCGAGTATATTCGAATCACGCGAGGCATTTCCAATCGAATAACAATGCTGTTACGAAATCAATCAATATTGAAATGGATAATTTTTTTTTAATGTGTGAACTCGTGCCGATCACAATGTTTAAAATTCCAAATGGTTGAAGTATACAATATACTTAATCAAACAATTGTTGTTGAAAACTACGAGGATATAATAAATCGCGTGATTGCATAATTAAAATTAACATTTAATAGGTATGCTTAAGTTTTTTTTTTTAACAAAAGCCAAACGGAACAAGCTAATAGGGCGACTTCGAATGCATCCAAGGAAGCCTAGGCATGCGGGATACGTGCGCATAGCTGGCTTCAGTACTTCCGTTTACTGCGAGTAACCGTGACATGACTACATTACCGTATTACAAACTACTAAGGATTTAACGGAACCAAAACACCCGCAAACGGCATAGTTTGACAGCTTTATAGGTACCGTTCTCGCATAACCATGGCCCACTGCCGTGCAATATAATGGAATATGTATGAATATTAATTTTTGTTTGTTCGTATTTTCTGCGAAGCCATACCGTTCAAAAGATTGCGCTAAAACATTGTCAACTTATTGCTTGCACTTGCACGAAGGTTAAAATAGTACAATTAACTTACAGTAGGTGGCCCACGTATCGTACCGACAAATTTATTTGAAAGTTATAATATATTAAAGTTACAGCCTTATATACACGTCCTACTGCTGGGCACAGGCCTCCTCTCATTTCTGAGGGTTTTAGGCCAAGGAAAGGTCCGCCGCGCTGCCCCAATGCGTGTTGGCGCACTTCAAATGTCTTCGAAATATTTTTTTTTCTTATTTGTCAGACATGCAGGTTTTCTCACGATGTTTTCCTTCACCGCCAAGCACGTGGTAAATTAGCACTTAAAATTGCAATTAACAATTTCATTGGTGCCGGCGAGGATCAAATCAAACCCGGGTTTTTCGCGTACTGTGAAACTTACAGCGAGTGCTAACCATCTGAGTTACCACGGCTCTATTACTTACTACGGCTATATTATTCAATTTAAATGAATGTATTATCATTCCTAATTAAATAATATAACTCTTCCAAATTTGCAACGATATTTCCACATTTTTTTTGCAGCAGCGCAGCGCCGTGTAGCAGCTATTAATTTATAAATGTTTTTGCAATCTCACATTAAGGTTCGGTAACGAATTTATATGCTAGTAACTAGTTACTAACATGCTACTTCGCACTTTGTTATGTCTATACTTAACAAAGTGCGGGAGTCCAAACAAATGTTGATTTATTTTTTTGTCTATATAAAAACGATTTTCTCCAGTATTGCGAAGACATTTTACAGTCATAAATTGCACATGGATAAACATCTAGAACAATCCTTTGCAGACCAAACAACCATTTTCCATTAAGTCTAAAAAATATATTAGACTTAATGAAAAACTACAAATAAGTTTAATTTTCTGATGAAAAAAAAAGCTAGTAATCGGGGAATAATAAGCGTTTTCTTGCTCTCCCGTAATTTTTTGAAAAATTGAGGTTCGCCCCTTTGCGGTATCAACGACTAATTCTTCCGTGGGAGATTCATAAACGCATTATCGTAACCAAAATACAGAACCTAAGTCTTTAATGAGCTTAATAATTTAAAGCAAATAAAATGGATCGATGTGACTCGCTTAACTACTTTTAATCATCTACGAATATTTGATTGATTTGGTTATTAATTTGCTTACGATAAAACGACGTTTGGACCTTTTATTACTTTAATATGAAAAGAGATTATAACTTTTGAAAGTTTTGAAGTGAATGTTCTTAAAGTAGTGGAGAAATTTAGTACGGTATTTAAAAAACAAATGTCACGTTTTCTGGTAATGTTCTGGTAATGCGGCTGCATGAGTATACTATTATTCAACCTACTTATGTAAAATATAAATAAAAGAAGAATGATACATCGTAAAGAAGTTTCACTTTGTACGTGTGTACGCAATTGCATTCACAATCTTTTTTAATATTAGTTTTTTTATTTTTTATTTATTTAATAATGTGAGATGAATCTTACACTCGACTTATTCTTTTACTTTATTCTTATACTCGACAAATAACTAAAAGAAATGGCTACGAAAATAACTATGTAATACGAAATGTTTTAATATCTTTTTGTAATCTGTGTTATGTTTGAAACCGAATATTTCATTAAAGATTTTTAAATCAGAAAGATCTTAGATTTTTTTCTTTTACTAAAATTAGACTAAAGGTAGACAGGTATTCATTGCAGAACTATTACGAAAAAGAAATAAGCAACGTTTATGAGATTTCTTTCTAAACAAATACTGAATGTTGAGACCTGAGTCTGTTTCTATGTAATAAAGCTACTAAAGCGAATCATTAGAAATCGTCATCGTCAAATATGCTATCTATCTGTGCTGTGCCATTGTTTATGAAAGTTCTGGGTTCAAATTCCAATCGTAACAGATAGTTTTGCAAAACATATTAAAGCCTCGACGCATTGTGGGTGCTACACATCGTCGTCATCATCATCAGCATGCGGTAGTCCACTGCTGGCCACATAGCCCGATCTTCAGCTTTACGCGTCCAGTTTCTGCCAGCCGCCTTACGCAGATCGTCGCTACACAAGTAGGACTATAATCTACAATACCTCCTACGCAGTTGATAACTTCAAGAAGCTTCTAAAGGTGATCACATAATAACAAAAAATCGCAAAAAGGTTATTGTCTTTCTAATGTTTGAATGACAAATGATAAACCATTAATATAATGATGATAATGTCTGATAAACCAACCACGACAAGATAGTTGTTTTTAGGTTTTTGACGCATCTCAAGCTATGTACTGTACGATGTTGTGAATTAATATTAACAAAATATAATAGAGCACACTACTAAGCGAATTAAATTAACCCATGCTAGTAAAAAGCTTTCCAAGGCAGCGTTCAGACATATTATTGCACGTCATTATGCATGGAATTTCACGTCTATTAAGTTTATATTTGTAAAGGAAATTTATTTATTAAGTAAAGGTTTCCGGGAACTCATATCGGTGCTTATTACATTTTATCAGTACGCCGAAATGCAGTTAGATTACATTTTTGGTAAATTATTAAATTGTTTAGAAGTCCATTGCCAGAAACAAAGATAATTTTTGTGTAAATAGGGAGATAGTAGTTTTCTTAAGAACTATAAATACACTTCCATCAGCAGACCCGTCTCACCATTGTATGAATGGTGTAGAACCTATCAAAACTAGTACAAAGAATCCGGTCTCGATAAATTTACGAGTAGGTAACAGTCACCAAAAGGTTCCATTAACTACCTTCCGGTTCTATAATATTAGCCCTATGGCACATAATAAATACTAGCACTACGTACCTATGGCACACTAGTAAAGGTCCTTACTCATTACTTTGTGCCTATGGCACCATAAAATGCAAGTATTTACAGTTTCAAATAGATACGATAATAGAAATGGCTAAAAATAGATTTGCTACATCTGTTTACATTATATCTAATCGTATCATCTCTACACTTCGATTGGGGCTGCCATCTGTCAAATCTTTTGGACAGGGGGAGTCTTAGCGTTAGCTTTTGTTATTTTTAAATAGACACCATTTCTAGTTGTGGTTCTTCCGAAATTTTGTTCTCTGAATCACGCTTCACACTTCCACTTCAGTCTGTAAGTTTAAGCCGTAATATCGCAGGTTTACGTTATATTATAACCTTATTTTTGTATATTTAAAAAAAAACGTTACCTCCACACTAAGATTTTCTCCTATATCGCGGGGGCAGTTTACATACATAGATTTCACAAGGACAAACATCCAGATTCAGAACAATTATTTGCAGGTCATACAAATATTTATTCCGTGCGGAATTTGAACCCGCGACCCTTGGCGCTGCAACTCATTGCTAAGCCACTGCGTCACGGAGCCGTCATAACCGTTTTACATTTTAGTGATTGAGGAGAGTTCATTAATAGTACTCAAATGCTAGTGCTTAAAACAAAAATAAAAAGCGATACTATTTTATATTAGTGGAAAGTTGAGAATTGTACGTAAAGCGAGTAGGATAGAATGATCTTTATTCAATACTAGCTGTTCCCCGCGACTTCGCTCGCGTTCAATTCAGGGTTTTAATTTTTTTGCGCAGAACCCCAATTCTTTTTCTAAAATAAAAGTAGCCTATGTTACTCCTTATAATATCAGCTATCTGCCAGTGAAAGTCCTGTCAAAATCGGTCCAGCCACTTTGGAGATTAGCCGGAACAGACAGACAGACAGACAGACAGACAGACAGACAGACAGACAGACAGACAGACAGACAGACAGACATACAGACAGACAGACAGACAGACAGACAGACAGACAGACAGACAGACGGACGGACAGACAGACAGACAGAAGTTTTGAAAATTGTGTTTTTGTTATAAGTACCGTATACACTTTCATATGTATTTAGTAAAAAGCTGTTATTTTGATATTACAAACAGACACTTCAATTTTATTTATTTGCATAGATTGATTATTACATAATACTTATTGAAAGTAATTTTTTTATTTACCACTGGTTCGGAAAATACCTCTGTCCTGGGAAGAACCAGCAAAAGACCCAGCGGGACTTTTTGTTTAAACATATTTCACTAAACAATAATTTTGTTTGAACAATTTTTAAATGAATTTTCATAGAACCAGCATGGTAGCGATCACCTTATTCCCAGGAGTTATTTTCATTCATATATTCCTTGATATTATAATAACCCTTTTTGTACAGTTTTCCTTTAATAAAACTTTTACACTTGTTTACTGACGAACTTTGAACATGTTCTAGGATTTAGTTGTAAAAGCGTATACATTGCCCCATAAATGAATTACCCGAGTAGTACTAATGACTAAAATCTACTGTTTACACGTTTCTATTGATTTACTCTCCTGAATACTAATGTAAGCCGGCCAGTACGCTTTCCGTGGGACGCAATGGACACTCGTACATTACATTTCATTGAGCAAGGTCATATTGAACAGAAGAGGTGCACGAATTTCCAAAATATTCGATTGTAATGTTTGAATGACAAGCTATATGATAACAATGCTAGCTGATAATATCAAGGACACGGTTTTAAGAGTAGTCCACTTTCATTCACGCCTATATGTATTCCATATGTCAAGACATACTGAATCCATAATCCATACTGGGACAATATCAAGTAGTACACTCTCACATTTTTTTTACTTATTATAATCCAGTGCTTGACCACTATCCCATCTGGTAGTAAGTGGTGAAGTAGCCTTAGATGGTAAATCGCACTGTCTTAGCGTAACAAAAGCCTATTCACTCTTGCCTTGAAGACGCCCAGATTGTATTCGAACAGAAAGATAGACGCGGGCAAATTATTCCACTCCTTTGCTGTACGCATTACATAAGACGAAGCAAACCGTTTGGTTCTGTGGCGGTGGAAGGAAAAGGGGAGATCTCCCGCCGGGCAAGGTGTGCTGCCCGGGGAGCGGCCAACGCTCCGAGTGGTAGTTCGGAGCTATTCTATATATGCTGCTTTAACTTCGGAACTTTGTTAGTGCGATTTAGGCTTCGATATGTTTCGCTTGTGGCGCGACGACAGCGCCGCCACAGTTCTACCGCGTGGAAAATCGACAACAAAGGGGTGAAGACCCGCCGACCGCCTGGTTGTGCGATGGTGCAAAGGAGAGAGAGGAATTAAAGCATGTAATTCCTGCGCACACTCACTGAAATGTGAAGTCTTACATGAAAGTATAATTTTTGTAATGGTGTATTCACATCATTATAAACAGACTTCAGACCACAGACGGCATAATACCTATAAAATAAAGTCGGTGGACCGCAACTGCGCATCCCACCCTCGCAGTAATTAACGATTGATAAATGAAAATAAAATGCATTCGTAGCACTGTCAAGAATAATAAATAATGTTATTTATTATATTTTATTCTGCGTAGGTACTAAGCAAAAATATACTTAATGTATTTTCTCTCAAAAAATTTTTTAATATAGTTAGGATAACGAACGAGCACACAGTCCACTTGATGGTAAGTGGTTACTGTGGCCCATAGACATCTACATCTACCTTCGTTTGCGAATTAAAATGCAGATGCGTTGTCACACGTGAGGACTAAGATAGAATGTCCCTTTTCCAGTAAGATAGGTATCCGGTTCTCTACACTCACCATACGAAACACAACAGCATTAAGGTGGAAGCTCCAGGGTGGCCCGTGAAATTCAAATTTTCTTGCGTTTTTTGGAATTTGCGGGTCAGGGTTAGGTTGTATATTTAACAAAATATGATTCGCGACCGTAGCGATTATGTGTTTACAGAATTATTATCATTAAAGTCACCAATACAACCCTGTAAGTTCATATTAGCCCTTTGTATGGCTATTTCCAGAAAAACTCATTGAGTGAGAGCGTGGTCCTTCCCCGGTCGAGCCGACCCATTCGTGCTATAACTATACTATTAATTTAGCTGCAGCATGGCTCTACCCCGTTAAAAAATAACTGCCTGAATTATTGTGTACAGTAATTTCATACCGTGTTCAGTGGTCTTGCTACACCACTGCCAAGGTGGACGTGCCCGTCATGTTCGAAAGAGTCCGAAATAGTTCTAACTGAATATTTTTGATTAAAATAGAGATAGTTTGCGTACAAACTCTCGTCATGGTAGGGATCAGTAAAAGCAATACATTTTAATATTTTATTACCTACAGTCTGTCTACGTTTATCAAATAATAAACATTGACTGTAGAAGACTTATTGATTTTATATTGTTAAAATAGACAAATTTTAGGGGGCAAATGAAAGTTAATTCCCACCTTATATTATATTAAATATTTTAAATGAAGCCAGTAAAATCTCAGGGGGAGGGTAAGGGTCGGCATTTTCAGTGCTAACGGCCCTGGGGTGGCTACAACCCTTGCTACGACTTTATTTGATCTACTTACTAAACATTTGAACGAGCCGCCTCCACTATCTTTAGATTTGTGTTTGATTTACGCCCGAACTTAATAACGTATCTCTTTTTTAAGATTAAAGACAATCCGAGATTATACCCTATCCAAAGATCGATCTAAATCCACATCCCCAATAACGAATGTTAACAAGCCCAATCTTTTTTTTGAGGCGATCGCAGTCGATCCAAACATCTATCCGATTTTCGTTGTATGCATAACGACTGTTGTTTCATTCAAATAGATGTATTAATATAATAACATAAAATGATAATTAAAATTTATTACTATTGACACTAATTATACGTTAGCTACTTTTTTCTCCCTAAATTTTTTAAATTATTATATTTTTATTAAATCAATGTAAATCTATAGTTAGAACAAAAATGACATAACGGAACGTCGCCGGTAAGTAGCGTCTCCGTAGGGTCAGTGTCTCGGTAATAAAAAAAACGGTCATTGTCAAGTTTCACTGCTTAGCTTCGATCGTGTGTGTTTGTTATTAATTTTTGAGCGTATATAAACCTTTTTTCGAATTACAACTTAAGAACAGAAACATTTACAGCAAATATATTGTGTAAAATAAAAGAAAACACGTAAGTTTTGAACTAGAAGGATTAATCCTAGGCTTTTCTCGAATTTGGATTGTTTACACCGATCGAACCAAACGCCAAAATTGACAGATAGGTTATTGATACACACAAACTGTCATTCACCCACAGAGGTGTATCTTTTTCTGTAATCCAACCTCCCAAGGATAGCTTGCTTCTGCAGATAGTAGTTTTAATCTCTGGATTGATTATTGGCACTGTCTAACCATAAAATGGATTGAATTATCAATCTTCGATTGCTAAAAATAGATTAAGATCGAATATTAATTTCGGGCGTAAAACAAAGCTCGATAGACACTTTTTTTATAGAATAAGACTGACAAACGAGCACACAGTCTACCAGATGGTAAGTGGTGCTGTGGCCCATAGACATCTACATTTATTTTCAATTAAGAATCAAAATGCAGATGCGTTGTCACCCGTGAGGACTAAGATGGAATACCTCGTATTCAGTAAAAAGAGTCTCCGGTTCTCTACACTCACCATATGAAACACAGCAGCATTAAGCTGCTATTTTACGCTGGTATTCAATGAGAGCGTGGTCCTACCCCGGTCGATCTGACCCATTCGTGCTACAACGTAAATAATGCTGCAACGTGGCTCTAACACGTTAAATACCTAAGGCAATAAAGAGATAAAGATAATCCTAGGGGTGTTTATCTCGTCTCACGATATCAAAACGACGAGATAGTGAGATGTTTTCTTTGACGTTGAGGCTGACAATTTGAGGTTGAGGTTGACAAGCAAGAAATATAAAGTAAAATTAATAAAAGCTCATAAATCATAATTTCTACCACTGAACCATTCGACTTTCTTTCCCCAAAGTGTAATGCTGTATCTTTTTTCTGCACGTCGACGTATCGACTTCACGATTACGGACATTTAAAACAGTTGTGTGCCGCCGTTTGTGAGGTTCTGGGGAAGTCCCCCTACCCTTCCCCCCTTGCGGAAATGTACAATTTATAAGTATAATTCTTTTTGTAAAATCATAACCTCACATTTTTACATAGGAATATTGACATAGTTACTTCTGCAACGGCTTCGGCGCTGCGGAAAGTACAGCCCCATGGCCCTTGTGTAGTAAATCGCAGGCACCAATGCTCACTTATGCAGCTTCGTACCATCAGGTGGACAGTTGTTAGTAAACTTGACTAATAGATATAGAACTCTTTTAGAACCCTTCTATAAAAAAGTATGAAAGCGCAAAGCACACTTCTCGTAGTTATAATTAGAAACATCTCGAATAAACGGTACATTCCTCTCAAGTAAATATTTATTGAAAAAACAAGCAATAATCAAATTCAGAGTTTTACATTAATGCGTGAGCGTTGGCTACGTAGTAAGACGAGAAAAGAGCCTCGAACCGGGGTAGTACCACGACCTCACAGAATACCAGCGTGAAGTAGAGGTTTACCAGGCGTTTCGTTTGGTGTGTGCAGGTGGCCGGGGGCCCTTTTTACTGGAAATGAGGCATTCCATCTTAGTCCTCACGGGTGACAACGCATCTACATTTTGATTTGTAATAGAGGATAGATGTAGATGTCTATGGGCCGCAGCAACCACTTACCATCAGGTGGACTCTGTGCTCGTTTGTCACCCTTATCCTATATAAAAAAAAAACTAAATAAAACTACAACAGCAATGAGTTTTACCACGGGCATGTTCGATACCTAATACTCTTTTATCATTATTATATAATTCTTTGGTCCGTGTGTATGTATTATGTGTGTAACTCCTAAATGGCTGGACCGATTTCGATAAAATTTTGTGTGTGATTAATTTGATTCTAGAATGGTTTAGATTCACAATTGGACTCGGTAGGTGGCGCTGTTGTCGAGATTCAGAAATCACCCGTGCGAAGCCGGGGCGGATCACTAATATATTATATAAACCAACAACCGATGGGGAAATTTGGCGGCTATGTACCGACGAGAACAGCACAGGACGACTACTCAAAAGACAATTATGAGGTAAGGTATACGTGAAGTCAATGGACGCAGGCGGTTTATAACAGTGACAGAGAACTTGTGATGGACTGTAATGATGATGTCGAAAATGTCGAACCTTCACTGAACGATAAAGACATTATTATATATATATATATATATATGTATATTTTTTCTGTGATTACTTAAACATTTTCTTATATTTGCAGAGATCTAAATGAATGCGGATGACAATCCCCTCCTACCAATTATAGAAAGTAGTAAACCATGACCCGCCACAAAAACGTGGTGCAGTAGTGGATTTATCATGGCGTTTAAATTCAAATATTATTCATGCAACAAGTGGTAAATTCAAAAATTTTGTACAACAGACCTCAATATAAATAAAATGATAACATGATCAATGTAGTCGAAATCAAATAAATACGCATTATTAAGGATAACTCAAAAACTAATTGGTCAGTCCTTGATCAAATTTATATAGGACCACATGAGAAGCACCAGCGTTCAAATAAAAAGAATCTTCAAAATTGGTTCACCTAGAAAAAAGTTCCAAGGTAACACACATTAAAAAAAGCGGCCAAGTGCGAGTCGGGCTCGCCCATGAAAGGTTCCGTAGCAGCAAGTAACATAATTTACGATTTATGACGTACTAAAAGAAAACTACTTACGAGATCTCGTTCAAACCAATTTTCGGTGGAAGTTTACATGGTAATGTACATCATATATTTTTTTAGTTTTATCATTCTCTTATTTTAGAAGTTACATGGGAGGACACATTCTACCACTTTGGAAGTGTCTCTCGCGCACACTATTCAGTTTAAAAAAAAAGATATAAGGAACCTCAATATCATTTTTGAAGATCTATCCGTTGATACCCACATGTATGAGTTTGATGAAAAAAATTTTTTGAGTTTTAGTTCTAAGTATGGGGAACCCCCAAAATCTATTGTTTTTTTTTCCTATTTTTGTGTGAAAATCTTAATGCGGTTTACAGAATTCATCTACTAACCAAGTTTCAACAGCATAATTCTTATAGTTTCGGAAAAAAATGGCTGTGACCTACGGACGGACAGACAGACAGACATGACGAATTTATAAGGGTTCCGTTTTTTGCCATTTGGCTACGGAACCCTAAAAAACCAGTCGAATTGAGAACCTTGACCTTGAAATCGGTTAAAAAGATAAGCAACAGTCGTTTGACTACTGAGCACAGGTCATCGCTCGTTTCTGGGACGGAATGGTTACTTCACGTATTTGCGTACTGCACATGTCATTAAAACATTTTATTTCTTAGACATGTAAGTTTTTTCATGCTTTTTCCTTTCCTGAAAAAAAAATATTTATGTCGGCGGTGTTCAAACTCGAGTTTTTCGCGTACAGTTAAATTTACGGCGAGCGCCGTTAAGAGCCGAAAGCAATAAAGTGTACGCAGTAAAGTCTACTCTGTCCACGACTGAAATTTGAACACACTATGTAAGTTTCCTCAGTTAGACCACTACATTATGCGGATATATTACAATACACGCATCAATAAAGCGCAAGTAAACGTACGGGCACGTGTAAGCTCATAAGCTTCAATGATTACACACACTTACTAAACTACCATCCGGTACATTACACAGAACAAGGAGCGCGTGCCCATACACACGTGCCAAACATCGCATACACACAACATACATATACGTTTCACTGATGACGTGTAAGAAAACAAGCCGAGGGCGATATTTAAACAAAAACCAAAGTTGTGTTGCCTTAAAGCTCAGGTGTAATATCGTGAAAGGGTATGATGTTGGATACTGTATTTATGCCTAGCCCGATATTTTAAACATAAACACATTGGATAATAAACCTAGCAAGCTAACAGCATAGCAAAGCGGCGAAGCAATCAGCTTTGTAGCGGTTTCTAACGGTTGCCGTTGAGCAATCAGTTTCAAAATAGGAGGTTCAGATTCCTGGGTGATCAGTAATCGATTGCTGAAAACAGAATTTGAAAATTCGAAACCGTTCTCGAGATAATCGTGGGACAGACGGACAGACGGACAGACGGACGGACAGACGGACAGACATCGTGAAATCAATAAGTGACTTCGCAAGCTTCGCCACTTAATAAGTTGTCTTCGCAAGCTTCGCCACTTAATAACAAATAACGCGATTGCCTTTGTGATCGTGTTAATCTACACATAAGGAACTATAATATGTCTTGTACAGTTAATAATTTATCAACATTATTTACCCGACTGCCCCAAAAGGAGGATAATGTTTATCGGGTGTTTGTATTTATGTATGTCTATTTCTATGGCAAGCTCCGTATCCTAAAAAAGCTTTAATCTTTAAAGATATTAACATATAATGTGTCGTTAGATCCGTCCTAATTGTGGAAGTGATGATAGGGTATAAAAATTACTCTTTTCAGTAAACGTTTTTAACCGTTGAGTTTGTTTAAAATCGGAAGTTGTTGCAGTGTTTTTGGATATTATATTAATGAGAAATAAACCTAGCAAGCTAACAGCATAGCAAAGTGGCGAAGCAATCAGCTTTGTAGCGGTTTCTAACGGTTGCCGTTGAGCAATCAGTTTCAAAATAGGAGGTTCAGATGCCTGGGTGATCAGTAATCGATTGCTGAAAACAGAATTTGAAAATTCGAAACCGTTCTCGAGATAATCGTGGGACAGACGGACAGACGGACGAACAGACGGACAGACGGACAGACATCGTGAAATCAATAAGTGACTTCGCAAGCTTTGCCACTTAATAATTATTATTTATGATATTTTTGACGGGTTCTTATTATAATAAACAGTATTACTTAACATATTATACTGATGAGTTATAAGCAGAAATAAGAAAAAATAATTTGCAGGATGAAACACTTCGCAAAGAGCGTACGGGAAAAGCAATCACTCAAAACTATTTTAAACGTATGATGTGAATGTAACCTCCCTTTCCAAATACTATCATTACTCTATTTTTAGCGACTGAATTCCATGCAGAACGGCGTAATTAAATTTGGAAACGGCACAGCTGTTTCACTGTGTTTACACACCAGCGCGTGCACTGCTAACCCTACGCGGCGTGTACAAAACACGCTTTCATATATGTTCACTTCGATTAACTCTTTTATGTTGATTAGTATATAATAAATTAAATGTTGTATAAATAACATTGTAATATCAATTATTGAAAGATTCTGTTGTTAATTTTTGTATTATATTTGGAGAGAATATACTAAAGCTTTTCATTAAACAGCAAAGAGTGAATGACACTTATTTACTTGATAAGCAATATGTTTAAATATTTTATCACTGACATTTAACCATTATGATTAAAGTACCTACTAGTAAATTTTATCATTTTACGCCATATCATCTTTTATTTTTCAAGTTTTGCAGTATATAATGCTTTACACATAAACGACAAGAATTTTTAGAAAACAAGTAAAACAGTTCTATAATGGACTGAAAACAGTTCTAATATTTAATATAGTAAGCGACAGTAGCCTAATGGTTAATAATGCTGATTGCTCATGCGGAAAGTCGTCGATTCCAATCCGCCATGCGACTACTGTAGTGAACCGCTCCTCAGGCAAGCATTTTAAGCTCATTGGGAGTAGATAATGAGATTATTAGTAACGTTAACAGTGTTATACTATTCGTTTTTTTATTATTAAAGTATATACCATTAAAAATCTAAAACCCCATGTTAACCCGATAAAGCACCAGTATATATCATCATTCAAGCCTTACTGTTAAAGATTATTTCAAATCAAAGGTTTTAAATGCAAGCGCTGGTGTGTAAACATATTAAAAGTAAAGATTTTAAAAGAAATCGCCACCTCAGGCATGGCAGAAGTAAACTTGACATAGCACAGATCCTCATATATCTCCTCAACTCTGTCTTCACAAGTAGCATTGGGTATGGTAAACTGGACCCAGGGAACTTCGGCTGGTGCTGGTCTCTCTTGAGACTCATTTACGATGTAATTTGGTGCTTCGAGCGACATGTTCGCACTACTATAAGTTGATATAAGTGTTACAAAGAATCATATAGATTATTAAAGTGTTGCTATAAATAATAAAAAGAGTACTTACACTGTCTGCAGATCTTTATAAATATCTTCTTCAGACTGTGTTCTGTGCGCTGAGAATGGTCTGAAAATAAGTCACAAATATACATAACGTAAAAATAGTACTTTTAATAATAACATAAATATGAAAAAAACTAAATAATATGCAATATAAATGGTTTTGGATATTTTCGTTTCTATATTTCTACATAAATTATAAATTTAAAAGAAAAATGGATATCTTATATATAAAATAAAATTAAAAGTACAAGTAAACATAGTAATAAAATTATATGTGCAGGCATTAAACATGAATTAAAACAAGAAAACAAAAAGTGGAACTTAAAGCATGTGTAAAAATATTTGAAAAACTTAAGCACAATTGATAATGTAACTTACTTTATATTTTTAGCTAAGGATTTGGCACACTGGCTAAGTTTGGCCAATGTACATAACACTCTGTGGAAGTTGGATAGGTCAAAGAGCATTGATGGGTCAAACAGATCGGTTTCCCGCAGCTCGAAATCCTCATGACATGTGCGGAGAAACACTTTTATATTCCTCATGCAAAGAAACTGTAAATAAATATTTATATAATTAAAATAGCTTTTATGTTTTTTAATAGTAGCACACAACTGGGAAGAAACAAAACTGAATGCTCAGACCATTATGAAATTATTATTGTGGATATATTATCATGAACTACTTTCTGACAACATATATAAAATATACATACTTATATATTAGTATATTATATATTATATATTGAGAGGTGAGATATAGAGGTGCTATTGCTTAGTATATATATATATATATATATATATATTTTATTGCTTAGTAATATATATATTACTAAGCAATAGCACCTCAATTATTTGGTTTAATTAAAAATATTCGAAATTGGGTTATGCAAAAAGGTTTTCAAACCTGATCACACAACTTCAAAGACTACTGGACTAATAAATAGAATCAAAAAAACACTGTCCAAATTCAAAGAACATTTTTTCTTTTTTTGTATTAGCTTATGTTAAAGTATTAATTATATTTGTTTGCATATATTTCAAAGACCTAGAAAGTTAATAATTGCATTATATTCAATATACGTATACGTAATACGTATGATAAAAGTACAGGAATTAAAACTACTCCAAAAAAAAATTAATACCCCCATTGAATCCTTTAATACCAAACACAAATAATTCCTAAAAAAGGATAAAATCTAAAAAGAAATCAAAGATGGAAACTTGCGTTTAGCCAAAATACATTATTTCTAAAAGTACCGAAATATAAAACTTCAGTGTACAAAGAAAATAATTACTAAACTTTGCATACTGTTTAACACTAGAAGCAGCGAAGTTTAAGTCCCCTCCCCTTGGACCGCCATCGTGACATTTTTGTCCCAATCTATTATGTTATTATGTATTATGTTATTTGTAAAACTGTTATGATTAAAACTATTTGTAAAATATGTTAAACATGTTCATTAATAAAATTAATTCAAACTCTTAATGCTTGAGGAATAACAATTCTAATATTTTTGGTTTAGTGACTCCTGAATCATGACAACAGCGCCACCTTCCGAGTCCAAATGTGAATCTAAACCATCTAAGGATCTAATCAAACACACACAAAAATTTTCATCAAAATCCTTTGTGTAGTTTAATAGATCTAAGGGAAGCGACTGTTTTAATACTATGTACAGAAATCATCACAACTCATGTAACTAATATGTTTATATCTTAGAATAATAACAGTTTATATTGTAACTGTACTAAATTTATTAATTTAAGCATTTTGACTACACTTGACACCTTGTGCGTTTGTCTTGTATCTCTAGTATGGGTTCTTGATATGCTACAGGAATGCATGTTTTTCTACTAGTTACATACTTTGCTTCCAATTCTTTTTCCAATTACAATAAGAAGTGTCTAATAATAATTTCATACAATATACCTATGCATTTATACCCACTAAATCTAACAAATTATAAAATTTACGAACTGGCTAACTTCTTGAAGGCATCTTTACAGTATATTTACGACATCTACTCCAAATTCGAGCTGTTGTAAAATAACACAGTTTCCGGTTTTTTCTTTTACCTAAAGTCTATTGTTATCTTGGGATGCATGGTGCTGAGTATTAGGACATTTTAATTAGGTTTAGCCTAATAAACAAGCAAAGTTATATTATTGTCACCTGTTTTTAGCAAAAATGTACTAAATACTGTTTTGCAGTCTTCACGGAAACTGGTATTTCTCTGCGAGTTCTATTGACTGTGCCCATGTTACTAGTATTTTTAGACTTCAAATATTCTGCTAATAAAAGGGAAGTGAAAAATTGTCATAAGTAAGATTTCTGCCCTTATTCATGTAAGGTAATGTAAGGTTAGTCAGACAAACAGTCCCAGGTATCCTGGTTAGTCCGTGGACTGATAAAGACCAATACCCCCCAACAAATGACAAATTTTTAGAAAATTTACATGTATGGATGTTCAATGTCCTCACTCTTATGGAAAATTATAAAATCCAAGAACTGGAAGAGAGTTTAAAAACTTTTCAATGGCACATAATAGGTATGAGCGAGGTGAGATGAGAGGGAGAAACGCTGATTGAACTTAAATCTGGAAATCTGTTGTATTATTATGGAGTGAAAAAGGGACTGTATGGAGTTGGATATTTAATAAATGAAGAAATAAAAAAAAATGTTACAAGTACACCCCACACTTCTGACAGAGTAATAAGCTTGGAACTAACAATAAATAAAATTATATATACATTTGTTCAAGTGTACGCGCCAACCTCCGACGCTTCCGACGCAGAGGTGGAAACCTTCATGACTGATGTTGAAATAGCATATTGGGAAAGCAAAGCTAAATACAAATTTATTATGGGTGATTTTAACAGCCACATTGATCAACGAAAATCTGGTGAAGAATATCATGTAGGACACTACAATTACAGAACAAGGAATAGCAGAGGTGACAGACTTATACTTCTAGCACAGACACTGAACCTAAAGGTGGGAAACACGTTTTATAAATCAATAACAAGTAGAAGATGGATGTGGGAGCATCCTAATAAAATAAATAAAACCCAAATTGACTTCTTCTTAATAAAAAACAAAACTAATATAAATAACATATCAACTATCAGAAAACTTAACTTTGCTTCTGATCACCTTCCCGTCGAAATGATATCGAAAATAAATAACTGTAAGAAACACAGATATATAAACAAAAGACATATAATAAAAAAAGAAATAGAGGAAATAACAAGAAGATTATTTAAAAACTTTGACTTTAAAAATTCAGAAAATGTACAAAATAAATACAATCTCATAGAGGAAATAATAAACACCACTATGAAAGAAACAAAGAAAGTACAACCGCAAATAAAAAAAAGATATTTTTTCAGAAGAGACCAGAAGATTTCAAAATTTAAAACAAACATTGACAGAAACGTAAGCCAAAAGTGGAGTGGACAAAAATAGACTTAAAGTAGTGAAAAAAACACTTAAAAAATTCGTCAAGAGATTTGGAAAACCAGAAACTTGCGGAAATAGAAAAAGCTTTGGCAGAAAATTGTGCGATAAAACGAGCAGAGAAAATTATGTCTATCGGCAAAGAACTAATACCAAACATTAAACATGAGGGAAAAAAAGTTGAGATGAGAAAGGAAATTGTTAACACAGCAACAAAGTATTTCAAAACACTATATACCAATGTCAACTATGATCCGAGTACCTATGACAAAAAACAGTGTAAAGATGTTGAACCATTCCTGGTTGACGAGATAATTTCAGCGATATCAAAACTCAAAAATGAAAAAGCTTTTTATATAAAATTATAAAATACTCCAGCTATGAGTTACATAAAGTCATCACACATTTATTCAACAATATTTTGAAAGAAGAAATCGTACCAAAACAGTGGCATATATCAAACATAACAAAATTACACAAAAAAGGAAGCAAGGATAACCTAGATAATTATAGACCCATAAATCTCTCCTCGGGCTTGTACAAACTATTTATGATAGTCTTGTGAAGGAGAATAGAGAAAACTTTAGACAACAGCAATCTGTGGAACAAGCAGGGTTTAGACCAACATTCAGCACAATTGATCATATACACTCAGTCACCCAAATTATAGAGAAATGTATGGAATATGGCTACACAGTATCTGACTTTCATTGACTTTACCAAAGACTTTGACTCAATTTACTATGATTTTTTATTCGAAACTCTTGAAGAACAAGGTGTTGACCAAAAATATATAAATATCCTAAAATATATTTATAGAAACAGCAAGGCAAGAATAAAAACAGACAAAATGGGGGAACCATTTCCATTGCAAAAGGGTGTCAAACAGGGTGACCCGATTTCACCAATTCTCTTCAATGCAGTTTTGGAGAAAATTTTCAGAAATATATCTTGGTCAAATAAAGGATTAAGAATAAATGGAAGATACCTAAACAATCTGAGGTTTGCAGATGATGTCATTATCTTTGCTGAGACGACGGAGGTTTTAGAAGATATGCTCAGGGAATATGAAAATAAGTGTAGAGAAACAGGCTTGGAAATGAATAGGCAAAAATTCAAGATCATGACAAATGGGGAGCACAAACCTATTAGACTTGGAGGAACCCTACTGGATTATGTAGAAGACTTTACATATCTAGGACAAATCATGTCATTTAAAAACAACCAAGATATGGTGATAGAACAAAGAATAAACAAGTCATGGAAAAAATTTTGGAGTCTAAAATTTATTATGAAAAGTGACCTATGCATAAAACTTAAAAGTAAGACATTTAACACCACCATCCTACCTACCTTAACCTATGGATCACAAACATGGAGTCTTACTAAAGCTCAATTAAATAAACTAAAAGTAACTCAAAGAGCAATGGAAAGATCAATGCTTAAGGTTTCCAAAAAAGACAGAATCAGGATTACAGAGATCCGGGACAGGACGGGGGTGGAAGATGTCATAACAATGATTAGGAAAAGCAAATGGGCATGGGCTGGACATGTCTGCAGACTACCAAATAATAGATGGACTAAAATAATTACAGAGTGGATCCCGATGGACAATAGAAGGAAAAAAGGAAGACCAAAAAGGACATGGCGGGACAAACTCTCGAATTTTGACAAATACTGGCACAGAACAGCCCAGAGTAGAAAAGATTGGGATAAGTTCGGGGAGGCCTTTCGCGCTAATAGCGACATATAAATAATAAAAATATAATGAAACAACTTAAATATTTAAAGTAAAAATTTATTTATGTGTAAAATAAAGGCTACTAATACTAATAATGTAAGGTAAATTTCTTCACAACTCAATCACCTAAATGCTCATTTGGTCTATTATAATTTTTCCAAGACAAGGAAATGCATTTATCACATCATTTCGATCTTCTTCTTCAGCTACCCAAAATTATTTCCGTATATGTCTAGTTTAGAGCTCATAAGCTGGGTGAATCAGCAGCGGCATTTAGAAGGAAAACATTGTTCCTCACTCATTATGTATGGCTCTGGTATGTAACACACTAGTGCATTAGTAATAAATTCGTAATATATTGCGGAGATCATAGCAAACTTACCTTTGCTCTTACTTAAACTTGTCTTTAGCGGCTATCAGACTTGTTATCAAATTGAATTACTTCATTTTCTTACAAAAACGATTATAAGACATTGTAATAACTCCCTAGGGCGCAGACCGTACATCGAATTATTCATTAAAACAGCAACAGGACAAAAATGACCCAGCAGCAGTTATAGGTAAATTGTCTGTTTTTTTCATAAACTATTCTTGTTATAACATTGAAAAATTTTTAAATTAGTTCACTATATAAAATTAATAAATCAAAAATTTTCATCAACCTAAATAAAAAATAAAAAAGTTAGAGGCCATCTATCTTGCGGGTGAGACCAAAATGGGACGGCGGCGCTTCTAGTGTTAAAAGATACTTATTTCTATTATAATAATATGTCCACCTTAGTATATACAGTGGCGGTTACATAATTAAAGACTCTTTTGTGTGACCACATACAACAGTATTACAGACGTGTAGAGTACCCAAAGTAGGTATTAATTATATTTCATAGTTATTAATCTTTACACTGAGATCTTATTTAATAAAATGGAAACATCAAAAACGTGTATTTAGCAATAGTTGAGTTTTTATTCCTTTTTTAAACAAAATAAAAACTTTTTCGACAAGTTAACCGCTGGTTAGATAATTAAAGACAGTATGTTTTTCATGTTCTAAATTTAAAATATAATGTTAAAAAAATTATGTTATTTTTCATTTAGCGCGCAATTTCACGGTACATAAAATAAAAATAAAAACTATATAGCTTTGTACTTAATAGAAATTATTAAATTTTATTAGTGTTATTATGGGAAAAAACAATAGCTGCGATCCGTCTATAAGGAAAACGATCCTCAAGTTTTATGGCAAAGGTTGGACATATAGGAAGATTGTAGATCAGTTAGGATGCTCTAAAAATATGGTTATGAATGCTATCCGGCATTTTAAGAACTTTAATGCTACTGAAAATGTGCCCAGGAAGACTAGACCTAGAAAAACAACACCACGAGAATACTCAAGAATAGTGTTGTTGGCAAAAAGGGAACCGTTTAAAGGATCAGAACTGAATCGCTCAGAAATATTTAGTGAGGAAAGATTGGGAGGAGTGTCTGCAAGATCGATAAGAAGGCAATTGTGTGAAGCAAACTTATTCGGAAGAATATCTCGTAAGGTGCCACTATTAAAGAAGGAAAACATCCAAGCTAGATTAGTGTTTGCCAAAAAACATGAACACTGGACAGAATGTGAGTGGAAAAATGTACTTTTCTCTGATGAAACGAAAATTAATATGATTACTTCTGATGGAAAAATGTATGCGAGACGTCCTCCTAAAAACAAATGCATACGAAGTACACTAAGAAAACAGTAAAACATGGAGGCGCAAACATTAAAATTTGGGGTTGTTTTTCTGGTCATGGTATAGGACCTATCAAGAAAATAGAAGGGAACATGGATAAATTCCAGTACAAAAATATTTTATAGGAAGTCATGATACCCTATGCTGAGGAAAGTTTGCCGGTGGTTTGGATTTTCCAACACGACAATGACCCGAAACACACAGCAAAAGTTGTCAAAGAATTCCTAAGGAGCCAGTCAGTAACTGTGTTAGATTGGCCACCGTACAGCCCTGACATCAACCCCATTGAAAACTTGTGGTACCGCGTCAAAAAAATAGTGGCAACAAAACGTACCACTAACGCACACCAACTTTATGCGGCTGTTAAAGAAGTATAGGGACAAATTTCAATTGAAACTTGCAATAAATTGATTGCATCAATGCCAAGGCGATGTCGGGCTGTTATTGAAAAAGGACTAAAGAACACGCGACAAAATATTAATAACGTGGTTTTTTGTTTTTATAATATGTCTTAAATTTATCAAAATAAAGTTGATTTCAATATTTACAATATTTTTTTTATAATTACTTAGTTTGTGCGTCTTTAATTATTTGGCCAAGTCTTTGCTTAGGTCATGGTTGTCTAAATGTAGTTAAACTGAATAAATATTCGGAACACATGAGGTGTATTTTTAATGTTTAATTACAACATTTCACAATCAATGTCCGAATGATTTTAATATTTTTTATTGTTAAAATTGTTGTTTTTATTGAATATTGTTTCCAGCTCATGTTAAATTTCAACAAGCAAATAAAGAGTAGATAAACTTTGTTGTTTTAATATCCCTTTAGTGTCTTTAATTATGTGACCACCACTGTATATTTATAGCCGTAAGTAGTTTCCACACAGACGCGTCTTTCCATTCTGTACAAGGCCAGAACGCAAGGGTATGAAACTAACCACATATAGATTGGAAATAACTTTTTTACTAAGTTCTTCTAATCCATAGAAGAGCAGTACGCAAATACTCGCGGATACTTCGTAGTAATGTAGAAGTATATCTTATTCCATAATGTACAGTGCCATTACGCATACAGACTAATCATGTATGTATAGGAATAAGTGCAGCAGCTTGTTGCAATTGTATTGAAGGTCAAGGTGGTGCCTTCTGCAAGCATTTGTGTGCTGTTGAATTAAAGTATGGACTTATTTTACAGACTTCTTCAAAAATATCTAGCACAGACAGAGTGACATGCACAAAACTCGCCTCCAATGACCCACTACCTGATGAGTTTTACCAAAATAAGGATAATACTGATATTATCGTTGAAAATAATGCTAACATCATTCAAATTTCCGATGCTCCCATTGACATGACAACATCAGAAGAGTCCCCAACCAACTTATTATGCAACAATGATGATGATCCCATTTTTTCTATCACTTATAATGAAGTACTGACTGAAATGAAAGTAAGTTTCAACAAATTCACAACTATTTTAGAAGCACATCCATCGTCATCAAATTTAAAAGCCATTCATATTTTCAATAATTCTCTAAAATATGACACACAGAACAACAGGCCCAAAATGTTATTTACAACAACTTTAAAAAAGGACTGTATCAAGACGAACCATGAAGAACAAGGGAAGAAAAAATAGAATACAAGCAGGCCGACCTTCAGCTTCAGTACCCACCGCAAAAAAAATAGAAAAAGGAAACACAAGCTATCATTTAATGTCTCGCATAATATTAATAATGCTCGTTGAAAAATATTTTTTTTTAATAAAAATAATTATGATTATTAAGTTTAAATATAATTCCATATTTTACTAAATCAATAAAACTAGTCTTATAACACTCTTGTCAAGTGTAAATAAGTGGTGTAGTATAGTCGAGAATGAAGATGTGAGCATCTACAATACAAACTATACACAATCAGGACACAACATTTGTGTATGCATTGTAATAACAGATTTAAAAACAGCATTACAATATATACGCAAGCAGTTTCCTATGGCTGCGTTCTGGCATTGTATACAATGGAAAGATGTTCCACAGACTATGGGCACCTGCAACTATTTCAGACTATGAAGCTTTGGATGCATCTCCAATAGACATGTGACAAAACGCTTCACTGAAATAAATATATATAGTAATATGTATTTTCTTAATAAAAAAATATGTCACTCATTTTTATCACTAGTTCATTTAGTTCATATCTAGTTTAAAATTTTTATTACCTATATTTTTATAAATTTTAGTTTTTATTATCCATATTAAGGCAAGTAATTGTTTATTAATATAAATAACAGTTTAATAGTTTTGATAGAGATAAGTGAACACATTTTTTTTATTATTACAGCCATTCATAAGTCCACTGATGAACATAGGCCTCACTCAAGGAATGCCACAAAGCACGGTCCTTAGCCACCTGCATCCATCGACTTCCTGCATGTCTTACCAGGTCGTCCCTCCATCTTATGGGGGGTCACCCTACACTTCACCTACCGGTATGAGGCTGCCACTCGAGAACCTTTCTTCCCCATCGGTTGTTGGTTCTTCGAGCTATATGGCCGGCCCATTGCCACTTCAGCTTACAAATCCGTCAGCCTATGTCGGTTACCCCCCCTATGTAACTGAACACATAACAATACAAAATTACCAATCATATTTATCTACATAAAAACATTTATTACTGAAAAGAAAGCTCGAATTTTTTGAAATCAATCAAAACACACCCACAATTTAATTGTTAATTAATCTGCTCAATTTATTGAGTATATAATTATTAGGTTACGCAAAATGGCAATATGAAATTGATGGAATGTATGAGCTAAATAAAACCAATATATTATATGATAGAGAGAGTGAAAATATATGAGACAGTAATCATACAATTTTACCATGAACACAGATTCCCAACTGAATGATTCTGCAACACACTTAGATACACTGATACCTACATTTTGAAAGTAGGTGAACAACAGATAAAAAGATTTAGAAATTAACTAGTAAGCATTTACTTTTAATGACTCTCTTTTTCTATGCATGTAATGCACTACTGCTTAATGTGTTTAGAGTGTGTGTGCATGTGTGTGTATGTATTCTTACCACTATAAAAATACTTATCAAGATATCTTTTAGTTGTAGAATAAATCCAGTATTCTTTCTTATTAATTAATATTTTAATTGTGACTAAATGACATGATCAATTTATTTAATAATGAAAAGAGAAAATTTTAATGCATGTAAATTCCAAAATATTATTCACAAGTGTTAAGATAAAATTCTATTCCACTATTATACCATAATACTCCTTTTACTATATAGCTAAAGTGAATATGCTAATGTGATATTCCGTCTTTCATTCATGACACTGATATCACCGGAATATATTCACTGAATTGAAATATTTCAAACAGGCATGAATGGTAGCATAATGCTACTCATCTGTGCATACATAATTAACATCACTGTGACAAATAAAGACATAACTGTACAATTGTCCTTATAAACTTAACTGTGATTAGCAATTGATATTAAACTTTTCCAAATATCTCCTGTGATAAAATTACGTATAATTGATACATGAAATGTAAAAAAGTTGCAATTTATTCGAAAGTTTAAAAAGGGCGGACAAAAATCATAACTTTTTATGTTTGTGTAACACTTAGTATAAAATGTATTATTTCAATTAAATATTTAATATACAAGTAATTTAAATAAATAACGCGATCACCGCAGCTGGAATACCTGTGCCATCTGGGGTCGCTGATTAACGTCCTTCATATCAATACAGCCAGGGTGCAAAACATTTAGGAGATTGCACAACAGAACACCATCGCGTAGTGTATATGCCAGATCGTGGATGGTGCTTGTTTCCCAATTTGCCTTATGGTCCGGACGCAGCAAGCCACATCTTGTTAACCAGGATGCGCACTCGCGCCACAGCTCTTCACCTCCAGAAGCCATTATTTACACACGCACTACACTGCACATCTACAATATCTTCACCAACCACTACTTTTTAATAATCAACAGGCCATTATTAACAAGGGTTAATTGATAATTGACATACAAATTGATACAACAAACTTATGACAAGACAACCGCAACCGCAGCAGTTTAAGTAATTTTGACAATTGATATCCGGTGTAGCCAGTGACGATAAATAAATGATCACTCTTATCTATTATGACACTTGTAGCATTTAAAGCACAAACTTCTAAAAAACCTATAAAACACGTTTTTAAGATGTGTGTGATTAAAAGAAGGAATTAATAGGAATAAAATATATTCTACTTTACTAAGTTGGTGCTAAGACATATTGTACAGAAAATTAAAACCCCGACTTTAGAAGCTATATAATTCTATTGACTTTTTATTAAAAGTTTATGTTTCGCTAGTATGTTATGTATCATGTTTAATAATAATAATAATAATCTTTATTTCAGATATACATACACATTTGTTAGTAATAGCATAAACTAAGTAGGTTATTAAAAATATAATAATAATAATACTTAGGTGGGCTCAAACTGAACTTAACGCCCTGGGGAGAAAAGTCCGCACTACTATGACGTCCCATAGGATGCATTACGCGAGATCGTCGATTATGAGGCTGTACTTACCGCGGAAGCCAACGAGCTATGGCAAGACCCGGCAAGGGTGGGAAATTATTTTTTAGGCATGCTGATGAGATTTTCTGTGTGGCTTATGAACATGCTAAGGATACTGGCATATGTTGATGTTTAGCAATACAGCAAGTCTTCTCTTTTACATACCAGGCTTTATTGTATGGTGGTTTTACACCAGGCTTCATTGTCTGGTGGTTTTCAAGGACAAAGCCATTATAGATCCTGACTTACAATGATAGGAGAGGGCTATAGGTTTGTTAAATTAAAAAAAATGTGCTATTAAAGATATTAGATGCAAGAAGTTGTAGTTTAAACCTGAGTTAGAAAATAATGGAAAAACTTAAAATAACAATTTTTATTGATGTGGGTAGTGTCTTTAAGTACTGCAGCCGATGAAACGTGAAAAATCGTGAAACGGCTTTTAAATTCAGTGTTTCCTAAAATATTTTAGATTTGAAGTGTATTTTTGTAAAAGAAACGAATTTAAAAACATAGAGGCGCTCTCTTATTGGATTTGGCGTTTCTCGATGTGTCTTTAAAACCCACCGATCAATCATATGCTATTATTATTGCAGCTAATGGACCGAGTGACGTCATCCAAGATGCCACCAAAGTGGCAACCAAAGTGACTACTGTTTGAATTGATTCTTAGTTTTTGGAAATTAAATATTTTATTTCATGACACTAAAGGGACGCAAAATGTTAATATGATTTTTTTCGTGTGATGGAAGTCACGATAAATAGATTTATACAATAAAACAATCATGTATATTCTCTATTATTATATCGAAAAGCTATTCACACTTAGTAATCTTCAAAAACATTATCGATACTTTGATATCGAAATGGTAACATTCCTAAAACAACGTTATATTTATTAGCGTCACTTACTGGGGAATAGCTAATATCACAAACTAGTAAGAAGTGGCTAAAATATTGTCTTAATAATTGCTTAGCGTTGTTTTGCTAATTTTAGCTAGACGGCGCCACACGCGCACTAGCTCCAAGTTTTTGTATTTAAATGTTTCTAATGCCCGATCTATAGTATACCTACATATATAAATCTCTTTGGGGGTACAATAAAAACGTAATATCTACTCTTTATAAAAATTTTAAGTATTGCGTCCATAGAGTAATAAGCGATTTAAAAATAGAGGAAAATAAAAATACATTTTGATATTGTAACAATATTCACCTTATTACAAAAAGTACGAACAATATAATTTTGGTGCCGCGAAATTTATGGTTTAAATACGGACTATCATTTCCTAAATCAATAAAACACGTTTTGATATAAGATGGTTTTATACTATAGCTAGTTTTAAGAAAAAATCAATTGAGCTCCTAAAACTAATCGTTCAAAGAAGCTTATTTGATCGTTCATTAAACACGTGGTTTGCTGTATCCTGCTTCTCTGTAGTTTTTCTTTATCGCAACCGTAGACAAGGAATCCATTGGATTCGTAGACAGAGAAATATAGATGTCTATTCTGTCTACGATTGGATTGGATTCTCTGTCTACGATCGCAACACACATAGTACTTTTTGTTTGCTATTATAATCTATATATCTACTAGCTGGCCAGGCAGTCGTTGTTCTGCCTTCTCCTACGACCCTGTGTCCTATAAAAATTCTTAAATTCGTAAATAAAAATATTAAGGGTCACATATAGGGATAAAGACTATCCTATCTCTCAAGTTGGACCAAACTGCACACAGTGTGCAAAATTTCATTGCAATCAATTTAGTAGTTTAGGAGTTCATCGCGGAAAAACAATGTGACAAGTAATTTTTATATATAAAGAAGATATATAGATTATATTACGTGGTAGAGCCATGCTGCAGCTATTAATATTATAGTTGTAGCACGAATGGGTTGGCTCGACCGGAGAAGGACAACGTTCTCACAAAATACCAGCGTAAAATAGCAACTTAATGCTGCTGTGATTCATATGGTGTGTGTAGAGAACCGGAGACCCATTTTACTGGAAAAGAGACATTCTATCATAGTCCTCACGGCTGACAACGCATCTGTATTTTAATTCGCAAACGAAGATAGATGTAGATGTCTATGGGCCACAGCAACAACGCAACCACTTACCTATGGAGTGTAGAGAGAAGGAGGACCATCGCTGTATATGAAAAGTGTCCCTAAAAACGTGTCCAATAAGGGTGGCGTTGCAGTAGCATAAGATAAATTAAAAAAAAAAGCGCCAAAAGTAATTAGAATAAGATGGAGAAATAAACAAGGACCGACTAATCCGCTTGGTTTTGTATAACGTAAATAGTTGAGATTTTGTATACTGGCTGTTCGCGCCGCTTTCGTTTTAGCGTTTTAAGTATTTATTATTTAAGTAGATGTAATGTAACTCGTATAGCAATTATTGTCTTACGTGTAGGTACGTTTGATTTGTTAGGCTAAGTAAAAGTACTAAGTTTCATCGTAATTGTTTACGTTTAAGGTCCATATTTCTTTCTAATAAATCTATTTGTACTTCTACCAATAGCATATCGTTACGTTTACATACGTAATACTGGCAATAGCCAACGACTGTTCAATTGAATTCTTCAATGTACCTTTACCTTCTCGCATCTTAATCTGTTAGCACGTCCTATTTAATATTTTTAAGATAATTGTGTACAAGTTAAAGTTACAACAAAATTCCAGAAAATATACAAAATTTGACCTGCTCAAAGTTCAAAAACTTTATTAAACTAAGTTTGTATAAAAAGGGTTATTATAGTATTAAAGAATTTATAGATGATAATAACCCCTGGAAATGAGGTGATCGCTACCAAGCTATTTCTAATTTGTTGTGTTGTTAATTTGTGTAACATACATGATTGTAAGCTGTTATTTAAAAAAAAAAGTCCCGCTGGGTTTCTTGCTGGTTCTTCCCAGGACAGAGGTTTTTTTTTCGAACCAGTGGTAATTATACAAAAGAGTGACTTTCAATAAGCATTATTTATAATCTATATTGAATAAAAAATTTCTGTTTCTGTTTCAAATAGTACATTAAAATAGATTACTGAGACTCCTTCGAAGTTTCATTTCTTTGTACCATATTGCACACTGGCATTTTACTAACTACTCTAGTCATGAATTTTTTTAAATATTTGAATTCAGCTGACTTCACTCCGCTCACAACAGCTATCTTCATATCGTAGTTTTCCAGACGCCAGAGCTATTGTGGTAGCTTTTGGAATCTCTATTTTCAGTATATTGTGGGACACTATGTCAACTTTCGCCCCTTATAAGATGGTTCTCCTTGTACTCTACGCTCCATACACTTACCATCAGGTGGACTGTGTGCTCCAGTGTCTCCATATGTAAATCGAGAATTACCGTGTTGCAAGGGTAAAAATACCGTGTTTCTTGATAAAATTACGGTGGATTTACTAAAACTTTACCGTGTAAATTACCGTGTAACTTTTCTAAGAAAAATACAACATTATGAACCAAACCAAATCCAAATATGTTTGCTTTTAATTAATTACTAATAAAATTTTAAAAAACGTGCAAAATTAAGCAATTTTATTCTGAATCTGACTCTCCTAACATGACAATATCTTTTTCGTACATGGATTTATTCATTGTAGTTAACATAACATTCATGGGCCTGAAATCAATACAGTTTTTCCTATTTCTTTTGATTGATTGCTGGGTGAAAAATATTTCCGTTTATAGTTTTGGTTAAAAATTTGTTTCTGTTCTTCGTTTTTGTATCATTGACTTGGCTGAAATGCGCTTGCACTCGGCATTTGAGCACATTACGGTATACAATGGTATTACGGTGATATATGACACGGTAATGCCATATTACCTTGACGGTAGGTTAAGCCCAAATTACGGTGCATCTACGGTAATTACCGTGTATATGGAGACACTGGTGTGCTCGTTTGTCACGCTTCTTTAAAAAAAATCTATGATTGTTGTACTGTGTTACCAACTCAAATATTTACAAAGTCGTAGATTGGTATAAAAATTTCCGTCGAATTCCCTAGATGCTATTTCAAAATATCCGTAGATCTGCAGACTTCTTAAGAGAATTAAAATTTTTTGTTTTTGCCGTATAATAGATCATTTTTTTTTTTGAGAAATTCTTTCTGTCTGTGTGTGTAAAATTTTTGTTATAAGTTCAATTGTAGTATAATATAGAATAAAGCTACACATATAAGAAAATTGAGTAGATGTGATGGTTTTCCTTTATTAAATTATTTTTAGTAAAAACAAATAAAATAATTAACACTTAAATATTTCTGGATAGTTATTCTAATTTCATCGTAAAAAAAATCATCCAAACTTCAAATAAATGCACCTTTAAATATTTGAAAAACGATTATCTGCCTTTCTTATCTGTCAAATTCAATTTTGCCGCTGATATACCGATTGTTAAATTTTTCAATTGTCGTTTATCGGCTAATTTCACATTCATGATAACGAAAAAACATGTATGAGTGTCGTGGAACACTCGGTTGGAACGAAGTTCCTTTCGTAGTATATAATTATTGATATACGTATTATATTATTGATTAACAAATTCAAATAAATTAACTTAAGTATAAATATAAATAAGTTAAGTTTTTAATAATCGTATTATTCTTAAAGGGCTGTGAAGTATAAAAAAATGTAATTAGCATGGAAATCAAATTCCGTAGATTTCAACTCAAATTCCGTAGTTCCGTAGACGATGAAAAATTCCGTAGATCTACGGAAAAATCCGTAGAGTTAGCAACGCTGATTTTGTACTTTTTGTGTTTTCAATTTTCTTGTATGGCAATTGGCAACATTATGAGGTGAGAGCTACCTTATATGGCCTAAAGGTCTAGGTACCAGGCCATAAACTCCAAAAAAAAAGCTACCGTATGGATGTGCCAACTCGGAAAAATTACAACTCGAGTTAACTAGAGTTAAAATTCACGCAACTCGAGTTTGGACTCGAGTTACGCAACTGGAGTTAGCAGTACGAAACAAAGTAAATGATTTGTTACAAATTACTTTTTTATAAATTTGTTTTTTATCTAGCTCTTTGGCGGGTTCGAATAGCTATAATTACCAAACGTATTATGTAGGATTGACATAAAAAGGTATATTTAGTATGTATCACAAACTTATTTGTATTTGATTTTTATCTTAGTCATAGTAAGTACTTGTATTTGACAACAAAACAAGCTATGTAGCAGTCTTCACGAAACAATATTATTCTAGCCTTAAGATATAGGTACAGTCAAATACAATACAAAATTAAAATATTTATTATAATAATAATAATAATTACCATTCCTTATGACGAGAACCTCGTGAAAGCCGAAACAGATAAGCTTACTAAATATCTGGACCTGGCTCACGAGGTGACCAACATGTGGGGTGGATTACCGGCCGAAATTATTCCTGTGGTCGTTTCTGCGAACGGGTTAATCCCAGTCAGCCTCTCGGGTCATCTGAGGCGACTGGGACTCCGTGACGGACCGCTCCAAGCTCAAATGCAGAAGGCGGTGCTCCTCGATACCGCCCGCATAGTCCGCCGGTTTCTTTTCCTTTCCCCCTAACCCTCGGCCGTTTGGTCTCCCCTGCCGAGGGCTTCCATCTGGTTGGGTTTTTATTTATTTATGTATTTTTTATGTATTTATTTTATTTTGTTGATATTTATGTATGTTTATCATTTTCATTTACAATTATATATTTATGCAGCCCAACCAGATGAGAAAACTATATAGATACCCCTATAATAATAAGGCGTAGGGAAGTGACGACCCCATCGCCCGCTGACGTAACGGTTATGTGATAAAACTGCTACGTCAGCGCAGTCAGTCAGCACTTTGCCAAGAGGTGTAAGCGCCGTGCCTCGGAAAAATTGAAAGTACAAAGGCCCACTTGTGCACATGGCCTCACCATGAAACGGTGCCGGGTCTGGGCGTCTCCCGTTAACTGACGCCCACTTCATGGATGATGGAATTAAGGAATACGCGCTAATGGCCGCTGCCTGGAGGTCGCCAGGGCGCGTCTGGAGCTGGCGCTGGACGCGACAGCATGCGAACCGCCAGCCGAACGCGAGGTGCTGCACGACCACCCAGCAGCCCCTCGCATCCATCATCCCCACCAGCTGGCTTGGTGTTGGCAGGGTCTTCACGGGCCCAGCAATCAGCACCCGCCACTGGTGGAGTACGCCGCATGCGTTGGTCAATGCAAATGAACAAAAATGCATTGCGGGCGTATTTTGGGGCGAAAGGGGGAGAAATTGGAGGTTTTGGGTATCTGGCTAGGATGCATCGATTATTTGCTGAGCTGGAGCCGTCTATTACCGTTACCGAGCAAAACCTGGCAGACCAAGTTCGGTACATCATGCGCTCAAAAATATTTGATGACGCCGAACTCGAACAGCTACGACGTGAGGCTATTCCTTTGTCAAATGAAAATACTACGACAGGAGATGCGGCTATACGAGTTGCAGAGCAATCCGCACATGTAGATGCCGCGGTAGACCACCTTGTAGTTGACTCAGGCGACGATGGAATAGTCGCCCAGGAACAAGAGCAAATGAGGAGCATATTGGAAGAGGCGATTAGGGAAACGCGCAGTACGCCTCTCGATAACGCGACTTCCCCGTATACCCCTGAGCAAGCGGAATCGGGCTGTCGTGAGGGCTCTCAACCCAATGCTGGTGACCTATTTGGAAGCCAGCCGGGACCTTTGCGAAACGGACTCAATTCTTTTTGGCGCCGCACTGGCAGTTTGCCGTATTATTGGCGCCAAACTTCCCACGGCTGGACGCGCTACTAGACAAAGTAGTGACATCCCAGCCTGGAGAAGAAGGATTGCGGACCGTGTCGCAAAGGCAAGGGCCCTCATCGGCAGGTTGATAAGCTTCAGGTCGGGCCATAATAAGCCGAGAATTGTGCGCACCGTCAAGATCGCGTTTGCTGGGAAAAACATCAGTTTGCCCCAGCCGGATATAACGCAAAAACTGACGGAGTGCATAGACGACCTGAAGCAGAGTATCGTTGCTTGGGGGAAGCGGATTCGGCGATATACCGAGAGGTCGACACGGTTCAACCAGAATCGTCTCTTCCAGAGTGATCAGAAAAGGCTCTATGGATCATTGGAGCGACCAATGGTGCGTGGAACGGGCCCAGCACCGAATCAGGCCGACACTATCGCATTCTGGCGCGGCCTGTGGTCAGAGCCCGTAAACCACAGCGAGGGCCCTTGGACGGAAGTTGTGGCGAGTCAGTGTGCGAATGTTACGCCCATGGACCCCGTCATCATTACGCCGGATGACGTAGCTGAGGCGGTCCGTAGGGCCCCGAACTGGAAAAGTCCGGGACTCGACGGACTGCATCACTACTGGCTGAAGGGGTTTGTGGTGTGTCACGCTGTGCTCGCCCGACAGTTTCAAGAGGCTCTCGACCAGAAGTCGCTCCCGAGCCTCTTCACTACTGGGATCACTCATTTGGTTCCTAAAGACCGGTATTCCACAGACCCGAGCAAATACCGTCCCATAACGTGTCAACCTACAATATACAAGACACTAACATCCATTTTGAGCGCGAGAATCACTCGTCACCTGAACTCAAATCAGGTGATGTCGCTCGCTCAAAATGGATGTCGGGGCGGTGGTCGTGGAACCAAGGAACCACTCCTTATTGACGCGGTCATTGGCAAGGTGGTTAAACACAACCGTCGGAACCTCTCCGCCGCCTGGATAGACTACAAAAAGGCATTCGACTCGGTACCTCATACATGGCTTAAGAGGGTTCTCGAGCAGTACAAGGTCGACTGTACAGTTCGAGACTTCCTCGGGCAGTGTATGGGGCAGTGGAGCACGATCCTTTGTCATCTAGGTGAGTGGATGATGACTGCGGAGAACCACATAAGGATAAAAAGGGGTATCTTCCAAGGCGATTGTTTGAGTCCAATCTGGTTCTGCCCCTCTCTGAACCCTCTTAGTACCTTACTGGAGGGTTCCAGGAGGGGATTTCAGCCTCGGAGAGGAGGGACAAAAGTGACCCACCTTTTCTATATGGATGATCTCAAGTTATTCGCCTCTAGTCGCTCTCATCTTATGGAATTGCTAACCATCACTTGTGATTTTAGCAATTCTATTAGAATGGAGCTGGGGACGGATAAGTGTGCGGTCATAGTATAAAGAGAGGCCAAGTAGGTTACCTGCGGCCCAATCCGCGATATAATTGCCTACTGTCTCAGGGTTGTCACTGTCACCAAATCATTAGTTTAAAGCCCGGCCCTTGCGAAAGATAATACATCTCTGTATAACTAATTCAGTGATCATTAGTCGATAAAGTTCAACAATGGTTTTCCTAACAAATACAGAAATGTATTAAGATTCAGAGCAGTATTATTTATAAAAAAGGGATAAAATAAACCGGCGGGGCGGTGTGTGAACTCGTGTTTAAATTATTTACTTAGTATATACTAGTTACTTTTTATTTTTAATAGGCATAATATAGTATTTGCACACATAAAGGACCATATTAATTTTTATTTTTAATTAATACAAGCATATGTATATTGAATCACACATTTATTACAAAATTACAAATTAGCTACAGAAAAATACTTTCTTCGGTTTCGACTATTACAAAACGCCTTGTTATTAAACTTTAATGTGTAATATATCCGCATCCTTATAAATAACTTTTGCAAATATAATTAATTACGATTTTATAACCGTAAGTAGGTACTTAGTTACTATTTTTTCTCTGTCTGATAGACAACTAATACAACAAAAATAAGTAAGTAGGTATCTCATCGTCAAGTAAAAATTATATGCTATAATAAGTGACTCGCTTACCTATCCTGTTCAATAGGTAATCTGAACAGAGACAATTCTGGAATCGATGAATTATTAAGACACCCAAACACACAGCAATACGTTCTCCTGCGATTATCACACATTTTTCATTCATTTAGCGGTGCCAAAAGCCGTGACGCGCGAACCTCGTGCGGTGTTAGCCCAGACTGGCGCACTGAGAAACACTTCGAGATTGTGTTTAAGTGTGCGTGCGGCGCCTCATAGATACTATGGCGCACACATACAAGCCGCGCGTTTGTATGAAGATAATGTACTTCCCCTCTCTTTATACTATGGTGCGGTCCTCCATGTCGAAAGGGGTAGGGTTGCTAACTCTGAGGGCATATATTTATCTATGCCCATCAACATAAAGACCCTATCCGAGGCTGAAACATACCGATACCTGGGTATGTCACAGAACATAGGTATCGATGAGGCGGACATGAAACAGTCAGTTTGCGGTGTGTTTTATGCACGCTTGACAAAAGCGCTTATCAGTCTTTTGTCGGGCGTTAATAAGACACATGCATATAACGGTTGGATCATGCCTGTTCTCATGTATACATTTGGCATACTCAGGTGGACTCAGACCGAACTGAACGCTCTGGATAGAAAAGTCCGCACAATTATGACGTCCCACAGGATGCATCATCCGAGGTCGTCAGTAATGAGGCTGTACTTGCCGCGGAAGCATGGTGGACGCGGCTTTTTAAGCGCGCTTACCATGCATAATCGCGAAGTGTGCAGCCTCCGTAACTACTTTCTGACGAGAGCGGATGATTATTATTGATATAGGGACGTTGTTTTTTGTGATAAAGGACTTACCCAGCTATCCTTAGCCAACGAGCAATGGCAGGACCCGGTAGTACAGAGCATTTTCGACCGGGAGACCGTATGGAAGGAGAAGGAACTCCACGGGAGGTTCTACATGGCTCTACATGAGCCTTGCGTAGACACAGTCGCCTAGGTTTTGTCTGTGCGATACATGATCAGGTTATTAAGACCAATAATTATCGGAGATACATCCTAAAGGATGGCACCGTCGACATCTGTCGAGCTTGTCGCCATCCCGGTGAGTCATTTAGGCATGTTATCTCCGGTTGTTCGGCGCTTTCTAACTCTGAGTATTTGCACAGATACAACCTAGTAGCCAGGATTATATACCAGGAGCTCGCTCTGAAATACGGTCTCGTGGATCGGAAACTGCCGTATTATAAGTACTTGCCGGAAGCCGTGCTCGAAAATGACCGCGCCAGGCTCTACTGGGACCGGGCCATCATCACAGACAGGACTATTCTTGCGAATAAGCCTGATATTGTGCTGATGGACCGGGCACAGTCAAGGATATTTTTGGTCGACATTACCATTCCTTATGACGAGAACCTCGTGAAAGCCGAAACAGATAAGTTGACAAAATATCTGGACCTGGCTCACGAGGTGACCGACATGTGGGGTGGTCTGCCGGCCGAAGTTATTCCTGTGGTCGTTTCTGCGAACAGGTTAATCCCAAACAGCCTTTCGGGTCATCTGAGGCGACTGGGACTCCGAGACGGATCGCTCCAAGCTCAAATGCAGAAGGCGGTGCTCCTCGATACCGCCCGCATCGTCCGCCGGTTTCTTTCCCTTTCCCCCTAACCCTCGGCCGTTTGGTCTCCCCTGCCGAGGGCTTCCATCTGGTTGGGTTTTTATATATTTATGTAATTTTTATGTACTTATTTTATTTTATTGATATGTATGTAAGTTTATCATTTTCATTTTCAATTATATATTTATACAGCCCAACCAGATGAGAAAACTATACAAATACCCCATAATAATAATAATAATAATATTTATATAGATTGTATTTATATTTATAATATTATAATTTTGTGACAATATATGTGATAATAAAATAATAATAATAATAATTTATTTGATACAGACAACACAGATCCATTATAAAATTAAAATTAATATTATTTTTTTATTACACTATACCTTAAATTTTAATTATAATTATTGGTTAATCAATGATATTATTACATTTTATTATTAAGATTTTAATAAATTTGACCACCTACTAAAAATTTCACTACATGCATAAATATTACAAATAATTTTGATGAGATTATTGTAAGTTAAGTTTTACAATTGACGTTAATTTAAAATATGGTGTATCTTACAACTGATCACAAACTATATAGAAACGCTACGCGTTGACTGATCCACCCTTTCTGGGTATTACAATAATAGGTCTGTGACTCACATAACTATATTGATCATAAACCCTTCAAAATTATAAAAGAAATTAAATTACATAAATTAGCTATTATAAAATTCTAAATAACAAATTGTTTTGATTGTAGTTAAATACTCTTTAAACGCGCACACAACGAACGATTCGCGCTTTAACTCTTTTGCTGGTTCACTTGATCCATTCATGTACAGCAGCTAGCGGTGTGTCATATCTCTTTTCTAAATAACGTAACGTTATCGTTATGGTACAACGGATAACGTTATCATAACTATCTATATTCATAACTGTCTATTTTCCATGTAACGGCAACTTAACAATATACCGTTACAGTTATCATCAAAATCAATCAAGTAAATATTAATTTAGTTGCTGAAATGAATTTTTGTTTCGTCCTTTTGATATTTTGACATCTTTCTAGGAATTAAGGCATCCATTTTTCCTTATTTGTGTTGAGACTGCGGTACAGTACAGCTGATCGCATCACGTAGGTTGGATTTGACATCGAAGGCTGGCTCAAAAAGTTGCCTTTTAATTTAGTTCTGACGCGAGGACACCCAAAGTGTTCACAGGTCTCGAAGATCTAACAATCGTTTGCCGTTCTAACGAAACTTGTGTGAACGCTTCTATATATCGCTGCCGTAAATATAACTTCAGATAACCTGAAGTCGTCTGAAAACTTAATTCGTTTTTACAAATATTACAACGCACTTTTTTATTTAAATTATCAGTTTTTTCGAAAAACTCCCACAAAACACAGTGTTTTGTCACGACTTTGTTTCTTTATTATATTACAGCCTAAAAGGAAGCTATATCTATATTTACAATCAAGAAATCAAATAAATATTTACAAAGCTTTTTTGAACTTCTTTTATGAACACTAATATCACTATGCGTGCTTTATGCTTCGAAATAAACTTGGAATTAGCAAATAAAGCAAAGTTTTTAAATAATAATATTACACCCAAAATGTATTATTGCACATGTTCCTCAGAAATCTAATTAATATAAAAACTCAAGTTCAAAAGTTAAAGGACAGAAGATAAATAATAATATTTGGTCTTAACAAGGTCAAGACTATTAATTCAGTTTAATCCTTACATTTTGGGGCACACGTGTTATTTTTCAATATATGGTAAAAACCCGTATTTACTGTGTAGAATTTTATAATAAACAGCACGAGATTTAAAATTGTTTTATTAAAAAAGACACATTGACAATTTGAAATAGTTATACAAGTATCTATATGAAAAAGAAAGAAATAAACTTATTTCTTGAATTTTGCTTCGCTCACCTACACGTTTCAATATGAGCCCCGCTGCAGTTTCTTTCTAATCGTACACGGCATAACATTTGTTTTTGTACGGCAGCGAGTGCGTGATTTTAATATCACGAATCACGATTCCAAGCCAACGCAACGTTGCAGCGTTGCGGTTCAAAGGTACTCTGTGCGTTGCGGATCGTTATAAGAAATAGATAGTTATGAGCGTTATGTATAAGTATCTATACGTTATAAAGTAAATAGACGTTTTCATAACTGTCTATACGTTATAATACTCATAGCTAACAGCAGCCCAAACTCGAGTTATTGAGATCCAACTCGAGTTAAGCGCAACTCGAGTTAACTCGAGTTAGTAACTCGAGTTGACCTAGTACTAAGCTACCTAGTAGGTAGGATAGGTACATAATACACATTGGCGATGGGTCGTTGACGGTTTTTCCGTTAAAGAAACGTTAACGTTGATTTAATTTTGTCAACTAGTTAATCAACTAGTTAAATTCGTCAACGAGTTAACGTACTACTAATGTCAACTTGCAACGTAAGCCGTTAATTCATTGAACGCTTTTAATTCAACGTTACGTTCAATTTTAGAAACAATTTGATTCAATGTATGTATTGGAAAACGTTTGATTGATGGTTATACTTAGATGACCTTTCCTTCATACTTTTTCTTTAGGCTTAGGACTGATTGAATACAACTAGCTATAAACCATATTCTACTCAGGCGTATTTAAAAGATCATCTGATTCTATGTGCGCAAATTAATCATTGTTTATATGTTTTTAATAGTTTTGTTTTTTGTTTTTTCATTTTTTTTAAAGCAGCCACGATTCACTGTTACCCCAGTACATCCCGACATTTTCAATTTTGTACATTAAGTAGTCCTGTTTTATGCAAATATACACAATTATATTATCACAAACAAATTTACACTGTTTCGAAAATAAACCCCTTTTTAGGGTTCCGTTGCAAAATGGCAAAAAACGGAACCCTTATAGATTCGTCATGTCTGTCTGTCTGACCGTCCCTATGTCACAGCCATTTTTTTCCGAAACTATAAGAACTGTGCTGTTGGAACTTGGTATGTAGATGTATTCTGTGAACCGCATTAAGATTTTCACACGAAAATAGAAAAAAACCATAAATTTTGAGGGTTCCTCATACTTAGAACTGAAACTCAATTTTTTTCATCAAACCCATACGTGTGGGGTATCTATGGATAGGTATTTAAAAATGATAAGGTTTGGTGAGGTTTCTTATATCATTTTTTTCTAAACTTAATAGTTTGCGCGGGAGACACTTCCAAAGTGGTAAAATGTGTGCCCCCCCCCCCCCATGTAACTTCTAAAATAAGAGAATGATAAAACTAAAAAAATATATGTTGTACCATATACCATGTAAACTTCCACCGAAAATTGGTTTGAACGAGATCTAGTAAGTAGTTTTTTTTAATACGTCATAAATCGTAAATTATGTTACTTGCTGCTACGGAACCCTTCATGGGCAAGTCCAACTCGCACTTGGCCGCTTTTTTAGATTACTTACAGTTCAAATTGTATGACGTGACCATCGCTCGCAATCTATGATGTTATTTTTAACGTAAGTTTTTTAATATGCTCAGTTCGTTGCGTTAACGAGACGCACGAGTTAAATTCATAAACAGCGTTGACGAATTCAACTAGTTGATTCATAAGCGGTAAACGTTAATACGTTGACAGGAGATCAACGGTTGATTCAACTAGTTCGTTGATTCAACGCTCATCGCTAATACACATTTATTTATCTATGGTTGAGTGACGCGACGACCGACGAAGTCGAAAGTCGATCGAACGATTTTTGATTATATATTTGTGAAAGTGATAAATATTAATAAAATTTGCGTGATTGTTGCTTGCTTATTACTAGGTAAGTAGTATTTTACATGATCGATGTGTAATTTACATATTTTACGCATGTTTTCTTATTGGGTGTAAAGATTTGGTCATATCTGACACACCCATGTATCTTTCGGTAAGATTATTTCTTATATTTTATATCTAAATATAAAACCCTAGATGTAAAACGTTTAAGCTTCTTAGGTACAAATAGTTAGTTTTGTAGACCATAGTATTCCAAAATTAATTTGTCATATCCTTATTTGGTTTATTTTGGAGCATTACGTCATTTTATGAGGGAAGGAAGTATAGTTGCGACTGTATATCTTGTTACCAACAGAGGTATACCTATAGCTTGCGGATTGCGGACTAGCGGGCGGAATCTGGAACGACGAACGTCACACGTCCATACTTCGCTTCGCCCATGTATATTCATCCTTAATTGATAATTTGTTCTTGTATCAAGATAACGTCTGGTGGATTCCGATAAAGTTCTACAGTGCAGCATACAAGTTTTGATTAGGTTTTTTTTTGTCATATTATTAACTTTCTACTTTATATTGTTGCTAAATAAAAGACCCAAATCAATTAGTAATTATTCTATTCACAATCAGTTCTTTTACAATAATAATCGAATACATTCTAAATAATCTGCTGTAAAATAGATTGTTGTGATATAGTTAAAGTACATTATATATATACATATTTAGTATGTTTTATATAAATAATTCCAAGTTGAACCTATTCAACTGTGAAATGTAAAATAAATATATACAAGATATTACTTTGCTTTCCCTATATCTAATTACATAGGAAATCTGGAGTATTGATTACAGTGTATGGACAGTTTCTGTGGTGACCTACTTACAATGGGTATATCTATGCTTTGATTTAATTTAAATTGGTATGACTACATACTTTATATACATTATTGACATATGCATAATCAATTACTTCATAAATTAAACATATGTTACAAATGTTTATTATGATTTAGTGAAATAGTCTCTAATTTTAAATGGCTAATGAAAAGCTGGTATTACTTCTTTTACATTTTTTCTTGTAATCATTTGAAAATAAAAGTTATATAGTAGATATTTTATTGTGTTATTATAGTTAAATTTATATTATAATGTAAATATGAACTATGTAATAAGTCTTGTTATTCACCTAAATTTTATTTAATTTATAAATTTGTAATGTACAATAATGACATGTAATTTTAATTATAATAGTGAGCTTTAGTGCACTTTTTGTGTATATTTTTATACCCAAATGGGTATCATAATATTGTATTGAAAATTCTTGCACGATGTAATGTCTACTCATTAATGAAAATGACATTGATTTTATCTTGTATATAAACTAGGTCACTCCTGTGTATGAGCAACTCTTAAGTATTGGATATAATCCTATAACTAGTATTTTTTGCATGTGATGCAGTAAATGCAAAAAGCATTTGCCTGTGAGCTACCCTCAGAGTATTTTTAATAAAGTAGGCTGTGCTTTAGTTTACGGTCGCACAATTTCGTGATAATTTTAATTTTAATAGGTAGGTAACAGGTCATTGAAGTAAATGCTAAAAGGATTTTCTGCGGAAACTTATAGTTTTCGAGAAATTAATTTTTAAGTTTTATAGGTTAACTACTAGGAATCGTATAGAACAGTATTGTTTTGGCTTTCGTCCCTTGACATTTACATAATGACATTCTAAAGCATTAGAAAGAGACAACATAATGGTTGCATCTCCTTTTACCGCGTGTTATTTCAGACCTAAAAATTTTTTTGGCTGTATATGGTAAATCTTTGCTTTAAAAAAAAGTTTTTTTTTGGTTAAGTTTTTTGATATCATGTTTGACAGCCCGATTCAGAGCAATCCGACTCGGACAGATTAGGTAAGAAGGTTAAGGCGGGAGCAAAGCTCCCGCCTTAGCCTTCGTGGTTATTTTTTTTATAACCACCCAGAAATACTGGCCCTACATAGCAGGACTCAATTGACCTAGCTTGGTAGATAAACAATATATATTGATATACAAAATGTTTAAGGCGAAACTGAGTTCATGGAGACGGATATTATTTATATTTAAATTGTTTTTTAAATAATATTTTTGTGATTTGTTCTGGCGTACCAAACTAGCGACACGTCAGGTTTGGTAAGAATTGTGTCCGTTGAACGTAGATCAGCGCCAGAATCGAACCCCTGTAAGTAAGAAGGTCGAATGTAAAGCGTCAGACGGGGTAGAGAGAAGATTAGAGCCTCCTCCCCACTTGATTTAAACAAATACTATATTAAATTAATCAATGTCAATATTTTATGTTAGGATAGATTTTTTAATATATTTCAGAAACTATACCTTTCCACATCCCCCCTTTTAGGGGGGGGGGTTTCACCACTTCCCCCCCAACCACTTCCCCACCCCCTCCGCGTGCGACCGTAAACTAAAGCACAACCATAAAGTATATTAGACATTATATTATCCATTCACATTTTGGGTTTTTAAGAGTTAACTGATGAAAATGCTTAGGAGGTTTTAGCCAGCTTTTGCCTCTGATCTTGAGAGATGAGAGAAAAACCATAATAACATATATAAATTTAACCATCTTTCCAACAGCCTGTTAAATTTAATTACAAGATATAGGTGGTTAATCTCGTTATCACAGGGCTGGGTAATTCTTACTTGATTATGCTATTATACCCTTAAGTATTTTTTGGTCCGGAGCCTTCAATTTTTAATATGGCTATCTGTTAAGAAGATAACATAATCTGATATTGTAATATAACAGGAGACCAAAAGAACATAAACTAAACTAATTAGTATAGCTCTTAACCAAATGGAAGGAGTTAGTTTTAGGTTTGGTTCAGTTCGGGTGGGACTACATATCCTCATTACATAGAGGCTTACACTACTGTTTGGTTTTAAAGATCACAGTGAACTAGTTCGTTTTATTAGTTCTGTTAGCTCTATTCGGTCATCAGTACTACGAAGCAGTTTAAATTGTATCTATCTGTAAAATCTGTATGGAATGGTTATTTCAGTCTGTCAGTCTCAGTCGTTTGATGTCTGCTCGAATCATAATGTTGTATGATCTCTCGTACACACACTTCGTAATTTCTTGGTCGAAATAAAAGTCTAAAGCAAATGATTGTTATAAATAATTAAAGTTAGTGAAATAAAATTCCAACACATGTGAAAACAAAAAGCACAAAAAATACTCCTCAATAATTGTTAAACGTAACTTCAATTTTATTACATATTTACGCGATCGCTATTGCTGAAACGAAGTCTAGCAAATGTTTGCTTTTATCTATTTATTAAGTACTAGCTGTTCACCGCGGCTTCGCCTGCGTGAATTTATTGTGATTGGATTTCATGGGTTTTAATTTTATTACGCGTAACTCTAATTCTTTTCCTAAAATAAAAGTAGCCTCAGTTACTTCTTATAACAACATTTTGCATGATGCATGTTCAGACAGACGTTGTTTTAGAGCTTTATTATCTATTTATTATTAAGTAAAATAAGTACAATAATTTGCAAACCCTGTGAGTATTGCATCTTTTCGGATAATAAGCTATGTTAGACATTATTGCATTGATATACCTAACATATATCTTTCTATAACATCTCGTTTTAATCGATTTGATCAATACCATCATTATAGGCATTCATCGGCTCTTGCCTGAATGACATACTAAAATTAACGACTCTCTCGTTCGATTGCTCTCGTACGCTGGCACGCGAGGTCTGGCGTATTGAGTGTTTAGGTGTACGAAAAGAGCTGTTAGACCATTAACAATCACCATTCGGAAATGTTTCTTCTAGTACAGTGCTAAGATATGTTTCTTCTTCGTTCATTGTTCGTGAACTACATAAGATTACACTACTGTGCATGAAGCAAGTAGTATTGCTTATTTACTGGGTATATTATGAACTCACTCAATTAATATCTAGGTGGGCAAAGTAAGTTTCCAAGTTACAAGACATTGAAGTGTGATAGTGCACATCATTATAGGATCTGTTACTATGTTCAGTGGCTGAATGATGATGATGATATTTATTTCATTATTCTGCCTTATTATACAAGCGACCATAAGATAAGATACTATAATTATGTCTGGATAAAATTTTGGCATGGTTATTCTGTTTAGGCGTAGCTTGTGTGTGTTGTTGCTGAGAAAATATCTTCTCTTGCAACTGTACATAGTTCTAAATTGCCTTAAATTATGCTTTATGTATAAAAAAAAATCTAATACACTAAAAATCCTATAATATACAGATTAGTGAGGTTTATATCTTTATTATGTACAACAATTTTGAAAATTATCTGCTAGGAATTATAAAGTTTGCTATTCATACAAGATTGCTAAGACTTATCTAAAACTTTGATAATTGTTATTTATTTTCGTAAATATTGTGTAGTTTTTTTTTACAGTGGGAACCTTTTAGGAAAAGTAAATTGCTTGGAATAAAAAGATAAAGCATTATAAAACAGCTTATTGTTACAATTTTAACGTTATTTTTATTTTACCTGCTATACTTCCCTAGCACATCCTTATCAGAATCAGTTAAGCACATACATAATACATTAATGTGATGACTCACAAGGTTGTGTGATGTAATCATGTATAGACATACAAGCTGTTATGTCAAGTGTAGCCTGACCTTTAGCTAATTATGCATTACAAATGAAAGTGGGTGCCATTTAAACATACAAAGACAAGCTTTTAAATCTCATTTTGCTCATATGCATACAATTATAATGAAAACTTTAATTTGCATGATTTTTTTTAAGTGTTCGTATTTATTTTCAAAAATGACTTACTATTTTGGAACACTGTTGACTATCTGTACTTTGAATTTAAAAAAAACCTTTGAATATGTATCTTATTATGTTATTGTGCTACATAAAGTGTTATTACTTTTTACAGTTATTTGAAACCAATCGACAATGGAGCAGATTCCTCCTCCAAAAGAGGTGAAGATCCTAGAAACAGCTGAAGACATACAAGAACGTCGTGAACAGGTAAACTTTAAACAATATCTGCTAGCATATTTACACTGCTTCTTAGCATAGAAGTCATAATATACAGTATACACCTCTAATAGTTATACAGTGTGTACAAAATGTATTTGATATAGGTTTTCATGTTATACACTAAATATTATTCTACTATTCTCATACTATTATATTATTATTATTAATAATAATAAAGCCATTTATTCAACAGTACATAATACAATTTCTTAATATCTAAGTTATATAAAATCTAGGTTGTCTTTTGCTGATTGCCAATTGGCAAAGGCCTCCTCCAACCTTTTCCACTCGTTTCTATTCTTGGTAACCTTGGACCTGGAACCAGGTCACACCCGCGAATTTGACCAGGTCGTCCTCCCATCTTTGGTGGAGTCTTCCCCTCTTTCTTATGCCATTCCTAGTGTACCATTCTGTGACCTTCCTGCTCCACTTCGCCTTCCCTCTACTCATATGCCCAGCCCATTTCCACTTTAGTTTCCTGACATTTGTTGCTAGGTCCCGAACCTTTGTGTTTTTCCTAATGTCTTCTAACCTGACTCGATCCTTTTTCCTGATTTCCATAATACTTCACTCCATCGAATGCTGGCATATGTTTAATTTATTACTGTTCAATTTAGAGGGGGCCCAAGTTTGATATCCATACATCAATACAGGGAGAATACATGTGTTGAATTGAATACCTTAGACTTAATTGATATGTGCAGTTCTTTATCTTTCACTATTTCCTTCATGCTCCAATATCTTTTCCATCCTACTTCAGCTACTCTCCTATTGATTTCTTTTTCCATGTTGTATGTGGGTGAGATAATTTGGCCTAAGTAGATGTATTCATCCACATATTCTATCTCACTTTGGCCAACCCTGATGGTTTCATTCTTAGGTCCATTGGTCATTACTTTCGTCTTCTCCATGTTCATTTTCAATCCCACCGTGTGAATTTTCTAATGCCAGATTATTTGCCATGACATTCAGTTCATGAGGGGTTTTCACAAAGAGAACTATGTCATCTGCAAATCTTAAATGTGTTAACCAATCCATCGATGTTGATTTCATATCCATCCCAATTTATTCATTAATAAATGAAAATAATTTTACAGTTATTATTATATAAACAACTATCTGGTACTCAGCGTGTTGCTGCCCCAAGAGAAATAATTGTGGAAATTATTTTTAAATTTGGAAGAGATATAGTTTAACTAGTAATAATAATATGTTCATTGAAGTTGCATGATATTTTTCTTTTTATATTCTTCTAAGCCAGCGCTTATTTACAATCCCACCTGATGGTAAGTGGTGATGTAGTCTAAGATGGTGAAGCACAATGACTTAACAAAAGCCTATTCACTCTTGTCTTTAAGACACCCACACTGTAATCGGATGGAAAGAAAGATGCTGGCAACTTATTTCACTCCTTTGCTGTACGCATGATGAATATGTAGTGTACCATTTGGTTCGAATGTGTGGTAAGTCAACAACGAAAGGGTGGAGACTGGCCCAACGTCTGATTGTCCGAAGGTGGAAGAGAGAGGGCGGAATTAAATTATGCAATTACTGCTCACTCTCTCTGAAATGCATCCTGTAGAAAAAAAAGCTGGCTACTTTGAGTTTGTGTTCGAGGCTGGTAAGATTGGTTTTAACCGAATTCGGGTCACCAATAAGCTTCTCAGCAGCCCTATCCATTGAGTGCAAAGTTACTAGGTGGCATTTGCAGCACCAGCCCATATATGGCAGCAATGCTACGTGCACGTCCGGACTTGCGCTTTATATAAAGTAAGCAGCTGTCCCGGCGTGAAGTATCGCCGCACCTTTGCAAGGACTCCCAGCTTACTTGCAGCTGCTTTGGCCTTGAACTCAATGAACCACCTGAAGTTCAGATTTGAGGATATCTCAAACCCTAATAACTGAAGGCGGTCGGTATATTCCCGTGATACATTTCGGAAAGAGGGAGCCAAGGTGAGCTGGCTTCTTTTTGCAGAGAAGAGACACGCTTGTGTTTTGGAGGTGTTGTATTTCACAAGATTGGCATCGCCCTATTTGGAGACTGTCTGTAGTGTGAGATTCACACGCTCTACCATAGCTTCTCTTTCGGACTGGCTTTGATCCCGACTGGCCCTAGGATTTGGTTGGTATTCCAGAAATGTGCTATTGTCTGCATACCTATGTATAACTTTCTAATAAATTTGTCAGTACGATAAGCATGCCACCTACTGTAAGTTAATTGTAGTATGCCTATAACCTTCGCGCAAGTGCAAGCAATAAGTTGACAAAGTTTAACCACAATCTGATGAACGGTGTTGCAGTGCATAAAATATGAAGAAACGAACTTTAATTTTTATTTAAATAAAATATTATATTTGTTTCATTCAATCTGCAATTAGTTTAAATTTTTGCAAGGTGTGTCAGCAACTTTATTCACATTTGCTTTAATTTACATGTACTTCTTTTCAAGATTTTTCATTCAAAGAAATATTTACTCATTTAGTACTTCTAAATGAGTAAATATTTCTTATATGTAGATGAGGGATAATAAGTGATTTTCACATTGTGATGTAATTATGTATTTTAAAAAAAATAATGCATTTCCAAAATCATTGATTTATCGTTCAAATCGAAACTAGTTATTCGGCTACATGGCCTGTAGCCAGTTATTGTGATGTGAAATGACGTCCATACCTTGTTACAAGTCTTTATTTAGAGTTGAAGTTAGGTCAGTTAGTTTATTTAGTTTGCGACGGGCGACAATTTTCCGCAACTCCACGTCCAATGTGGCGTGTTTTGCGTCTGGGCAAGAATAATTTAGGTAAAATAGCCATGAAATTTCCTCGAAGAAGTTTAACAAACCCTCAATTGTGCCTGTTTATTGTGGGCATTTCTTGTCTAGCCTACCTGCAATCTTCATGTTTAGTTCACTATTGAAGTTAGGGTTGCAGCACTTTCATATGATGCATTTACACAGTCCACTTGGTGGAAACTATAAGCATAAGTTTAAAGTGGTTTTGACTGGTTATGAATTTTTTAATGTAACATATATACATTTATTTTTGGGATTTTTTTATTGTCTTTTGTTAAATTTAATGATATAATGCATTCTCATCCTTACATATAATTCAATTAAAATCGTGATGAAAGCAATCACATGGTTGTTAGAATTTAATTTTACTTATAGCGTCATACAATCTTTCCCAATATTTCAAAATAATATAGAGTAATATGTTGCTGGGTGAACACCAAAAGCGTGCTACTGATTCCGTGTACGTAACCCTCCTACGGACGTACCGGTACATAAGACCAGCCGACCGGTACTACCGCAGACGTCGCGGGCATGGACACCGCTCCTCCGTCATACCGCGTCCTATCGTTGCTCCGTCTAGTCACCGAGTTGACTCACTATTAGATTCGTATTTATTACACATATGCTATAAGTAAACAAACTGATCTAACAACTTTCTAATATTTGGATAAACTCTTTTATATATATAAAAAAAAATATCCTTAGTTTCTTACATGTGACTAACATTTGAATTTGTAATCTCATTTTGATTTCTTATAAGTTTTTATTAAACTTACTGTTTATTAAGTTGTATTATACCATTTACCATTATACTAATAACACAATAGTTTAATGTATTAATCAATTATTTATTAATATTGTTAATTTGGTACTATATTCATTAGTTTCACATTAAATCAAAACTAAAATTATGAGACATCTAGAGGATAGAAGATAATATAATATATAATATAATATAATATAATATTCCACAACTATCACACAACGCCATCTAGTCCCAAGCTAAGCAGAGCTTGTGTTATGGGTACTAGACAACTGATAAACATACTTATATATTTCTAAATACATAAATATTATAGATAAATTACAACCAGACACAGAACAAATGATCGTGCTCATCACACAAACATTTGTCCTGGGTGGGAATCGAACCCACGACCTCCGGCATAGCAGTCAGGGTCACTAACCACTAGACCAACAGGCCTGAACGAAAAATATCTGTTGAATATTTCCCAAATAAAGCAGTAAATTTCTTTAAATAAAACTGACTGGAAGATGATCTGTACTGATCATTATTAATCATCAAAATGAATTTAAATTCCATAGAATGTCATGGCGTAATCTGTTTACATTTGGTATAGTCAGTTTACTAAGAGTTAGTGCAATCAGCCTAAGAAAATATGTAATAAATTATTACATTTATGTATTGTAACTAGCGTTAGTAAACCTAATAAATAAATAAATCATTCAATCAAAGACAACTTGTACCTCACCAATGTACAATTTATCTATATTGTTGAGTATTGTAGTGTTAGCAACACATACTTTATGTGTCCTCAAAAAACAGTGACAATGTCATATGATTCTACCGGCATACAACTAATTTTATAATCTCTGTTAGAAATTTCTTTTGGTTTAGATACTATCAGGCAGAAAAGTTCCGAAAAAAGCCCTCCCTACACCTCTTGGACCTACTTTGAAATTCCTCTTATTGTTACAGGTGTATGTAAAACAATATTCATTTTTATTTATACCAGGTACTTAACCGCTATGAGGACTTCAAGCAAGAGGCACGTGCAAAGCGTGAGAAGTTGGAGGATTCTCGGCGCTTCCAATATTTCAAACGTGATGCTGATGAACTTGAGTCCTGGATCCAGGAGAAGTTGCAGGCTGCCAGCGATGAGAGCTACAAAGATCCAACTAACCTGCAGGTAAGAGTTATACAATATGTACACTTAATATAATAAATAATAGAAGATAAATTTTGTTTAAGGAGATGAAAATCTAAAAGTTGTATTAGAAAAAGCAATAATTAAACATTTATAAATTGATATTTCTTGTTTTTTTTAATTGTGTGATTAGGATTGAAACTATACAAATGATACTTTAACAAATTAATATTGTTTGGCTGACATCTACCTGTACCATTTTTAATAACAGGTACATTTTACTAGGTTTCTTTAAGTCAAGTATTTGTGTTTGTTACCGAATATTATAGAAAAATTTATTTTCAACATAAAATTATCAATAAAATGCAAATTATGAGAATTATATGCTTTATTTATGCAAATGTTACATTAAATTACAGGCCAAGATCCAAAAGCACCAGGCTTTCGAAGCAGAAGTAGCGGCGCATTCAAATGCTATTGTGGTCTTGGACAACACTGGCAGTGAAATGATCTCTGCAGGCCACTTTGCATCTGAGACTATCCGTCGTCGCTTGGATGAGTTGCATCGCTTGTGGGAGCTTTTGTTGTCTCGGCTCGCGGAAAAGGGCATGAAGTTGCAGCAGGCATTGGTGCTAGTACAGTTCCTACGCCATTGCGATGAAGTCATGTTTTGGATCCACGACAAGGTCTGTATTTTTTATTATTGGTTTAATTTGTAGTTTATTATTATTGGTTTAAAATGACATGTGCTTGTTGCAGGAGACGTTCGTGTGCGCGGAGGAGTTCGGTTCTGACCTGGAGCATGTTGAGGTGCTCCAACGCAAGTTTGATGAATTCCAAAAAGATATGGCCGCACAAGAGTACCGTGTAACCGAAGTGAACCAGCTGGCCGAAAGACTTGTGCTCGAAGGACACCCTGAAAGAGAGACTATCGTTAAGCGAAAAGATGTGAGTGCATAAATTTCTATTTATATTATTTAATTCTAAAATATCAAAGAATAGGGTGTGTGCTGAAAGCCCTAAAGTCATTTAAATCAAATCAAATCTCAAAAAAAAAAATCAAAAATTTGTACAGCAAATTCAAACTGAAGGAATATATAATATTGCTTCTTAAATCTGTATTTATTACGCAGGAGTTGAATGAGGCGTGGCAGCGTCTCCGCCAGATGGCGTTGATGCGTCAAGAGCGTTTATTCGGCGCGCATGAGATCCAGCGCTTCAACCGCGACGCAGACGAGACCATCGCCTGGATATCCGAGAAGGACGTCGTGCTCGGCTCTGACGATTACGGACGCGACCTCGCCACAGTGCAGACGCTGCAGGTTTGTGTTGCTCTCGAAACTGTAGATATTTAAACATATTATATTATTAAATTAAATAGGTTGGTTTTTAAGTATACTTGCGGAGACACACTGAGAGGTGGCAAAGTCATTAAGTATTTCTATATTCTTATCATATTGATTCACCCTTAATAAATACTCATGATTGTATGTGTAACATGAACGAGTTATGGTATGATACAGCTGATATATCCTTTTAGGATAAATGCCATTTTAAGTAAAAATAATAAAAAAAAAAACATATGTATTATATTTATCGATAATGATAGTTATACTGTTTTCTCACTTAGGAGGTTCCTATAAATTATGTGAGATCATATCCTCTCATAGGTTCGCCCAAGTCGCACGACTACGGGGTTCGTATACGTTACTTCCGGGAACAGAATTTAAGGATTTTATTTAACAAAATAAAAATGCTTGTTTACATAGAAATAATAAAAAACTTATATCTTTTAATCGTTATTCGAAAGACGCTGCTGCCCATCTAGTGGTTTGCTTTTCTCTGTCGTCGATATCCACCGGACGATATGGAGTATTGTCTTTTCTATCAGTTCCACTATTGGCTTGTAGTAAATAAAAAAAATCGGTTAGTGGTTGTGTCGTGGACACGGCTGTTTATTTTACTTGAATACGTGTACGTAAAAAAATTACTTCAAAATGGCGGCGCTGCCCTTCCGCCGCCCGCGGTGTGTCACAGTCCTCACTCAATTTAATGAATGCGAAGAGTACAATAGTACCTGTATTACTTCAATATACTCACGTAAAAATATATGAAACGTATTTGTGTTGGGATTAGCGCAAGCACGAAGGCGTAGAGCGGGACCTGGCGGCGCTGGAGGACAAGGTGTCGACGCTGGACGGCGAGGCGGCGCGACTGGCCGCCATACACGCGGACCACGCGCCCGCCATACACGCCAAGCGCGACGAGATCACGCACGCCTGGCAGAAGCTCGTGCAAAAGGCCAAGGTACGTCCGCACACACACCACACCACACTACACGCGGACCACGCGCCCGCCATACACGCCAAGCGCGACGAGATCACGCACGCCTGGCAGAAGCTCGTGCAAAAGGCCAAGGTACGTCCGCACACACACCACACCACACTACACGCGGACCACGCGCCCGCCATACACGCCAAGCGCGACGAGATCACGCACGCCTGGCAGAAGCTCGTGCAAAAGGCCAAGGTACGTCCGCACACACACCACACCACACTACACGCGGACCACGCGCCCGCCATACACGCCAAGCGCGACGAGATCACGCACGCCTGGCAGAAGCTCGTGCAAAAGGCCAAGGTACGTCCGCACACACACCACACCACACTACACGCGGACCACGCGCCCGCCATACACGCCAAGCGCGACGAGATCACGCACGCCTGGCAGAAGCTCGTGCAAAAGGCCAAGGTACGTCCGCACACACACCACACCACACTACACGCGGACCACGCGCCCGCCATACACGCCAAGCGCGACGAGATCACGCACGCCTGGCAGAAGCTCGTGCAAAAGGCCAAGGTACGTCCGCACACACACCACACCACACTACACGCGGATCACGCGCCCGCCATACACGCCAAGCGCGACGAGATCACGCACGCCTGGCAGAAGCTCGTGCAAAAGGCCAAGGTACGTCCGCACACACACCACACCACACTTCACGCGGACCACGCGCCCGCCATACACGCCAAGCGCGACGAGATCACGCACGCCTGGCAGAAGCTCGTGCAAAAGGCCAAGGTACGTCCGCACACACACCACACCACACTACACGCGGACCACGCGCCCGCCATACACGCCAAGCGCGACGAGATCACGCACGCCTGGCAGAAGCTCGTGCAAAAGGCCAAGATACGTCCGCACACACACCACACCACACTACACGCGGACCACGCGCCTGCCATACACGCCAAGCGCGAAGAGATCACGCACGCCTGGCAGAAGCTCGTGCAAAAGGCCAAGGTACGTCCGCACACACACCACACCACACTACACGCGGACCACGCGCCCGCCATACACGCCAAGCGCGACGAGATCACGCACGCCTGGCAGAAGCTCGTGCAAAAGGCCAAGGTACGTCCGCACACACACCACACCACACTACACGCGGACCACGCGCCCGCCATACACGCCAAGCGCGACGAGATCACGCACGCCTGGCAGAAGCTCGTGCAAAAGGCCAAGGTACGTCCGCACACACACCACACCACACTACACGCGGACCACGCGCCCGCCATACACGCCAAGCGCGACAAGATCACGCACGCCTGGCAGAAGCTCGTGCAAAAGGTCAAGGTACGTCCGCACACACACCAAACCACACTACACGCGGACCACGCGCCCGCCATACACGCCAAGCGCGACGAGATCACGCACGCCTGGCAGAAGCTCGTGCAAAAGGCCAAGGTACGTCCGCACACACACCACACCACACTACACGCGGACCACGCGCCCGCCATACACGCCAAGCGCGACAAGATCACGCACGCCTGGCAGAAGCTCGTGCAAAAGGTCAAGGTACGTCCGCACACACACCAAACCACACTACACGCGGACCACGCGCCCGCCATACACGCCAAGCGCGACGAGATCACGCACGCCTGGCAGAAGCTCGTGCAAAAGACCAAGGTACGTCCGCACACACACCACACCACACTACACGCGGACCACGCGCCCGCCATACACGCCAAGCGCGACGAGATCACGCACGCCTGGCAGAAGCTCGTGCAAAAGGCCAAGGTACGTCCGCACACACACCACACCACACTACACGCGGACCACGCGCCCGCCATACACGCCAAGCGCGACGAGATCACGCACGCCTGGCAGAAGCTCGTGCAAAAGGCCAAGGTACGTCCGCACACACACCACACCACACTACACGCGGACCACGCGCCTGCCATACACGCCAAGCGCGACGAGATCACGCACGCCTGGCAGAAGCTCGTGCAAAAGGCCAAGGTACGTCCGCACACACACCAAACCACACTACACGCGGACCACGCGCCCGCCATACACGCCAAGCGCGACGAGATCACGCACGCCTGGCAGAAGCTCGTGCAAAAGGCCAAGGTACGTCCGCACACACACCACACCACACTACACGCGGACCACGCGCCCGCCATACACGCCAAGCGCGACGAGATCACGCACGCCTGGCAGAAGCTCGTGCAAAAGGCCAAGGTACGTCCGCACACACACCACACCACACTACACGCGGACCACGTGCCCGCCATACACGCCAAGCGCGACGAGATCACGCACGCCTGGCAGAAGCTCGTGCAAAAGGCCAAGGTACGTCCGCACACATACCACACCACACTACACGCGGACCACGCGCCCGCCATACACGCCAAGCGCGACAAGATCACGCACGCCTGGCAGAAGCTCGTGCAAAAGGTCAAGGTACGTCCGCACACACACCAAACCACACTACACGCGGACCACGCGCCCGCCATACACGCCAAGCGCGACGAGATCACGCACGCCTGGCAGAAGCTCGTGCAAAAGACCAAGGTACGTCCGCACACACACCACACCACACTACACGCGGACCACGCGCCCGCCATACACGCCAAGCGCGACGAGATCACGCACGCCTGGCAGAAGCTCGTGCAAAAGGCCAAGGTACGTCCGCACACACACCACACCACACTACACGCGGACCACGCGCCCGCCATACACGCCAAGCGCGACGAGATCACGCACGCCTGGCAGAAGCTCGTGCAAAAGGCCAAGGTACGTCCGCACACACACCACACCACACTACACGCGGACCACGCGCCCGCCATACACGCCAAGCGCGACGAGATCACGCACGCCTGGCAGAAGCTCGTGCAAAAGGCCAAGGTACGTCCGCACACACACCACACCACACTACACGCGGACCACGCGCCTGCCATACACGCCAAGCGCGACGAGATCACGCACGCCTGGCAGAAGCTCGTGCAAAAGGCCAAGGTACGTCCGCACACACACCACACTACACGCGGACCACGCGCCCGCCATACACGCCAAGCGCGACGAGATCACGCACGCCTGGCAGAAGCTCGTGCAAAAGGCCAAGGTACGTCCGCACACACACCACACCACACTACACGCGGACCACGCGCCCGCCATACACGCCAAGCGCGACGAGATCACGCACGCCTGGCAGAAGCTCGTGCAAAAGGCCAAGGTACGTCCGCACACACACCACACCACACCACACGCGGACCACGCGCCCGCCATACACGCCAAGCGCGACGAGATCACGCACGCCTGGCAGTAGCTCGTGCAAAAGGCCAAGGTACGTCCGCACACACACCACACCACACTACACGCGGACCACGCGCCCGCCATACACGCCAAGCGCGACGAGATCACGCACGCCTGGCAGAAGCTCGTGCAAAAGGCCAAGGTACGTCCGCACACACACCACACCACACTACACGCGGACCACGCGCCCGCCAAACACGCCGAGCGCGATGAGATCACTCACGACTGGCGAGGGAAGTAAAGATTGTGTAAGAATCTCTGAAGGAGCCGGAGTTTTATCCGAAATAAGAAGTTTTAATTTTTTTCGTTTTTGGGCATTTTGACCTCCTAGGAGTGTAATGAGAACTTTTTGCCCCTATTTAATCATGATCCTCATGACATCCTCTACATGATAGGGGCTAATCAAACTGACTAGGCCTAAAGTTCGCGCCACCCCCTCAACTCATTTCTAGTCTTTTTTCTTTTCTACTTCCAATCACTCCAATCCAATTAGATTAGTTAAATTGTTTTCTTATATTCGTGTTTTCAAAAATAAACAGACAACTTGATGGAACAATAAATTCGAAAATAAAGCTGTTGGAGCTTTATTTTATTTTATATATATTTTATTGGGAATAAATAGACCCACATGATAGAACCATGCTGTCGCTACATTATGGTTGTAGTACAAATAGGACGGCTCGACGGGGGTCACAACACATCTGTATTTTGATCCTTAACTGAAGCCCACAGCATCCACTTACCATCAAGAGTGCTGTGTGCTTGTTTGTCAGTCTTATTCTATAAAAAATGGTTTCAAGAATAAGGATTATATTACTAAATAATAGATAATAAGTGAGTGTTTGTGGTACAGGAGCGTCGCTCGGAGCTGGAGTCGTCATACGCACTGCATCGGTTCCTGGCGGACTACCGCGACCTGATGTCGTGGGTGTCGGACATGCGTGCGCTCATCGCCGCCGACGACCTCGCCAAGGACGTGCCCGGCGCAGAGGCGCTGCTCGAGCGACACCAGGAGCACAAGGTACCTCTCATACACGTACCTCCCATTCGTTTCTACAGTTTTCGCTAGTATACAAGTGGCAGCATAAAAATGTAATTACGTATAGTAATTGTGATTATTAAGTATTTTAAATTGTACATTCATTGACAAGAATAACTAATATGTATTATATGGTACTATTTTTAGTTGTTACGACGCCACACTTTGAGCTTTGAATGATTTTATTAGTCAAATAATACAAATCAAATTTGATTTGATTAACTAGTTATAAAAATGAGAAAATATTATGCATTGTAATAATATGTCGATTCTAGTCTATAAAAGTTCACTGCTGAACATAGGCTTTTACCATAGAATGCCTCATCGAGAAGATTTTGCCATAGATGCCACGCTTGACAGACAGTTATCATTAGAAATATGCTGCTGCCAATCTTCCTGTAATTTCTCTCTGTCGTCTGTAACGAAACCCACGGGACTATAATATGGGGTAGTGGATATTTATACGTGGTAGAGCCGCACTGCGGCTGTATTATGGTTACAAATGACAATCTCCGACAGCAAAGAGCAGTGACATGAGTGGTGTGTATGTGGGTATGTGTGTATGTGTGTATGTGTGTGTGCGCGTGCAGGGCGAGATGGAGGCGCGCGAGGACGCGATCCGGTCGTGCATGGGTGCGGGCGGCGCGCTGGCGGCGGGCGGGCACCGCGCGGCCGCCGACGTGCAGGCGGCGCTGGACGCGCTGCGCCGCGACGCCGACGCGCTGCGCGACCTGTGGGAGCAGCGCCGCGTGCTCTACCTGCAGTGCATGGACCTGCAGCTCTTCTACCGCGACACCGAGCAGGCCGACGCCTGGATGCACAAGCAGGAGGTCACTGTCGATCCACACTCACCCCCTCCCTCTCCCACTCCCCCTCGATACACTCACACTCACACACTCGATACACGTGATACAATGCACACAGACGCGCTCGAAATGTGCACACTGATGTACACATTACGCCGACATTGGTGCGGCTCGGTACACTCCTACTGACGCGCTTAATACGCCTATTTACTTGATACACGCACAGTCACCAGCTCGGTACGAAATACACTAACATGTAACTACTTCAGTTCGTAACTAACAACTTTGTAAATGACTTTTTATTAGAAGTATGGATAAAAATAAATACAGTTCACCTGATTGTAAATGGATGCTGTGCCCCATATATGTACACCTACATATATATTCGGTAATTAGTAGTGCTGGAGCTGGCAGCATCAAACCCAGATTGATCTTAAGATTAAATAAGCAACAATTTTTTGTTTCAAAGTAAGGGTGACTAACAAACACACTGTTCACTATACACAATATTAAGTAGATACGGTAATCTAAATCTATCGCTTCTACATCTATCCTCAATTAAAAATTTAAATGCAAAAATGTTGCCACTCCTGTGAACTTATATAAAATGCCTCATTACCAGTAAAAGGTCTGTGATCCCCGAGGAGTGTAAGCAGTCCAAAAGCAGCAAGCCATAGAAAATTGTGAATGTGTAAATTGATATTAAAGAAGTGATAGGTGGCTAGCTCATTGCCTACATAATAATCAACATAGAATTCCATTAATCGCTTTTACGACATACTTGGCAAGTAATTACAGTAGACACATTCTGTTTTGTTATAAGTCTCAATTGAACATTGGAGCTTATAGGTTTATTCATGTCATAGTCCAAAATAGAACATGTGATGTACTCGTATTATGTACACATGTACATAGTCATTATGTACATAGTCCTTCCCTAGTCGAGCCAACACATTCGTACTGCTACGAACAGCAATTCACCTGCTAAGTGTGGCAGTTATGTCAACTCTACACAAAGGAAGAAGCTCCAGGCAGAGAGATAGAAATATTTAAATTAAATATTCTTTAGGAAAGGGTAATATAGGAAAAATAAGTGGAAGATAGATAGACTTTATTTAAAATTATGTAGTAGTATAAACTACTACATAATTTTAAACGATTTTTTTTATTAGTATAACTAATAATAAGTTTCATTCATTTTACTAATAAATTTACTTTTACAGGCATTCCTTGCTAATGAAGACGTAGGTGACTCTCTAGATTCTGTAGAAGCGTTGTTGAAGAAACATGAAGACTTTGAAAAGTCCCTGGCAGCTCAAGAGGAGAAGATCAAGGCATTGGATGAGTTTGCATCTAAGTTGATTGATGGACAACATTATGCTGCTGACGATGTTGCGCAGAGGAGAGAGATGGTAAGCATTATATGTGCATTTTTTATCTTGAAAAAGAATTAATAGATATAATATAGTTCTGCGCAGTATATTGGATAATTTCCTTAAGGTGGAAGCTCCTAGGTGGCCCGCGAAATTCAAATTTTCTTGCGTTTTTTGGAATTTGCTGGTCAGGGTTAGGTTGTATATTTAACAAAATATCATTCGCGACCTAACGAGTATGTATTTACAATTATAGTCATTATAATCATCAATACAACACTCTTCGTACGAGGGTGGATTGAAAAGTACTCGGCCTAACCAAGAAAATAAACACATACTAAATCAGTTATATTTTTATTTTTCTACATAATCACCATCAAATTCAATACACTTTTGCCACCTCCCCTTCCAAGCATTTAGACCGTTGAAAAAAAATGATTCTTCCTCGTCGTTTGTCGAAAATCTTTGACTTCCCAAGTGCTTTTTTAGGTTAGGGAACAGAAAGAAGTCTGATGGTGCCAGATCAGGTGAATACGGCGGATGCGGTAACAGTTCAAAGCCACAGTTGTGAATTTCAGCCATTGACTGTACTGACGTGTGAACACGGGCGTTATCTTGATGAAACAGGACTTTTCTTCTGAGCATTCCTCGACGTTTTTCTTTTATTTCCTCTCGTAAACAACGTAGTAAGGTGCAGTAGTAATCAGAGTTTATAGTCTGACCCCTTTCAAGATAATCAATCATAATCACACCTTTCGAGTCCCAGAATACAGAAGCCATCACCTTATTTGCCGACAAAATCGACTTAGCCTTTTTAGGGGGTGGTGAACCAGGTCTTCTCCACTGTTTTGATTGTTGTTTTGTTTCCGGTGTACAGTAATGAACCCATGTTTCGTCTATAGTAACAAAACGATTCAGAAAATCATCTGCATCGGCTTCAAATAACTCCAAACAGTCGCGTGAAATAGTCAATCGCGTCCATTTTTGTTCAACTGAAAGCAGTCGCGGAACCCACCTCGCAGACACCTTGTGGAAACCCAACTCGTTGACAATGATGTTTTGAGTTCGTTCATAAGAGATGCCTATAATCTCGGCTATCTCTCTAATTTTTAATCTGCGGTCTCCCATTATTAAATCAAGTACTTTTTTAATATTTTCGTCAGTAGTTGACGTCGAAGGCCTTCCAGAGCGGGGTTCATCTTTCACACTCTCTCTACCACGCTTAAATTCTGCTATCCATTTTTTGACGGATGAATATGACAGAGCACAATCGCCTAATGTACTGACCATGTCATCATGGATGACTTTTGATGATAGCACCTTCTTATGGAGGTACTTAATGACGGCACGCTGCTCGATTTGCTCCATTCGCGGAAATTATGTCCGATTACTTTGTTAATAAATTTATAAAATCACAACTAATTATCACCCATGTTTCGAACTTCACACAATGAACTAGTCTGAACTGAACTAAATAATGTGGGTAGATTTGATTTTTAGAATTGAATGGATCTGTGTTAGGCCGAGTACTTTTCAATCCACCCTCGTATTATCCCATTGTATGGCTATTTCCAGAAAAACTCATTTGACAAACAAATTTATATAATCTCTTTGAATGAGTTTTTCTGGAAATAGCCATACATTGGAATTATACAAACATAGACGGTTATATTGATGATTATAATGATTATAATTCTGTAAATACATACTCGTTACGGTCGCGAATCATATTTTGTTAAACGTACAACCTGACACTGACCTGCAAATTGCAGAAAACGTAAGAAAATTTGACTTTCACAGGCTACCGTGGCGTTTCCACCTTAAATATTTTTAAATTTTGAAAATGTTTTTTTTTTAAGAATATTACTGTAGTTAATGTCAACATCATCACTATAATTTTTCAACCACTAATGTTAGAAAATATTAAAATATAGAACATTGTTTATACAGTTACTTGAACGCCGGGCTGCTTTATTAGAGAAGTCCAACCAGCGCCGTGCGCTCTTAGAAGACGCCTACAAGTATCAGCAATTCGAGCGAGACTGTGATGAAACTAAGGGTAAGCACTAACCATTCACCAACATTTCTTCTCAGAAACTCCAATCTTACACAGACTTTGTTAACGTTTTCTGCCGACTTCCAAAAAGGAGACGGTACTCAATTCGAGTGTATGTTTTTTTTTTATGTGTGTTACCTCATAACTTTGTTCTGGGCGAACTGATTTCGATTATTCTTTTTTTATATGAAAGCTGATAGTTCTCGTGTGGTCCCATATGAATTTGATCAAGGTCAGACCAATGGTTATTGAATTATTCTTAAATAACCTATATTGAAGTCGGCTGTACAAAATTTTTAATTTTATAAATTATTATAAAGTTATCTTGGCTAACCAGTAACACTGGGTAATTTTTCGTGATTTTTTAAAGTGTTACCTGTTGCCACATTAAATATTACCAACATAAATCGTTAAAAAAACATGTACAATTATTTGTGACCATACAAAATACTTGTCTCGTGAGAAAATAGAAACCGAGACCCTCAGCAAAAGTTTAACTCGACGGCGTTAGTGAGTCGTCATTGATATTGTTCGTTGTTTATCAGGGTGGATCAACGAGAAACTGAAGTTCGCAACGGACGATTCGTACCTGGACCCAACGAACCTGAACGGCAAGGTGCAGAAGCACCAGAACTTCGAGCAGGAGCTGCAGGCGAATAAGCCGCGTGTCGATGAGATCGCTGCCGCTGGAGCTCGTCTGCTCGAGCAGGAACACTTCGCCAAGCGTGAGTCCTTATTAGAATTATCAACTTTTTTGTCTTTCTAGATTACAGATATCTAAATACCACTATTAAAAACAACATTCTATAATATATACTAGGGATGTTCAACTAAAAGTGAGAACAAGGTACTAATTTGTTGGAATTTTAAAAGTTATATACTGGCTGATAATGTTGAAGTATCTGTATGATAAAAACTGATTATTATATTTTCTTTTTAAAATTCTAATAACTCAAGTTTGTGATATATAATCGAAATAATGTTAAAATTTTAGCTCAAATCGAAGCACGACTGGGTGAACTTTCGGGCATGTGGGAAAAGTTAGTGCAAGCGTCAGACCTTAAGGGCAGTAAGCTGCAGGAAGCGGCCGCTCAGCAGCAGTTCAACCGCGCGAGCGAAGACATTGAGCTGTGGCTGTCTGAAGTTGAAGGACAGCTGCTTAGTGAAGATTATGGCAAGGTAAGAGCTACAAAGATCATACTTACGAAATATTTTGTAATGTTACATTTTTTATTGTTCTGTTTATACATATAGAAAAATACACATAATAAGATTGTACTCTTAATATTATGCATTGACATGTTCAGTTTCCATTGCTTTTTTTTTTAATGAACGCAATATATTTATTATAAAATAATATTCAGACTCCAACTCATAGTTGCCCACATAGTCATTGAATTGGACTTTGTTTTTTTGACCTGTAAATACAAATAAAAATAAATTTTGAATTTGAACGACTTTTTATCTTTTGTATATTAATAGATTTTAATAATTTCAACGAAAATATAGCCATATTCAACTTTCTGGTGTGCAAACTAATAATATTTTGTTACATAGATAATGATGGGCTGTTTTTCGCAACTCCACGTCGAAGCGCGTATTTTATGTGTGGGCAAGCAATTATTCGAGACATATAGATATATAGATAATGACAGAATATTTTATTTTAGAACTGAGAAAGTTATTAAACTTCCATTTTTATGAATCAAATTTCATAATTATAGGTTGGGTCGTTTAGGCTTAGTAAATAATAAATGAGTTGAAACAATTAATTTATACTTTTATTATTTTACGTATTAGAAGCCAATGCTTGACTACCGCCCTACCTGGTAGTAAGTGGTGATCTAGCCAAGGCTGGTACACAGGTGGCGCACTGACTTAGCTATGCGAAATATTAAGTGTAGAAGTGTGCTTGTTGCAGGATCTGACGAGCGTGCAGAACCTGCAGAAGAAGCACGCGCTGCTGGAGGCGGACGTGAGCTCGCACGCCGAGCGCATCGAGGCGCTGCGCGCGCAGGCCGAGCAGTTCATCGAGCGCGGACACTTCGACGCCGACAACATCAAGGCCAAGCGAGTAAGTTCCCCACTACTTAGAATATCCTAAGCACCGTTTGTCTCGCTCACACAGCTTAGAATTGGTCCAAACAAGGCGAGCAGAAAATTTAACTTTATATAATAAAGTAAAAATTTCAAGGGCGACAAATGTACTTACCTAATAAAGACATGCAATGTTAAAAAAAAACTATCTGTCAATAATTTTGTAATTTTGTAATGAAATGCCCACTTTTACACATTAACGGCTATAGCTTAGTAAGTAATGATATTAAGTACATGGTATGCTGATGTTTTAGAATCCTTATGATATAGGCAAACTTTTTGAATGGTTGGCCACACAGATCCTATACGTTTTTTTTTCACCAGGTGCTCAAACTTAGCAGTTAAATAAAGTAAAAAATTTTAACTTATGTTTAGTGCCGTCTTGCAAAATACTACCCATAGTAGTTGAAAACTTTTAAGGGTAATTTAGAAACACCATTATTAGGAAACACATTAAAAGAAAAAAATCCGATCTAGCCATTAAACTGCGGACTTGATGACCACAAATGTGAGCAGAAGTACGAATTTTCAGAATTTTATAAAACATGGCGTAGACCGCGAACCGTTCGGGATAGAATTTTTTTTAGAGAACGGATCCCCTCTGCCCGAACACGTACGTACCAGATTATCCACCATTATTGGGACACTCTGTGTATATATATATATATATATATATATATATTACATTCTGTGTAATGTCTGTTTTTTTATAAAACTGAAGTAATAAACGCGGCTATTGCAGCCCATGGACACCTTCAACTTCAAGCGAAGAAGGCTACAGATGCGTTGTCACCACTGGAAACTAAGACGGAAGGCCTCATAGCCTGTAATTGTACCGTTCAGACCGGAATATAGCAGTGTAAGCATTGCTATTTTTTTTATAGGAGAGGGGGCAAACGAGCATGAAGCTCACCTGATGGTAAGTGACTACCGCCGCCCATGAACAACTGCAACATCAGGGGAACCAGGGGAACTGCAGATGCGTTGCCGGCCTTTTAAAAAGGAGTAGACTCTTTTCTTGAAGGTCTCTAAGTCGTATCGGTCCGGAAAAATCGCTGATGGTAATCGATTCCACAAGGAAGTTGTGCGAGGAACAAAACATCTTCTAAATCGCACAGAGGTGGACCGGCAATCATCCAGATGGTGTGGATGGTATCGGGAGTTCTGCCGCGATGTGCGTTCGTGAAATTTGGTGGCAAAAAAAGGTAAGAGGCACTACCTAGACCTAGACGAAAAAAGAGTCGCACTTAATTACTATTTTTGTAATGGTTACTCTATTTACCATTTTCAAAAAAGATCGATAATTTGTATTGGATGTTTAATTAAAAAATACGTTTCTTTGCCACCAGGACGCACTTGTGGCGCGCTATGCAGCACTAGATAAACCAATGGCTATTCGTAAGAGACGACTTTTGGACTCACTTCAAGCACAGCAACTGTTCCGTGATTTGGACGATGAGGCCGCATGGATTCGCGAGAAGGAGCCAATTATTGCTTCCACTAACAGAGGTGAGAGTGAGACCAAAATGCTTGAATTCTGTATTAGTTGTTGATTATCCCCTTATTAAATATTATGTTAAATTAAAACTAACATCATTTTTATTGAGAAGAAAATACTTAGCTTTATCAGTTGATTGTTTACTATTATTTAATTTTGCTTTCTTCTGTATTAGCACGAAAAGAAAATTTTTGCATCAGAGTTACCTTTTTTGGAAAATCATCATCCCCATAATTACAACCCTTCAAGTCAAGTAAAAATGCCACAAAACACAGGCCTGCGCTACCGGCATCCATCGACTTCCTATATGTCTTATCAGTACTAGACTGTCTCGCGAGAATCTCTCTTTCCCATCAGTTGTCAGTTCTTCAAGCTATGGTCGGCCTATTTCAGCTTACTTATCCGTTGGGTCGGTTACTCTGGTTCTACTACTGGCGATATATAGAGGATAGAGGGATTCTTTTTTTTGTTATTATTTTTTAATACTTACGCACCCCGAGTAATATTGTAATAAAATGCTATATTTTCCCTATCCATTTGTGTACAAAACATTTGAATTGTACTTACGTGATAAAGGTATATTTTGTGGATTTTCTTTTTGGATGATTTGCATTCGGGTAATGCATACGTCACCATATTTAATAATACATATTAAACGCTATTAATACCACAGGATAAATAAAAGTACAAGAACAGAAGGCTCGCTCTATGATAGCAAAATTGCGAGTTTAAACCTAGTTACAACGTTGCTAATGTTCATAATAGTTTGCACGCCTCGGGAGTGACCTTCCTGACATTAGCCTACGTCGAAACAAAAATTAATATGGTGCGCGTATTAAATCAAAATGCGCCTTATGTCCGCGTGGGAGTGTCTGTATCACTTAGCCAGTTACGCGCCTTTGTTAAGACCGCTTCTACTGTAGGGTTAGGTGTTGTGAAAAAACAAATTGAATCCTTTGATATTAGTTGGTATATAGTAGAATACACTGAGGTATTATGCAATGTATTAGTATTTCATTTATTTTGTTAATAAAAAAAAACGTTACCCCCACACTAGGATTTTCTCCTGTATCGTGGAGGCAGTTAACAAACATAAATTGCGCAAGGACACATCTAGATCCGGAACAATTATTTGTAGGCCATACAAATACTTGTTCCGTGCGGGATTCGAACCCGCGGTCCTAGCGCTGTAACTCATTGTTAAGCCACTGCGTCACGGAGCCATCAATTTGCTGATAACAAAAACTTTATTGTTCAATGTGAGCAAGGTTAATTATGCAACATCGACGAAAATTAAGATTACAACAACGTGAACGTCTTTGAAACTCAGATAATTTATCTACTTACCATTTTTAACCGACTTCAAAAAAGAAGGAGGTGATCAATTCGACTGTATTTTTTTATGTGTTACTTCAGAACTTTTTTCTAGGTGAATCGATTTTGATGATTCTATTTTTATTTGAATCGTCAGTAGTCTAATGGCAGGGCGCGGCCTGCGAACTCGAAAGGTGGGTTCGAATTTGCCATTCGACTACTGTCGTGTACCACTTCTAACACAAGTATTTTAAGTTTACCAGAAGTGGTTACAGGGAATATTAGTAATGTTTAATAGCATTACTAGTATTTTTGATTAAATAACAAAAAAAAAACTCAAAAATATATATTTTATGTTTATTTACGAGGGCGACACAGAAAATTTCGGGAATCAAGGAAGTGACACAACATTACTATTTAAAAATGTATTTATTGCTTTTCGAAGTATTCTCCGCGAAATTTGACACATTTTTCCATACGATGGAACCAATCATTGAAGCAACCATTCCATTCGGAAGTTGGGGTCTCCAAAATGGCCGTTTTGTAGGCGTCCACAGCTTTTTCAGGTGATGAAAATCTCTGTCCACGCAATTTATTCTTTATTTTAGGGATAGTATAGAAATCATTAGGGCTTAGGTCGGGGCTGTACGGCGGATGGTCTAATAATTCTATGTTTTCTTGCTTTAAAAACTCTTTTGTTCTGTGTGCGGTGTGAGAACTCGCATTGTCGTGATGGAGGATGATGCGGCGGTTGCAGTTCTCTTTACGGAGTTCAGAAACGATCTGTGGCAAACAAATGCTAGCATACCATTCTGCATTAACAGTTCTTTGTCCCTCAAGAGGAATAGTCGTAACATGGCCGGTTTTGGAGACAAACGTGGCCACCATTTTTTTTGCAACACTCCGTGAACGAACAATTTTTGTTGGCTTTAACTCATTTTCGAACACCCAAACTCGTGATTGGTTTTTTGTTTCGTGTTTGTATATATACATATATCCAGGATTCGTCACCTAATACGTTGTTGTATACAGCATTTGAGGATCCTGCGTGTAATCTTTCGAGAGTTCTGACGCATCAAGTAACGCGAGCCTCTTTTTGCTCTTCACAGAGTGAATGCGGTATCCATCGGGAAAACAACTTTTTACACCTAATTGTTCATGCAAGATTATCCATCAGTTTACGCATCAACGTTTTCTTGGGTGACTGCAGTTTTTGGACGACCTTGACGGGGATCATCACTGAGCTTGACACGTCCATGTTGAAATTCAGCAAACCGGCGATAAATTGTGGTTTTGGATGGGGCTTCATCACCAAATGCAGAAATCATCCGGTCAACACACTGTTTTTGTCTTAAACCACTTCGAAAGTCATAGTAAATCATCGCCCTTGAATTTTCTCGAGTCAATTCCATTTTCTCAACGACTAAACAAGTTTGACAAAACCTTGTGACAAGACCGAGAATCTTTTTTTAAATAAATAAATGGTATTCGATTTCTAAAACCAAGGAGTTTTCAATTAAAAAAAAAGAATTAAAAAGATTTTAATATGACAGGAACAGTGGAAATATTCCATTCTCGATACTTTTAGTGCAGCCCTCGTATATGTATGTATATTTTCACGCCTAAAGCGCGGAGTGAGACGGGCCTGTTAATACTTCAAAATTAAAGATATTGCGAAAATAAACGGGATTTGATTCGTTAACGATTGACGTTGGCCGATACAGGCTGATAGCGTGTACGTGAATGTCTAGCTTTTCTATCTCCCTCTAATGTAAGCGTATGCTATGCCCTTTCTCTTTTACGTTGCCAATTTAACGTAAGTATTTATGAAACCTATGAAATTATATGCTATTGCATGCGTTGCAACTATAACAAAATTTCCCTTATGAGACAATTTAAGGAGAAGGCGTACGTTCAGCTGTAAATATTTAATAGGGTGTAATGAAATAGTGTTGGGCGTGCAGGTCGCGACCTGATCGGCGTGCAGAACCTGATGAAGAAGCACCAGGCGGTGATGGGCGAGATGGCGCAGCACGAGGCGCGCGTGGAGGCGGTGCGCGCGGCGGGCGCGGCGCTGCGCGCGGCCGGACACTTCGCCGCCGACGACATCGCCGCGCGCCTGCACCAGCTGCACGCGCACTGGACGCAGCTGCAGGACAAGGCGCTGCAGGTGCACACGCACGCACACGCGCACACGCACACACGCACACAAATACCGACAATAGTGTCTTATTACCGACTCTCATATTATCCTTCTTTTTTATATAGGATAGAGTGACAAACGAGCACACAGTCCACCTGATAGTAAGTGGTCGCTGCGACCCATAGACATCTACATCTATCCTCAATAAAAAATCAAAATGCAAATGCGTTGTCGCCCGTGAGGACTACGATGGATTGCCTCTTTTTCGGGTTTGACAATAGTAATAAATAATATTCAATATTATTATTTGTGCAAAAATTATACTAAGTGATGAAACTAATTATTAATACATACATACATATAATCACGCCTCATTCCCGTAGGGGTAGGCAGAGACCACTTCTTTCCACTTGCTACAATCCTCATCCCATACTTGTTTCGCTTCGTCCACTTTCATTATTCCCTTCATACATACTCTTCGGTTTAAGGTACTCTTGACCTGGCCTTTTTTCAAGACGTCCCTGATTTGGTCTTGAAATGTCCGCCTAGATCTACCCCTTCCAACGCTTTCATTGACACTCGCCTTATACACTTTTTTCGTCAATCGTTCTTCATTCATTTTCTCGACATGGCCAAACAATCTCAGCATACCTTTCTCAATTTTTGTTACTACATCTTCTTTCAGACCACGTTTCTTTATTTCACTATTTCTTATCCTGTCACTTGGTTTAACTCCTATCATACTTCTTAACGCTCTCATCTCAACTGCATTTATTCTACTTTCATATTTCTTCTGCCATACCCAACTTTCACTTCCATACATGAGTGTCGGAACCAACACCCCCTCATGCACAGCCAAACGAGCCGTGTGAGACACCTTCCAACTGCTCATAAAAGAGTGCAAAGCTCCATTCACCATGTTTCCACCCCAACCGCACCTTAACCTACTCTCGCTAATATTACTTAATACGTATTTCCGTATTTTTATAAATTTTATGGTACACCTAAATTTAACCAACTACTGCTGGTTAAATTTAGGTCTCTGATTATACACATATTTTCTTTGCATACCAATCGTAAATCTTGCTGATAAATTAAGTATTTTGCGAATTAACTGTTTATTAGGCAAACTCATTATTGTAAGCTGCCTATTTATGATTAAATTACTGAACATTATCAAGATTATTTGTGAAACAAGAATTGCCGAATGTTTTTTTTTTAAATTGCAAACAGAATCTTTGAATGCTAACCAAATGATTTAAATGCTGTTTTTTGTGGCTAACCAAATTTGATTACGGCTTAACATTTAATCACTTCTCATTACTAATATCATTTCATTTGTAACAGCGCAAGCAAGATCTCGAGGACTCCCTGCAAGCGCAGCAGTACTTTGCGGACGCCAACGAGGCGGAGTCTTGGATGCGGGAGAAGGAACCGATGGCAAACACACAGGACTACGGCAAGGACGAGGACTCCTCTGAGGCGCTGCTCAAGAAGCACGAGGCGCTGCTTTCCGATCTCGAAGCATTCGGAAATACTATTAAAGCTCTACGTGAGCAGGCTGATTCTTGCCGCGTGAGTCGATTTATTTCATTGTAAGACCTACTTCAAAAAATAATGAAATTATCCATTGCACAATATTTTTATCTATCACAATAAGTTAATTGATAGATTTCGCTAATTATTTTTAATAAAAGAATGTAATAGGAGAAACTTTTACTATTGATATCGGAACAATATGGGATCACACCCATATTAGTTTTAAACAGATCTCAAGAAATTAATTTTATTTATATTGTGCAATGTATCGCATGCCTCATAACGCGAAGCTTTTACTCGCGACATGTCAAGTTCAAGCAATTTTGTGTTCTTAAAATGCCTCTATCATAACCATATTGCACTTATACGATAAAAAAGTTTGTTAATAAAATGGTTTTAAACTCTTATAAGTTTTATTGCTATTAAAAATTTAAAGGCGCTTTCATATTTTTTTAGCCCCTTGATAGGCAAAGGACAAATGTACCATACAGCCTATATCGAATTTATTCTTTGTGTAATCGATTTATTTTGGTAAACATTATTATATTTTCCCTGTAGGTGACACTAACTGTTAAAATAATATAGTGCATAAAAATAAAGAGCTAATTGTAAAACACGTAAGTAATATATTTTAAAAGTCAGGAATACAATTGTTTTTTTTTTCATCAAAATTATATCAAACGCTCATGAGGCGTGCACTTTTGGATTTCCCAAACTAATGTATTTTACATAAATTACTTGCACAAAAAAATTCAAGTGAATATAAAACTTCTTTTTAAGTTGAAACAGTTTCTAACATGTGATTGCAACACAAAAGTAGTCTTTACCTCGGTTCCTATATTTCCAAAAGTATCCTATTAACGCTATTATCATGATATACACTTCCGTTATCAAGTAAGCTTAAAACACTAGTGTAGTAGTGGATTCAAACCTACAACTTCATACATTTGCAATAAGCTAATGTAAATAAGTACCCTTAACCATTAAGCTACTGACAATTAATTTATTAATAAGGACTACTATCCAGCAGTGGAGTGTTTCTGCTGGTGAAGAAGAGTTGTTTTCATGTTTGATGTAAATTTGTGTAGCAACAAGAGTCCCCGGTGGTTGATGTCTCGGGCAAGGAGTGCGTGGTGGCGTTGTACGACTACGCAGAGAAGTCCCCGCGCGAGGTCTCCATGAAGCGTGGCGACGTGCTTACTCTGCTCAACTCCAACAACAAGGTACATTTATTGACTTATTTACAGGATTTTAGCTCAAATCTACAATATGTAAAAGAACCCTGTGCGATCCCTGAGAGTGTTTTTAAGTATCGTAGTCGTATCGTCTGTCTAAGTAATCATTTTCATAGAATAAATAAAAAACTTACTGCGCTAAAAATAAAATTAAATACGAAATCTAACACAGCACGACGTGGGCAGCCATCTAACAATATCTAAAGGTCATGTCTCTTTGACCGTTGTTGACCCCAGGGTATAATTATCAGCTTATCGTTTGTTCTTTACTTTGCCTAAACCCATTAACAACATATTATATTTCTTTTGAACTCACAAAACAATCACAGGTACACGAGAAGGCAACTCTGTAGCAATCTGTGGAGGAGAGTGAGAAAGTTACAAAGTATAAAGTTAAGAGCGCTTTTTCACTGACCTATACCAATAAAGATATGTTGTCACCGATATACCTCACCGACACCGATAGTACCTAGAAGCTTTTTTATTCAATAACGCGGTAACATTGTGGCATGATATTTTACGATATGCCAATTATGGCGGATAAAGGTTTCTAACCATGCAGCCAGCCTAGTCTGATGTGTATTTTATGCACACAATTCTTCACAATATGCTCATGCATTACATTGCAAGGTTTTTTGGAGATTTTGACTCCAACCTAATATAGCGGACGGTTGATGATGATAGTATTTCAAGCCTTCAAAGTGGATAAAATAACTTGAGATTTGTTGCACCATTTGTAACATTGTTTCCACTAATAGTTCACATGCGTAGATATGAAATACACAAATTAGCTTTTACTTTTACATATCAAAATCCATTACATATAATTTTTATTTAAGCAATAACACAGGGGCAACAATCCATTTGTGGTTGTGGTCAAGTTCCCTCAAAATCCCCATGATAATACAGAATTCATGTCTAGGCTAAATTGCCATATTGTATTTATTCAATATGACACATCAATTTATATTTATTATATCTGCTTTACCTATGTTGTAAAAAAATATTTATTCTGTACTATTACATATTTTTCGAGAAGCTACAAGGGGAAATTTTACATTTTTGACAATTTTCGATAGTAGCGATAGTTGAGGAGGTACTTTTCAAAACTTGACTATTCCACTTTTTGTGTTTTTTATAATTTAAAGAAATATAATTTTAAGAGCACAGTTATGTGTTTAATATAAAATGTTGATGAATTATAATATACAACAAACATAGTCATTATTTTGTATGACTTTCAAATTTTTTGCAGTAATATAATATAGAATAAATATAGAATTTTAAAATGGAATAATCAAGTTTTGACTAGGCTGATTGGAATAATCAAGTTTTGTTATGTGCTTTAAAGGAATAATCTAGTTTTGATTCAAACCATTGTGGATTAATCTTATTTTGTTGAAATTAATTTAAAATGGTGTTTTACTTAATAAAATTCTTTATTTGTTTATTATATCATTCTAATATTATATGTAATATTATTTAATAACTTTATCACTTAAACAAAATTGACTAACCTCATTTTCATCTTGAAATAAAATAAATAAAACTAATGTAATTAAAGAATTATTTTTTTATTTAAATATACTTAAATTTTAACAGCCGTTTCATATTCAAGGCAATCACAATTTTCATCATTGTCACAAGCATCTTCTTCATCGTTTTCAGGATTATTGCAACCATTTATTATATTGACATACCAGAAAAGCTCCTGGTTTTCTGCCCAGTTTTCACCAAATTGTTTCACAAGCAGGTTTTTTACATCATTTTTCTTTCTTAAATTCAAGTGTTTTTCTATTGCCAATTCAGTTAAATCAAGGTTAACCCGACTTGTTTGTCGTTTAACAAGGTTTAATTTTGCATTATTTTCGATATCCGATGTAAACATGTAATTTTCAAAAGTTTTAATGTGACATTGACGTTGGTTTCTTTTATTAATAGTTTTAATAAAAGTTATTCTTTTTAAATTCTGTATACCTGTAACTTTCTTGTAAACCTTTTCCAAATCTTTAATATTATATAACTTCCAATCAATTCCTAATTTTTTACTGTTCCAAACTGAGAGTAATATTGTATGTATTCTTCTGAGGTTGTTATAATTGAATGACACCTGAGTTCCTTTTCTACACGTCCAAAAACCCTGTCAGCAAGCAAGAAACTGTGTCCTCTGACTGGGAAAAACAATTGTATTTTTTCTACATTTTCTGGTGACAACTTTTGGAGCCAAAACAATAGTAAATGCACAATATGGGAATTTTTGTTCTGGCCCCCACAGCCATCACAAAACAACCTGATAGTATGAATACCATCAAAATCATGAGATTTTAAAAAATCTAGGCACCAATGAGAACATAAAAACAACTACCTTAAAAATATGAGGAAAAAACATGTTTTGTTACAATTTCCAGTGATAAAAAAAAATCTTCTGGATTAATAATGTTTTGTTGTTAATCTGTCATTAATCTTCTTTTTTTTTAGGAATAAACTACTTGTGACGAAATCATTCGTTTTTAAATATATTTTTCTAGTTGATCTATCATCAGGATTTTGTTTTCGATGCATATACATTTCAATGTAACCAACCTAAAAAAATTAAAAAATCTACTTTGGGCGAAAATGGAATAGTCAAGTTTTGAAAAGTACGTCCACAGTTATATCAGATGATGCGCGCTGCTAAGTAACAAATAAGGCCCTGCTGAACAAAAAATGTCCGTTAATTCATTCTAAAAAGTTTATGGTAGTGACTACTGTAGCCCACGGATCCCTGTAACCGTCTTCAAACAAAGATACAGACGCGTTGTCACCTCTAAAGAATAGACCTAAACATAACAGTGCTCGCACTGCTGCTTGGTGGCAGAAATAGGTAAGAGGGCAATACCTACCCAAGTAGACAGATTCCTAGGCAGAAAAACAGTCTTACCATCTATATACAAAGTTTCGAGTCGCAAATTACGCTTTATCCTATTTTAATATGTCATCATCGTCGTCAATGCACATCCCGTGTCATTGCAACACTGCATAGAGTTTCATTGATTAGGGTCAGTTACCCATTTGTCTCGAATTCTATGCTATTACAAGAGCATTGTTTATATATTTCTGTTTGTTTGTAATCCCGTTCTTAAAAACGCGCTCTAAAGATCTCAATGAAATTTATACTGCAGAGGTGTACAGAACGAAAAATGTATTTAAAATTTCGAAAAATCTATCGAAATCTCATTTCTGGGAAAATTGGTTAATTCCGTTTTTTATTTTACGCACGAGGCGTTAAAATCGTCCACGCAATATTATTCACAAAATACAAATAAATAAAATAGAAGTGTCTGTTTGTAATGTTAAAATAACAGCTTTTTACTAAATGCATATGAAAGTATATACGGTATTTATAATAAAAAAACAACTTTTATTTTTTTTCTGTCTGTCTGTCTGTTCGTTTTTTCCGGCTAATCTCCGAAACGGCTGTCCCGATTTTGACAGGACTCACTGGCAGATAGCTGATGTTATAAGGAGTAACTTAGGCTACTTTTATTTTAGAAAAAGAATAAGGGTTCACGCGGATAAAGTCGCGGGGAACAGCTAATTATTTTATTAATATTAATATTGGTAATTTCGCCATTAAAATCATCTTAATAGCTCAAGCGTTATGTTATGATTCCGTATTTATAGATGTATTCAAGTTTATCCAATCTCTTTGCACCAATGTTACATCAAAGAAAATCAAGTTAGGATATGTACAAGATGGAGCTGTAAAAGCTTCGTTGCTAACAGTACTAATAACAAACCGAAACAGAAAACAATTTATGTTTTTTTCTATTTTAGTTTTAAATAAATATTACTCCCACACTAGGAATTTATTTTATATCGTTGGTTTTGTTCACTAAAATATATGGTAACATTGACTAGAAATAGTTATTTGTAAATCGAATACTTCGTACGGGACTAAAACCCGTGGCCCGCGAAGCCGTAGATAAACGACAGTTAGCTAGACATTACGTTACCGAGCAGGTAACGGCGTTCGATCTCTTCCATCAGTATTTGACTATATAAAAAACCCTGTCCGTCGTTTGTCGTTCCGATGGCCGAAATATCACATAATATAATGTTCTTGCCCAGTTACGTCATCACGTCACTGTCCATTATTCAATATTAACAAGTATTTGCTTTATCATTATCTACAAATAATATTATCTTTTCATGTTGATAATATATGCACATACATGATATACAATTAAATTTCTAATTCATGCTACTGGTGTGAATTTATCATTGCTGCAACAGATATGTATTATCATTCTTATCTATTACCGTTACGATAATATAATATGTATGTAATTTTTTTAATGTCTTATAAGTAATGTTTTAAGCTCTTCTTAGCTTGTATGTATTTTCGGTGGGAGGTTCATATTATGTTTTTGTTGTGTAAAAACATGTCTTTTATTTTTTTTTCTTATTAATTTAATAAAATAAATTGATATAACTAATATATTTATAATAGCTTTTTACGTGTCAAATATTAAGGTTTTAAATACTAAAATAGATTGAAAGAAAACTCAAAATAATTTGCATATAAGTTACACAGCAATCCACAACACCACACTCATCAGTCTTTCATTTAAATATACGTAACTTTGTATACCAATTAACTATCTGCAGAAATTACTTTTCTTGTACAGCAGCATTGACAGACGACCTAGACACAAGATTTATTTAGATTTTTTTATTTTATTCTCAATGGCTTTAATGATGTATGGAGGGTCTTTGATTGACATCGAGCGTTCAAGGTGAGAATCAATTAGTTCAGGAAGCAGATGATTCAAATAAAATTTAGACAATGGATCTACCATTTTGTCCTGCCAGCACGTAGGGTCTCTCTTAACATATTCAATTTTGATCTAATGCACCTCTCCAGTCCATGTGGCAAATGAGCACATATCCATCTTCCTAATGTTTACCTGACCCTGAATTTGGTTTGGAAATAATAATCGTGGTTTTTGTCAACTAAAAAAAGTGCTTTTTTTTGCATTGAACTTTAAAATTTTTATCTTGTTCGCTTTTACAGATTGATTAGAAAAATGAACATTTTACTTTTATTAGTCCCATTTTTTCCCTCTTTGTTTTCTACCGACTTCAAAAAGGAGGTGGTACTCAATTCGATTGTATGTTCTTTTATTTACGTGTGTTACCTCATCACTTTTTTCTAGGTGAACCGATTTCTTTTCTTTTTTTATTTGAAAGCTGGTGCTTCTCATGTGGTACCATACAAATATTTACAAGGTTTGATCAATAGTTTTTGAGTTATGACTAATAACTTATATTGAAGTCGATTGTACACAATTTTTAATTATAGCATCGGGACTGGCTCCTAAATATTGTTGTGTTTTATATATAGTATGCAGACCGCAACGAGTAATTGTGATGTTTACCTGATGAGATAACCGATTCAATGCTGTTTGTTCATTAGCTCTACCATATTTTATCGATGGAACATTGGATATGTTTTGGGGTTTCACAACAGATGTCACTAACGGAGCGCTGATGTTTTCCTGTCGTTTACATATCTTGCCAAATATAGAAGTTGTTAATCTATTTTTTCTGTTGATCTATACTCTGTTTCTATGGGTCGTCTTTTTGTTGGTCAGAAAGTTCCATTTGTGTACGAAATTCTCTTTTTGACATCTGAAAATCTTCATCACTCATAGTGTTTTTTGTTCATAATCTGGATCATCCATATTTCTGCGAATTATTTTTCGAAACTATCTTTTGTACACTCTTACAGTTTTTGTGCCTCATATGAATTCGTGTATTTGTACTGCGTAATATCATGATTTTGAAGTCCGTTAGAAGTTTCCTTGATTGAATAGTGAGTTAGATGAGTGAGATTACAATTGAGGTATATGTGTATCTTTAGTAAGTGCTCACAATTTGTTAGCTAGATTTCTTAGAAGATGGTTTCCACACTCGATCTTCTGAAACTTGTAGTTTTATATTGATTGCTATCTTATATTTTATGAGTATTTGAATCGCCATCTGATATTACTCTAGCATAAATTAATTTGTGAGTTTCAAAATAGTAATTAAACCCTTCAACGAGTGATGTTGACTCCATACCATACTGGAAGAATTGTCAGAAAAGTTCTTGTAGCATATGTGGTTTGCCGGTTCAGTATTTTTGTTTTCAGCTTTTCCGTGCATCTATGCCGTTATATTGAGCTATTCTTAAAAGTTTTTGCTTGTTTGGTCGTATAAAATTTTTGATATACCAGGTATATAGTTATTACCTGCTAATTCATTCAAATTGCTTAACCAACAGCCAATACTAATAGTAACTGCAACTACACCGTGATTTACGTCACAAGTGTTAAAAGGATCTTTAGTGCTTATGTACTTGGAATTGCAGAGTTCACACTTGAAGCGTAATTTTGATACAAAATCTTTTCGTCGCTCACCGATACATTTTAGATTTGTATACCTGCATCCAAAAAATTTAGCATTATGATCAGCAATCTTCCCTACAGTTTTTAAAAAATAACTGATCGATACGATTCTTCGTCCTTCTAGGCAAATAAGTTCGTCATCATTGGTCATTTCTGTTTAATTTACAATTTGTAACTGATGGTTTTCGCTAACATTCATAGGCTCCTGACGTTTCCTTACTAAAATTCGGCTATAAACGATGTTTGTCAATTTCAATGTTGCTGAAATCTGACAATGGTTTCCGAGAACCAGCAGCGGGCATGAAAACACTTATAAAAATCATCTATACAAATAAATAAAATTGAAGTATCTGCTTGTAATGTTAAAATACGAGCTTTTTACATGCATATGAAAGTATATACGGCACTAATTAACAAAAATACAATTTTTATTTTATATAAAACCAAATACACAATGATTTGTAAAACCTAAAAGAATTATATTATACAAAAAATAATAGTAATAGCAGCACTTTTGCTGTAGCCATATATGTATTGCTGTTATGCATAATATAGCTGCGGCAGCTATATTACAGCTCTATCACAGTAATATAATATACGAATCACTTTACCATTCCTATTTATTTAATAGTAACAATTAAAGGTGTTTTCTTTCTTTCTTTAATATTTTTGCGTCTTAGTACCCCAAGACCTTCTCAGTTTACGCGGCGTAGCGTTTTAACCAGTGGTAGAGCCACGCGGCAGCGTTTGCTGTCGCACGGATGGGCCGGCCGGGGTGTTACTACGACCTCACAGAATACCAGCGTGAAGTAGAGGTTTACCTCTGCGTTTCGCTTGGTGAGTGCAGGTGGCCGGAGGCCCTTTTTACTGGAAATGAGGCATTCCATCTTAGTCCTCACGGGTGACAACGCATCTACATTTTGATTTGTAATAGAGGATAGATGTAGATGTCTATGGGCCGCAGCAACCACTTACCATCAGGTGGACTGTGTGCTCGTTTGTCACCCATATTCTATAAAAAAAAATCACAATTCACGACAATCGGCTTCTAAACTAGTATTAATTCAGTTTATAAAAGAAGGGCACTTCATCTTTATTTCATACGCATTGTTTAAGATTCGTCTCGTTTCTGCTTTTATCCGCTTACCTTTACGTAAGTCATTGCTGATCATTTACACTGAGCTACTCGAATGAGCGCTTGTCTCATATAATAAAATGTAGTGTATAATAAAATATATTTATAACTTAAAAATTTATCTGTGATACGAAAACCGACACTTAGTCTAATTAGCGAAATGATAGTTATAAGTTGGCTTTTGGCTGTGTTAATTGAGAATATTTTCGTATGTGACAGGAAGAAAGATAAAACTGTTTTATCGCGAGTGAGTTTTGATAATGTTAAACAAACTGTTGAGTGTTGAATTTGAATTTTTGCGTGTTATTTAAAAATCGAAAAGAACTTATATTTAAAAAAAATGTTTTATAGTCAATATTAGTTTATCTTCGAAATGTTAAAGAACTAGTTTATTTGCTGAACATAGGCAGCAATCTCTCACTAACCGCTTAAGAGATATTTTTATTACTTTTGCAATCAAATGTTTTTCTAACGAAGTTCCTTATCGCACGGCACGAATTTGACGGATGAGGCCTAGGCGAGAAAAAGTGTAAGATTGTTTCCGTCAGGGGCGTACCCCTTTCTATAGTGCGAGTGAGATGGAATAACATCCATCTCCGTCGCACTTTTTCTCTGCCATGAAAAAATATTATTTTAAATGACGCTTCATTTTAATTGATGCTAGTATGTATGTAATTCATTTATTTGTATTTCTTAATCAATAATATAATACGTTTGTCAATAATATACGACGAAAGGAATTTCGTTCCAACCGAGTGTTTCACGACACTCACGCATGTTTTTTAACATTATAATTATCATTTGCAGCCTGCGGTAGTCCACTGTTGGGCGTAGGCCATTCCAGTTTTTCGTTTTTTTTTTACATAAATATGAAAATATTAAATTGATCTTTTACAAATCATGTCACAATATTATAGTTTGTGTTTGCTACTTGTCCTAAGTATCTAAACCTGGTTGTTTTATTATTTTTAGTTGAATTTGATTTTAATTAATTAAAGAAAAATGTAAATAAGTTGCTTGCATACCAACAACAAATTACTGGTTATAAAACTCACACTAATGTTTGTTTTTCAATGTTTTTTAGAATTTTTTCAGGCTATCCAAAGTAAATATTCAAAAATTTTGTATATTCATTCATACAGATTTAAACTCCGAAGATGACATTTAACTGATTTTCTTATTTTTTTTAAATATCAGGATTGGTGGAAAGTAGAAGTCAACGACCGCCAAGGTTTCGTGCCGGCTGCCTACGTAAAGAAAATCGATGCAGGTCTATCCTCATCTCAGCAAAATCTTGCCGATTCCAGCTCTATCGCTGCCAGGCAGAACCAGGTCCGTATTGATTGATGATTGATTATCTTACAAAGTAGTTAAACTGACATCTATCTGATTACACTTACTAGAGATTTGTAAATATTTGTAATTGGTTTCTCGGAAACGGTTCTAACGATTCGGATGAAATTTTTCTATTTAGATAATGTTTTTTTTTTCCAAATTTATCTATACAGGTTACATACATCCTTGAGGAATTTATAATTTTATTTTTGTAACGCCGGGCAAATTTCGATATATAATATTTATGTAAAGAATCATAAAATGTGACACTGTTACTGTCTTGTAAAATAAATGACGGTGTTTTTATTATTTTCCTACAGATCGAGGCGCAATATGACAATCTGCTGGCACTCGCGCGCGAGAGACAGAATAAGTTGAACGAGACGGTGAAGGCGTACGTGCTGGTGCGTGAGGCCGCCGAGCTCGCCACATGGATCAAGGACAAGGTACACGTCCGGTACACACGGTACACGAGGAATTGACCACACCACAACCGAGCAAGCTTAATAATTGCAAACAAAACTAATTCAATATTTTATTATGTTCTTTTCTTTATAGAAAGAAAGTGAAACCTCCACACCAGGGAATTTTCCTGTATCGTGGAGGTAGTTTTTACATACATAAATTTCAATCAAGGACAAACATCCAGACCCGGAACAAATTCGCAGGCCATACAAAGACTTGTTTCGTGCGGAATACCAACTCGCGGCCCTCAATGCCACAACTCATTTCTAAGCCACTGCGCCACGGTGCCGCCAATGTATTGTCGAAGACAATATCAAACTTGGAATAATAATACAGATATGTCATTATCAGATATATTGAACGACTATTGATTTTCTAATACTATTCATTCATACGTGGTAGAGCCATGCTGCAGCTATATTAGTAATATAGTTGTAGCACGAATGGGTCGGCTCGACCGGGGGAGGACCACGCTCTCACAGAATATCAGCGTAAAATGTAGTGGTATCATATGGTGATTGTAGAGAACCGGATACCCATTTTACTGGAAAGCAGGCATTCTATCTTAGTCCTCATGGATGACAACACGTTTGCATTTTGATTCGTAGTTGAGATGAGATGTTGATGTATAAAAACAAATGTAACTTTACTAATCCTGTTGTATATTATGATAGGTCAGAATAAATAGTTTAATGTCTTTCGAAACACTTAAACTAAAGTAAGAGAAATACGGTTCCATTCACGTTTTTCAGTGTTGGTGTAACATGAATGGTATTAGCTTTGTTAATATACCAATAGCTATTTGCAACTGTATATGGTGAACCCTGTCAACTAATGAACGGGGATCTGTATAATAATGCTATTCATTCTACGAATCTGTATGGATTATTGCATTAAAATATTATTTCACAGGAGATGCACGCCCAAGTGCAGGACGTGGGCGAGGACCTGGAGCAAGTGGAGGTGATGCAGAAGAAGTTCGACGACTTCCAGAACGACCTGCGAGCCAATGAGGTGCGGCTCGCGGAGATGAACGAGATCGCCGTGCAGCTCATGACCGTCGGCCAGACCGAGGCTGCATTGAAGATTAAGACGCAGATGCAGGTTCGTCTAGACACAGCTTTATAAATATTTTTTTATTGAATTTTTATAACATGTCTTTTTAAATTGCTGTTGTAAGTCTTTTTACTATTTATCTTTTTCCAAAGTGTAAAATGTTAAAAGTATTATATATTTTATTTATATTATAATTATTAAAAAGTTGTTCTCGACTTGCTAGGATTACATGTAGACGTTAGATATTTAAAAAAAAAACATTTCCAAATACTATACTGTTCTTTTTTAATTTTATCTATATAATATATGACACGCTACAGTGTTTATTTGCAATGCTGTATTCAAGTGTGATTACTGGGTTTTTTAGAACAAATAGTATTAAAGACGTTATAAATAATTAGGTAAGATCTGCAACAACAAATAAATAATCATATTTTACAAAATTCTTGGTTATTTTAATTTTTCTTATACATAATATTGAAACATCACATAATTTTTCTTATTATTATATTAACGAATAATTTTTTAGTTTACTCTATGTAATTTTTTAAATATTGTTTGACGTACGTCGGTTAAATATCGAATGTTCACAGGCATACCACCATGGTGTAAGATTTTTTATTACTCATAATTTTTAAAGAAACAACACTGGGAGGGCTGCCTCTCTTGGTAACAGTACTATATATCTGTTCGGACTTCGGAGTGATAACCGTTTTGTGCGTGGCAGGAGCTGAACACGAAGTGGACGTCGCTGCAGCAGCTGACGGCGGAGCGCGCGGCGCAGCTGGGCTCGGCGCACGAGGTGCAGCGCTTCCACCGCGACGTGGACGAGACCAAGGACTGGATCGCCGAGAAGGACGCCGCGCTCGCCACCGACGACCTGGGCAAGGACCTGCGCTCCGTGCAGACGCTGCAGCGTTAGTCCAACTGCTTCCTAGCTTCTAGCTGCCGCTGCTCTACCACTTTCCTGGCAACGTAGCCAAACTAATTATTGTTTACTTTTCACTTCACATATCTCTGTTGACTTGTGGTGTTGTATTTAATGATGCACTTAATTATTAGTAACTAATCCCTATATACTAGCCAGCTCCAAAAATTTTTGCAAGAGTTATACCAAATAATCCTTTTGCTATGAAAAATAATACTTAGTTTGATTTAAAACACCAGTCATAAATTATTCCGAATTTTAAGCCGGGTTTATGGTTATTAATTCTCATCTGAAGCCCTAGAATTAAGTAATTATAAATTGAAATGTTAAAAGCTATTTGGATCTAAACGTTTAAAGGTTCTCTTCCCTAGCTGGAGAAACACCTTTGCACATCTAATTCATTCGGACTCTTAATGCGCAAACGTAGCATACACCCGGGGAACTACTTACTAAGACTGGATGGAGGAAAGGAAAATGCTTGTAGTTGCGCAACTTCTTAAAATTATTGAAGATGTAGAGATCAGCTGTGAACTCTAATTATTATACGATGCAGCATACATATTTTGCAGTTAACTATATGTATTTAATTTTGTTAACACTGTTATGCGCAATACTCATCGATCAACTCGTTACAGGCATTCATGTCAAACGGTCATTTCCTTTATCATTTTAACATTGTATCTTAGCAACTTTGTATCATCTTCTAAAATCTATCATTATCTTATTAAAAAAAACTACATGCCACATTCATAGCAGTGAATACAATAAATCATAGCGGTTATAGTGATCAAAAAGTAAATAAAAAATGTACTGTGTGTGGTTTGATCGCAGGCAAGCACGAGGGGCTGGAGCGCGACCTGGCGGCGCTGGGCGACAAGATCCGGCAGCTGGACGAGACCGCCAACCGGCTGATGGCGTCGCACGGCGACTGCGCGGACGCCACGTACGGCAAGCAGCGCGAGATCAACCTCGCCTGGCAGCAGCTGCAGGCGCGCGCCAACGCGCGCAAGGAGAAGCTGCTCGACTCCTACGACCTGCAGAGGTAGCGCACGCACGCACACGCACGCACGCATGCACACACACACACACGCTCGCACGCACACACGGCCACGTACGCATATGTACGAACGGACTCACACGGTCGCACACGCGCGTTCACGTACGCACATAACTAGCAATCGGTACATAACATGGCGTGACACCTGGACGCTTGTGCGACTGATTATGTACCTCGAATATGTATGGTGCTTGCACCAGTCCCTTTCTACCGAATGAGTAACAACCCAGTTGAGTAGCGGGAACGTAAAAGACCCAAAAACAGGGATAACAAATCTACTGTTAAACTAAGGGCTGAGTCTCAAGATACTTGCTGCCCGATTTACTATCCACCATACTTATTTATAAGCTATCGTGAACTCTAAAATCTTAATTTTCTTACGGTGTCCGTAAAACAGGAATTTGAATTATCATTTTATACATCCCTGTTACAAACTAATTTATTTAATAGAGGTATTTGACACAAATCTTAATTAAAATACTTTTTATGAAAGTAGTCAAAATGAAACAGTAAAAAATGGTATAGTTTAAATGTCGTCAAAGAAAAAAATATGTTTCTGAAGGAAATAATAATCTAATTTAACTTAAAACTAAAAACTTAGGTATAAAGTTTTAAGACAAATAAAATAAAAAGCAGCTTAGGAGAATACATCACGCCATTTCTCCCGTGAATGTCAAAAGAGGCTACAATGGGAAATACCAGAAAAATCTTATAACTTTCAGGCAATGACTGTATACTAACTCACTTACACGACAGACTTAAACTCGATCATATACTCCATGTAATGGAAATGTTACCGCAAAGAACGAGATTCTGTAACATTTTTTTATCACAAGAATAAGCTGAAAATGAATATCTAAAAAATATGTTTTACGTTTAGGTTCTTATCGGACTACCGAGACTTGATGGCATGGATCAACTCGATGATGGCGCTGGTGAGTTCGGACGAACTCGCCAACGACGTCACCGGCGCCGAGGCTTTGCTTGAGAGGCATCAGGTCAGTACTAATACACACATTATGCAACAGTATTGTACAATATTTTAATTTTTTTTTTCTTATTATAATCCAGTCCTTGATCACAAACCCACCTTGTGGTAAATGGTGATGTAGCCTTAGATGGTAAATCGCACTGTCTTAGCGTAACAAAAGCCTATTCACTCTTGCCTTGAAAATGCCCAGATTGTTATGCGGACGGAAAGATAGACGCCGGCAAATTATTCCACTCCGTTGCTGTACGCATTAGAAAAGAAGAAACAAAACTTTAATGCGTGGAATATCGTCAAAAAGGGATGAAGACCCGCCGACCGGTTGTCCGATGGTGGAAAGGAGAGGGAGGAATTAAAGATTTCCTAAAAATATCCTGCGCACACTCCCCAAAATGCATTCTTTAGAATACCGAGAGACTGGCTACTCTGCGTCTGTGCTCGAGGCTTACAAAATTGGTTTCAACCAAATGAAGGTCACCAATGAGCCTCTTAGCACGTCTCTCCACTGAGTCCAACGCTACCAGGTGGCATTTTGAAGCACGAACCCATATTTAAGGCGCTTTATATAAGGTAAGAGCTGCTCCGGCGTGAAGTACCGCCACACCCTTGCAAGGACACAGTTTCCTTGCGGCTGCTTTGGCTCTGGACTCAATGAACCGCCCATAATTGAGGTTCGGAGAAAATTCAACCCCTAACAACTATCAATGTACTCTAAGGATACATTCCAGAAAGTAGGAGCCAGGGTGAACGGGCTCCTTTTAGCGGTAAAAAGACACTCCTGTGTTTTAGAGGCGTTAAATCTTACAAGATTGGGATCGCTCCATTCGGAGATTGCCTGTAGTCTGAGATTCACACGCACAACCATAGTCTCTCTTTCGGACTGGATTTTATCTTGACTGGCCCGGCCACTTGGTTGGTATCTCTCCACAACTGTGCTGTCGTCTGCATACCCATAGATACCGGGAATGAGCAGATCATTTATATACAGCAGGAAGAGATTTGCGGAGAGAACGGACCCCCCTGAGGAACACCGGCGTTAGTCGCCATAGGATCGAATAAGCAGTCATCGACGACGACCCGGAAAGACCGTTCACTCAGAAAGTCCTTTTCCCATTCAATCAGACCAGGGGATAAGCCGTACGTTGGAAGCTTACCCAAAAGGCTAGTGTGCCAAACTCTGTCAAAGGCCTTCGAGACATCAAGGGAAACAGCAAGTGCTTCACCACTGTTCTCGAGGGCTTCGCCCCATATGTGAGTGGCATACACTAGAAGTTCCCCAGTTGATCGATTTCGGCTAACCCGTACTGGTGGTCACTGAGGAGATCATTCTGCTCTAGGTATGTCATGGGGTGGGCGCTCAATATACTCTCCATAATCTTGCAGAATATGGAGCTAAATGAAATTGGCCGATAGTTGGCAGGGTCGGTACGGCTACCTTTTTAGGCACAGGCTGCACATTGGCCAGCTTTCACTATTCCAGTCCTCGTTTTAAAGGCGGAACAAACCTGTCAACATAGGAGACAACTCTGGTGCACAAACCTATAGAACTATAAATTGATATACCATTAGGTCCACTAGCTTTATTCACGTCTAAACTTCGCAAGGTTTTAAGAACCTCTTTGTTGGTAATACGGACCTCTGACATAGAGGTACCGCAGTGAGGTAATTGAGATAGTACGCTGTTGCTACTGTCCAGACGCGAATTGCATGCAAAAAGAGAAGCAAATAAATCTGCTTTCTCTTTAGGCGCATGCGCTAGTGAGCCATCTGGTTTTACCAGCGGAGGCAGTGTAGACCAACAGAAGTTTGCCTCGAGCGCTTTGACGGGAGACCAAAAAGCTCTACTGCCAGATGGTTTGACAGAGAGCTTTGTACCAATGCGCTTAATGCGGATGATATTTGATTTGATATTTTATTAATATTGTTTTTTTTTTTGAACATATGGATAGAAACTTTGAATATGTCAGATATAAAAATCATCAGATATAAAGTCCAATCTTCATAGAATATTCCCTTTCTAAATGATGGTTTAAATATAACAAAATTTTATTTTAGTTATCTGTATACACAAATAGATATTTAAGCAAATTATAATTAAGTTCAGTTCTTCACACAGATTTGATGTCTTCATTCCTCTTTGAAGTATTTTTCAATATGTACGTGGTAGAGCCATGCTGCAGTTATATTAATACTATAGTTGTAGCACGAATGAGTCGGCTCGACCGGGGAAGGACCACGCTCTCACAGAATACCAGCGTAAAATAACAGCTTAACACTGCTGTGTTTCGTATGGTGAGTGTAGAGAACCGGCGACCCTTTTTACTGGAAAAGAGGCATTCCATCTTAGTCCTCACGGGTGACAACGCATCTGCGTTTTGATTTGTTATTGAGCATATATGTGGATGTCTATGGGTCACAGCAACCACTTACCATCAGGTGGACTGTGTGCTCGTTTGTCGTTAAAAAGATAATTATGAATGACAAACCAAACCACCTTATTATTAAAAAAAAGGAAATTATCTTACTTATTTTCGTAAGCCAGCCACAAGGTATGTATTTTGTTAAGTAACACAGCCTGTGTTTTTAGACTCAGCGGCTGGAGATAGACGCGCGGTACGGCATAATGCCGCAGGTCAGACATTGCACGCATGTGTGCTCCCAGCCTTACTTTACTCTTGCCACATACAATAATCACCATGAGCAAAAATAATATTTTGATGTCTCACAAACTACACTCGATGTTTTTATTCGATATTTTCTTCTAGGGTAATACCAAATTAGATCAATAACTACTAATGCGCAACAACAGGAAGTGTTTGAAACAAACCACACATTTTAATAAACTTGACTCAACTATTTCAACTAACAGTGATTAGTAGTGCAAAACGTTGATAAAACATAACAAATTAATTTGCTTCTTAAATTATCGGTGTTGTCCTTAAGACTTATTTAAGAATATAATATTAATATTTTATATCGGATTAACTGTTAGCAAAAATAACAATTATTCTTGGAACTGGTTGTCGGCGATTTTTTTTAATTATCTATTTGTGTGATATAAATTTATTTATTTTTGTGTGTTGTGATATAAAGTTTTATTTAAATTTCAATCTTCACTTAATAATATCTTTTTTTAAACCTATTTTTGTTGTATGTGTGTGGTTTCTCATATTTTAAAATTATTTTATATAAAAAATATTTTATTTATTATTGAAAACATGGAATCTTCCAATATGTATGTATACTAAAAGTGAGTCTATGTTATTTGTGCATCTTTGTTATTTGAAAAATGCTATAGTGAATAGATAAATGTCTAAATTATTGGTTTTAACGTTTATTAGCTCAAAATTGTTTTAAACAGTTTTACTTAATATATTTTACTACAATTTGTCATTAAAACAGCATTTTGCTTAGAGAATGCTTTAAAAATTGAGATAGTTTTGAAAGTATACCTATAGGTATGTGTGCTCAAATGTTGTTAACAACATTTGTAAATATGTAAACCGAGTTGAAGGTATGCAATGTGTTTGATTGTGCAGGAGCACCGCACGGAGATGGACGCGCGCGCGGGCACGTTCCAGGCGCTGGAGCTGTTCGGGCAGCAGCTGCTGCAGGGCGGCCACTACGCCAGCGTCGACATACAGGAGAAGCTCAACGCCATGGCCGACGCACGCCAGGACCTCGAGAAGTTAGTCGCGCCTCACAACCCCATTTTTACTATAAATTTTCTTCCTCTTCGTTCACTGATAATCTGATACCATTGCGGACTGATTAATTTCCGCAATAGTATAATGAAGCTCACTCAGACTATGGATTATTTCGAAATAACCACGTTTGGCAAGGACATATTAGCAAACATACCATTGAAACTGTTCTGCGCCGCTGTTTTTATTTTTTTATTGAACCCAATAATACTTAAAAATTTATATTGCCAAGACTACATTCGGATATCTTTAACAACCTTGCTAGATTGCCAGACCTGTGTTACAGTTGCTAAGACCTCCACATTTAATACATATCAAAACAGAGTAATAAAAACATGAAACTATTTTACTGCAATCAAGAACGGTTTCACAGTCAATTAAAAAATAAAGTGTTTTATAATTGACTGTGAAATATAACTAAAACAAAATAAAATGTCTGTGGTTAAGCACTTGATTTGTTTGATTGGTTTTTGTACCATACAAAAAAAAACTGTTTAGAAATAGTTGCATCACTTATTGGATTATTGCATGGAACCCGGCGCAACGCTGTAAGATGCTTTTTTTTAAAACCATTAAACGGGCATGGCGTCTGGTACTTCGATTGCCAATTTGCTTGTAAAGCTTAACAACTACTATAAATACTCCTTTAGGGAAGGTGCTCACGCTCAGCTGTGGACACAAAAGTCATTATTTTCTAATAGAAAAACATCATGTGCAAAATTACTAGCATCAAATAAATTTCCTGTACCTATTCTATTGCATTTATTTGATTTTTTTTTTGTACGATAATAAATCTGTTTACAGAGTTGCTGATATCCTTAATAAATCTACTCAAAGTTTATTACTTGGAAATAGAGAATTATAATGTTAAATCTATTTTATTTTATTATTATAATGTTAAATAGATTTAACATTATAATTCTCGTCCTTAATAGTATATCTATCATACTTGTCCTCAATTGCCATCCTCTTGTGTTATTGTTTAATTCTCTAATTTATGTACACTATTCGCAATTCGTTGTAAACAACAATTCTTTGCGCAGAAAGGTTGTCTGGAACTAATCGCTTCCAGAGCAATAAGACTGTTTATTGTACCTTCTATACATTCATATTATTTTCGTTTTAATGTGTATTGATATACAATAAAGAATATGTTGATTGAATGATTGATTGATTATCATTCATGTTTTTATACGTGTTAGAGCCATGCTGCAGCTATATTTATGGTTGTAGCACGAATGGATCGGCTCGATCGGGGTAGGACCACGCTCTCACAGAATAACAGCTTAAAATAGCAGCTTAATGACGCTGTGTTTCGTATGGTGAGTGTAGAGAACCGGAGACCCTTTTTACTGGAAAAGAGGCATTCCATCTTAGTCCTCAAAGCTGACAACGCATCTGCATTTTGATTCGCAAACGAAGATGGATGTAGATGTCTATGGGCCACAGCAAACACTGACCATCAGGTGGACTGTGCTCGTTTGTCACCCTTATCCTATAAAAAAAATTGTGTGTAACATAGCGTTATTAAAATTTATAAATTCTAATCAATTAGTAATCCATAGGTTTAATGATGGTAGACGTGATGATTGTGTAGTGTGAAAATGTGAATGAGTTTGTTGCCCCGTCGTGCAGGGCGTGGGTGGCGCGGCGCATGAAGCTGGACCAGAACCTGGAGCTGCAGCTGTTCTACCGCGACTGTGAGCAGGCGGAAGGCTGGATGGCGGCGCGCGAGGCGTTCCTGGCGCCGGCCGAGCAGCCCGCGCACGACCAGCCGGACGCCGCGGCCGCCGACAACGTCGAGCAGCTCATCAAGAAGCACGAGGACTTTGACAAGGCCATCAACGCGCACGTCAGTACAAATAGCTCACATGTGTGCTTATACGCAGTGTCCTGACCTAGACTTTGGCCTTCATTTTGGATCATCCCCTATATTTTTACCTTAATTTTGGATCAGCTTCTATACTTTTGACCTTAATTTTGGATAAGCCTCTATATTTTTGACCTTAATTTTGAATCAGCCTATTTTATTATCAGCCTATACTTTTGACGTTAATTTTGGATCAACCACACTATATTTCGACCTTAATTTTGGATCAGCCTTTATGCTTTGACCTTCATTTTAGATCAGTCTACACTTTTGACCTTAATTTTGGATAAGTCTCCATATTTTGACCTTAATTTTGGATCAGCCTCTATACTTTTGACCTTAATTTTGGATAAACCTCTATATTTTTGACCTTAATTTTGAATCTGCCTCTATACTTTTGACGTTAATTTTGGATCAACCACACTATATTTCGACCTTAATTTTGGATCAGCCTCTATATTTTTGACGTTAATTTTGGATCAACCTCTATATTTTGACCTTCATTTTAGATCAGCCTCTATACTTTTGACCTTCATTTTGGATAAACCTCTATACTTTTGAAGTTAATTTTGGATCATAAAAAATATTTGTTGTGTGGAACCTGTCACATAATAGTTATTCTATAAATTGTCTCATTTAAGAAGAGTAGTAAAATTGTCCCAACCAGACAGTATGTTAAACAAGTTCACGACTTTGGGGTGTCACAACCCAACTGCAACTTAACTTATTTTTGTTGGTTTTATTTATTATATGGTTCCAACTTTATTTAATATATGGAAAAATATCTATCTGGCGAAAAACCAACAACAAATCCAGCGGGATTATATTCTACAATTATTTGTACGAATTATTATATAAAGAAACAACTTGGAAGCAATCTCGATATTACCAGTTGTTCATCATCATTCAATATGTATTTCAGTGTCATTTCATTAATTTTTTTGTTTAATAAAAAAAATAATATTACTATATATAAAATATATTTACTTTTACTGACAGGAAGAAAAGATTGCTCAACTGCAAACGTTGGCCGATCAGCTGATCGCGTCAGATCATTACGCCGCCGATCCCATCGACAAGAAACGCAAGCAGGTCCTGGACCGTTGGCGTCATCTCAAGGAGGCTCTCATTGAAAAGCGATCTAGGTACACTATTATTTTTTGATTATTTAGTTTCAATGCGTTAAAATTTATTTTGTACAATATTTACGATAGCAATTGTTTTATTTGAATACTTAACCTTTAACTGGTGAAGTTGGGCCTCACAGGCCCGAAAGCACTAACGAAACGTTATTTCACGCCTTTCCCCGTGCGTTCGGGGTTTGTATGTCTCAGTTGCTTCGAGTTTAGTTGCGCCCACTCCGTGGACAGGGATAACTTTCAGCTGCGGGCTGTTCGAAAGAGATACCGCGGCTCCGGAACGTAAGGGCACTGAAGGAACACGGATGGTTTTTAGTCAGTAAAAGTCTGACACTCCCTTTCGCTCCACCCAGAGCGAAAGGCGTCATTAGATGATTTTCCATCCGCAAAAAAAAAGGGATAACTTTCAGGCTCTACGTCACCACTAACTTTTTGACAGTGTTGCTAAATTGTTATTTGTGGTTTATTATTTTCTTGGAATAACAGAAAATATAATTTCACACTATTGTGTTTAGGCTGGGTGATGAGCAGACCTTACAGCAGTTCTCCCGCGATGCCGATGAGATGGAGAACTGGATTGCCGAGAAATTGCAGCTGGCTACAGAAGAGAGTTACAAGGTGACAATCTCTTATTATTTTCGCCCTGGAATCACTTTGATGCTCGTAAATATCCCGCAGAGTAATACATTGTTTCGATAGCTATTCTTCTTTGTCTAAATATACAGCAAGCCCTATCAACTTGCCGTTTACAAGTGACCTGAATATTACTTAAATGGAAACTAGTGAAAATGGTAACTCATACTTGCATAACAATCATCTCTCAGAATTCAAATCATTATTAAAATGGATATAAATGAAAACACTTGTTAATATTATGTACCATATAACTTTAGGAAAGTTGTTATGTAAATAGCTTTGTAATGTTTTTGGTTTGGTTTGGTGATCAGGACCCGGCGAACATCCAGTCGAAGCACCAGAAGCACCAGGCGTTCGAGGCGGAGCTGGCGGCCAACGCGGAGCGCATTCAGTCCGTGCTGGCCATGGGCGGCAACCTCGTGCAGCGCGGCCAGTGCAGCGGCAGCGAGGACGCCGTGCAGGTCTCTCACTACCAACATCTGTCCTGCTCGTCCATATCGACCATGCACACTTTTTTTAGAGAATTAAATTGAGAATCAAAATGCAGATGCGTTGTCATCCCTGAGGACCAAGATGGACTGCCCCGATTCCAGTAAAAAGGGTCTCCGGATTTCTACACTCACCATACGAAGCACAGCAGCATTAAGCTGGTATTCTATGAATGCACGGTCTCGCCCCGGTCGAGTCGACCAATTAGTGTTACGACCATAATATAGCTGCAGCATGTCTCTACCACATATAAATACTTCCCGAATGAACAGAAACTAATCTGTACCAGGAAATTTAATGTGTTATTGCAACGGTGCAACTGTATCATGCTGTAGCGCAAAATAGCAGCAAAATGTCGTTGAATAACATAATATGATAAGTGCCGAAAATCAGATGTCATTTTTACTGGTAGCGAGGCATTTCGTTTGGGTCTTCAAGGGCTACAACGTGACTATGGCCCACGGCATCTGCTTACCATCAGGTGGACTATGTACTTTTTTTGTCAATTTCACTTGTATACAAAAACAAGATAAAGTTACAGAAATCCGTCACTCTTTAAACTTCCTGTGTTCAATTTAATGTTTATAGTATACTGTTGATCGTAGATAGACGAAGATTCAAAAGTAACGATTTATTTTTATGCACAGAATTTGACACCGGATAAATATACTCTGAACAATGTCGATTGCAAAAGCTGACTGGCTATTTCACTGAAATTGGAATAATATGCTTTAACCAAATTATTCTTAATTGCTGGATGTTTCTTCTTATTAAACAAAGCAATGATCACATGCTTCAAGATCTTTTCATAGCACTGTATTTAACTTATAGCCAATCTGATTGGAATAGTCTTTGAACCTAGGACTTGCATCCAAACATTTATCTTTTTTGACAACAATTGGTCACTTAAACATAATAGTGTAAGACTTAGGAATAGGAAAAGATATAGTTTTACAGACCACCTATAGTACTGAGAAGAATAATATTTTTATTATAGACTACGGTGGTGTCCACTAATTTAAGTATAGGGTTTAGTAAAACAACCAACTATCAGTAAGTAGGTACACAGCACAAGACAACGTCCACTCGCTACCGATGACAGATCGGCAATGCGAGTGTCGCGCCACCGTTGGTCTGGGTACTACATTTAATTATACATATGTCACAACTACAATGGAATACAAGAAAGTTGACAAAATTTATTAACACTTACCGGAGATTAAATTATTTTATGTATTAACATGTAATCTTAATAAAGAAAGTAACGATAATTTAGTGATTTTTTTTATTTTAACAGGCTCGTCTCGCGTCGATTGCCGACCAATGGGAGTTCCTCACACAGAAGACCACGGAGAAGTCGCTGAAGCTGAAAGAGGCAAACAAGCAGCGCACCTACATCGCCGCTGTCAAGGATCTCGACTTTTGGCTCGGAGAGGTAAACAAACTTTTTATATATTATATATATTCGGCTTACATATCCTAAATCTGGGCCGTCGAAATAATGTTTTATATGGAATTACGGAATCAAGTTAATATTAACTAATTATTTGTGTAATTATTAATACATAACAATATTATATAGGTTTAAAATTAAAATCATAAAAACAAGTGCAAATTAATCAATACAAGTATTTCGGCGGCCAAATTCTGTATAATTTATATGTAACTATATAAAATATGTATAAAAAAGACACTCCAAATGTAAATGATATTTGTTACAGGTTGAAAGTTTGCTGACCTCTGAAGATTCGGGCAAAGACCTCGCCTCAGTGCAGAATCTTATGAAGAAACACCAGCTTGTCGAGGCCGACATTCAGGCACACGAAGACCGAATTAATGGTGAGCTAAATTCATACTAGTTTACAATTTTGACAGTGGCAGAACCACGCGGCAGAACCACGCAGCAGCTGTTGCACGGATCGGCCGGCTCGAACCGTGTGTTTAACACGGCCTCACAGAATAGGAGCGTAAAATAGAAGTTTACTTCTGCGTTTCGTTTGGTAAGTGCAGGTGGCCCTAGACTTGATCCCCCCCGCCCCCCGCCCCCAGATAGTAGCGGAATAAAAATAAACACTAACCCAGGGGGGTACGGAGGGTACCTGGTGATGGAGAATCCCTCCCTGAGCATCGCAAGTCCAAAGCTAACCCGCTCTTCACAAGCGTGGCTGCTCAGGATAATCCGCGTATTCGGGGGGAGAATTCCGCTCGCGACTAAAGCCACTCGGGGCAAGCGGAGCAATTAAATCAAGGCGACCCCTGTGACGCTATCCGTGAATTTCTGCAATATCAGGGTACTTCACTCCAACCTTAACGCTGTCCATTACCATCTGGAGACGGCGAAGCCGGCCTTGCTCTTTTTAACCTAGACACAGTTGTCCTCTCTTACTTTATATCTTTCCTATATGGGGTACAAGTTAGCACACTCCTTTGTGCCCCGGGCTGGAGTTTGCGTATACGTCAGAGAGGACCTTTGTTTTGGGCGCCTCGGACTTGTACATCTTATGGCTGCGCGTAGATAGCGACGACCATCCGCGCGTCTACGGGTGCCTCTATAGGTCTCATAGCATTAATGCTCACACAGACCGACTCATCGATCACGTCCAAATGGCTGCAGACTCCGTGCTACAAAGGATCCCATCCACAGAGATCTTGATCCTCGGTGATTTTAGCGCCCACCACGCTAAATAGCTTGGTTCACGTTTAACCGATGATGCGGGTAGATCTGTTTATGACTTTGCCTTGACATATGGTCTGACACAACTGGTTACTTCGCCCACGCGGTTCCCAGATGTTGAGGATCATGCACCTTCACTGTTGGACCTTCTGCTGATCTCTCATCCGGACAGATATCAGGTGTGTCCGTCGATGCCCCTCTTGGCTCCTTGGGCCATTGTCTGATCCGAAGTACGGTGCCACTCTCGCTCCCATCGCAGTTTCGCGCTTGCCGCAGGTTTCCACTGTGTTTAACACTATTATAGGGCGGCCGATTGGGACAGGATGCGGTTTTTTTTTGCATCCAATCCTTGGAGGCGGGTTTGCTTCTCGCCGGATGATCCCAACGTTGTTGCTTATTCTGTCACAGTTGTGGTACTTCAGGGAATAGAACTTTTGTTCTATCCTCTGTGGTGACTATCGGAGGCAGAACTCAGCCATGGTTTGGTCACTCCTGTGAAATTGCATCACGCCGTAAGCAGGGGTGCTCCCAGGCCTGGGCGGACGCAACAACGTCTCGGCATGCAAACACCCGCGCTCTTGAAAAAAAGTATGATTCCGCCTCCAGGTCCTTCAAAAGTGTCATAGCCAAGGCAAAGTCAGAGCACATCGGCAGAATTGGCGAGAAACTAGTTCGACTTCCTTCGGGAACACGTGCATTCTGGTCTCTCACAAAGCCTGTCCAACGGACCTTCTGTCAACCATCATTTTGCCATCTCTGCGCAAGGAGGATAACTCACTGGCCCATGTGCAAAAAAGAAAGCTGATCTGCTAGGCTCACCTTTTGCGTCCAACTCGACTCTCGATGACGGGGGTTGTGAGTGCTCCATGCAGGATGTGCAGTTTATACAGCGCTCGGTGCGCAAAGCACTCCTCTTCCTAGACGTCAACAAATCGAGTGGGCCTGATGGAGTTCCACCTATTGTGCTGAAGGCGTGTGCTCCAAAGTTGGCACCGGTTTTAAAGCGCCTATTCCAGTACTCCTACTCCCTAAGCATAATCCCGAACCCTAAAAAATGCGACTGCTTAGATCCGTTCAACTATAGACTTATCGCTATCACCGCCTTGTTCTCCAAAATAATGGAAACAATTATAAACTGCCAGCTCATGAGGTACCTTAAGGATCACCACCTACCTGATTAGTGGACACGGTTTCCATCTGGGTGGCTTAGCTGGTGATCTTCTGGGTTACCTAACTCATAAATGGGTAGAGAAAATAGAGTCCAAGGGGGAGGACTTGGCCGTTTGTTTGGACACAGCGGAGGCCTTCGATCGAGTTTGGCACAAAGCGCTTCTTTCGAAGCTTCCTTCCTATGGGCTTCCCGAGAAATTGTGCACTTGGATCACCAGTTTTCTTGCAGATTGGAGCATCAAAGCTTTAGTAGACGACGGTGCATGCTCCGATTACAAGCCTATTAACGCTGGTGTCCCACAAGGCTGCGTGCTAGCACCTACTCTGTTTCTTCTGCATATCAATGATATGTTGCAAACCGGTACATTCATTGGTATGCGGACGACAACACTGGGGATGCTTTATACACACCGGCTGTGCCAATATTTCTCGGGAAAACGTCGCCGAGTACCGGAACAAACTTGTGTCTGAAGTCGAGTCTTTGCTGTTCAAAGTCTCGGATTGGGGGCGACTTAATCTTGTCCAGTTTAATCCTCAGAAGACACAAGTTTGCTCGTTTACCGTTAAAAAGAACCCCTTTGTTGTATCTCCTCAGTTTAAAGTGACTCCCCTTGTTGCCTCAACCAGTATCGGATTCCTCGGCGTCGACCTATTCAATGACGTGCAGTTTCGTGGTCACTTGGAAGAGAAGGTCAAATTGGCCTTTAGAAGCTTTGCGTGCTCAGCAGAGCGGCACAGCATTTCGTGCCGGCACACCGTCTGCAACTTTACAAGGCACAGGTTCGGCTTCACATAGAATGCTGGTCCCATCTCTGTGTTGTATCTCTCCAGTGCCAGTTCCTTTTATTTGATTGCATCGAGCGCAGATCGTCGGCGAGCGAGCTTATTCTGATTAGCTTCACTCACTGGCGCTGCGAAGAAATGTTGCATCTCTTTGTGTATTTTATCGCATCTACCACAGGAAGTCCTCTGAGAAATAGTTTGGGTTAATTCCAGCGGCTCAATTTCACCATCGCACATCGCAACAACTTGCGATACCATCCATACCATTTAGATGATTAGCGGTCCACTACTATGCTATTTACGAGAAGTTTTTTCCCTCGCACAACTTTCCTGTGGAATCGACTAACACCAGCTATTTTCCCGGACTGATACGACTTAGGGACTTTCAAGAAAACAACTTACTCATTTTTGAAAGGCCGGTAACGCACCTGCGATTTCCTTGGTTTTGCAGTTGTTCGTGGGCGGCGGTAGTCACTTACCATCAGGTGAGCCGCATGCTCGTTTGCCCCCCCTCTTCTATAAAAAAAACGAAGTTTCCAGTTTAATTGAATAAAACTATAACAAATGTTGAGTTATTCATTTTATAGAGGGAGATCAATATAGTTTTATAATAACTCGACCCAACATAACATGTGCAGCATATAAACGAAACCAAACAGTAGTTATCTCAGTTTATTCTTATTAGATTTTTGTTTATTTAACAGTGTACACGTTACAAAATATATTATGTAACAGAATAGACTAGAATGCAATGAAATCACTTTTACTACTTTTTATTACACACATAATAAAAAATAATTTTAAAATCTTACTTACTCTTTTGAGTCCTCTTACATAATGAAACAGAATATATCACACGTATTTTACTTTTTTTTATTAGTTGCATGTAATTTCGTTTCATTTATCAAATTATGTTACATAACTGATAGTGAACATGTGCAATATATTCTATATCTAGTTACAAGAAAAAAGTTTCTACACACTACTTAATTCATGATTAAATTACCTGATATTTAGGTAGAGCCGTCATTTAAATATCAATTATACAGTGTTTTATAACAAAGGTTATGTCCTTTTGGCCCGTTATTAAGTATCAAAATTTATATCATAACAGGTGTGTAATAAAGTGTTAACTTTATAAAGCATATTATAATGCCCTAAGAATAATAAGTCATTCATCCTAAGTATCAACTCAGTCAGTACAGTATCAACTCTGGAAATGATAATAATTTTATGATTTTATTTATTTTTGCTATGAAATAGAGTAGTTCGTAGGCTTTGTTGTCCGATCAGGTCAGTGATTAGTGCAAGCATCCAAACTACAATTACATTTTTGATTTTGGTTTGAGAATAAAAAGCTATGCACATGCCCTATCAAAGGTGTCTGCTAGGAGTATAAAGCCGTTCCATTTTAAGTCGGGCCTCGGTTCTAGAGGAAACTAGGGTGCATTTATCATTCTTTGTACGTAGTATGACTTTTAACACGGTTGGACAAAATATCGTATTTTAAAGAATTTGACGTGCGAGAATTGATACTTCTTCAAATTATATATGCTCGGAAAAATATACATAAAATAGTTAATTAATTAGGCTAAGTATAGCCATTCTGCGGGGAAACGCAGCCAGCGTTCTTGGCACGATAGCGCAGGGAGTAGGACTATATGATATTTAAGTTTCTAGTTTTAGTTTTTTTTTTAATTATTATTATAGTTTTTAGTATTGTAGATAAAAATAAGTGTTATGAAAATAAATATCTATTTTATTAAATTCTTAATTTTTAAACTTTTATATTTATATTGTTCGAGTTATCAAATTAGTTAAGAGTTATATATTAAAGCGATAGTCATATCACAATATTTTTCGGTAAATTAAAGGCACTTAATTGGATTAGATTTCTTAACCAGCTATATTTTTATTTACTACGCGTGCGGTTAAATAATGGGATTGAAAACGGCGTCCCCTCTATTCACTCGCACACTGTCGCTATCTATACTCACACGTGCCGGTAAATATTAGAATAGAATAGAATAATTTTTTATTCAATATTGATTATTACATAATACTTATTGAAAGTCATTTTTTATTTACCACTGGTTCGGAAAATACCTCAGTCCTGGGAAGAACCAGCAAGAAACCCAGCGGGACTTTTTTTTAAACATAATTTCACTTAACAATAATTTTGTTTATACAATTTTTAAATTATATTTTCATAGAACCAGCATGGTGGCGATCACCCTATTCCCAGGGGTTATTTTCATTCATGTATTCCTTGATAATCCCTTCATTATAATAACCCTTCTTGTACAGTTTTTCTTTAATAAAACTTTTAAACTTGTTTATTGACAAACTTTGAATATTTTCTGGGATTTTGTTGTAAAAGCGTATACATTGTGCCATAAATGAATTACTGATTCTGTGGAGTCTAGTAACTGGCATTACTAGCTTATGTTTGTTCCTAGTATTTAAAGTATGCACATCCTTATTCTTATTAAAGCTATTTATGTTTTATGCACATACATTACATTCTCATAAATATATTGCGATGTCAAAGTTAATATGTTTATTTCTTTAAATTTTTCTCTGAGGGACTCTTTACAATTTAGGTTATAAATCGCCCTTACGGCTCTCTTTTGCAAAACAAATATAGCTTCAATATCAGCCGCATTACCCCATAGCAAAATTCCATAAGACATTACGCTATGAAAGTAACTAAAATACACTAATCTAGCTGTCTCAACATCTGTGAGACTTCTAATCTTTCTTACAGCATATGCTGCAGAACTAACTATTAACTATTTCAATAAAATACGTTGCGGTATGCATTTTCGTACGTTTTATAACTTCAGTCCAACTTGTCATTGGAATCAATGATAACAAAATGCCAGAAACTAAAAAAAAATCAGTCCGGTTTTGCGATTTTATTCAGTTCGAATTTGTGAGCGCTTTTTGAGAGTTTTCTTCATAATTATTGTTGATTTTGTTTGTCAATATTTTTGTATACAATATTTAGATGCCATTGGAACATGAGTAATCATTTTTAAAATTTTCGTTTGTCTGTCTGTCCGAGCTTAATGTTCAGAGTGGCTGAACCGAGTGTAATTAAACTTAATAAAAAAATAGATAATAATGCTAGGAGTGATCTAGATTAAATTTTATCCCAAAAATTTTGTGATTTTATTAAATTCCAAATATTAGTAATTTAAAATAAATGGTGTTTAATGATTATATTCAGATTAAGTCTTCAATTGGATCCCACACATGCGAAGCCAGAGTGGGTCGCTAGTTGATGATATTTTAAAAGTTAACTTGCGAATACAATTCTTTTTAAATATTTATAAATGCAACATTTCCAATTAACCAAATAATATAACGTTATACCGTTATTAGCGGGTTTTCGCTATTGGTAATGTGTATGTTGATGGTACGGGCTTGATGAGCCGCCATTTCTAATTCCATTCTTTATCCGTACGGACTGTAGATCCTTTTTTCCCTAGACAATTAGCAATAAAATAAAGTAACTTTTTGTACACCGAATGTTATTATTATCTCCTCAGTTTCAAGGCACTCCCCTTCTTGCCTCAGCCAGTATCGGTATCTTCGGAGTCGACATATTGAGTGACATGCAGTTTCGTGGTCACTTGGAAGAGAAGGCCAAATTGGCCTCTAAAAAGCTTGGCGTGCTCAGCAGAGCGGGACAGTATTTCATGCCGGCACACCGCCTGCAACTTTACAAGGCGCAGGTTCGGCCTCACATGGAATACTGTTCCCATCTCTGGGCAGGGGCCCCCCAGTGCCAGCTCCTTCCACTTGACCGCATCCAGCACAGAGCGGCTCGAATCGTCGACGACCGAGCCCTTTCCGATCGTCTCGATTCATTGGCACTGCGAAGAGATGTTGCATCCTTTTGCATTTTCTTTCGCATCTACCATGGGGAGTGCTCTGAGGAATTGTTCGGATTAATCCCAGTTGCCAAATTTCACGAACACACATCGCGGCAGAACTCCCGATACCATCCACACCATCTGGATGATTGGCGGTCCACCACTGTGCGATTTAGAAGATGTTTTCTTCTTCGCACGACTTCCTTGTGGAATCGATTACCATCAGCGATTTTTCCGAACCGATACGACTTAGGGATCTTCAAGAAAAGAGCGTATTCCTTTTTAAAAGGCCGGCAACGCATCTGCAATTCCCTCCCTGGTGTTGCAGTTGTTCATGGGCGGCGGTAGTCACTTACCATCAGGTGAGCCGCATGCTCGTTTGCACCTTCTCCTATAAAAAAAAATGTCATACAATTACTATTGTGCTGGACAAATATCCATACAGTGGAGAATAGATTGCTAAAAGCCTTTTAACGTCGTAAATACTCGCCTTAACGCTCGTGTGATGCGGTAGATTTTTTTTATAGAATAAGTGTGACATATTAGCGCTCAGTCCACCTGATAGTAAGCGGATGCTGCGGCCCATAGACATTTACATTTTTCCTCGAGAATAAATGTAGATATTTATAGGCCGCAAAGAACTTAAACGCAGCAAACTTAAAGTTGATATTCGATTAAGAATCAAAATGCAGATGCGTTGTCACCCCTGAGGACTAAGATGGAATGCCTCATTTCCATTAAAAATGGTATCCGGTTCTCTACACTCACTACATGAAACACAGCAGCATTAAGCTGGTATTTTACGCTGGTTTTTTCTGAGATCGTAGTCCTTCCCCGGTGGAGCCGAGGCATTGGTGGTGTAGTGTTGCAGCAGTAGTTCCAAGAGTAACGATGGTGCGTGTTTGCGTTTGTGGTGCAGACATGAACGCGCAGGCGGACGCGCTGGTGTCGAGCGGGCAGTTCGACAGCGCGGGCATCGGGTCGCGGCGCGCCGCCATCAACGAGCGCTTCGAGCGCGTGCGCAGCCTGGCCGCGCACCGCCGCGCGCGCCTGCACGAGGCCAACACGCTGCACCAGTTCTTCCGCGACATCGCCGACGAGGAGTCCTGGATCAAGTCAGTACCACGCCTCTCTCGCCTCCTACCGCCCGGGCATTCCCCGTCTTGTCCATTAACAGCCCCTAGAAGTCCACCGCCGGTTGTGAGACTCCTACTGTACGAAGAATTTACCGTAGTCGCCTAATTCAACAAACGAATGATGCACATGGGCTTATCCCGTTTAGAAGGGTATTTGACATAATATTACATTTCGATAATAAATTTATAACGCATCTATAATATATATTGCTCCGTATCGTCTTAGTAACATTAGGATATAAAACAATGATTATAGAATAATCAATCATCAAGTAAAGGGTTTTTCAATAAGTGCGGGTAGATGTTGAAATGAAATAAACCAAGCTGTGTGTGAAGTATTAACAAAATTATTTTTTTATTTTAAAGGCCCACATGTGCCGTTAAGTGTGAAATATAACATCATTTAAATGCCCGACTTGACTTCTTAAACTGTGCGGATCCGGGTGGTCCAATTTTCAATGACTTCTGCATAAATCCGGCTCAATTTGAGCGATGGCGTGTTATCTTCACCTTTAGGGCATCGGTTGATTGTGGTTTGTTTGCATAGACCTGCGCCTTCAAGAAACCCCACAAGAAAAAGTCTATTGGGAAAAAATCGCATTACCTTTGTGGCCAATTCACATCACCCCTGCGAGAGATAAGCTTACCCTCAAATCGCGCATGGAGAATCTCAATCGTGGCGTCCGCTGTATGGCACGTAGCGCCATCCTGCTGGAACTACATATCGTCTAGGTTCCATATGGTTCAATTTGGGCCGTAAGAAATTGGTTATCATCGTTGTGTAGCGCTCGCCATTGACGATGACCGGCCTCCCCAGCATCGTTTTCGAAAACCGCCACGGGCCGCTAATGGCCGCCAATATTTACCCGCGCCTCTCGCCTGTCGCCTCTTACAACATCTATGGGCCTAAGAAGACATCCAAATGCAAAAAACTTAAGGCCGCTAGAATTAAATGTTTTATTAGTGTTTTTGATTTTGAATATTTATTCATATTTAACAGTTCTGATATGTACTACATATTTTGTAAATTGTTCAAATATTAATGTTAATTCACCTTACCGCCAAATCGGGACTCTTAGAAAGTACATTTTTCAGTACTACCTCTAGCCTACCATATAGAGTAGTATCATACACTCATGATGCACGCAGAAACACATGGTGAAATAATAATTGTAATCTACAATTATCTACATCTTCTATAATGACTGAGTAGTGCAGTTAAATGTAAATAAATAATATATCTCTGGGTATACGCCTCTCATTTCTCTAATGAGTATAGAGCACGAAAATCGCATCTTGCTTGTTTTATTTTTTGGTAACATAAAAGGATTTGATATCTTACAGATAATTTTTAAATATTCCGCATTTTCTACAGGGAAAAGAAGCTTCTCGTGGCGTCTGATGATTATGGGCGCGACTTAACCGGGGTGCAGAACCTACTTAAGAAACACAAGCGACTTGAAGCAGAGCTGGCCAGCCACGAACCTGCGATTCAAGCAGTGCAGGAAGCTGGAGAGAAACTCATGGATGTATCCAACTTGGGTGTGCCAGAAATCGAACAAAGACTGAAGGCGTTAGCTCTCGCCTGGTCCGAATTACAGGCATTGGCAGAAGAACGTGGTGCCAAGCTGCAGCAGTCTTTGGCCTACCAGCAATTCCTGGCTAAAGTAGACGAGGAAGAGGCTTGGATCAGGTATTGTATTGTGATTATGTACTATTTATATTGTTTAGATTGGTGATATCTTACCAGTTATATATAGAAGACAAAGGCAACCCCTGCCACGCTTACCGTGGATTTCTGCAATATCAGGGAACTTCATTCAAACCTTAACGCCGTCCACTACCATCTGGAGATAGCTAAGCCGGCCTTGCCCTTTCTAACCGAGACACAGGTGTCCTCTCCGGCTGACACTTCGTATCTCTCCTACCCGGGGTACAAATTAGAACACTCGTTTGTGCCCCGGGCTGGAGTTTGCGTGTATGTCAGAGAGGACATCTGTTTTCGACGCCTCGGCAGTCTTGAAGGTACGGACCTGTCCATCCTATGGCTGCGCGTAGACAGCGACGACCATTCCCGCGTCTACGGGTGCCTCTATAGGTCCCATAGCGGTAATGCCGACACAGACCGACTCATCGACCACGTCCAAATGGCTGCAGACTCCGTGCTACAACAGGTCCCATCCGCAGAGATCGTGATACTCAGTGATTTCAATGCCCACCACGCTGAATGGCTTGGTTCTCGTTTAACCGATCATGCGGGTAGATCTGTCTATGACTTTGCTTTGGCATATGGTCTAACACAACTGGTTACTTCGCCTACGCGGATTCCAGATGTGGAAGACCATGTACCTTCCCTGTTGGACCTTCTGCTGACCTCTCATCCGGACGGATATCAGGTCTCCGTCGATGCCCCTCTGGGCTCTTCGGATCATTGTCTGATCCGGAGTACGGTGCCACTCACGCTCCAATCGCAGTTGCGATCTACAGCTTGCCGCCGTGTTTGGCAATATAGGTCAGCTGATTGGGACGGGATGCGGTCTTTTTTTGCATCCTACCCTTGGGGGCGGGTTTGCTTCTCGCCGGGAGATCCCAGCGTTGTTGCCAATTCTGTTGCTGATGTGGTACTTCAGGGTATGAAACTTTTTATTCCATCCTCTATGGTGCCCATCGGAGGCAGATCCCAGCCATGGTTTGGTCGCTCCTGTAAAATAGCATCACGCTATAAGCAGGAGTGCTACCAGGCCTGGGCTGACGCATCAACGTCTCGGGATGTAAACACCAGCGCATTTAAAAAGAAGTATAATTCCGCCTCCAGGTCCTTCAAAAGCGTCATTGCCAAGGCAAAGTCTGAGCACATCGGTAGAATTGGCGAGAAGCTAGTTCGCCTTCCTTCGGGAACCCGTGCATTTTGGTCTCTCGCCAAGGCTGTCCAAGGGAACTTCTGTCAGCCATCTCTTCCATCTCTGCACAGAGAGGACGACTCACTGGCTCATGCCGCAAAGGAGAAAGCCGATCTGTTGAGCTCTCTTTTTGCGTCCAACTCGACTCTAAATGACGGGGGGAACACACCGCCGACCATCCCGCGATGTAAGTGCTCCATGCCGGATGTGCGATTTACACAGCGCTCGGTCCGCAAAGCACTCTTCTCCCTGGACGTCAGCAAGTCGAGTGGGCCCGATGGAGTCCCTCCCACTGTGCTGAAGACGTGTGCTCCGGAGTTGGCACCGGTTTTAACGCGTCTTTTCCGGTGCTCCTACTCCCAAGGCGTAGTCCCGAATTCATGGAAGACTGCTTTGGTGCACCCGATCCCTAAAAAAGGCGACCGCTCAGACCCGTCCAACTACAGGCCTATCGCCATCACGTCCTTGTTCGCCAAAATAATGGAAGCCGTTATAAACTGCCAGATCATGAGGTACCTTGAGAATCACCAGCTGATTAGTGACCGCCAGTACGGTTTTCGTCGGGGTCGATCAGCTGGTGATCTTCTAGTCTACTTAACTCATTGATGGGCGGAGGCAGTAGAGTCCAAGGGGGAGGCATTAGCCGTTAGTTTGGACGAAGCGAAGGCCTTTGATCGGGTCTGGCACAAAGCGCTTCTTTCGGAGCTTCCTGCCTATGGGCTTCCCGAGAAATTGTGCAAATGGATCAGTTTCCTTGCTGATCGGAGCATCAAGGTCGTAGTAGACGGTGCATGCTCTGATCTCAAGCCTATCAACGCTGGTGTTCCACAAGGCTGCGTGCTATCACCAACGCTGTTTCTCCTGCATATCAATGATATGTTGCTAACTGGTAGCATTCATTGCTATGCAGACGACAGCGCTGGTGATGCCTTATATACCGGCCGTACCAATATTTCTCGGGAAAACGTCGCCGAGTACCGGGATAAACTTGTGTCTGAAGTCGAGTCTTTGCTTAACAAAGTCTCGGATTGGGGCCGACTAAATCTAGTCCAGTTCAATCCCCAGAAGACACAAGTTTGCGCGTTTACCGCTAAAAAGAACCCCTTTGTCGTATCTCCTCAGTTTCAAGGCACTCCCCTTGCGGCCTCAGCCAGTATCGGAATCCTTGGCGTCGACATATCGAATAGTGTGCAGTTTCGTGGTCACTTGGAAGGGAAGGCCAAATTGGCCTCTAAAAAGCTTGGCGTGCTCAGCAGAGCGAGACAGTATTTCATGCCGGCACATCGCTTGCAACTTTACAAAGCGCAAGTTCGGCCCCACATGGAATACTGTTCTCATCTCTGGGCCGGGGCACCCCAGTGCCAGCTCCTTCCACTTGACCGCATCCAGCGCAGAGCGGTTCGAATAGTCGACGACCGAGTTCTTTCTGATCGGCTCGATACACTGGCACTGCGTAGAGATGTTGCATCTCTTTGCGTATTTTATCGCATCTACCACGGGGAGTGCTCTGAGGAATTGTTCGGACTAATTCCAGCCGCTCTATTTCACCATCGCACATCGCGACAAAACTCGCGTTACCATCCATACCATCTGGATGATTGGCGGTCCACCACTGTGCGATTTAGAAAAAGTTTTCTCCCTCGCATGACTTCCTTGTGGAATCAATTACCACCAGCGAATTTTCCGGACCGATACGACTTAGAAACCTTCAAGAAAAGAGCTTACACCTTTATAAAAGGTCGGCAACGCATCTGCAATTCCCCTGGTGTTGCGGTTGTTCATGGGCGGTGGTAGTCACTTACCATCAGGTGAGCACCATGCTCGTTTGCCCCCTATTCCATTAAAAAAAATGTCTAAACCCCATATCTATAGTATGTGAAGGGAAAACTTTGTACCCCTTTTCAAGAATATTGTACGCGTGGAGAAGTGTGAGTTTGGCGTAATTAAAGTTTACAAGGAGAAGGAGTGAGTGCAAAATGCTCAAATTTATATTATATTATGTGTTATAAATATTTTAAATAAATAGAAAAAACATTGGTTACGTTCATACTGCCAATTTCATACGCATAATAGTCTGTGGTCAAACAGTCGCACAGAGTAGAGATTTTCGACAAAGAATTTAAAAATATTGCCAACTAATAATTACTTTTTAATTTAATGCGAATTCTAATGTTCCTCTTTCAATAATCTGTGAAGTGCATATCAAGGCATAAAAGCATTTACTTCTTATTTTTGTATATGAGATATCTGTTTTATAATGTGCTATAGAAAGTGAAATATAACATGCTTAATAGACAAACTCAAAAAATTTATGAATTACGGTCGAATTCCGTCTACTACAGATTAAAGCAGGGTTTCCCCACCTTTTTTGACCAGGGACCACTTTGATTTTTTCGTAGTTAGCAGGGACCACAAGGTGAAAGAAATAAGTTTGTTAATCTAAGAATAAATTATAATCACAACTTTTATAACATAATTAACAACATTAATTATATAATAAATTGAAAAGAAGCATTCATTAACAGTATTATTTGTGTATTTATTATAAAAGCTAGTAGGTACTTACTAACGTGACGCACGGTGTTGCACTGCTCGCATGAAGAGAAAATAATAAATGTGTTTTTTAAAGCAGGTAGGTAAAATGTAATGTCGAGAAAAAAAGTTTCTTCGTATTTTATATACAACTTCAAGACATTTTTTTAATTAAATACATTTAGTTATAATATACAACATGTAACAAAAACCCTGTGGTTCCCTTTAAGTGCGATATCAGAATCAGTATTCAAACGTAAAGAAATAACCTTTTTCAAAAAAACTTGAACATTAAATTTTTTTATTTTAATTAAAAAAAATATTTGCAAATTGTATGTGGTTTTATTACCTCTAACTGACACGAGCATTGGTGAAGGGGGTCTTTCACAATCCTCTTATACTCCGGATAATGCAGAGGTAATAAAACCACATACAATTCGCAAATTTTTTTTAATTACAATATTTTTTTAATGTTTAAGCTTTTTGAAAAAAAGTTATTTCTTTACGTTTGAATACTGACTCTGATAACGTACTTAACGGGAACCACAGGGTTTTTGTTACATGTTGTATATGTGCCATTTTGTTGGATAACTTGTTGTCATCTTGTAGGTAATGATATAATCTCGTTGCTGTAGAAATCTTGGAATTTTTGATCAAAAAAAATGCGACAAGTAGTTTTGGCAGTCCTCTCTTTATGTTAACCTACCACTACCCAAAGAATTCTGCAGAGACTGAAACAGGTGAAAATCTGAGGATGCAAGATCGGGACTGTAAGTTGGATGCATTAACACTTCCCAACCAAGTTCTCAGTCTTTGCTGAGTGGCCAAAGATGTATGGTCTGGCGTTATCATGATGAAATACCACTCCTTTTCTGCTGATTAATTGCGGCCGTTTTTCTCAATTTGTTGCTTGAGACTCATTAATAGTTGGCAGTAAATATCCGAAGATGCCCTTCCAATCCCACCATACATACACACATCATCACTTTATTGCGTATTAATCCTGGTTTCGCTACAGTCTGTAGAGCTTGTAAAAACTGTTTTGTGGTCAATCCTCAATTCCGCGGCTATGTCGTTACTACTAATATGCCGATTTTGCTCTATTTTTTAAAAATGCCTTTGACTTTATCCGTATGAAGGCGACCAGAGCGAGCTGCATCTTTGACATCAGAATTTGAGGACTGAAAACGCTTGAAACAACTTTGTGCTACTCTACTGACACTGCATTAGGTCCATAAAGTCACGAGTTTTTTTCGCTGCTTGAGTCGCATTTTTAGCTTTTTTTTAATAAAACTTCATAATGTATCGATATTCTCGATTTTGGCGAACAGAGAAACAATTGAAAAATTGCTGGAAAGTGTTTTTACTGTTTATTTTTCGTTTTCTTAATGTCCTATATCAGCCAGACAATCAGTGAGAGATTTTTCTTCAATTTTATACAAACAAAATACGTAGAAACTTTTTCCCAGACCTAATTTAAATCTTTCGCGGACCATATTTAAGCTCTTATGGAACACTGGTTGGGAATCACTTGATTAAAGTAACTAACTAATAATGGGCGAGTCTTTGTTTTGAATCATATCTGAAGTGGATTTTTTGAACCTAGATGTGTTATAATCGTTTGCGTATCATCTTTTCATGGTACTTCTGTTATGTTATGATATAAAACTACTATAGTTTGCAAGAGTTATGGGTATTATTTATTGTGTTTAATGTAACATCAATCTGTATAAAATGTTATAATTGTAAGTTCTTGAATAGTTGATTTCGTATACAGTAAATGGGGATAAAAAAAGTTTTATCAATTGCAAGTATTTCAATATTAAATTCGCATTTGGAAATTTTTGCGATCGGTCCGATTTTTTTAAGGCTCAAAGAGACCATAAATATTTTTTTATGTTTGTGTGCATGTTCTTATTAGAATTAGAGGAATTGCACAATGAATATTTGATTAAGTTGACATCCAAATCGTTTGTGAAGGTTTTTCAAACAATAAGTTACCATTCGTCTTCAAATAGTTGCGAAGTTGATACATAATAAGAGAATCACGCTCTAATGTGCAAATACAACAACAACAGTTAACAGTGGTAGAGCCACGCGGCAGCTTTTGCTGTCGCACGGATGGGCCGGCTCGAACCGGGGTGGTACCACGACCTCACAGAATACCAGCGTGAAGTAGAGGTTTACCTCTGCGTTTCGCTTGGTGAGTGCAGGTGGCTGGAGGCCCTTTTTACTGGAAATGAGGCATTCCATCTTGGTCCTCACGGGTGGTAGCGCATCTGCATTTTGATTCGCAAACGAGGATAGATGTGGATGTCTATGGGCCGCAGCGGCCACTTACCATCAGGTGGACTGTGTGCTTGTTTGTCACCATTATCCTATAAAAAAAAATACTCAAACTCAGCTCAATTTTTAGATGCCGTTAAGTCCCATACTGTCTGTATCATTTGAAGACAATGTGACTCTTCGAGTTTAAATTGAGTAGCGTTTGAGTATTTGGGCGTGAGGCAGTTTTTGTAAGGTTGTTTGCATTCGGTGTGTGGCAGTGAGAAGCAGCAGCTGGTGGTGGTGAGCGAGTGCGGCGACAGCATGGCGGCGGTGCAGGGGCTGCTGAAGAAGCACGAGGCGCTGGAGGCCGAGCTGGCGGCGCGCGGCGAGCGCGTGCGCGAGCTGGCGGCGGCCGGCGAGCGCCTGCTGGCCGCCGGCAACCTGCACGCCGACGCGCTGGCACACCGCCTGGACGCGCTGCAGGTCTCTACTGCTGCACCACGCGCACACAATCACTCACCACTACTGGAAACGCTTTTTACTGGATTGTGGTTCTTCCTTGAGTAGTCACAGCATCTATTTACCATCAGTAGCCTGTGTGCTCATTTAACACCCTTACTTCTATAAAACAAAAAAAATAAATAAAACCACCACCCTTTTCTAGTAGTAGAAGGAAAGATTAAAATCGGGTAGTTAACTATAGCAGCGCTTTAAGTTAAATATTATATTTATATTTAATAATAAATAAATAAAATAGTTATTTGACCTTAAAACAATAATGTAATTACACTACAATGTTGTTAATACAATTTCAATAGAAATTTTTGTTTGAACAAGTCTAAATATATTTCACTTGATTTGTCATATACCCAATTTTATAATTTTGTAATTCTAACGAGGTTCATACTTATCAGGTTCAGTCCCAGAACGTGTCATCCCTGCTTCCTCGTACCAATGAGCAGTAACGATGTGCTAATGTTTGAACATATTTAGGCGAAGCTGGAGAAGCTGACGGCGCTCGCGGCGCGTCGCAAAGCAGCGCTGGTGGACAACTTTGCGTACCTTCAGCTGCTGTGGAAGGCGGACGTGGTGGAGTCGTGGATCGCGGACAAGGAGACGCACGTGCGCTCCGACGAGTTCGGCCGCGACCTCTCCACCGTGCAGACTTTACTCACCAAGCAAGACACATTCGATGCCGGTCAGTTCCTTTTGCTTCTAGTTTGTGAATTGAAGACTTCTTTAGTTTCGTTGTGATTTGAAACTCGATGAATCAAAAAAGCGTCACTCAAAAGAGGTAAACATATACATATATAGGATTAAGCCTGCGTGGAAATGAAATAGAATATAGTATGCAGTGTTTCCTATTATATATCTTGGTTTATTGCCTGTGTGGTGCTTTAAATATGGTTAATATAATCATAAAACAGATAAGGTATCTAGGAGGAACTAAATCCGTTTTCTATCAAATGGACTGTATACCCGTTTGTTAGTAGTGAGTACTAGTAGAAGATAGGTTGAGCAGGTGGGTGACGTGTGACGTGCGACGTGCACTGTGCAGGTCTGGCTGCGTTCGAGCAAGAGGGCATCCAGAACATCACGCAGCTGAAGGAGCAGCTGGTGGCGGCGGGGCACGAGCAGGCGGGCGCCATCAGCGCGCGCCACGGCGACGTGCTGGCGCGCTGGCAGCGCCTGCGCGACGCCAGCGCCGCGCGCAAGCAGCGCCTGCTGCAGCTGCAGGACCAGTTCCGCCAGATCGAGGAGCTCTACCTCACCTTCGCCAAGAAGGTGCGCCCCGTCCCGCCCCGCTCCGCACGCACACATGCACACGCAAACACACACAACCCATTCTTACACATTTACAGACACATAAACACACATGCAACGCACGGACACAACGCACACAAACGTGTACACGTACATACGTATACACACTCTAACTTAATACAATGCTTGCATACATGAACTAACGCATACATACAACGCGTACACACATAATATTATGTAGACACACGGATACACACGAATATAACAGATACATACAAGCTCGCAAGCACATAAACAGTTTGTTGAAAAAAAATCCTACATCGAACACTAGCCCTCTGTACAAGTTGATACGTTGAATGATGTAGAAGTGATAATAAGTACAATCATATTTCAACGAAATTAATTTAATTTGTAAATATTGGTTAGTTGCCAGATTTTGATATGCACCTAGTAAAAAATTTAATTATTGTATATTATAAAATACGTACATACTACAACTTCCAGACGGGTAATCAAAAAGAAGAATTTTGTAATTGTAGCCTTTTATTCTGGTCTTTACATAATGATGAAAAGATATTGCATGTATCACTTAGTTCCCCAGTGTGATAGCAGTAATGTATAATATCATAGCCGTTTCTTCACATATATTAAAAAGAAAATTACAATAACGTTTTATATACGAAACTCCCGTAATAACATTTTTTTAATGACTGTTGGTTCTGGCAACTTAAAACTACTTAAAATAATGCAACTTTAAACCATTCAACCAGTATTTTATTTTATAAAAAGTTTGTTCAAGACTTTCTTGCCACTTTAGAACGCGCCGTAAAGAAAAACGAAACACTGATTAAATATAGGAAACCAGGCAAAGGTGTAATTGATGTAACAAACATTTTCAAAAAATAAGTTCGTCTAGTTGCTTGCTTGCCTGCAGAATAAGAATCTATCACATTAGAAAGTATAGTAACACTCCTAAAACCATAATCTTATTTCTATTTTCATTTTATCAGGCGTCAGCGTTCAACTCATGGTTTGAGAATGCAGAGGAGGATCTCACAGACCCTGTACGTTGCAATTCCATTGAAGAAATCCGAGCCTTGCGTGACGCTCATGCCCAATTTCAGGTAAAGTTCAAATTTCACTTCACTAAACGGCAGTATTTCATGTGATAATTAAGTTGATTACGTAAAAACGTATGATATTACATGGAGGGCTCTCACTTACAATGTCATTTTAGGAAAGTAAACAATATATTTACAGTCATACAGTATGAAAGGTGTAATCTTACTTTACGTTTGTAATAGTGCAACAAACAAATATAAATGTGTCAATATTCGTCTAAATATTTTATTATTATTTCTATTTTGTCCTGAATGATAATTCCAGAAACATGTTTCTTGTCCTAATGAATTCGGGAGGGAAAGTTAATTGCTGTTGAAAGTGACTTCAATTACAAGTATGTAGAATGAAGACAATATTGAGAAAAATCTGATGATTCAAATCGGTTTATAATTTTTTTTTAATATTCCAATCACACTTAAATTTTTTCCAGGCTTCGCTTTCTTCAGCACAAAGCGACTTCGCAGCATTGGCGGCGCTTGACGAGCAGATCAAGTCGTTCAACGTGGGCGCCAACCCCTACACGTGGTTCACCATGGAGGCGCTCGAGGAGACCTGGCGCAATCTGCGCAAAATTATCGGTTCGTGTATTACAACTCATGTATTCAAAGGGACCACAGCTAAAAAATATATGTTTAGATTACAATTGGTTCCATTCTAAGTCATAGGTTGTTTAAAAATGTTATCTGATAAAACACATCAACATAATTATTACTAACATCATTACTATGTTAAATACTCTTGATTAGTGTGTAACATTTACCTGGTTAGAGATGCAGGAATTCGATTAATGGAGGTGGATTAAGGCTGTGCTTTGTGGCATTCCTTTGCGGAAGCCTATGTTCAGCAGTGGATTTGTGAAAGGCTATAATGATGATGAATATTTAACAATTTGGTTATAAAAAATTAAACAGCAACTATCCTTAGCAATTACATAATTTTAAAATGATGTTGCTTATGTAATCTAAATATAATTTTATTTTCTCATGTAGCGGAACGTGATATCGAGCTGACCAAGGAGGCTCAGCGCCAGGAAGAGAACGACAAACTGCGTAAGGACTTCGCCAAACACGCCAACGCTTTCCACCAGTGGCTCACCGAGACTCGGTAAGTTTTGTTACTGATATTATAATATGAATCAAAATAAATGTAAAGAGATAAAAAAACATTTTACTAAATAGCTTCCACTTTTCGCAAAAATAGAAATATAATAGCAATTACTGTTTTATGTACTAGCTTTTATAAATTATACATGGGAAAAGATGCGGATATGCATAAACTATCTATGACAATTTATGAGAAAAGGCAGCTCAGTTCCTTTTAAAATTTCAGTTTAGCTAGGACATGAATGTAGTTTTTATATTTAATGTAAGATCTTGTATTACAAAATATATTGTGTGGTCAGTATAGTCATCTTATCTAAATATTCAATATAACAATTGGTGTGCAGGTACCGGCTGCTAGGCTGGGATGGGTAAAGTAACTGCATATGAGTGTACATTTGTGCTAAACAATGTCCAAGTCGCTTTGTTAGCTTGGCAGAAAGATATATTAAAAATATTATATTTCGCATATTTCATAAAATTTTATGTTTTGCATATTTTGCATAAAATGTGTATGTGTGTGTTTAATTAAAATAACGGATAATTATTTTTTGAATACTTATGCCCTGATTTATTTATCCAAGAAATAAAAAAAAATCCTGTTTATTCATTTACGTATAATTTATTTAATGTAAGTTTTTTTAAATAATTACAAATAGTAAATAATGATGTTTCAGTTACAATTATTGAATGCTCTGAGGCGCGTATTAATAAACGCTACTCAGCCCAAGTACACGCACTTAAGTACAATCTTGCGGTTATGATCTTATTAGTGAACATATCTCAAGATGCGGTTTAGGTTTACGATATCAGCTGAGTGACGCACTGATTAAACGAAACTCGTCTCTCAAGTGTGTGTATTTGAGATGCTATAATTAAAAATTAAAAATTTTGTACAGCCGACTTCAATATAAGCGACTTCAATATAACCATTGGTCTGACCTTGATCAAATTCATTTGGGACCACACGAGAACTATCAGCTTTCATATAAAAAAAATCATCCAAATCGGTTCGCCCAGTACAAAGTTATGAGGTAACACACATTAAAAAAAAACACATCGAATTGAGTACCGTCTCCTTTTTGGAAGTCGGCAGAAAATCTGAGTGCGGACAGTCCCTGACTTAAGGTCGTGATTTTTGACATGGAGATATAATATAATAAGGAAATAAGGCATAAAGCAAACGAAGCAAATACAAAGAGGAGATGGCATAAGCAACTATGCACTGTGATTCAAACTAGGTCCTGACGTCATCACAGTGGGCGTGTCTTTACTTAGTATACTGTCAGCGTTTGTCCTGTGCGCTTTTGAGTCGAAAATCGCAAATCGGTGTATTTTCGTAGTATTAAGGAGAAAAGGATGAAGTGTTGTGTTTCATCGTGTAAGAACTACTTAAATAGACGCTCTGATGCTATGGACGGCATCAAAGAAATATAAAGTTACGTAGAGCTCAGTATTGGTAAAATAATTATATGAAGGTGTTGAAATTTTTTTTACATTCCAACGCCCAATTCCTTCCCCCCCCCCCCCCCCCCAATAAACATATTTTATTATTTTATTTTTTATTATTTATCTTCACGCACAATCCCTGACGGGGTAGCCAGAGAAAACAGATCGCCAAGTGTCACGATCCTTACATACCTCTTTCGCTTCTTTCAGATTCATTAACTTCTTCATACATGCACGTCTAGGTATCCGAGTACTCTTGACCCTCCCCTCTTCGAGCAATTTGCTCACATGGTCTTCGAAAGTTAGTCTCGGTCTACCTCGACACCTTTTAATATTAACTTTCGCACTATATATTTTCTTCACCATTCGGTCTTCACTCATTCGCTCAACGTGCCCAAACCATCGAAGCACGCCCTTATCAATTTTTGTGATAAGGTAATCTTTCAAACCTGCCATATTACGAATCTCTTCGTTTCGCTTACGGTCGGCCATGGTAACGCCGCACATTTTACGAAGAGATCGCATCTCCACTGCATTCAACTTGCTTTTATGCTTCTTCTGGCATACCCAGGTTTCGTTGCCATATAACAAAGTCGGTACCAACACTGCGTTATGTATTGCAAGGCGTGCACTCTTCACTACGCCTTGCCTTTTGACTAACGCAGTCAGGGCACCATGTTCCCGGCAGCGACATGCCTGTCCACATCTAAATCGCATCTTCCATCCCGGCTAAAAGCACTCCCCAAGTATACAATTTCATTTACCTGTTCTAGACATAGACATAACCCCATAAACATGGTAGTGGAATTAAATAAAAGACTACCCCAGGAGGGTACCAGCACCCCTGGAGAATCCCTCGCTGAGCATCCACGACCAAACTACTTAACTCCTGAGCGTGGGTGCTCAGGCTGCCCCGCGTAATCTGGGCGGGGGGGGGGGGGGGGAGCAAAATTCCGCTCGCGATTAATGCTGCTCGGGGTAAGCGGAGCAATACAACCAAGGCGACCCCTGTCACGCTACCCGTGAATTTTTGCAACATCAGGGGACTTCATTCCAACCTTAACGCTGTCCATTACCATCTAGAGACGGCGAAGCCGGCCTTGCTCTTTTAACCGAGACTCAGGTGTCCTCTCCGGCTGATACTTCATATCTCTCCTACCCGGGGTACAAATTGGAACACTCCTTTGTGCCCCGGGCTGGAGTTTGCGTATACGTCAGAGAGGACATCTGTTTTCGACGCCTCGGCAGTCTTGAAGGTACAGACCTGTCCATCCTATGGTTGCGCGTAGACAGCGACGACCATACCCGCGTCTACGGGTGCCTCTATAGGTCCCATAGCGGTAATGCCGACACAGATTGACTCATCGACCACGTCCAAATGGCTGCAGACTCCGTGCTACAACAGGTCTCATCCGCAGAGATCGTGATACTCTGTGATTTCAACGCCCATCACGCTGAATGGCTTGGTTCTCGTTTAACCGATCATGCGGGTAGATCTGTCTATGACTTTGCTTTGGCATATGGTCTAACACAACTGGTTACACCGCCTACGCGGATCCCAGATGTGGAAGACCATTTACCTTCCCTGTTGGACCTTCTGCTGACCTCTCATCCGGACGGATATCAGGTCTCCGTCGATGCCCCTCTGGGCTCTTCGGACCATTGTCTGATCTGAGTACAGTGCCACTCACGCTCCAATCGCAGTTGCGATCTGCAGCTTGCCGCCGTGTTTGGCACTATAGGTCAGCTGATTGGGACGGGATGCGGTCTTTTTTTGCATCCTACCCTTGGGGGCGCGTTTGCTTCTCGCTTGAAGATCCCAGCGTTGTTGCCGATTCTGTTGCTGATGTGGTACTTCAGGGTATGGAACTTTTTATTCTATCCTCTGTTGGTGCCCATCGGAGGCAGAACCCAGCCATGGTTTGGTCGCTCCTGTAAAATAGCATCACGCTATAAGCAGGAGTGCTACCGGGCCTGGGCTGACGCATCAACGTCTTGGGATGTCAACACCAGCGCACTTAAACGAAGTATAATTCCGCCTCCAGGTCCTTCAAACGCGTCCATTGCCAAGGCAAGGTCTGAGCACATCGGCAGAATTGGCGAGAAGCTAGTTCGCCTTCCTTCGGGAACCCGTGCATTCTGGTCTCTCCCCAAGGCTGTCCAAGGGAACTTCTGTCAGCCATCTCTTCCATCTCTGCACAGAGAGGACGACTCACTGGCCCATGCCGCAAAGGAGAAAGCCGATCTGTTGAGCTCTCTTTTTGCGTCCAACTCGATGGTAGATATGATAAGGATATAGAACGACGAGTGAACGCAGGAAATAGGGTGAATGGGGCTCTACACGCTATTATGAGGATGTGGCGGCGCTGTCGTCGCGCCACTAGCGAAACATCGAAGCCTAAATCGCGCTTACAAAGTTCCGAAGTTAAAGCAGCATATATAGAATAGCTCCGAACTACCACTCGGAGCATTGGCCGCTCCCCGGGCAGAACATCTTGCCCGGCGGGAGATCTCCCCTTTTCCTTCCACCCGCCACAAGGAGTCAGAATGTGTCAAATAAGGCACGTATGGCGATTCATAATGCTGTGTTAGTCCCTACTTTAATGTATGGTAGTGAAAGTTGGGTCTGGCAGAAGAAGCATGAGAGTAGAATAAATGCTGTTGAAATGCGGTCCTTAAGGAGTATGCTAGGGCTGAATCTGAATGACAGGGTAAGAAATAGTGTGATAAGAGAAAAGTGTGGTTTGCAAGATGACGTTGTGACAAGGATTAAGAAAGGAATGCTTCGGTGGTTTGGTCATGTAGAAAGAATGAACGAGGAAAGAGTGACAAAGCAAATTTATGTTGCAGAAGTGAACGGCAGGGTCGGGAAGGGGCGCCCTAGACGAAGTTTTATCGACCAAATCGGCGATACATTAAAAATGGGCCAGATTAGGAGTACCTTTAACCGACGAGCGCGTATGCGTAGATATATGGATGTAAAGGAAGCGAGAGAGGTGTGTCAGAATCGCGCCAAATGGAAGTCCGTAGTCTCTGCCTACCCCTCTGGGTGACAGGCGTGAGTGTTTATGTTTTATGCTCGACTCTAGATGACGGGGGGAACACACCGCCGACCATCCCGCGATGTGAGTGCCCCATGTCGGATGTGCGTTTTACACAGCGCTCGGTTTGCAAAGCACTCTTCTCCCTGGACGTCAGCAAGTCGAGTGGGCCCGATGGAGTCCTTCCCATTGTACTGAAGACGTGTGCTCCGGAGTTGGCACCGGTTTTAACGCATCTTTTCCGGTACTCCTACTCCTAAGGCGTAGTCCCGAATTCATGGAAGACAGCTTTGGTCCACCCGATCCCTAAAAACGGCGACCGCTCAGACCCGTCCAACTAAAGGCCTATCGCTATCACCTCCTTGTTCTCCAAAATAATGGAATCATGAGGTACCTTGAGAATCACCAGCTGATTAGTGACCGCCAGTACGGTTTTCGTCGGGGTCGATCAGCTGATGATCTTCTAGTCTATCTGGCTCATAGATGGGCGGAGGCAGTAGAGTCCAAGGGGGAGGCATTGGCCGTTAGTTTGGACATAGCGATGGCCTTCGATCGGGTCTGGCACAAAGCGCTTCTTTCGAAGCTTCCTTCCTATGGGCTTCCCGAGAAATTGTGCAAATGGATCACCAGTTTCCTTGCTGATCGGAGCATCAAGGTCGTAGTAGACGGTGCATGCTCTGATTTCAAGCCTATCAACGCTGGTGTTCCACAAGCCTGCGTGCTATCACCAACGCTGTTTCTCCTGCATATCAATGATATGTTGCTAACTGGTAGCATTCATTGCTATGCAGACGACAGCACTGGTGATGATTTATATACCGGCCGTGCCAATATTTCTCGGGAAAACGTCGCCGAGTACCGGGACAAACTTGTGTCTGAAGTCGAGTCTTTGCTTAACAAAGTCTCGGATTGGGGCCGACTAAATCTAGTCCAGTTCAATCCCCAGAAGACACAAGTTTGCGCGTTTACCGCTAAAAATAACCCCTTTGTCGTATCTCCTCAGTTTTAAAGGCACTCCCCTTGCTGCCTCAGCCAGTATCGGAATCCTTGGCGTCGACATATCGAATAGTGTGCAGTTTCGTGGTCACTTTGAAGGGAAGGCCAAATTGGCCTCTAAAAAGCTTGGCGTGCTCAGCAGAGCGAGACAGTATTTCATGCCGGCACATCGCTTGCAACTTTACAAAGCGCAAGTTCGGCCCCACGTGGAATACTGTTCTCATCTCTGGGCCGGGGCACCCCAGTGCCAGCTCCTTCCACTTGACCGCATCCAGCGCAGAGCGGTTCGAATAGTCGACGACCGAGTTCTTTCTGATCGGCTCGATACACTGGCACTGCGTAGAGATGTTGCATCTCTTTGCGTATTTTATCGCATCTATCACGGGGAGTGCTCTGAGGAATTGTTCGGACTAATTCCAGCCGCTCAATTTCACCATCGCACATCGCGACAAAACTCGCGTTACCATCCATACCATCTGGATGATTGGCGGTCCACCACTGTGCGATTTAGAAGAAGTTTTCTCCCTCGCACAACTTCCTTGTGGAATCAATTACCACCAGCGAATTTTCCGGACCGATACGACTTAGAAACTTTCAAGAAAAAAGGCCGGCAACGCATCTGTAATTCCCCTGGTGTTGCGGTTGTTCATGGGCGGCGGTAGTCACTTACCATCAGGTGAGTCGCATGCTCGTTTGCCCCCTATTCTATAAAAAAAATCCTTCACTCCTAAAGAATTTTTAATCGCAAAAATATTATTTTTATAGTTTTTATAATCATTTTGTGAACAGGCTGCCATATATCGTCAAGGTAGCTAAACTACATTGCAACATCAATATGGAACGATTCGAGTAGTTTTACTATTTATCGGTATATGTAGATAGTAAAGTGGGCGGGGCTTAACATCTCCTCACCCCGCAAATTGTCACGCGTTGTTACATAGTGAAATCTAATTACAACACCTCCTCTTTGTATTTGCTCTGTCGTATGGACTAGCGTTGTATTCTACATTTATTGCTCCAGGCCTCATTTTTAATACGTAGAGACGTGCCATCGGTCTTCTTATTTTCCATCATAGCCTATATATTTTTTTATAATTCCGAGAAGGCATTTTTTCTCAATCGGAGTAAAATATTTGGTTTTCTAGTGTCAGAAACGATACATCCGTTTTATATTTGACAGTCTGACGCTGTCGTCGCTTTAATGCGTTAGGTTATTTGTACATATTGAATTAAGTAATAACTAATTAGTTCGCATTTAAAAATATATACACAACAGTTTTAACAATTTTAGATTTTCATAAGAAGAAAACGACTTTATAACGTGAAAACAGTTCTATTTATTTAAGTTTTATCAAAATAAAAATGTTCATTAAATTTCACTCAAATCTTGATGAAGGATAATATTCTAAATTTCGGTCTATGTGAAGTAATCCTTCACGAGATCAAGCCCTCAAGACACAGAACAGTACTCCTAAATACAGCGTCTTGCAGAGCTAATCTTGGTAACTGAGATACGTTTTTATGTGTTTAATAATTAAAAACGATCTTGAGATGCTGATATCGTAATGAGGGCGTATCAAATAATAACGCACACGAGTTCGTCGTTCAGTGGCGTCTATTAATACGGATCTAAGACCTAGCCCAACTAGATAACTAGTATAATGATATTTTTTGTAATTTTTTCCTTTATATCTAATATAAAAATCATAGAAATGTTTAAGATAAAATTACAAAAAGCTTACAGCAACTATATTAATTTAGATTATGTTCAACATAAAATTATAAGATTTTTCTGCCAAGCTATTTATTTGTGAGCACTTTGTCTGTTATTGATGTTTCTGCAGCTCAATACTCAAAAAGCTACAAATATTTTCAGAACCTCAACAAAGTTTGGAATGTAAATATTAAAAATATTTAACATTTATCTAAATGTGTGTGTTTTTGTAATTATTTTAATGCTACTAATTCTTACACTAATCAAAAACATAATATTCAGATTCATCAACATGGTCGTAATTATCACAATCTTAGTTCACTGCTGAATGAAGACCGCCACTAAGGAATGCCACAAAAAATATTCAGATTAGTTTATTGAACTAATTAAAGAAAATAATTTAATGAAGACTATATTAACATATCTCTAATAAATTTTAAAATATTCGGTGTTAAAAGCATAACTTGTTATATGTACGAGGGTGGATTGAAAAGTACTCGGCCTAACCAAGAAAATAAACACATACTAAATCAGTTATATTTTTATTTTTCTACATAATCACCATCAAGTTCAATACACTTTTGCCACCTCCCCTTCCAAGCATTTAGACCGTTGAAAAAAAATGATTCTTCCTTAGAGTCAAAATATGCGTCTACAGCTGCTTTGACCTCGTCGTTTGTCGAAAATCTTTGACCTCCCAAGTGCTTTTTTAGGTTAGGGAACAGAAAGAAGTCTGATGGTGCCAGATCAGGTGAATACGGCGGATGCGGTAACAGTTCAAAGCCACAGTTGTGAATTTCAGCCATTGACTGTACTGACGTGTGAACACGGGCGTTATCTTGATGAAACAGGACTTTTCTTCTGAGCATTCCTCGACGTTTTTCTTTTATTTCCTCTCGTAAACGACGTAGTAAGGTGCAGTAGTAATCAGAGTTTATAGTCTGACCCCTTTCAAGATAATCAATCATAATCACACCTTTCGAGTCCCAGAATACTGAAGCCATCACCTTATTTGCCGACAAAATCGACTTAGCCTTTTTAGGGGGTGGTGAACCAGGTCTTCTCCACTGTTTTGATTGTTGTTTTGTTTCCGGTGTACAGTAATGAACCCATGTTTCGTCTATAGTAACAAAACGATTCAAAAAATCATCTGCATCGGCTTCAAATAACTCCAAACAGTCGCGTGAAATAGTCAATCGCGTCCTTTTTTGTTCAACTGAAAGCAGTCGCGGAACCCACCTCGCAGACACCTTGTGGAAACCCAACTCGTTGACAATGATGTTTTGAGTTCGTTCATAAGAGATGCCTATAATCTCGGCTATCTCTCTAATTTTTAATCTGCGGTCTCCCATTATTAAATCAAGTACTTTTTTAATATTTTCGTCAGTAGTTGACGTCGAAGGCCTTCCAGAGCGGGGTTCATCTTTCACACTCTCTCTACCACGCTTAAATTCTGCTATCCATTTTTTGACGGATGAATATGACAGAGCACAATCGCCTAATGTACTGACCATGTCATCATGGATGGCTTTTGATGATAGCCCCTTCTTATGGAGGTACTTAATGACTGCACGCTGCTCGATTTGCTCCATTCGCGGAAATTATGTCCGATTACTTTGTTAATAAATTTATAAAATCACAACTAATTATCGCACACGTTTCGAACTTCACACAATGAACTAGTCTGAACTGAACTAAATAATGTGGGTAAATTTGATTTTTAGAATTGAATGGATCTGTGTTAGGCCGAGTACTTTTCAATCCACCCTCGTACATTAGTTAAGTCTAAGTGTAAGCAGAGATAAATAATTCGTCCATTTAATATTCTCAAAAAAGAACCAATTACCGCTTTTTTTTGTAACTTAATTGTAGTTACATATTTACGAAATAAATCTTATCCGTGTTTCAGCTCTCTGCTAAAAGTATTTATATACAAAAAATAAAAACATACACTACTTTTTATTATACGGTTCTATAGATTGGTGCGCACCATAGATATAGTATACATTAGATTGGCGATGGAATGATTAGGTTGAGACCAAAAACTAAATGTACCGGTGTGAGTGAAATGTGCATGTGTGCGAGACGAATATTGTTGCGCTTAACTACAATTATCGAAACAGAGCGCCGTGTCCGTGTCATAAAATGAATATTTTTATGTTTGAGGGCATAAAAATAAAACTACAAACAAAAAGTTTGTGATTTTTATTTTCCACCAAAAATTATTAATTTATTGTAATTATGTCGTAAGCTCTCTTTAGAGGTATTTTGCTATTTTGATTCATACTTCAATCTAATAATCAAATAACTTTCGATTATTAATTTAATAATTAAGTGTTTATGATTTAATTTTTGCAGGAGACAAGACATTCGTTTACTAATTATCGAAACATATTTTCGTTTACAATTTTTCCTTTCATAAGTTCTACTAAGCCAGCGCTTATTTACGATTCCACCTGATGGTAAGTGGTGATGTAGCCGAAGATGGCAGGGCGCACAGTACTAACAAAAGCCTATTCACTCTTGCCCTGAAGACACCCACACTGTAATCGGATGGAAAGACAGATGCTGGCAACTTATGCCACTCCTTTGATGTACGCATGATGAACGACGTGGCGATACGTTTGCTTCGAATGCGTGATAAGTCAACAACGAAAGGGTGGAGACTGGCCGAACGTCTGATTGTCTGATGGTGGAAGGGAGAGGGAGGAATTAAATTATGCAATTCCTGCACACACTCTCCGAAATGCATCCTGCAGAAAACCGAAAGGCTGGCTACACTTTGAGTCTGTGTTCGAGGCTGGTAAGATTGGTTTTAACCAAATTCGGGTCACCAATAAGCTTCTTAGCAGGTCTCTCCATTGAGTGCAAAGTTGCTAGGTGGCATTTTGCAGCACCAGCCCATATGTGGCAGCAATGCTCCATGCACGTCCGAACTTGCGCTTTATATAAAGTAAGCAGCTGTCCCGGCGTGAAGTATTGCCACACCTTTGCGAGGACTCCCAGCTTCTTCCTTGCAGCTGCTTTGGCCTTGGACTGAATTAACCGCCCGAAGTTCAGATTTGAGGATATCTCAAACCCTGACAACTGGCGGTCGGTATATTCCAGTGATACATTTCGGAAAGAAGGAGCCAAGGTGAGCTGGCTCCTTTTTGCAGTGAAGAGACACGCTTGTGTTTTGGAGGCGTTGAATTTCACAATATTGGCATCGCCTCATTCGGAGATTGCCAGTAGTGTGCGATTCACACGCTCTACCATAGCTTCTCTTTCAGATTGGATTTGATCCCGACTGGCTCGACTTGGTTGGTATCTCTCCACAACTGTGCTATCGTCTGCATACCCACAGATACCGGGCATAAGCAGATCATTAATATACACCAGGAAGAGAGTTGCGGAGAGAAAGGACCCCTGAGGAACACCGGCGTTAGTCGCCGTAGGATCGGATGAGCAGCCATCGACGACGACCCGGAGAGACCGTTCACTCAGGAAGGCCTTTACCCATTCAATCAGACCAGGGGATAAACCGTACGCTGGAAGCTTACCCAAAAGGCTAGTGTGCCAAACTCTGTCAAAGGCCTTCGAGACATCAAGGGAAACAGCAAGTGCTTCCCCACTGTTCTCGAGTGCCTCGCCTCATACGTGTGTGGCATACGCTAGAAAGTCCCCAGCTGACCGATTTTGGCGAAACCCATGTTACCGGTCGCTAAGGAGGTCATTCTGTTCTAGGTATGTCATTAAGCGGGCGTTCAATATACGCTCCATAATCTTGCAATCTTGCTTTTTAATTTGGATAAATGGGGGTCCCACTGAAGCTTTGCGTAGAAAGTGATGCCAAGAAAAACAGTGGATACAACAGGGTAGTTAGTTCCTTCCCATTTAAAAACACATTGGTATTCAGATTTTTAACTTCTTTCTTTTTTAATTCGTTGTTGTAAATTTAATACAATTAGTTTTATCTCCGATTAAATGTAGATTATTAACGTTAAAGCAATGCACTAATTTTGATATAGGATTATTCACTTCCTCACATTTAAATGATTGACGGTTAAGTTTAAAAATCAAGGAAGTATCATCAGCAAATAATACTATGTCATTATTATCCCCTACAAGCGAAGGTAAGTCCTTAATATACACTAGGAACAGGTATGGGCAGAGAATCGAGCCCCGAGGGACACCCATTAGTACAGGTGACCCAGAATCAAGGATAGTCAAGGTACGCCGCATTCAATGGACATCCAAATTGTGTCTCCGTAAAGAAAAGTAGGTGCGGCTTCTCAGTCTCAAGATGGTGGTGATGGACTGCGGTGAGATTAGAGTGAAATCCTCGAATATTAGTGAGGTGCACTTTTTGTGAGAGGACGTGCAACCGCTGTTTATAACTACTTTTCTTTTTAAGGCGCATTTTAAGTGTTGAGAGTGAATAATGGCAGTTGGACGAGGCGTTGCATTAGCAACCAAACGATACTCTCAGTTACTGTGCCCATGGAAACTTGGTCTGGAGACTGCGTGGACGCCTGAAACTCATCATTATAAGAGTTTCAATTATCTCATTAAAGTGTTTAATATAATGCAATTTGACTACGAAACCCTAAAAACTAAAAATAGAAGATTAAAAAAATTACGAAGTTACAAGAGGCCGCATCCACAGATATGCCTTTGCCTATTATAAATATATTATTGACTAGCTGTTCCCCGCAACTGTGCCCGCGTGTAATTTAGGTTTTTAGTTTATTCGCGCGGAACCCTAATTCTTTTTCTAAAATAAAAGTAGCCTAAGATACTCCTTATAACATCAGCTATCTGTCAGTGAAAGTCGCGTCTAAATCGGCCCAGCCATTTCGGAGATTAACCGGAAAAAACGTTAAAATTGTGTTTTTGTTATAAGTACCGTATATACTTTCATATGTATGTATTTAATAATAAAAAGCTGTGATTTTGACATTACAAACAGACACTTCATTTTTATTTATTTGTATAGATAAGATGATATTGAGTGTCAATCTCTCCAAAAATTATATCAGAAATAGTGGGAATTCACGTATTTGTTATGAATTTTAATATAATTCTTACGCATTTAGAGCATTATCGTAATAAAATGCCACATTTTTCCCTTAGTTATATTTTACATTGCAGTTAGAGTGCATACGTGTGAAATGTATAACTTTGTTGATTTTTTCTCGATGAAATGTATTCAGATCACACATAGGCACACGTCACCATATTTAATCACACCATTTAAACAATTATTACTTCAAAATCAAAGATATCGAGAAAATAAGCGGGATTTGTTTCGTTAACGATTGACGTCTGCCCGATATAGGCCTATAGCGTGTACGTGTATGGTCTAGCCATTCTATCTCGTTCTGATGTAAGCATATGCTATGCCCTTTCTCTTTGACATTGCCAATCTAACGGAAGTATACATATACTAAATCTATACTGTGCACTGTGAATAAAACCAATTTCATTGATTTTATCGCGTTTAATTTAATTAATGAAAATTAACATAATTTCGAGTTCATTGTTGTATGTAGTGGTGCGTATATGTAAGATTGGTGACCTGATCAGGCCTAATGGTCTAATTTATTCCTGGCGTTGTTCTTTATCTGGTCGTTAAATTTTATTATAATCGGTTCAGCCATCCTGAAGATCCCGGGCATATAGTCAAAAATGTATATGTTGTCTTCATGACATGCAAATAACTCCCTGCATTCTATAAAATTACAGACCGACATTTCAATTTAATTTATATGTATAGATAGGATAATAAATGTTGTATGTGTGCATGCAGTACGTCCATGATGGAGGGCACGGGCTCGCTGGAGCAGCAGCTGGCTACGCTGCGGCAGCGCGCCGGCGAGGTGCGCGCGCGACGCTCCGACCTGCGCCGCCTCGAGGAGATCGGTGCGTACGCACTACACACTCTACACACTCTGCACACTCTGCACACTCTACACACACACTACACTACATGATGGAGGGCACGGGCTTGCTGCAGCAGCAGCTGGCCACGCTGCGGCAGCGCGCCGGCGAGGTGCGCGCGCGACGCTCCGACCTGCGCCGCCTCGAGGAGATCGGTGCGTACGCACTACACACTCTACACACTCTGCACACTCTGCACACTCTACACACACACTACACTACACGATGGAGGGCACGGGCTCGCTGCAGCAGCAGCTGGCCACGCTGCAGCAGCGCGCCGGTGAGGTGCGCGCGCGACGCTCCGACCTGCGCCGCCTCGAGGAGATCGGTGCGTACGCACTACACACTCTACACACTCTGCACACTCTGCACACTCTGCACACTCTACACACACACTACACTACACGATGGAGGGCACGGGCTCGCTGCAGCAGCAGCTGGCCGCGCTGCGGCAGCGCGCCGGCGAGGTGCGCGCGCGACGCTCCGACCTGCGCCGCCTCGAGGAGATCGGTGCGTGCGCACTACACACTCTACACACTCTGCACACTCTGCACACTCTACACACACACTACACTACACGATGGAGGGCACGGGCTCGCTGCAGCAGAAGCTGGCCACGCTGCAGCAGCGCGCCGGTGACGTGCGCGCGCGACGCTCCGACCTGCGCCGCCTCGAGGAGATCGGTGCGTACGCACTACACACTCTACACACTCTGCACACTCTGCACACTCTACACACACACTACACTACACGATGGAGGGCACGGGCTCGCTGCAGCAGCAGCTGGCCACGCTGCGGCAGCGCGCCGGCGAGGTGCGCGCGCGACGCTCCGACCTGCGCCGCCTCGAGGAGATCGGTGCGTACGCACTACACACTCTACACACTCTGCACACTCTACACACACACTACACTACACGATGGAGGGCACGGGCTCGCTGCAGCAGCAGCTGGCCACGCTGCGGCAGCGCGCCGGCGCGCTGATCATCTGAGGATATCGGTGCGTACGCCTACACACTACATTACACTACTCATCCCACACTATTTACTGTACGTTACACTACACTATCCACACTACACTACATACTCTATACTATATACTACACACTCCATACTACATACTTTATACGATAATGCACATTTCACAACAACATCAACAGAAGTCAGGAGCTTAGTGATCACTGTTAATACGACCAACCTGGGTGATCCCTGCCAGAATTTTAAATAAATGTTTATTGGAGGACTACATGAGCTAAACGCAAGCTTTGTAATGCCCTAAAGTATATGATTCATTATAAACAAAATCAGAAAATTATATGATATTTATCAGGATATATGCTAGTTAGATAGTGTATTGAAAACATGACACTACTAATTTGATACAATAGATAAAACCGCAAAGATACCTCTATAAATTTCTTTTAACTATTAAAAGCCATACTAATATGCATGCAATCAATTTGATTTTTTAGCAGATTATTCTACATGTAACATATTAATGTAATAGTGTTTTAATTTTTTAGTCCAATAAATAGATTTTTTTTATCGCATATTCTTATTTCTGAACATAATACCGACAGTGCAGGCCGAGATCTATTTCTATACAAAATTGTGTAAATTTGTGCGTGCGTCATTCGAGATCACTTAGCTCTTGAAGTCTCCTTAAGTCACAATGGTAAATAAAAGAATTACGTTCAATAAGTATTGTGTAATAATCTATATTGAATTATTTTGTTTGGTTTGGTTTGGTCCTCACCAGTAGCAAAGAAATTGTTTACTTACTACATTTTGGTGTAGAAAAACATAACAAGGAAACTTCCATATCTTAGAAATAAAATAATTCGAGGACATGTGAAGTTTACTAATGTGAAGCACTCTCATTTCTAAGAGACTCATGGAGCAGACTAATTGCTTCACAACCTTCTCAGAAATTAGGAGACGTATGCCTGCCTAGCAGTGAGACGTATGTAGGCTGTAACTTCGCTCCACTACTCACATCTGTGCATATGTTCACCTTGTTACCGATCATGAGCAATAAACAGTCCACTGTTGGACAGATTGACGTGAAAACTAAATGACTATGTGGAAAAGTTCAATCTAGTTTCCATTTGGTAGTGGTTGATATCATCATTTTGTACTTGACATTGTGAGAAATATTTCTCCAATGCCACCTTAACTACACGCAGGTCATGGCGTATATTCATCCGAAAACATCATTTCTCTAACTGGTACAGAATAACAAAAAATAATAGGCAGTAGCATGCGGAGTATGAGCAAATTTTCGTCGAAATGTATAACTAATTTTAGATGTCTATATCCAGCAATAGAATTTAAAAAAATCGTAAAGTGATGTGTGTGATTAAATATTTACTTTCCTATTGTATATGATTATTACTAACACCTTGTATATTTCAATAAATCTTTAATTTCAGGCGCTACTTTGGAAGAGCACCTCATCTTGGACAACCGTTATACAGAACACAGTACCGTGGGGCTGGCCCAACAGTGGGACCAACTTGACCAACTGTCCATGCGCATGCAACACAACCTTGAACAGCAGATACAGGCCAGAAACCATTCTGGTCAGTTAATTCACTTATTATTTAATAATGTTGAGCTTTTAATTTTGGTTTGCTTAGTACAGAACACAAATTCATTCACAATTCAGTTTATATAATAAAGAATTTTGTACACACACACACATTGCATACTTCTTCACCGCTGCATTGGAAGACGTTATCAAGCTACTAGACTGGAAAGGATACGGTATTAACGTCAATGGCGAGTTCATAACTAACGTTCGATTTGCCGAAGATATAGTCCTTATGGCAGAATCGCTGGAGGCCTAAGTACTATGCTCAATGACCTCAATAGTGTCTCCCAACGGATAGGTCTTAAGATGAACATGGATAAAACAAAAGTTATGTGTAGCGTTAATTTCACATCTATGCCGGTAGTTGTTGGGAGCACTAAGCTCAAAGTTGTTGACAAGTATGTTTACCTGGGACAAATAGTTCCGACTAGGTAAGTCCAACTTCGACCGAGAGTTCAATCGACGGATTCAACTTGACTGGGCAGCGTTCGGGAGATCACGACATATCTTCTCGTTAGATATACCTCAGAACCTCAAAACTAGATTGTTCAACCATTATGTTGCCAATGACCTGAGACGTTGTCCTTCACTGCTGGCCGTATAAAGAAAGTCAAAGTCGCTTAACGAGCTATGGACAGGGTTATGCTCGGGGTTACTCCAGGTGATAAACTTAAAAACATGGTATCTGCAGTAGAACCAGAGTAACCGACATAGCCCATCGGATTAAGTAAGGCTGAAGTGGCAATATGCTGGCCAAATAGTTTGAAGAATCGACAACCGATGGGATAGTTGGTTCTCGAGTGGCAGCCACGTACCCGGTGGGCGAAGTGTAGGGCGTCTTCCCACTAGATGGAGTAAGGAGACATGCAGGAAGTCAATGGATGCAGGTGGCTCGGGACCGTGTTTTGTGGCATTCCTTGGGGGAGGCCTATGGTCAGTAGTGGACTAGTGTAGGGCTGTAATGATGATGACGATATTGTGCACTTTATTGCATTCGTCAAAGAATAGCTTACTACTTATAAATACAAATAATTTGTACCATTGTTATTTTTTTTAATTGGTTAATTCTCCCTTTTATATCTATTTCCTATGTCTTCTTTATATTGCGAAATAATTTAACAGTTATATTACTGTTGACTGTTTACAGGCGTCAGCGAGGATGCGCTGAAGGAGTTCTCAATGATGTTCAAGCACTTTGATAAGGACCGGTCCGGGCGGCTCAACCACCACGAGTTCAAGTCATGCCTGCGAGCGCTCGGCTACGACCTGCCCATGGTCGAGGAGGGACAGCCTGACCCTGAGTTCGAGGCTATACTCAGTCAGTATTATTTTTTTAAATTGAAATATGCAATAATATTTTTGAAATACTTAAAATAAGATTCGCTAAATATCCTTCTAAGGTCATGTCAATAGTACTTTATTGAGGAAAGATCTCTAGGTAATAGGCAAAATGTGTATGGGGGAGTGGACAAAGATATATAATAAGTAATACATAATATGAATTTGCGCGACTGATTGAGTCAGTACAACAGGCTAATTAGCAGATGTTATTCAATTTCGTACTCCTGCCAAAAATTTAAAAAGCGTTAAAAAAGATTATAGTTTTCAAATATCGTTAGAAGTAACATTATGTTAGTTTTACTAGGATATATTAATCATATGAAAATAAAAAAACTACAGATTATAGTGGTGAAATTCATCTCATAGATATTTCGTACAAACTCACCTTAAATTATTCCTATTATACACTAGCAACCCGCGACCTACCCCGGGTTCGCCTGAGATGGATCTACTAATGTGACGTTTATTAGCTTTATAGTCCAGTCTCTAAGCATAAAAAGGGGTCAACCTCGTAATGAAGGATAATAAAAACACACTGTACGTATGTTGAGCACTGCGCGCCCATTCTCTGTCTCAAAAACTGTTGAGCGCATGAAAAAATATGTCGAATATAGTTTGTCGTAAAATTTTTGCTTTAAATTTTTTATAATAAATGTTAATATCATTGGAGCAATAAAAACTGAGATAATCACGTAAGTCTGTTTTTATTTTTAACTTTCACCTTGAATAACTTACGATGCAGACACGGGATTATATGAAACTTGAGACAACTTTTAGAACGACATAATGAAAGTTTATACGCAAATTCAGCTTATTATCTCTCAGAGGTTGATTGCTAATTTTACTGGACTATTAATTAATCATTCATCAAGGACCATTTTTTTGATTTCACAAAAAATCCCCCAAGTTTTTTATATAAAATATAGTCTAGATCACTTCTAGAATTTGCTCTCTGCCATCAAAATCGGATTAGCCATTTCGAAAATTAGCCCGGATAGGTACAAAAAATTTATAACTTAAATTGTATATATATATATAAATTAGAACACTAAAAAACATAACAGTAGTATCTCGTCTCGTCTCTAGTATGTATTACTGTAGAATTATTTAGCTTGATCACAAAAACAAAGGTAGTTTTAGTAAAAAAAGTGATGTACATTCTGTAAACACTAGGAACAAACACAAGCTAGTGATACCAGTTTCTCGACTCCACAGAGTCAGTAATTCATTCTTGGGGCAATGTATACGCTATTACAACAGGGTCCCGGAAAGTGTACAGGCTCTCTCTATTAGCAAGTTTAAATGTTTTGTTAAGTTGAAACTGTATAAAAAGGGTTATTATAGTATAAATGAATACATGGTTGATAATAACCCCTGGGAATGAGGTGATCGCTTCCAAGCTGTTTCTAAAATAAATTTTGTACTTATATAGTTGTATAACCATTATTGTAAAATTTGCTTTAAAAAAAAGTCCCGCTGGGTTTCTTGCTGGTTCTTCCCAGGACGGAGGTTTTTTTTTCGAACCAGTGGTAAAGTAAAAAATGACTTTCAATAAGAATTACACATGTGATCTATATTGAATAAAAAATTATTCTATTCTATTCTTGATATTATTAAAAAAGGTTAGTGATTAATATTTTTTGTGTTTAGATGTGGTTGATCCAAATCGAGACGGACAGGTGTCACTGCAGGAGTACATGGCGTTCATGATCAGCAAGGAAACTGAGAACGTGCACTCTTCCGAGGAGATTGAGAACGCGTTCCGCGCCATCACCGCGCACCAGGATCGCTCATACGTCACCAAAGAAGAGCTCTATGCTGTCAGTATTATATAAGAAAACTTGTCATATTTGTATCATTGATTGATTGATTTTGGACAAGTCTTAATGCTCCCCTTCAATAATTTTACCCATTGTTGGGCAAACAGCATTTCCCCTAACATATACAATTCACGTTATATTTTTCATTTAACCAGTGGGATCATTGCTTGATCTGTATAAATAAATATTTGGTTTTATTTCACAGAATCTCACCAAGGAGATGGCAGATTACTGCGTCGCGCGCATGAAGCCTTACGTCGATCCGAAGAGCGAGAGACCTATCCCCAACGGTCTCGATTACATCGACTTCACGCGCACTCTATTCCAGAATTAATTACATCTGCGCACGTCCGCATGCGGCGGACGCCCGCGCAGTACTAACTTTATCTTATTAAATTAAGCTTGCAACACCTCGCTTTTTTTCTTTAAACCTCACCTAGTAGTTAAAGTACTGTGCGGGACGAAAGTTGCAAGTGGATACTCGCTTAATATTTGCTAAACTTTTGACTGTTTATATTTGACAGACTGAATGTATTTTCCAACTGTGCATTTAATGTAACATTATAAACGTGTTGTTTAGTTTTGAGAATTGGGCAAGTTGCTTTCGATTTGAATGTAACTGCATGTCCATTTTCAGACAAATATTGGTTTACATAGTGCAGTTTGTTTACCATTGGGTAAATTAGTGTGGGTATGAATTCCTTTCCTCTGAAATAAGCAGAGGAATAAGAAGCTTCCCAAGCTGCGATTTCGGATGAAATTCAACTCTGCCTTATTAGATTTCAAAATTTCCAAACCTGATAATAATATTTTTCATCATACATTGCATTCGCTAGATAAGGAAAAAGTATTGTAACTTTAAGAGAAATTATAAAATCATTAATATTTTACTGATCACTTTGCTAAGTTTATTTATTTTTTGTATCCACATATACAATTAATAAACATTTATTTAAATCTCATATTGTTTATTCTTTTAATGAAAAAGTGTACAAATGAACAAAACAGTCATAAATCTCATTAATTTCTTTTTCGATAATAAAATACATAATCACAAATGTATATTAATTTAATAAATAGTATAAGAATAAATCATAATTAGTATCAGCTTGAAATTTCTTACGTCATTAGGATGCAAACCAATTTTTTACATAATATACTGATAAATAAGCACTTTGAATTGCATTCAAGAATTGTTGACTTTATTTGCGTATTGTATACAACTACGCCTTTATCGTCACATGTTTAAAATTATTGTTAAATTTTAGAAGAATTAAGAGATATTATCCTAAAATGAAACTGTTGTGGCAGGCAACAACTGCAGTATATTTTACATTATATTCCGTTAGACATATTAGGTACTCGTAAATAAGCTGTAAATTGATAAATTTCGAATCTTATCGAATTGCTAAAATTTTGCATTTAATATTATTAACCATAAGACTATTTTCCTTATATCTCAATATAGTTTCCCTTGTTCAGATCTGTATTTCATTTAGTTTTTAAATGCTTATAATCTTGAGTAAACTACTAGTAATAAACTCTAATGATAACAACTTTATATACAACAACTATAATATGTAGTTAAGCCCAGCTTCCGTTCCCAACCCTGTAGTGGGTGGAATAAGAGATGTCGAGTTTGTTTCATTTACGTAATTTTTCTTGCTCTACTAAGTTGGTACCTTGAACGAATTAACCACTGGACCCGACATATGAGCGGACGTACCTATATCGGTCTTGTCAGTAACCAAGCAATTTTAGGCTTGGTCGTTTGTCGACAAAACATCTCCCAAAAATGACTAAATGTTCAGTTAAATGGTGTAAAAACTATAGCGGCGGAAGCAGCACTATTTCTTTTCACTTGTAAGTACATTATTTTATTATATTTAATGTTATTTATCACAAAATTTAATAAAATGTTAAACAAAATTTTGTATTATCCAACTATGTTAAATATAGTCGATATTTCTATGTATTGTTGACTTCTGACAACCATCACAAAATGGCTGGATTATAATATATTGGTTGAACGAGTTTTCATACATGTGTTTTATGTCAGGTCCAGTGGTTAATTCGTTCAAGGTTGGTACCACAACATAAAAACATCTAAAGAATCACACCACTACAGGGTTGGGAATGGAAGCTGGTTTAAGGGATAAAATTTTTAGTTCTATTACAATAGTAAAAACAAAAATAATGAGTTAGAGAAATTCACAATAAATCACTATCTATGTTAATCTAAATATCTGCATTAAAATAATTATTGCTAATGTACAAACAAGTACAGTTAGAGCACTCAACATCGATGACCAGTGGTTTCACAACACATGTGCCTGCCTACAGCTAGCACTCTTCTTCATTGATAAAAAACAGAAGGGTCTTGTATTCATAAGGTGAAAGCCCCAGTTCAAGTTTTCTTACGTTTTTCGGAATTTGCAGGTCAGGGCCAAGTTGAATGTTTAAACACAATATGATTCGCGACCGTAACAAGTATGTGTTTACAGAATTATTATCATTAAAATTACCAATACAACCCTCAAGCTATTATAATCCCTTTGAATGAGTTTTTCTGGAAATAGCCATACAATGGGATTATACGAACTTACAGGGTTGAATTGATGATTCTGTAAATACGTACTCGTTAAGGTCGCGAATCATATTTTATTAAACATACAACCTGACACTGGCCTACAAATTGCAAAAAATTTAAGAAAATTTGAATTTCGTGGGTTACCCTGACGCTTTCACCTTGAGTTCACTTCACTACACTATACTTGTGCCCGTTGAAGCAGTCTGATCTCTTCGGGTGTTACGTGGGGCCGTACTTTTTCCACCAGCGTTTGCGGTAGTGGCGCTCGCGGCGGCTGCAAGTGGCGCACTGATAGTAACTCGCGCACTGACGGTCTCGCTCGCGCGTTATATGTCAAACACCATTTTAGCGACCCTATCAGAGATGGTGGCAAATCTGAAAGTAATAAATGCAATGTCACTCGAATTAGAGCTGTTTTTTTTTTTCAATAACTTTTAGGTTTATTATTTGTCAGAACTCTTTAAATACGAGTTCATCCAGATGAGGTAAAATTATGACCACTTTTGCTTTTAATAACTAGAGTGGGACTTCAATTTCATGTAAGTTTACATAGGTTTTGGCTTTCATTAGAGCTTCTATGGTCTAATGTCTCCTATAAATATAGGCGCCAACGTCATATACATTGGTTTTATGCTTGGTGGGTCATTCTTGTTTCAAACCTAAGCCAACTAAAATTACAAAGTCATTCTTACTTACTCTATAATTTTTTTTTAATAGGATAAGGGTGACAAACGAGCACACAGTCCACCTGATGGTAAGTGGTTGCTGCGGCCCATAGACATCTACAACTATCCACATTTGCGAATCAAAATGCAGATGCGTTGTCACCCGTGAGGACTAAGATGGAATGCCTCATTTGCAGTAAAAAGGGCCTCCGGCCACCTGCACTCACCAAGCGAAACGCAGAGGTAAACCTCTACTTCACGCTGGTATTCTGTGAGGTCGTGGTACCACCCCGGTTCGAGCCGGCCCATCCGTGCGACAGCAAAAGCTGCCGCGTGGCTCTACCACTGTATAAAAAAATTTGTATTGTTATTTATATTGCTGTTTTTATAGAGCTAAATAGAAGGTGAATCAACAACCAATACGGATGAATGGTTGTCTAGTGGTAGCCTTATATTGGTAAGCAGAGTGAAGTGTACTAGATTGAGTGACAACCAGGTAAGACATGCAGGAAGTCGATCGCTGTATGTGGCTGTGGACTCAGTAGTGGAATTGTGAGAGGCTATGATGGCGACTGCTGTTTCGATTTTGTAATATTACATTTGGCACATGAATTGAGGATAGGAAACTTGTTTCTTTGTTCTGATCCATTTTCAACTAATTACACGATTGTGTATAAAATGACAACGTACTTAGACCAAATGGAGATCAGGTCAATGGATTAAAAGACAATTACTCACGGTCAATAGGTGGATAATCAATGCGATGGTTAGGGTCGAGGATGGCGGCTAGCTTCGCTAAATTAGGTATGTGTCCAAAGGGCGTGCGACCATATATCATACTGTACAGTATGCAGCCCAGTGACCACACGTCTGAGCGAAATGAGATCTATGGAACAATAAAAATAAATTGAAATTATGACTCTGAAATAATATGGAGTGTAGAGTACAAGGAGAACCATCTTATAAGGGGCGAAAGTTAAAAAAATGTCCTACTATTTACTGAAAATAGAGGTTCCAAAACCAACCACAATAGCGCTGGCGTCTGAAAAACTACGATATGAATATAGCTGTTGTAGACGGAGTGAAGTCAGCTGAATTCAAATATTTAAAAAAAATTCATGACTAGAGTAGTTAGTAAAATGCCAGTACAGTATACAAAACCTCAACTATTTACGTAGTACAAAACCAAGCGAATTGGTCGGTCCTTGTTTATTTCTCCATCTTATTCTAATTAATTTTGGCGCTTTTTTTAAATTTATCCTATGCTACTGCAGTGCCACCCTTATTGGACGCGTTTTTAGGGACACTTTTCATATATAGAGATGGTCCTTCTTGTACTCTACACTCCATATGAAATAATCAGTAAAATATCTAAATAATATAATTAAGCTTTTACCACTGGTAAACACAGTAACATATTTTTATAGATAGTGACATGAGGCGTAAGCGCAACCTTCCTTTCCGCAGTAGTTGAAAGTAAAGGTAGTTTTCAGGTTCAAATTTAGTTGAAGCTCATACTTCCGATTTACCGATGTAAATTCTTTCAACATATAAAGACTATTAATATAAGATACTAATATATGAGACCGATGTAAAATCTATCGCAATTGGTGAGTCTGTCGAACTTCGTCATCTACTGCAACACCAGGGGAATTGTAGGTGCGTTGTCGGCCTATTAGAAAGGAGTAAGCTCTTTTCTTGCAGGTCCCTAAGTCGTATCGGTACAGAAAAATCGCCGGTGGTAAAAAAATCCAAAGAGAAGTTGTACAAGGGAGAAAACTCCTAGTAAAACGCACAGTGGTGGACCGTCAAGCACCCAGATGGTGAGGACGGTATCGTGAATTTTGACGCGATGTGCGTTCGTGAAATTTGGCGGCTGGAATTAATCCGAACAATTCCTCAGAGCACTTCTCGTGGTAGATGCGATAAAAAATGCAAAGGGATGCAAAATCCCTACGCAGCGCCAGTGAGTCGAGCTGATCAGAAAGAACTCGGTCGGCTATGCGTTGCTAGGCATGGAGCACGCACACCGCGGGATGGTCGGCGGTGTTCCCCCCGTCATCGAGAGTCGAGTTGGACGCAAGGAGAGAGCCTAACAGATCGGCTTTCTTCTTTGCGGCATGGACCAGTGATACGTTCCTCTGTGCAGAGATGGAAGAGATGACTGACAGAAGTTTCCTTGGACAGCCTTGGCAAGAGACTAGAATGCAAGGGTTTCCGAAGGAAGGCGAATTCTGCCGATGTGCTCAGACCTTGCCTTGCCAATGACTCTTTTGAAGGACCTGGACACAGAATTTTACTTCTTTTTAAAAGCACTGGTGTTTACATGCCGAGACGTTGATGCGTCAACTCAGCCCCGGTAGCTCTCCTATTTATAGCGTGATGTTTTCACTTGAGCGACAAAGCCATGGCTGGAATCTGCCTCCGATGTACCACATCAACGACAGAATCAGCAACAACGCTGGGATCATCTGGCGAGAAGCAAACCCGCTTCTAAAGGTAGGAAAGAGCGCATTCCTTCCCAATCCGCTGAACGCAAAAGACCGCATCCTATTATAATCGGCCGACCTATACCAAACACGGCGGCAACCTGCAGAATTCAACCGCGATATTAGTGTGAGAGGCACCACACTCTGGACAAAACAACCGTCCCACAAGCCTAGAGGGGCGCTGATGGAAACCTGATATCCGCTCGGAAGACAGATCAGCAGAAGGTTCAACGGGGAAGGCATGATTCTCCACATCTGGATTCCTCGTAGGCGAAGTAACCAGCTGTGTAAGACCATATGCCAAGGCAAAGATCTTCCCGCATGATCGGTTAAACGTGAACCGAGCTATTCGGCGTGGTAGGCGTTAAAATCGCCAAGGATCACGATCTATGCGGATGGGATCTGCTGTAGCAAGAAATCTGTAGCCATTTGGATGTGGTCGATGAGGCATTACCGCTATGGGATCTATACAGGCACCCGTAGACGCGGGGATGGTCATGGCTGTCAACGCGCAGCCATACGAAAGACAGGTCCGTACCTTCAAGACTGCCAAGGCGTCGAAAACAGACGTCCTCTCTGACGTATACACAAACTCCAACCCGGGGCACAAAGGAGTGTTCTAATTTGTACCCCAGGCAGGAGAGATATGAAGTATCAGCCGGAGGGGACACCTGAGTCTCAGTTAAAAAGAGGAAGGCCAGCTTCGCCATTTCCAGATGGTAGCGGATTGTGTTAAAGTTGGAATGAAGTTCCCTGATATTGCAAAAATTCACGTATAGTGTGACAGGGGTCGCCTTGGTCTTATTGCTTCGCTTGCCCCGAGCAGTTTTAGTCGCGAGCGAAATTTAGCTCCCCCCTCCCCCTCGGAATACGCGGAGCAGCCTGAGCACCCACGCTCAGGAGTTCAGGAAGAGTAGGATAGCTTGGTCGTGGATGCTCATCATCGAGAGATTCTCCGTCATCAGGTACCTACCCTCCTGGGGTAGTTTTATTTGATTTCCCTACCATGTCAGGAGGGGGAGATTGAGCCTCCGGCCACCTGCACTTACCAAGCGAAACGCAGAAGTGAACCTCTACTTCACACTGGTATTTTGTGAGGTCGTGGTACGATAAACATTTTAAACATATTATAGTGAAAGTATACTGGGTGGCGAAAAGGTTATCACGTTAAATAGCACAACAGTTAATACAAGTTGATATATGTCTGTTAAGGTGGAAGTTCCAGAGTGGCCCGTGAAATTCAAATTTTCTTGCGTTTTTTTGGAATTTGCAGGTCAGGGTTAGGTTGTATATTTAACAAAATATGATTCGCGACCGTAGCGATTATGTGTTTACAGAATTATTATCATTAAAATCACCAATACAATCCTGTAAATTCATATTAGCCATAAGTTCATATTTTTCTGAAAAAACTAATTCAAAGGGCTAATATGAACTTACAGGGTTGTATTGATGATTTTAATGATAATAATTCTGTAAACACATAATCGCTACGGTTGCGAATTATATTTTGTTAAATATACAACCTAACCCTGACCTGCAAATTACAAAAAAGCAAAAAAAATGTGAATTTCGCGGGCCACCCTGGAGCTTCCACATTAAAAAAATAAAATAAACAATAATAAAATAAAATAAAAATGCATTTTTCAAACAAAATAAATAGCGTAAAAAATGGACAAGAAATAAATCAGCCTTGATAATATATAGGTTACTGACCTGAAGTGACTACAAAACGTCGCACGTGCCAGAAAAATAATAATTTCGACACCCGGTCCCATTTCTTGTCACTTCGCGCATAGAGAATTATGCCTTAACTTCATTATTTTAAGTAAATTTTTTGCTTGAATTTGTTTTCACACAACCGCAGCGCGCGGTCCCTTTGTTTTTAATTTCCCGCATAAAATTATGCCTTAAATTGTTAGTCGTAAGTACAGTTTTTGTTTGTTTTTTTCTTTATTTGAGTAGTTCGGATTGACAACGTTTAAACTACCTATATTCGCCTTCAAATGGCATGGGTCTTAGACCTTCTAGAATTCATCAGGTGATATCTGTATGCATTTACATGATGTTATTTAATATTAAAACGAAAAAAATGCTACCGCGACTAATGTATATATTTTTTTATTTGTATTGTTATATATTTTTAGTTGTGTATGTTTAAAGAAATTTATGTAGCATAAGTTATTTCATTTTATGTGATAACTGAAATACACGATATTAGCAGGGACAATATTTTTTTTCAGTAACCCCAAAATAAATAATTACATTATTGTTAAATAGTCGTATTTAAACGTATGTATTAATTTTTTATTTACGTATTTGTGTGCGCATATGTATATATATATATATATATATATATATATATATATATATATATATATATATATATATATCGAATATCTAAATATTAATAAACATGTATTGTTTTACAAACACCCACAAACACTGCGTTAGACTGAGCCAGGTGATAGTCTGCTTTCGTTTCCCAATGGTCAATAATTAGGATTATTTAGCTTATAAAAACACGTGTTTCCGACTTATTATTACCAGAGTTTACATAGTTTTGTTCACAAAGAATCTCAATTAGTCTAAACTTGTGGTTTCTACAGTGAAGAAGTCTTAAAATGGGAAAAGCACGCGTAATTAGCGGTGAAGTGTTACATTTAATATTTTATTAGAGTTTTATTTAATTTTCCTACTTTAATTAAAGTGGTCTTAAACTTTTGGCCTGCAGTGTATATATATAGGAGGCTTCGTCCGCAAGTCCGTAGTCTACGGCACCGCCCATGAACGCCTCGGGGACGATGTAGGAGTAAGTGCCGGCGTGCTGGAGAGTACCTTGATGGGTACCTTGATGGATGGTGTGGAGGCTTCGTCCGCACGTCCATAGCCGTCCGCACCGCCCATGAGCGCCTCGGGGCTGATGTAGGGAGTAGGTGCCGGCGTGCTGGAGGGTACCTTGATGTGTTGGAGGGTACCTTGATGGGTGGTGTGGAGGCTTCGTCCGCACGTCCATAGCCGTCCGCACCACCCATGAGCGCCTCGGGGCTGATGTAGGGAGTAGGTGCCGGCGTGCTGGAGGGTACCTTGATGTGTTGGAGGGTACCTTGATGGGTGGTGTGGAGGCATCGTCCGCACGTCCGTAGCCGCCGGCACCGCCCATGAGCGCCTCGGGGCTGATGTAGGGAGTAGGTGCCGGCGTGCTGGAGGGTACCTTGATGTGTTGGAGGGTACCTTGATGGGTGGTGTGGAGGCTTCGTCCGCACGTCCATAGCCGTCCGCACCGCCCATGAGCGCCTCGGGGCTGATGTAGGGAGTAGGTGCCGGCGTGCTGGAGGGTACCTTGATGTGTTGGAGGGTACCTTGATGGGTGGTGTGGAGGCATCGTCCGCACGTCCGTAGCCGCCGGCACCGCCCATGAGCGCCTCGGGGCTGATGTAGGGAGTAGGTGCCGGCGTGCTGGAGGGTACCTTGATGTGTTGGAGGGTACCTTGATGGGTGGTGTGGAGGCTTCGTCCGCACGTCCATAGCCGTCCGCACCGCCCATGAGCGCCTCGGGGCTGATGTAGGGAGTAGGTGCCGGCGTGCTGGAGGGTACCTTGATGGGTGGTGTGGAGGCATCGTCCGCACGTCCGTAGCCGCCGGCACCGCCCATGAGCGCCTCGGGGCTGATGTAGGGAGTAGGTGCCGGCGTGCTGGAGGGTACCTTGATGTGTTGGAGGGTACCTTGATGGGTGGTGTGGAGGCATCGTCCGCACGTCCGTAGCCGCCGGCACCGCCCATGAGCGCCTCGGGGCTGATGTAGGAGTAGGTGCCGGCCGCCTGCGCCCGCACTACGCTCGTCGCGTCGCCGCTGATCGCCGACGCGATGCCGAAGTCGATTAACTTCAGCTGCCCACACACTAGCAAGAAGTTGGCCGGCTTCAGGTCCGCGTGGATCACGCCTAAAACCGAACCGCTTTCATGTTCTAACACAATTCATACATTTCTTCGATGATATGTTTTATAGCGTGACAGAGCCATGCTGCAAGCTATATTAGTAGTATAGTTGTAGCACGAATGAGTCGGCTCGACCGGGGAGGGACAACGCTCTCACAGAATACCAGCGTAAAATAGCAGCTTCACACTTGCTGTGTTTCGTATGGTGAGTGTAGAGAACCGGATACCCTTTTTACTGGAAAAGAGGCTATAATGGATGAACAGTGGACTGTATATTTATTTGTGACTGATTACTTAACGACTGATCTGAGGTTAGCTATACTAGGGGACTGCTTGAAGAAAAGATGGTACTTTTTAATATATTGTATTAACTATTTACAACAATTCGGCACTGACTAACTATAACTATGTCTAACACTATGTACAGAGGGAGGTCTTGAATTGGAGTCTTGAGTCTTCTTCAGGTTTCTTCCTAAGTGCCGCTCCGAAGTGAAATGAACAGCTCACAGACCGAGACGCCCTTCTTATATCTCGCAAGAAGGTGCCTCAGTCTGTGAGTAGTGCCGTGCGACGACAAATGGAGCCACACGCGCGCTGATTGGACGCCGACATCCCTGGGTCGGCGCCGGTGTGCGGGGTGCGCGGGGGGTAGCGGGGTACGAAGGGGCGACGGGGCGGCGGGTCTCTAGCTGTCCTCAACATCCTCCCCCCGGCGTAGCTCGCGAGCCTCATCTTCTTTCGGGAGGACGGCGATCTTCCTGACCGGCCGCCGCAGCAATCCGCCCCTGGTCCGCACCTCCACGTTGCGCACCACGCCGTCTGGTCCGGGAAAGGTCCGCGTTATAATTCCACGCGGCCACACGTTCCTTGGCAGGCTACCGTCTGCCACCACGACGAGGTCCCCCTCTTGTAGCTGTCGCTGCTGCACATCCCGTGAGTCCCCGCGCGCAACCAGCGTCGGCAGGTACTCCTTCATCCAGCGCTTCCAGTACTCGTCGGCAAGTCCTTGCGCCGCTCTCCACGCCCGACGATCACTAGGCGTGCACGGCGCGGTTACTGGAAGGCTCGATGGTCCCAGCAGCAGGAAGTGGTTGGGTGTCAGCGCTTCTTCCTCGTCGATGTCGACCGGTACGTGTGTCAACGGTCGAGAGTTCACTGTGTTCTCGGCTTCGGTGAGGAGCGTCACCAACGTCTCCTCCCGCGGGCTCTTCTGGTGTAGAGTGGCTTCGAGCGCGGTCTTCACTGAGCGCACGAGACGCTCCCATGCGCCTCCCTGGTTCGGCGCGCCCGGCGCGATGAACTTCCAGTCTGTCCGCCGAGTCAACGCGTAGTCCTTCAGCAGGGGTGCCCACTCCTCCATTGCCCGTCGTAGCTCGGTGTCCGCCCCATGGAAATTCGTTCCGTTGTCAGAGTAGATGACCCGTGGCCACCCACGCCTAGCCGCCATGCGCCGCAATGCCGATATCGCCGAGTCCGTCGTTAGGGAATAAACTATCTCTAGATGTACCGCGCGCGTCGTCAAACAAGTGAATAATGCTATCCACCGTTTTTCATGCCTACGTCCTATTGTTACCGTTATAGGCCCGAAATAGTCGATTCCGGTGTAGGTGAATGGTCGCGCGAATGCCCCTAACCGTTCAGGTGGTAGATCTCCGATAACCGCCGGCCGTGGTGTCGCCTTGCGTACCCTGCACTGCAGACATCTCCGCTCCACTTCTCTTACGGTCGGTCGTAGTCGAAGTATGTGATATCTCGTGCGTAGGTCGTTCACTACCCGTTCCCTGTTGGCGTGGCTTGCTTCCTTGTGCGCCTTTTCCACAAGCAGCTTTACAAACTGGTGGCGTCCGTTCAGGATGGTGGGCCTCTTCATTTGACTGTCCACATCGGCTGCGTCAATCCGTCCTCTAGCTCGCAGTATGCCATCTTCGAATATGGGGTCGAGCTTCCTCAACGCGCTGCCGGTTGCCAAGTTCCTTCCTTTCTGCAGTCGACTGATGTCTTCAGCAAAACTGTCTTGTTGACTTCGCTCTATCCACATCCGTTCTGCTTTCTGGATGTGGTCCAATGTTAGTCCGTGCGCCTTTCCTCTCATGGCATCGACGAACTGTAATATGCGAGCGGTGGCCCTGACCAATCTCTCATAAGAAGAGAACCTCTTGATGTCTGGCAGGTGTGGAGCGTCCCTGGTGTCGCTCTGGTGCGCCACGACTTCCTCCAGCTCGTCATCTTCATCCCCTGCCTTCTCTTCCCGACGTCGAGGCCATCGATCTTCATCTTCGTACAGGAATGGTGGTCCCGAAAAACCATTTGTCGCTCTCTTCCTTGTACGTATAATTAATGCGCGTTGCCTGATCCGCGATGTTGTCTGCGGTCGGTATCCACCTCCATTGCTCGGGTGACGTCTTCTCCGATATCTCCCCTAATCTATGTGCTACGTATGGGGTGTAACGCGCCGTATCGTTCTGAATCCAATGGAGCGCCGTAGTGGAGTCTGTCCAATAAACTACCCTATCGGCTACCACTCTGTGCTCGCCTTGCACGAATTCCGCGAGTCGCGCGCCTATTAGATTCGCCTGTAACTTTAACTTTAACGTTAACTAGCCTGCTATCGGCCTCGCGCTGACTATTGCTTACTCCTCTAATATTCAGCGGCTTTACCGGTCCTTCCGCTCCTAACTCGCGCGCTAAGTCGTCGTCGATCAACGAAATGGTCGAGCCTTCGTCAAGCAACGCATACGTATCTATTTCCCTACCGCGTGGTCCACGTAACGTAATGGGACACACTTTCAATAATACGGACGCATTACTAGCGACGTTAGACGCGACGAGCACGGTCTCATCCGGTTTTGCCGATGTCTCGGGTGCGCGGGTCTTGCGGGTGTGAAGGAGGGCATGGTGGGGGGCGTTGCAGCCGTCGACGCCGCATTTCTTCGCTCTACATTTAAACCGTCGGTGTTTACTATTCAAACATAGAAAACACACCCCCTCTTCCTTTACCCAATTCCACCGGTCGTCCACACCCATTTGCGCTAACTTTCTACACTTAGCGATCACGTGTTCACCTCCGCAGCACATACAAGAGGCACTACTGGTGTCCTCCTGTGCGGTGAACGTTTTTACGTCGCGAGCCCTATTCTCTACGCGGCGTGTCACTATCCTTTTCGACGACGGGGCCTCTCGTCTTACGGGCGATTCCTTAGTCGGCTCTACGGACGTATAGGCATGACTCAACGCACGATCAGCCTCTCTCATCATGAACCTGGACAGTGTAACGATGTCCGGTTCGTCTGCACTTCCGTAGTGCTCCGCATAATCACACCAACGCGACCGTAAGTGAGGGCTTAACTTACTCGTTACTTCCCTAGTAAGCATTGGATTTTGCAGATATCCCTTGCCGTCGACGTTTTGCAAAATGCACACGATATTTTGCAACTTTATTGCGAACGCATTTAATTCCTGTGCGGTTTGACCCGGGCGCGGAAGGCGTTTCAATTCTTCTAACGCTCGATCGATAATTACTTCCGGGCGGCCGAAACACTGCTCTAATGTTCGCATAATATCTGCTGGATCCTTCGCGGTAAACAGCAGTGCCGATACTACCTCCCTAGCTTCACCGCGTAGACAGTTTCTTAACCTTGCCATATTTTCCGTATCTGTGAATCCATATAGACGCGTGGATTCTTTCATCGCGGCTTTGAACGCTAACCATTCCGCGGCCGAACCGTTAAAAATAGGCAAGTCCTGCGTCTGCTTCGCGGCAGCGGGCCTAACTCTGACCATATTCTCCAGAGCTTCCGCTAGTCGCTCTATACCCCTATCTTTCCCTCGCGGAGTAAGCGACCTATCTCTATCCCTATCTCTCTCTAGCCTACGTTGTGGCGCTGGCGTCCTATGCGCACCTACATCCCTATACGGCGACGATAATCTACGATCCGCGTGGCGATGTGGCGATGGCGATCTATGTACACCTACATCCCTATACGGCGACGGTGATCTACGATCCGCGTGGCGATGTGGCGATCTATGTGTAGGCGATAGAGTGCGGCGTTGGACGCGCGACGGCGACGTAACCCGTACACGACGATCCACCTGGTTCATTCCTACGGCGACTCCATCTTCCCTCTGTACCGAATCTATGCGGCGCGGTTGAACGTTATTCGCTTCCGTCCTCCCCTGGGCATCTTCACTGTGGTCGTAACCGGTTACCCTGTTCGGTAGGGTCTGCTCTAACTCGATGCGGGGCGCGGGCTGAGAGGGGCGGGGAGGCGACTCCCCCCGCACAGTCTCTACGTTCTCTAACCACCTATCAACGCGTACCCTATTTTTAACTAACTCGTCTTCGTTGACACTTTCCCTATCTGTTTCTTCTTGCAGTTGCGCGACGTCCCTAGCGTACTTCTTCCTAATAAGATCTTCTTCCAACTGCAATTGCTTCCTCCTAATTGCAGCTAGTTCCTCCGCGGCGTTATACTCAATTTGCTTTAATTTAGCTATCGCACTAGCCGTCGACCGGGCTGAACGAGCGGAGCGAACCGACGGGGCGCGGGGTGCGGGCCTATGTACGTCTGTTACAGGCGCGACGGTACGTACTATCGAACTAATCTCTGTAGACGGAAGATCTTCAATAATCGCGGCGAGTGTCTCTGTACGCGGCGCGGAAGTGCTAACCTCTCCCAAACGATCGGTGGTGGACACGGACATAGCGGGGCGCGGCGGCGGGGGCGCGGGCGCGGGCGTAGATGCGGGCGCGGGCGGGGCCTGGAGCGCGGGCGCGGCGGAGGGCGCTTGTGCCATCGCGAGATAATCGGACGGGGACGCGGGTGCTTCTTCGAATATGCGCATTCCTACCGGCGTGTCATCATCGTTCCGTGTCTTCTGGCTTCGTGTCTTCCTCATTGTCCCACGTTGCGACCTCCGGTCGTCTTCAAAAAGACGTACGTACAGTCTTTAAAAGACACACGTATGGATGTCGTTCCCGCCACAAGGGCGTTACCAGATGGTCACAGTTTGGCACCGTTAGGGAGTGACCACTGGCCGCGTAAACGCGGTTAAAGAAACAAGAAATTGTCTGGAAACAGACAATAGACGTATGTGACGTAATCGTAACAAGAAACAGGGAAGAAATTAGTACCGACGATCTTCTCTCTTCGTCGACGAACTTCTTTCTTCCTTGAAGATCTTCTATAATGATCTTCTCTCTTCTATAATTATGTTCTTTCTTCTATAATTATGTTCTTTCTTCTATAATTGGCTTCTTTCTTGTTTCTTCTTACTTCTTGCTTCTTTCTTCTGGCTTGAATCCGGCGGCGATGGACCAAGAATATAATGGATGAACAGTGGACTGTATATTTATTTGTGACTGATTACTTAACGACTGATCTGAGGTTAGCTATACTAGGGGACTGCTTGAAGAAAAGATGGTACTTTTTAATATACTGTATTAACTATTTACAACAATTCGGCACTGACTAACTATAACTATGTCTAACACTATGTACAGAGGGAGGTCTTGAATTGGAGTCTTGAGTCTTCTTCAGGTTTCTTCCTAAGTGCCGCTCCGAAGTGAAATGAACAGCTCACAGACCGAGACGCCCTTCTTATATCTCGCAAGAAGGTGCCTCAGTCTGTGAGTAGTGCCGTGCGACGACAAATGGAGCCACACGCGCGCTGATTGGACGCCGACATCACTGGGTCGGCGCCGGTGTGCGGGGTGCGCGGGGGGTAGCGGGGTACGAAGGGGCGACGGGGCGGCGGGTCTCTAGCTGTCCTCAACAGAGGCACTCTATCTAAGTCCTCATGAGTGACAACGCATATGCCTTTTGATTCGCTAACGAGGATAAATGTAGATATCTATGGGCCACAGCAACCACTTACCATCAGGTGGACTGTGCTCGTTTGTCACCCTATCCTATAAAAAAAATGTAAGAAAATAGGATTTCATTAGTCAATTTTTTTGGCTCTATAGCCTTCTTTGCTTGGGATGGTTTGAGGTGTCTATGAGTGGCAGTAACTTGTCATAAGGTGGACTGGCAGTTTAGTTAGTTCTAAAAAAACTATTTTTGACTTCCGATTGTTTGCAAAGCATGAACAATTAAGGCCGTCTCTGATAACTTGGATAAAAATGTTGTATTTAGATAACTATTTTACTTTTTTATTTTATATGGATACATAGGTGACATCCCTGAGAAAATAATAATTATTCTTTTAATGCCAAGTAAAGCTTGCTCACCATGCATATTCTTACTTCACATAAATGTACATAATATATTATACTCATTGTGTCACCATCATAATAAAGTGGAACAATTTTTTGGATGTTTTGTACACAATTAAGAATTCCAATCTTAATAAATATGGTTTTAGTTAATATCAAAAATGACTCACCATGCTCATGTATATACAGAACAGCAAGCAACATCTCCTCCCAATAGTGTAGCACTAGTGCAGGCGGTAAACCAGAGCCGCGCCCTCGCAAGAATGAAGACAAATCTGCCTCGCCTACTTCAAGAACCATGCGGAGCACTTGGTTCGTGCGGTCATATTCACTGGAATGTTAAGAACTTTAATAATTACTGGAAAAGTACCTTTTTTTATCAATTCAAGAAAATATTTAGGGATTTTACAATAAGACTGATAATATTATAACAACTAGGGGTCTGAAAGCAGTTACAAATAAAATGTTTATAGGGTGACAAGCGAGCACACAGTCCAACTGATGGTAAGTGGTTTCTGTGGCCCATAGACATCTATCTATCATGGTTGTGTGTGTGCGCGCGCGCGCGCGCGTATGTGTGTGTGTGTGCGTGTGTGTGTGTGTGTGTGCGTGTGTGTGCGTACGTGCGTGCGTGCGTGTGTGTGTGTGTGTGTAACGGTCCATCAGAAATTCAGTTTCGTCATATGTTTTAGACTGGTTTTAGTATTGGTTTTTTTACAACGTTGGTTTTTATACTTTTTGTACGTTTTGTCGTATTTGTATAAATCTCTATTTATTATATTATTTAGGAATGCAGAACGTGAGCTACATTGTCTACTAGCAAACACTGTTTTGGAACCAAAAGACAGCCACAACATCTTTTCGACGCTTTTCCAAGATGCATGGGTCAAAGGGCAGGGATTTGTGTGCTTGAGTGCAGAGGGTTGTCATAATAACGTA